>OX346256.1:1885286-2510524 GCA_947049275.1 Epinotia bilunana | reverse complement strand
TAGTTTGCTCTTTGACAAAATGATAACAGCTTAACTAAGATTCAAATCGGACACCTTCTATCTCAAAACATTAAAAAACCAAAACACCTTTCATTAATTATGGTTATCCAATTCCATTAATCCAACATCAATCCTATATACTTTCCCACATGTATACATATACCTTACGTTTTACTAAAACTATTCTATACAGAAATAAGTAGTAAATAAACTTACAACTCTTCAACATTGGCAACGTCATTTGGCTCTGAACAGTAATCGACATGACACCGCGATTGCTGGCAGGCATACACACAAACAGGTGTGCCCGGGCCAAGCGGAACGCATAAATATAGCAAAACACAAAGTTATCGATGCCACTAAGCCGCCTTTATTGACTGGTGAGCACAGCCCTAGCGAAACGGCACAACCAATACCATTCCCAAGCGATTCCCGATTCTAACAACCAGGTAATAAAGTTAAATTTAAAGTTTAGATGCAGTTGGGCGTTGTCGTCAGTATTTTGACCGAAACTCGGTTTTGCAATAATGACACCGTGACAGGCTCGTGCACAAAGTGCGTTTTGTATCGTTAATCGATGTGGCCATATTTAATCTGAATACAAACTGCCTTTAAGTATGCCGGGATACGTGATTTGCCGAGCTATTGCCGTAATCAGGGGAGCTGGCTGCAAGGAGCGCATGCAATATTGATGCCGGCAGAACTATGAAGAGCTTAGTTTTGTTCAGTTCTATAGGTGTTTTTGTTTGAAGTTGGCATGGATGGAACAATAAGTGTGGCGAAAACATAGGGAAGTTATTCAACTGAGAAGCGAAGCAAGGCTGGCTGGTAGACTCCCAAAAAAAATTCGTCTCTGATAGCAGTCACTTCTAGAAAAAGTAGTGCCTACGCTATTTAGTTAGTTGCACTGGGCATTTTCTGCTAGTCGACATCCAGTGTGCCTATTTTGCGCGAAATAGGGGGGTGGCGTACTCTAACCACCCCAGCTTCTCTTAAAAAGTTAGCGAGTGCCTTGGTATTGCTTACTGCCTCCTAGTGTCTCTGGAGACCCATAGTGTTTCTTTCAGTTTACTTTCTACCTGCTTAAAGTCCAGTAGAGTAGTGCCTACGCTAATTCTTACGATTAAAAAGCAGGCGGATCACGGGATTCTTAATAGTCTGCTCTTGCAGGCTTCTTAGTTGGGTACTTCCCGTAAACGTATCAGTTTTCCTTTACAGACTCCCATTTAATGAATCAAGACTTCTTGCAGTTGAAGCGATGGGACTGGGCATTCTTTACCGACCTAGAGATATACAAGGCCTCGTACAATAAACATCAACCAAGTTCCCATTCTCGAGGACTCCGATCTAATTTAACTTGTCCTTAGCAAGGCGGGCTCGGCAAAAATTCATTATTAATGCAACGAACCTCTTAAATGGGGTCTCATTTGTGGCGGTTGCTTCAGCGGTTTTTAATTCTAGTTGATAGTGGTTGGAGCCGCATTTAATTGGTTCTCTCTTTTTTTATTACATGAATAAAAAAATGCATTGTTGCGCTTTTTACTGCTTGATTATTTGTTTTATGAGAAATTTAAAACGTATTTGCATGGAATATTGAATTCAGATAATATTCAATCTCACATACCTCAGAAGGTCAACACTCAATAAGAAACCTCTTATCGTATCAAAAATCTTACTTTACTAGTCGTAGTATTTCACTCAAATCAATTAGGCTTGCGTGGCTATCATACAGCATATCAACATTATTATGATGGAAAAACTAGAAGTATACGTATATAAGCGTGTGCATAGTTTGAGAAATAGTCGTTTACATTCACCATCACGCTACGCTCGTGGCGTTACGCCTCAGTCTTCAGCAGCTTAATACCCATATGTAGCAAAAAGCGCCCGTAGCGCTCTGACGTATGTATGTGGTTACGCATTGTACGTACACTACACAAACGTACATGCATCTAAATGTCAATATTAGTATGGAAAAATGACAGTTAAATCGGGGCTCATTCTAAACAAGTAACAAAAAGAACTCTAAATAATATATACGGAACAAAACAATTCTTAAATCAGTAACGGGCCGGCCCTGCGCCTATGAATCTTCTGGAATCTGGTGGCACAAGCGTGTGTAGGCTACGGTATCTAAGTATCTACAGGCTGGCTGTATGCTTGATTGCATGCACAGTCGTAGAATTTTTAGCATATAGTTGAATCTTATAATTGTCTGGTCTGAGTGCCCGCTCGAAGCGGAGCGTGCTGCGGAGCAGCCAGCGATTTTCATTTGTTTAACATGAATCCCGCAAGCCCCCGTCCCACTGCACGCTCAACAAGGGGTCATTCAGGGCGTAAACTTACAGGGTAATTAATTGAAGCTTTCGCCAACACTGGGCCCACGCCTCGTGCAAAGCGATGCAGACGTTCCTCAATCCGATTATAAAATAGACTAACTATAATTGTTTTACGGCCAAATATACTTAATGGTCCGTTACAATCATTAAACTGAATTAAACAACTTCACAAAACGGTCTTTAAAGATGAAACCTTTGTACGATTAAGGACAAATAAGTTCTCATAATATGACCCTTTGTCTGCTATGAATAAATAAATAAACAACTTTAACGAGATATTCTGCCAAAAGCGACTTACGAAGTCTCATCGGACGACGGCGATCATAAATGATCGTTTAAAATAATACTAATCTAAATTAATTTTTAAATACGCTGCTAATGAAATTATTAAATGTCAAATTAACGAAAAAATTAAAACAAAATTATGCTTAATTAAATCATATTTTTTTTAAACTTCCTTTTAATTTGAAATTGAATGCTGATCTATACTAGTATTTTTAATTTTTTTTAATTGTATGTAGAGGGTAATATCCTAGACCGATTTTAATATCTTTGAAATGGACAATACGGCACCTTTATCCGTAGCGGTCAGCAAGTACAGAATTGAATAAAAATGAAATTTTTACAACAGTCTGTTTAATTTATTCAGTTTCGAAGCTCACAATGAAAAGAGGAGTTGCGGGTGGTGGTGGAGTGGACTGAGCGGTAGTCCGTAATCTGGGTGGTAGAAACCGTAGAAGGTTAAGGCTCGGAATACTCCTTTCACTACATGAGCAGCCCACTGGATAAAATATAGCCTACGTCCACCTGAATGGTCCATTAATAAAAAAAAAATTAGATAAGTACGCGGTTCCGGAGAATTACATACCGTCTTACAAAGCTACAATCTCACAGGATTTCCTCTTTATAACATAAGTATGGATTTGTGTTGATACATATTAAAAAGCTTGAATCTTACCCTGTTTATCTTGGTAATATTAATATAAATTAGAAAAATATACAACAAATACCTGGGAAAGTAGCAGCCTTTGAGTGAACTTACTAAGTATATGCACGATATTTATAAGAACAAACCTACTTATTTATTATACACTTAACAGACTAGTAACATTTTGGTAACTATGACTGTGGTGTGGTATTAATAAGTTGAAAAACAATGGTGAAATTAAATAGATTTTTACATCGAATAAGCGCAACCTCTGCATTAAAAACAAAGAAGGCACGTCAAACTTTTTTTTTTTTTCTACCGGCCAGTGCCTTTGCAGCCACACCGCACAGAGGTTTTGCCGTATCACAACTGCCACGAAAAACAAATTGATACTACGAGTATAACTACCATAAAGGTAGTTTTAGTATCAATTTGCAAACGGTTTGTCTTACCTCGTTTAATTTTAAATAAGAACATTTTGAAATGAAATCGATCGTGCGGAACTTTATTTCGCAAGTAGGTGCCCGCGCAGCACCGCATACTACAAAGAACGCAAGTGAAGTCGCGGTATAAGATAAAGCCTATAATCATCCAGAAAGTTAGACTACAATAGTTTAAATAGCCACTAAAATTTGATTGATTTCCCTGCCCTTATAGGGAATACAGGCGTGAGGTTTATGTATGTATAATAGTCTATCGCGCCAGCAATACGTAAACATCACCATTTCCACCGTTCGCTGAAACGTTTCATTTAGATAACAATCTCCTCTCAGTACCAATCTTAGTTTATAAAGCACTCCATTTCAGCTTTCAACTCAGACTAAGTAATGAGAAATCTTCTTTAAACTAGTGTTTGAGTAACCTAGAAACGGAACGTTAAATTGTAACATTTCTGCTGAGAATGTTAATTTGGTAGTCAAATATGATATAAACTGATGTTCTCTTAGCGCAGAAACTGACTTAATTGCAATGTAATGACCCAATATAGAGCGCTATCGGATATTTTCCAAGATTCCTGAAATAAAAAAACAAAACAAAATCGACATTTGCTCAAAATGGCGGTCCATACGCCTAAAAAGTCTCCACAGCTCGCGATGCGGACATCATTCAGCGCATTGCGCGTAGCTCCGATAGCCGTTGGGGCGGATGGTTCTCGAGTGGCGACCACCTACCGGGAGGCGCAGCGTGGCTCGCGGGAGTCTGCTGGATACGGGTGGCATAGAACCGATGACCTAGTCGTATGTCCAGCAGTGTACATCTTTTGGCTGATATGATGATGACACCTAGCTGCCAAATAGATATATATAACATCTCTGGTGAATATTCACCCTAATACCAAACTTCTTCAAGATGTTGCTAAAGTTCGCAAAGGACAACATTTCTCACATAAGTAGGTAAATGGACCACTCTAACCGACACATAATATATCTATGCGTACAAAGATAATCCCAGACCAAAACGTATGTACATACAAAACAACGCGACGGTTGACAATTAGTCGCGTCTAGAAGCCCTTCAACGTAAGCCGTCGCCAGACGCCCGCGGCGCTTTTATTTCGTGTATACCTAGGTATAGACCAGTCGGAATGAAATCCTAGACGTGACTGTCTTTATGTGAATCCTTAATACAGTGCCCTTGGAGAATTGGTGAACGATCACAATATGTATAATGCTGCTAAGCTCTCGACAAGCTATTTAATGTGTTTTTTTAGCAATCTGGGGCAGAAGGAGAAGGGATTTCGAGTCTAAGTACCTATGTCTGACTTAATTTTTTTATGGATTTTATATTAAATGGATGTTATTATAAAAGGTGTCTTACTCGTGTGTGTTGCAAAATTTGCAATTGATAAATGTAGTATCTACTTACATTATATAATTCGGTTTAGACACAAGTTAAAACAAACAGCATCTGTTACAGTCCAGTCAGCCGAGAAATTGGTCAACCACTTTTCGCTTCTATTATTTTTGTGCATTAAGATTGAATAGTGGTAGACCAACTTCTTTGCTTCGTGTACCTACATGTATGAATAAAGGAAAATGAATTCTTGTCACTGCTCATAATGCTTATTCTCATGAATTAAGGTGTTTAAGGCTTCCGAAGAGTAAGGCACAATACTCTTTTTACACATTTTAGACTAAGTACACACACTAAATATCAAGCCCACATCACCTAAGCACCTGCTATATCGTCTTTTATCTTTTCAACTCAAAGTCATCTCATCTACCCAAGCCCATCAATACACAGCTTCACACGAGCACCCATTTTTGCTTTACGTCCCATTATCATGGACCACTTTGCCTATGCTCTATTGGGGTTTCGCTATAACTAGTCACTCTATTACACTGTGATAGTTGTTGTTATTCAATAAATGTGATGACTGTGTGATGATAAATGTGTGTTGACTCACCGAAATTGAACTACCTCCCAAACTAAAGAAAGCTTGTACAATTAGTACTAGGTGACCATATAAATATTTAGTTGATGAATATATTCTTCAATAGAAAACGTCCAAAACGTTCGTGCTCATCATACAATTAAATTTCGGTCCGCTGGTTTCCTAGGGCCACTAGGCCAGGCCAAAGTGGTCGCCTAAACTATGGTTACTATGTTACTAAGTTTTTTTTATAACAAGCTTACTTGGCTTAGTAAGGACCTACCTACTCACTCTTTGGTCATTCCCTCATGCCTGGATTGAGCCATGAGGCCATCACTGGGTGGTTTTTACGTAGAATATATGATTTGCTGCCACATGGAGGGAGATTTGGAGATAGTTTTCCAGTTGATCTGTCCATCTGGTAGAAGATCGGCATAGAGCTCATTTGCCATCTATGTTTCCAGCTAATATCAGCGCATCCAATGTCTCATCTCCCTTTCGCATAGGTACGAGTATAGATGAAATATGCTGGAATTTTCTGACGGCATTGTGTGTATAAGTTTTAATTGTGAGAGGATTGATTGGTTAGTGCCTTTAGTGCATTTAGTGGTGGCATCCTTACAGGCTACTCATACGCCTTCAAAACACCACCCCGTGCTTTTCACGAGCCCTTATGGTCCAAGTTTGAACTACTTATAGAAAAATGTACGTAAATTATTTTTTATAAGCTCTAATTTAAGTTGTAGTGAATGCATAGGTGAAATTTGACCATATTCCTGAATTCCAATCGAGTTCACATTTTGTACACTTAAGCAATTACTTTAGTCAGGTGAGAATGCAATGGTGCCATCAAGCTGGTCTCATGATGCAGACAGAAGACAGATTTAGCAACTCCTCCCAATCGTGTTTGTGCTCATTGTAACCAAGAAAACTATTTGAACGCCTGTGCAATTTTTTTTTACATAAATATATTTTTGTATTCGGTCACTACCAACGGTGTGACGGGGCCCCGGCCAGTGCAAACATGCTCCGTAGTGCTGTTTGCGTCTGCGTTGTCGCCTGTTTGCGGAGCGTCTCTTATAACATGTTTTCTTTGCGTGCTTTTAGTCTACCGCTAAATTAGTTGCGGTATTTAGCAATATTAACATTTCTTAAAGTACAAAACTGTTATTTAGGTATGAAGACTAGAGTAGTAGAAAACTAATTCACACAAAATTTGACAAATTGTAAGGGGATTGTGATACTTCCTGACTGTACATATAATAACAACTTAGAAAAGTTGAAAACCCTCGACATTTTCATTCCGAAGCTCAATATCTCAAAACCGGCTGAAATGATTATGTTGAGACGTAGTTAAGAACCATCTCGATCACGTAAGCTATCGGACAAAACCCCGCATTAATTGGTCCATTTTTTTAGGAGCTGCGATGCCACAGACTGGCACACAGAAACGTTAAACTTATAACACCCCCTTATTGCGTCGGGGGTTAAAAATGGAGCCCGTCGCAGACAAAACTAACATGAATATCTAGAAAATGTACAACAAGCTAACCACTAAACCATAAATTTGTAAAGCTGTCAGCGTTTCTCAAACATCTTGTATAATTCAGTGGGAAATCCGACCCTCTCGGCACAAAATTTCAAGCGCGCATGAAATTTAAAATACACGTGCCTTGAAATAAATGTTCGCGGAACAAATGTCGCCGGCGATTCTTTCTCACGGGTTCGGGTGTACTGCCTTCTTACGCAGGGGCAGTGGCTCAAGACATAAGTGAATTGAGAACTAAGTATGAGAATTACGGAAGCCAGAACCGTGGTATAAAATATAGCCTACATAAATCATATCATATCATAGGTATCATGTATCATGATATAGACAAAAAACTGAGCATATATTTGCTGAGAGATGTATAGTCTTCAAATTTCTATACAATTAACTTAACCTTTAGGTTGGAGATGTAAAGGTTCACATAGGTAAAAGAATATGGTTCCGGGATGTCAAAACTTTGGGCAGCGAAAGAACAACAAAAATCCCTCCGGCAAAAATATTTACCTACGCAAATTAGTGAATTCAAAGTATCATTTCGTAACTCTATTTCATTTCAGTTTAGTATTATTCCTTCCAACAAGAATTAAAAGTTCAAAATCATGTATTCTGCCTAAGGAAAACGCGCGGAAAACGCGCTGAAAAAAAACGTTTTTTTTCATGTGAACCGTAATCTATGTCACCCGAAACATAATTTCGAATCGATTCTTCAAAATCGGTTCAGTATCTTAAACGCTACGGTGCAACACGTGTAGAATACAAACATAGACTGTTACAAACATATCCCTTCCTTTCGCCTTTGCCTTAGTCTGGCAAAACAAGAGAGTTCGAGAAGAGAGAACTATCCATCTTTGCTCTTCTAGTCGCTATCTCTTTTCCCTTAGCCTAATAAGGGTACCTCAAGTAAGAGTTGCTATTTTTCCCATCTTAAAGCCTTCTAATATCGTGCCTGCCTCGGGCCGGTTGTCATTTGTCTGCCGGCAGTACGCAAACTTTGCCTCACTGTTTGAAAGCACTACATTATATCCGTTCGTCTTTATCGTGACCGTCTTGGGTAGTTACGGGATGTTTTTGTCGATTGTGTTAATGTTCCTTTTATTATAGCGTTAAAGTAGGCAAGGGTCTGCAGTGTAATATACATTCACTTACATGAATTTTATTAATATTTTGATATCAAAGTTAGAGATTTTGTTCAAATTTAGCCCGCTATTTTATTATCATTGATTCATTGTTTAAGGTAAACGTCCGAGTGCTCGACGCTGTACTAATATATATCATGGGTACTCTATGTCAAAGTGACATGGCTTAAATTCAAATGAAGAAAAATCCTCTTTGTTCGAATTTAACCTATATATATATATTGCTTTGACATGCCATATACTAATACAGCGTCGAGCACTCGGACGTTTACCTTATAAGAAGTTTCAAAAAATTGTTTTACCTAATTTAAAACTACTTTTTCGTATGAATTATTTAATCTAGGTTGGTGTGCATTGTACAAAAGCGTTTCTCCCTATTCGTAATGCCTAACAAACGGGATTCTTCATTACTACAATAAAACATATTCGTTGTTCTTCACATCGTGATCTCTGTCTACTCCTCCGGGAAATAGGCGTGACCGATTCAACCACTTTTTCACAAGTGTTTGTTGCTATTCGCAATTCTTCACTAATATAATTACAGCAGTGGCGGCGTGGGAATATGTTCGATGGGTAACCCGGAACAAAAAAGTTATGATAGAGTTTAGAGTATAACTATACGCAGAAACGTGGGAATCGGCTTATGGGCGCTCCACCACTGAAACAGTCAGGGGTATTAATATACATACATAAATAAGGACATAAATATCTGTACAGAAATAGAAATAGAAATAGAAAACGTTTATTCGTGACACATACAAAACAATAACAAAAGTGAACACAGAAACAAAAACAACAGGTATGCCACGAAAAGGCCCCGACTCAGCGCTGGTCTTCCGTCGAAGCCTTTAAGTGAGTGGGTGGGAGGGCAACACAAACAGTATACATCGCAAACATGAAAACGGAAAAAAAATATATATATATATAAAACAAAAAAAGAAATATATAAACATAGAATCAAAAAGACGATCGGTTGACAGGACTTTATTGTCATGTCCTAAAGGCGTGTACAGATATTCATGTCCTTATTTATATACCTTTATCAATACCCCTGTCTGTACATAATAGATAATGTTATGAGTATGGAGCGTAGGTTTAAATAATAAAATATCACTTAGTGTAGATCCAATTACGTAGTTTGGCAGCAATGTGCAGAATTGAGTTAAATAAAATCGAGCAGAAATGTGCTCAATAGAGGTTGATAAGAAACATTTAAATGTAATCCATTTAAAAATGGCAGTCAAAGAGCCTAATTTCATTCGTATACCATGCTATCCAGTCTGGAAAGTTTAAAGTGTTCATAGAATTTGTGATCGCAATAATTCGATTTTAAATTGGAATAATTAGTACAAATAGATTTAAGTTATTCGGAACAATTCATTAAGACTTCGATAGTTGAATGAACCGAAGTTTGTTTGGACTTTGGAGGTGGGTGCCTCGTTTGGGGTAAAATTAATTATGATTTTGATTTATGACTCGAGATAACTGCTCAGGGCTGATGGTTTATTGCAGGGCATTACTCAATCAGGAAGTCTCGACATGTTGTGGTTTATATTATGATAATTGTTAATTCGGAAACGAGCCTTAATTTACGTGACTATGTTAATTTAGGTATTTGTGTTTTATTTTTCCAATAAACGTTTTTTTTTTGAAATATTTGTATTTATAATAAAAAAATAAAAGGTAAAAAGTACGCCTATCATCGTGTAAAGAGGAGGAAATCAGATCTGGCAAAATTTGGGATACCAATAGTTAAATAAATGACATTATTATTGGTAGGTTATTTTTGCTTGGTTTTGTTAGGTTACCTTTGACATTTTTTTTTGCTTTATGCAGCCAAACAGCCCAACTACATTATTAAATGTATTTTTGTCGTGCACCCTTGATAATTGGCCCACAATTTCTTGCAAAATAATACAAGAATCTTCAAGCATTATTTGTGTGTTCTAACTTTACTCTGCATAGGTACTTCTTTTTATTAAGCGCAACTCTATTTAAATAGCTTGGTAATTTTTTGGTCGTTCATCGATATCAAGTCGCGTCTCACATCCCTTCCAGTAAGTCTCCACGCTTCCTTACAGTGGATTTCTTTTTAATGCCCACATTTAAACTCGGGAGTGAGCACATGTCGTCTTACAAACTTCGCCTGCTTTCACCTACTGAATCCTGAACTTTAGGACTAATCAAAAGCAGATACCATTGAAACTTGAACAATATGAGCCTTATTTTTACTAAACGGGACTAAATCGCGTATAATAAACTTATTTATTTACCACACAGAGGTCTCCCGACGCAAGGACGACGGACGTTTAAGATTTTATCTTCGTGGAATCCGATCTATCCTATCCAACATCGTCCGTTATATCAAAGGACATTATTAGTGTTGTGTGTCGGCCGGGTGACAACCCTAGTGTACAAGTGGTTAATAAAGACCAAATGCGGGTAGTTCTGAAAACCCGCGCAGCAAGAAGATGTTGATACCCGCTCAAGCCAGTTGTCCCGTGAACATGGATGTTGCGACACATCCGAAACGTCGGGAGACCTCAGTGAGGTAAATAACCAAGTTAATTATACGCGATTAAGTCCCGTTTAGTAAAAAAATTGTATGACAATCGTGAAAGTTTAAATCGATACAGTGTACCAAAAATGGGGTGTGAACCAATCAAGGCATAACAGGTATCTAACTTTTTTCTATACAGAATGAGAGGTCATTATCCTGCGTTCAGAAACTTATGATGTTATGCTAATAATTCATTATTATAATTTGGATAAAAATCAATAAATAATACTTAATCTTTCTCAATTACATACGAAATATTAATAATTAGACTGACTTAGAAGGATACAATACAAATAAATAATTTAAAAATGAAAGATTTAAAAAAATTTACTTGTATAAATTTGGAACGCATTTTTAAAAAAGTGAATTTAAGAAAAACCTCTTATACATTTAATTTTGTTTTGTTTTGTTCTAAAGCCACAGCAAAATCAAAATAATGGAAGTTATTAATAGATTTTAGTGCAGAAGATATACATTTATAAATTTTTCAACACAATTGCTCGTAACGTACCTCTTATTGTGTCGCTTTTAGGCTCATAATCCTGGATATTAAACACGCGTGTTTTATAACATTACGACACTTGTGTGTGTATATGGTTATATCCCGATTAAGTCAGGTTGGCACCTTGCAGCAAGATGTATGCGTGCACACGGTGCATTCTTAAATTAACCGGGTTGTACAGATTGTACAGCTTTTTTTTAAATTCTCGGCAAATGGATTCTTACTTGACTAAACAAATTAAATCCTATTTGTTAATTAATTGACTATTTCTTTTTGGATATGATATAGAAACGTTAAATTTAGTAAAACTATTCACTTTTGATAACATCTTAACATGAATTAATAAAGATAACATTTTAAAAAGAAAATATTTATTAAATTTTGTATTGGCTGTTTAGTGATTTCATCTCATGCGTGCGCACTGCGCAAACTTCACGAAAAAAAACTGTTGCGCGCCATTTGAGGTTATTTCACAGATATTTGTAAACATTGTTAATGAGTGTTTGGTTATTAACAAAAATGTTGACTTGGGGTGACTAGAAAAGTGATAAAAATAATGGACGCCACTGGAAATTCTTGGCGATGTATACAACATGTGAGTAAAAACCTGTTGCCATGAATAAGTAAAGAAAATAACTTGGCAGGCCTATAAAATTTTCATCTTATGAAAAGGATTTTTTCCTCGCAAAATGTGTTGAAAAACGTCGTATGAAACGCGTGAGCTTTGATAATTACATCCTCGGCTCTCTTATCACGCTCACCTGCGGCTCGCGTGATAATTCCGCCTCTGATGTAATTATCAACATACCTCACTTGTATCACAATGTACTATTAATGTCTGCTAAATTAGCGGAAAAAGTAAAATATGCGTAGGTATGAACCTTGAGTAGTGAGTGAGTAGGTACCCAACAATACTATGACTTTTTTAATGTAAGTTAGTGTGGAGTTATTTAAAGATGCAAAAATGTTTATGTTACATTTAATAATTATAAAATGCTTTGATTTTGATGAGATATAAACAAACCTGTATTGTAAATGACAATGTATTGAAAATGAGTAGGTAAATGTTCCAAATGACTTGCATTGCAATTACAATTTTCCCCGCGGTGGTGAGGTGAAAAGTTGTTTGTTTCGCTCGGCAGCAATGTTGTCTGGCGTCTCGTGCCTTGAAAGCCTCGCTATGCTCAGGATTGTACTTTTGAACCATTCGCTTCGCTCATGGTTCAATCTTATAATCCTTCGCTAGCTTGGCTTTCAATACAAGCACTTGCGCCAAACAACAACTTTGCAGCCTTGCAAAAAAAATTACTATTGCTTAGAGTTTTGGCGTGTCCAACTATTTGGGCTTTAAAATATTTAAGCAAACTGTAGGACATCCAATTGGCCCTAGTTTCGTGCAACAATGGGCACAAAACAAAAACTAAAGGTTCTTTGAATGCAAAAAAATAATTATTATACAAAAATCTAAAAGCGTACCTAGTACCCATAGCTAGTACCCATAGTATATGCTTTGCTTAGATTAGGACTAGTTCGATTTGTGTAAGATTGTTCCCACATATAATTTTTTGTATTATTAGTGTTATTATTTATTTAAAAAAATTAAGATAACATTAAAGAATATCCAAAGCGTCGTGAAAATTAAACTTGACATATAACACCTTAAACAATTAATTGGTGTACCTATATATAGCAAAGGGGGCGCGGGACTTAATAAAAATTCAATCATTATGACACCTATTTTTAATGTTGCTATCGTATAGAAGAGGCTTAAATAAGCATGTTTTTATGGGCAACTATTCTCTAAACTTGATAATTACCAAGATAAATGACGGATTGTAAAATTACTTACATCGGTACTATGGAGTAGACTAGCATACACCGCCCCACAGTATCTCAGGCATTCGCAATACACACCCATCGTTATAAATACCTCTTTTACAAGCTTTTATTTAGATTCACCTGTCCCGTTGTCTGTCTGTCTGTCTGTCTGTCTGTAATTAAATCTTGCAAGTTAAATTTGACCCACTTCCCGGTGACCTATTGAGCTGAAATTTTGGGTATTATGGTACCATCGAGCTGATCTGATGATGGATACAGAAGGTGGTACGTAACCCCGTTGAGTTTGGGCTCGTTAGAATGGTCTCAATTAATTGATTGATGATGGTATACAGAAAACTATAGTCGGCAATAAAAAATGAAATTTTTGACAGAGACTTGTTTCATATTATTTCAGCAACGTTATTTGGTACAAATTTTGTTGGTCCTAAAAATGAACACTCAAAAATCGAAATGGCTACAGAAAACTCTTCCATTACCTGGCATGGTATTCAGTATTCTATAACTAGTGCATAAGTAACTTCTCCTATCTCCCGACAAAAACGCCTAGTTGCCGTAAACTTGGCTCCGAGGTCCAAAACAATAAACTATCATAAATCAAGCAATTTCATTAATTCACAATTTTACGGAACATTATTTAGGTCAAATCGCACATTGTGTTGGCTTAGTTTTGTGGCTTTAATATGTAACAAGCATTTGCCAGCGATTTCATCCGTGTTAACTCACGTATCAACTGCCATGCCCAATTGTATCCCTTTAGAGCACGATTATGGGGATAAAAGTATTATCTGTTTTAAGCAAGGTTAAACTATCTGTATACCAAATTTCATCTCAATCCGTTCAGCCATTTTTTGTGTCATTAAGTAACAAACATCCAAACATCTAAACTTTCGCATTTATAATACAAGTCTTACTTCTTTAAGAACATATCTACCGAATTTCCTAAATATTAGAAATGAAATGGTTCAACTATTTTTAAATTAACAGCGTAGGAGACCTCGACTTACGTGTGTCGTTTTGTCACGTGAGAAATCGACACACGTCAGTAGAGAGGTCTCTCTCTAGCTTCCAGGCTTATAAGTTTACCTATTTTTTAATTCGAATTATTGACTATTTTAGTACGCATATACACGTTCCAGTTTCTTTTCCACAACAAACCATTTGTGTTTCCTTTAAAGTTTTTTTCTAAACATTTTATGGCTTACTTAATCCTACAAAGCCTGTAAAGGACCTTAAGAAAATATTTTGTCAAAAAGTTAATTTTCTCCACAAATTAAATCTTAGTCTGAAGCAAGGGTAGGTCTCAAGAGCCCTCCAGAGGGCTCCAGACGTGAGTACGTACGTCTGTCTAGGCTTTCTAAGTCGTAGCCAAATTAAAAGGAGCAGGACTGCGTATTTTTTTTCGCTACTTTGGAATTCTGTGGATTGACTGAAGCATTATAGTATTTTTCACAATCGTTTTATAATAGAGAGCTTTTTAGTCGAGTACCGTGTTTACCGTGTTTAAGGTACGAGATTAAAAAGCTTGATTATGACACTATTGTGAACAATACTTTTTGTACGAGTTCATTAAAATTGATAATTTGTCATTAATACGAGTCTATAAGAAAACTAAATATGATAACTAGTTCTACTATTGTAAAGGCTCTGAATTTTCAGGTAGCAAGGTAAGTGTGGCTTCCTCTGCCATATTAGTTATTTCTTGAGGAGTTAAAGATGTTTCGTCACTGTCACTACTCATTTTCTTAGTTATTATTTCAACTTTTGAAGTTTAGCTTTGAAAAGAAAAGTTATCATACCACCGACATCCGTAATATTGCAGTACTGTGCTGTGATTGTCTAACTAAATAATAACCAATCACAAAGCGTAGTTTTTTATTTTTTTATGCCCTGGATACAGCAGCCAGTTTAAGGCTCCACATTCGAAATTTTCGTGAAAATTAGTTGTTTTGTCACCGTTTTATACATTATAACGTAACATTTTTGCTGTAGGAAAAAATATATCATAATCTGCAAGATATGCGACGGGTCATAGTTTTCGTAGAAATCCATTTTAACAATAAAAATTAGAGAAAAAGAAATCTAAAGTCACCCCTATTTTTTCACTTGTAACCATTTTACTGCTCCATTTTTTATCAGAATAATATGAAATTTTATAACTTTCTTCATAAAATAATGAACAAGGGCATCATTTTCTTACTTTCTTTATTTTCTTAAAAATTTATCTCGTTTTCTGAAATATTCCGCCAAAGTTCCTACGCCTCCCCGTTTTCGTCCATACGGTCAGTGCGGGACGAGACACGTTGCATGACGGACCTGTGTCAATTTGCGCTGCGCCGAAATTTTTAAATATTTGTGGAAATTGTGGACTATATTTGTTGCATAGAGTGGACAATCCGTTTTGTGATTCGTATAGTAGGTACCTAATAAACATTTGCGTATAGTTTAGTTTTTAGTGACAGATAATTTTGTTGCATAGAGTGGACAATCTATTTCGTGGTTTGTAAAGTAGTAGGTACTATAGACAAGACAGCTGACTGACCATCCGTGCACTTTATGTGCATTGTAATAAGGTTCTTGTATAAATACAGGATGGTCAGTTAACTGTGTTGGCGTTTGTACCTAATTAACATTTACGTAGGTATAGTTTAGATTTAGTTTTTAGTTCAAGATGGGAAATAATAATAATAATAATAAATTCTTTATTTCAGGCCAGTTTGCCCATAGATTGTTAGTAACATACAAACTTACGATACTAGAGTCAGTACGTCTTAGCTTAGGTCTCACAAATTTTTCAATAATTATTTTGGGTCTTTGGGGCTAAATAAGCGCAGGAGGAAAATACGTAATATCAAGAAATTTTACAAGAGAAGAGGAAAAAGAATACACAAGTAAATAACTATTCTATCAAAGTATCAAATATCTAAACAGTATTAAAATTGGGAAATCGCTAAAACCAGACATTATATTAGTAAATATATTTACAATATCTATTGCTTAGGAGCATGAACAATTATAGAAACAATATTGTTTTATCTGCTCGTATTAAAGACTGTCAAGTGTTAATAGAATAAGTTCTAATAAAAATAGTGGGCTTGGCAAATATTGTAAGTACCTACCTATGGGTTGCATGCCAACTCCAAGTTCGATACAGAGTCATTATTTGATATGAAACAAAGTATGGTTAACATACAACTAATCTATAAGTATATATTTACCCGAGGCCGATTTCTGTACAGTCAGCATAATATAGTTAGTAGCAGCCAAGTTAGCCAAATATATCGGAACGTACATTCATCGAAATAGTCTTTGTTACTATAAGTAGGAGTAAGGAATGTGTTCGATATATTTGGCTACTTTGGATGCTACTAACTATCTGATGCTGACTGTACACGCCATCATCAACAAATTAAGGAAGTAGAACGTAATAAATATACCGAAAATTAGTTTAAAACTTAACAACCTTACACTTACACAAAAGGTAACGGACAGACAGACACACTTTCGCATTTATAATATTAGTACGGAGTATGGATATGAAAGTATGGATACTATGGATTATATGTCTTTCCCGCTCACGGGACAATGATGTCCCGGACCTTTGGGAGGCGGGCGTGGAGCTCTGAGCCAACACGTAGAGGCCCTTTTGACAATTTAATGAAATGCAAGGAGTACACCAAGCGGATGCTGTCTCTGCCCGTGTCATGGGACGCACACAGAAACAGCACCCGCTGGGGTGTAAGAGTCTATTGCTAGTTGATGGAATCTAAATAAAACGGTTCTCTAAACAGTATCGTACAGTCGGTTATTGGGTGAAAATGATGGACTAGTAGCTGGGCTATTGGATGAAATATCGGACGCACATTTTATCTCTGGCAGACGGTGACTCGCTAACTGCTAGATGGACCCCTATTAATAGCGACATTAAAAAATGGCCTAAGGGCAACAGTAGGTATGGATTATTATTATTACCTTTATATTTTTTCGCACTATCCGTCTCTCTCTTATTAGAATATTTAGTAACAGAGGTATAGTGCGAGAAAAATCGAAAGTATGTCGCGGCCATCTAGTGCTAGGCGTGCTGAGGGCCTACCGCGAAACGAAACCGAACTTCGTTCGTGTATCTCCCTATCTGTCGCGCTTGCTAGTTCGAGCGACAATGAGAGTTATTCGAACGAATTTCGTTTTCACTAGCACGGCTAGCACGAGACGGCCGCGACATACTCTCGATTTTTCTCACACTATACCTCTCTTTCCTAATGTTCTAATAAGAGAGAGACCGATAGTGCGAGAAAAATCGAGTGTATGTCGCGGCCGTCTCGTGCTAGCCGTGCTGACGGAAATACACTAATCGTAAGTAAATAGTATTATAATAGTAGTGACATAATTTTTGAACTTAATCAATTATGTAATTTATGTATGACAGATATCACGTTTCAATTAAGCATGACGAATGTCACCCACCCACGTCCACCCTTGCATTGGTAACGATGCGCGATGACGCGTCTGTAACTTAATCTATGTAACGCTTAATAAACGACGGCGGGTTGTGCGACTTGCGCGGGGAGAGGGTCGAGGTTTCGCCCATACGGTCAAGGACTTTAGCGGGTATACAAGCCTTAAGTAGATTTTTGACAGATGACGCGACGCTGCTACGTTCCAAAACGCCATAGATTGGCAATTTTGTATCGGATCGAGTCTCCTTAAACAAGGACACGTATTATTGAAATACGAAGTTCTATTTTCAAAAAAAAATCGGTTGTCTAGAGCGTATCGAAACAGTTATTTCGGTTGTTTCGGAAGTTACATAGACAATTCAACGATGAAAAGAATGACGTTGCAGTATTCGCTATGAAATCTTAATACACATTTTAAAGATAATACATACGTACCTTTTTTTTTTTTTTGACTGGTGAAATGTCCTAACCTAACCTAAACTAGCGCCTGTGTCAAATCTTGGGATTAGGTGTCAAAGCGTACCCCGGGCTCCTATAAGGCATAACCGGGAATAGTGCTAGGAGGATGATGATTACAGAGTACCTACCTGTAATCCTTTGTTGGTACACCATGTTTGTTGGTGCAATGTGTTATAATAATACATTACTTACCAAGGGATGTAAAAGAAAGAAAGCCCGAAATCGAAGGTATTTGTGACCCGAGCCGCAGGCGAGGGTTGTAAATATGCGATAGAGGGCTTCCTTTTTTACTGCCCGTGGTGAGTACACAGTTTTACGTCTTCATCCGGCCACAATGCGAGGTTTACCGTACGCGCAGCGTACGGTAAAACTCACACCATGGCAAGGTGTGTCGTAAATTTATTTGCAAAACTATCTGATTCTACTTACACCAACGCACTAATATTATTTGCACAATCTATATTGGACCGTGGATCTGTAATAATTTGCGAGGTTTAACAGTGACGTTACCCCGTCAAGGCGTAGCTATCATATGGATTGAACATGTAAATTATTTAACCAACTATTCAATGTGATCACCACGTTATAACAAAGTAATAGCATTTTCTAATTTTTCGAAGTGTACAAAACTTATGACCCCTCATAAATTATAATAGGCACGCAGAACAATTTTTTTAGTCAAATAGACCTGCCATGTAGACGTTTAACTGGTATCCAACCATCAGACGGTAACCTCATCGACCTCCAACACAGATCAAGGTCGGCGATTTAAAAACTTGTTTCTCCTGGGAAATCATCCACGTTCACTGAAGGCTTCGACGGATATTTATGGGGGCTGTCACGGGGGCCACGTGACGTAAGAACCTGAGGGGACCCGCGGAGGGACCAAGGTAGCTCGAGGGAACACAATTCAGAATGGCGTCTGTGACGCTCAGTGAATTTTAAGCGGGTCTCCATGGTTTTTTGAAGATTTGTAGCTTTATTGGGTCATTACCGTGATTTCGATCCTGACTTTTTTGTTTACTCTTACTTTCCCTTGACAAAGGAACGTATTCATATTCATAATTAAATACTCGTGGACCAACCTGTCTTATAGTGTGCCTAGGAGCAAGAACAATATTCTTTGCAGCGCTGCATGACGTCAGCGTCAGATATTATGTGCAACGGTAGTGCTGCGCAGCGAAGTCGGAGTCGCGTGGATGACACGAGTCCAACCTACTTACAAATTTGCGCAACGCGCTGCAACCACTAGGATAATATGCGTGTAGCTAATATGTAATCTTAGGATATCCGTACTAATATTATAAGTGCGAAAGTGTCTCTGTCTTTCTATCTGACTGCCTGTTATCTTATATTTAGATTTCTGTTATCTGTCTTTCAGATTCAGATGAAATTTGGTATATAGATAGTTTGAGTCCCGAGGAAGGACATGCGATGGTTTAGGGGTGAAAGATTGTATAAAGCTACGATATAAACGCGGATGATGTCACGGGCAAAAGTTAGTGTTAAAATAAATTCTAAAACATCACAAACATTCTATGATTCGTCTATAAACGGTAACGAAGCTGTTGAAACTATTACAATAAAATTTGCCTAGCACTCGCAGCAGATCAGCGTATCCAAATGTTAGCTCCCAACTTCTACAACTTAATTAACTAGGAAGTTGGGACGACTTAGCTCCGCTTCGAAAAATCATGTTAGTAAAAGTTTGTTAGTGTTCAAGTGTTTTACTTGTGACTCTCCCGTTTTGAAGAAGATTGGAATGTTGATCAAACATAAATATTGTGCTGCTATAAGTATTGGGGAGGTCTGTTTGGAATCAAACAAATATCATTGGAATCAAACAAATATCATTCTTCAGTGTTTTATTCACTTCAGACTCCATTATTTCCATTCATTAACAGTTATTAAAACTTTACAAAATCATGTTGTAATTCAGGTCAGTCAGGTCCCTTTTTCCCCGCGCTTATTAACTTGACAGTTGACTGTCAATTGCCTTTTTAAAAACTCTTTAAATGTATCGTTGTCTAGTACCCATAACACACGCCTTATTGAGCTCACTATGGGACTAGATCGATTTTTGTAAGATTGTCCCCCAATATTTATTGATTTATATTTATATTTAGGTTTTTAAGGTTAGCTGGAAGAGATCCCTTATAGGGATAAGTTCGCCTTTGTACTTTGATCTATTGTGTGACATGTGTATTCTTTAACCTGTTATTGTGTACAATAAAGTGCTTACATACATACATACATACATAAATACAAGGGATACTTTCAAATGTTCTTCATTGTTTGCCAAGTTGTTAATGACAGTAATTTATACTACGGCGATATAACTGTCCTAACTCAACATCACGTACCTTCAGTGTCAAGTGTCACGTCTGTCGATAAAAGTGTCGCTTCCGTTTCCTACCACCCAAGACGCGACAAAAATTGGTCGATGACGTTATTAGGTGCGTTACAGACATGAGTGATAGGGTTGTAGATTCGTGTTAAAATTGAAAACGTAGTGTTGCTAAATGGATAGTAAAAAAATATTGTAATACTTAAAGTATAAATTGAAAAAAAAAGATATAGATAGACCTTGAAAGTTTAGAAAACAAATGCATTTTTTATTGCCCAAGAGTAAATTTCCATTCTCACCACGTAGATGGTTGGCAGTCCTCAACTGTGCGTTTCTCCCGAAACTTTCTGCCTCGCACAGCCAAACTCTGGAATGAATTGTCGCCTGCGATATTTCCGAACCGTTATAACCTTCAAGCCTTCAAGAAAAGAGCGTACTCCCATCTTAAAGACCGGCAACGCACCTACAACTCCTCTGGTATAGTAAGTGTCCATGGGCGTCGATTATCGCTTACCATCAGGTGATTCGACTGCTCGTTTGCCTCCTATATAATAATAAAAAAAATTAGAGCAACCAATGGAATCCTTACGCTTTTATAGTAACAAAATTGTAGGACAACTATCGACCTACGAGAACGCGCAGTATTTCGCGACCGAAATGCCAAATTACTTGATTTTTCCATACAACGATTAGTACATTAAATTAGCAAACTGCGACGTCATACTTTCATGTCAATTAGTATATAAAGCGTTTCGGCTACCGCCAGCGAGGTCCGACCTTGATTCAAATTATTGGATTATATTAAATTATAAATATAATAAATTATACATTATTGGAGTTGCTCCCATACAAACATTTGTTCCTCTCCAAAATCTGGTTCGAATGGCATCGTAAAAGGTAAAAGGTCACACTCCTATAAAGTACACTAATCATGAAGAAGCAATGTCTGTGAGTAGGTCATTCATCAACGCCGAGCCGAAACTACTCGAGGTAGGAAGTTGACAATTTCAAACAAAGTTGCAGGTACAAGCGAGTATGTATATGTCTTTAACATGCCTCGTACCTCTGGGAAAGGTACAGTTAAAAACGATTAAAGTAATACGAATCCTTGCATTGTCATTCCCGCCAAGGCAGATGTAGTGCTTTTCTCCAAAAATGCGAGGAAATCAAATAATATTATCAGTAATCTTCAATCAGTCGAGTATGTTTTTTTTTTATACAACGACGGTGGCAAACAAGCGTACGACCCGCCTGATGGTAAGCGGACACCGCAGCCTATAGACGCATGCAACTTCAAAGGAGTAACATGGGCGTTGCCGACCCTTGATATGTTTGAGTTGACAGCTGAAGGAACAAATTCCCTCGCTCTCAACACAACGCATCCTCGGGAGCTCTGGCGACCTTGCTCACCACCAGGAACACAACACTACTACAGAGCAAGTAGTAGTGTTATTATGGCTGTGGTCTTGTGCAAGGCGGAGGTACTTCAGTTGGGCTGCTCCACATTCGAGCGGGATGACATTTCGCTATGCCCTACCTCACCTACCTAACTTATCAAATTCCCGCCCAGCTTATTTTTTTTAAGTATGTACACGGCATGGCTAGTGGTGCCAGTTCAATTGACAAACATTAAAAAAATGATCATTAGAATCGGTCACAATTGTAATTAAAATAAAATTATAAAAGATTAAACGGAATTGCAATCAAATGCATTTTAGTTCGTTATGAATTTTATTTATAATTCTTCTTATTAAATATAATTCTCCTTAAAAAATATTAAATATATTTTTATTTTTTCATTTAAAACTATTTGCGACATATTTAAAACGTCATTAATTTCAAAAGTACGCGTTTTGTCTATGACCATTAAAAAAACTCGGGATAACATTCAAGGTGGAAAACCACCTTAAGCCTGCATCACACTGGCGCGGCCTGTCCGCGGCGTACAATAGTAAACTTGTCATTAGCTGTCAAATTTACTATTGACCGCCACCGCAGGCCGCTCCAGTCCGTGAGAGGCCTTAAGCAGACTACAAACAGGCGCAATTTGTCACACTAACTTGCAATGGTCGGAAAGGGACAGCCATACACTACTAAACAGGCTAACTATAGCAAGTTGTTGTTACAAATTGCTGGGACTTTAAACGAACAGGCACTTGGCTGTTTGTAGTGATTTGTCTTGGTCAAAACATTAAGTATATAGTAATGGAATTTCATACACTGACCGCTAAAACTGTACATAATAACATTTAACTTTTTAAATTTGCGTTCGTCAGTAACGAGGAACTTTACGTAGTATTTTAAGTACAGTAAAGCGAACATTTCCGAGCATATTGAAGAAAAATTTATTACTAAACATAACGCCTGTGTCTTCTTCTTCGTCGTTTCGTTTAATATTCTGTGTAAACTGACCTGTAACTATGTTATCAATAAAGATGGAATTGAATTGTTTCACTCTTGATAGAGTGGTCGTGGTCATAATTTCAGGCCTCCCTTATCCTTGCGTGCAGTGATGCATCTACTGTAGCTTAAATCTGGCTCATTGGTAACCTGCCTCATGGTCTGGTGCCCTCGACCTTTTCCTGGATTACAAGTCGCTCGATGTGGCCTGATGTGTGACTGCTGGGTAAAAGTCTCCTTTCCCTTTTCCACTGCTCTCGGCATTTAGCTTTATCAGACCAGTCCTTTAAAACGGAGCCCAACTTATCCCACCATCGCAAGATGAGGCCGTGTCTCCTCTGAGGTTCCGACTCCTTGATATTATTTGCCTCCAACTCACTGGGCAAGCGACAGACGTGACCTGCGCAGATCCATTCTTACTTGGTTGCTTTCCTAACTAGCTACGCCTACAATTTGAGTTTGTGAGCGCAATGTGGTGTTCCGGATACGATCCATTAGCTTGACACCGAATACGCTGTGCTCCTCCGCGCGGTAGCAAACCCCGAGTTGGTACTTCTGAGCTTGTGACAAAGACCAGGTTTGTGCACATAAATGAATTAATAGTTTATACTTATTACTTCGTTCTAATTTTAAATATTCTTGTCAATTTTACGACACCACCGGCAAAGCAGATAAAATAACGAATAATCATATTAGTCCTTAGCTCTTTCCACGATGAATAAATGGCAGAATATCAAGATTATCATAACTTTACATAAAAATGGTCAAAATAAGCATTGTCGGTTAAACTTTGTTATAGGAACCATAGAACCACAACAAATTGCTTATTAAAAAAGACACACCAACACCAGATTATCATTGCCAGCACCACAACGTAATACGAAAACCCTGTCCCTCTGCAGTACCAAATCACACGTGGTCACGTATGTCGCGTGGTGTTCGTTAATATGTCGTACGTGCGCGGCCTCCCTACGCTTTATAAAACGTGCGCAGACGGCCGACTTTATTATACCTCTTTTGATTGTGACGACGTGTTCGGCGTGACGTCACGTGTAGACATTGTTTCCTATTTAATTTACTGTATTGAAATTGTTCAACTTCGTAGCAATCGCTGTTGAGCCTTATATTACTAGAGATTTAAGCATCCTGTGAGTCGGATGGGATCGTGTAAGTCTTTTTTTTAATGTTCCTTACCAAAATTGGTTCAAACGAACGCTTGTTTGTTACCATGCCGGTGCAAATTTTAAAAATCAGAATTATTCTAATCACCTCTCTGACTTATGAGCGATACATATTTTCAAGATCACTGTATTTTTTAAGGATTAAGAAATGAATTTTATATTAGATACGTGTAGCGTCATCGTAAGCTTAATATTACTTAAAAGTTTGATTCTTTCATTTATTATTGTGCATATATATTGATTGTGTTAAAATGTTTGTAAAGTATAATTTTGATACCAACCTGACATTTTAAACAACAACAAACATTTCACTCATCGGAAACGAATTGAGATATTAGCTCATCGAATAAAATGGAAAATTTCCTGCGTGACAACTGTGATTTATGGCGCCGCGATAATGGCGTTATCGGCCATCTTGGATTCGAAACCGTTACATTCGAATACGAGTCCTTTGAATCGAACGTGTGGTAGGTCACTGATAAGATTGACGATAGTGAATGAGCATATTAGTTGTGTAGGTAGTTTATTATGCAATACCTATTGTAAAAGTAGAAATACGAACTAAAGGTTGACATGATAATGTATATTATTACTTCCTTGTATAAACTATATTGTTGTTAAGTTGCATACCTATAGTTTTTGCCCGAAAGAGTAACAAACATCCAAAAATCGTAACTAATCTCCTTTCGATTTATATCAGTAGGATAACGGAACAGGCCCTGGCATTTAGTTAGATATAATATTGAGAATGGGACGCTATTTATTAAAACTTCTCTCTCTCTGTTTGTCCGTCAATATATTCTGTTTAAAAAGATTGGTATCTATTGAACCTGTAGGTATAGACAGCAGCTTTAATTTCCACTACAGCCAAGCGCGCATACAGTATATCTGATACAAGTATTTTTGGCCGCTCTTTTTTGGCAGGAGCTAATAATGGTGATGACTGTACATCATCATCATCATATATTTAAGCGCTTGGCTCTTGTCGGTGGAGTAATTTCCATTCTGTTCTATTCTCCGCCTTTTCCTTCAACTCTCTATACGATTCAACTTCAATATTTTCCTTTAACAGCTCCATGTAAGCTCCTCGTGGTCTTCCTCTTTTTCTTCTTCCTTCTATCTTTCCCTCTATTATAACTTTAATGAGGTCTTTAATGAAGACTGTACAACTAAAGGATATTTATTATTACAAAGAACTTGTCTTTTTCAGGTTTATTTTACATTTCAGGGAAACTTACTTGGTTGATTTTACTACACACGTATTTTATAGTGTACGATCCTCAATTTCTTGTGTAGGCAAACAAATGCCCAAATGTTCTAAAACTTTGAATATGTATCGATGGCGATGATTGATTGCGATATGCGTGAATAAATAATATCTAATTTCCCGGCCTGGTCACTAATAATTTACTTTAAAAACAAAGTTTTAACCGACTTCAATTTAGTACTCCGCCAAGCCACGAGAACATTTCCACATTTCTTTTCCAATTTACCACATGAACTGATTTTCGAGAGCAAATGCGTTGATTATTAGAGAAAAAAACCCAATCGCTGTATGTGGGCCGATAATATTTGAGGACTTCCGTCGGTTCCACAAGGATCACCTTTGGCACTTCATTAGTTGCTATTTCAACGGAATCTTATCAGAATCTGTGATATACTTTTGTACTTTTATGTACATAATTGAGGAATTCCATAAGTCATCTGTGGTCTTCATCATCAATTCCACTCCACCAATTTATGATTTCCGGATGTAAATACACGAGTTATAATAGAAAATACCAAAATCACTACACGCGTGCCTAATATAATTGAGGAGTTCCCTCAATTCCTCATGGATCCCATCATTCAATTGAATTTTCAAAAAAATGGGACCCTCCTGGAAGCACATACTTAAAAACAAAAAAAAATATTTATGAATCGGCTCATCAATGACGGAGTTCTGAGGTAACGAACATTGAAAAAAAAAAAAAAAAACCGAATTGAGAACCTCCTCCTTTTTTTGAAGTCGGTTAATAAAAAGAAGCTCTTCAATCAAGGCGAGTTGCATCGATCACACTTTACTGCCGCCGGCGGCTGTCATTTCAGAGATATCTGTAAAACTTCCCAAATTTTAATGTACGTGAAACAACAGAACTTTAGTCAAGTCATTACCTAATAACATTATCCATCTGGCACACATCACAGCAATACGGTATTTGACAATAGTCAAATCAGCTAATTTTTATGGTTACGTGGAAACGGTTACCGACTTCCTTGTGACGTTACAATCAAACAACGTCCTTCTTCTTTTTTTCGTGTCGATGGTTTCAGACTGTGGGACCAGACGGTGGCGACGCTTATCAAGCAACGTCCTTATTGTTAGTTTTAATGAATTTTAATAAAATAGCAAACATAAATGAAAGATTCATACTGTCTGAGTATTTTCGTAATGTTTTTTGTTTCTAAAGAAAAACCTATTTATTTTCACTGTCCACTTTATGATTAAGTATATGGATATTTTTGTGACCTAAAAACTGAGTTAAAAAATAAAAATATGTACATCAGTAAAATTTATCGAATTATTTATTTAAAGTTATCTCCCAAACTTAAGGTACGTGTGCAAATATTAAGCCTTTCGGATTAAAAAGTTTTTTCGCTGATTTTGCGTCGAGAAAAAATTACCTACTTCGCCTCATAAGTTCTGTTCAGAATACTTTCTTCAGGGTGAATATTTTATTTTAAGCCAACATTGACGGGAAACTCGAGTTGGTGTTAGATTTGTATCAAGTGTTTTATTAAGTAAAAGAAAAATATATATACTAAAATGAGTTATTTATGACGTTTTTTTTTGAATTCACTATTAGACCTTAAATAACTGAGTGACGTAAGACGCGCATAGGAAAGAAAATAAGAAAGAACTATTCTTGTTAGGTTCAGAATCCAACGTGAGCACCCTCCCGCACTGGCACTCATATCTCGCGTCAGGGCTTAATAAAACACTTTTTTGTGGTTAATACTCACTTATTCTGGTCCTAATTTGATGACGGCGTTTGCCAAGTATTCAGCGAGATGTGACGCTCAGTGGGTTTTCAAGCAATCCGTATACCTATAAAATTACGAGGCCACATGCATTTGAGTGAAAACATTCGGCAACCGGGGCAGATAAGAGAGGTGTGTTCCTTATGTCACCTTTCAATAAGGCCGACTGGACTGATTAAAACGGCCTTTAGACCTTGCTAAATGCAGTGCACTAACCGGCGCAGAGGAGATAAACCTTCCGCTCTAATAATCAGTCAGTGTGAGTGCAAGTTAGTGCACCGCATTTAGCAAGTTCTAAACGCTGCTTAAGGACATAATTTAAAAAAAAATGTTTATATATCTCAATGCTTCATGTATTTTAGGTGCTCTGGGCATATTGCAACTAACAATTATATTCAAATTTAATATCGTCTCTTCTATCAGTACGCCGTGTTAACACGTGTTTGGCAATGTGAAGCGCGATAATAACGTAAAAATTAATATGAAAAAATCGTTTTTGAATGGGGCAAATGTAGCAGAGTTGCAAGAAGGTACTCGAATTCCTACGTGATTGCAAAGCAATACGGACAAATTTCTTCTCAATTGAATTGAATTCAATTCAATTTTATTTATTTGTATACAGTAGTTTAAATGGTCTTAGGTACCTATAAAATACATGTTCTTGCATTCAGAATCCATGCATGAGCACAAAAATTTGATGAATTATAGCGAATTTTAAATAATAGTATTTCTATGTCATGTTTAAAATTAGGGTTAGATAATTATGAATATTATGTCAAAGATGTTTATCCTTTAAATATGTTGTAATACTTTGAAACATTTTTCCATCAACCATTTTGTCAAATTACATTTAAACTTCTTTCCCGATAACATTCATAACCGTTCAGTAATCGAGATATGAGCATTTTGCCGCCCGTGGCGGAAAGTTTGTATTTATTTTGGGGTGTTTTTGTTTGGTATAAGAGTACCAATTTTGTCTGTTGAAATTTATATTTTCGGGAAAAGTGCTTTGTTCATAACTAAACAAAAGAGAATAAAAAATCCTTATAGAATAATTGCATAACCCACTGTAAAATAAAGTCGCTTAATTTTTACGATAGGATTGTTAGGATGTTGGTATAGGGGTTGTAGCATGAGGAACCAAGAAAAATAAAGGACTAAAAATGGTCACAATTGATGGTCAAAGTTACTTACCTAATGTTTTCTTTACATAAGGCTCCATTTGGTAAATGCTATACTTCAGATTATGAAAACATTCAATTTTAATACATAATATCAGTATTTTAATTTTATGGGATATAAAGTGAAGACATCCTTAATTTTCAAGCAAAAATACTTCTTTTTTTCCAGAGGGCTTTATTTATGAAATGAACAATAAAACTTTTAAAAATATAATAGTTTCTTGTAGTTCATAATTCGTTGAAACACTTTAAAGTTATTTTAAGTGTTTTAATTAAGTAAATTAGAAAACAAAATGCTCGCGCGGGATCACTCGCGTTACGAGCAGGGCGCGGGTACTCTAGGGTTAATTTGCCTGGTAATTGATTGAAAATAACTATAAGTACTCTCTTTTGATAGGTCTCAAGATCTTCCGAAATACTTTTGCCTGCGTTACCAGGAGCTAATTTTCCTCTTTTTGTGTTAGTGTACAGGTCTCACAGCTATGCATAAGGATGGGTCTTATGACTGTTTTGTAACAGCTTGTGTTTAAAGATTTTAAATAAGTCATAATATATGGGCAGGAGACAAGTAAAATGGTTAGGTACATGAAATAATGTTATAATTATTTATGTAATGTATCTAGGGCATTGTGTAGTTCTAAACTTGATATCATCTGTGTCAGTGCGATTTTTATATTCGTATTATTCTTAACTTAAGTATTTGGCATGCACCGCATGACAAATTTTAACGTATGAGGTGATATTTCAAGTGCGCCACAATTGTCAAACTGCCATAGAATCTATAAATTAATAACAGTCGGTGTTTTTAATTTTATTAAATCGGTCTCAAGCGGAACAAACTTGTGACATAAATCATCTGCCATCGCTATAGCAACCGCGACAATTGAGGGCAAAATTAGAAATAAATTTGATTCGATATGCAGGGGTTGGGTTTGTCTGGGAGTCAATTTATTGGCACATTCGCGACAGGTGTGTGGAACGGTGTAGGTTTTCGCATGATGAGTTTTTCTTACTGAGTAGGCGAGACTGAAGGAATGTCGTGTCGTGGAAAAGGGCGCTGATTAAACGATACGTAGTGCTAGTTTCGCCAGACTAGTAAATTATAAGGACAGTTAATATCGTTAGATGAATTCCTTTTTACACTATGACGATGGCAAACGAGCATACGGACCGCGTGATGGTAAGATACATGCATAAACTCACACGCCAGTATCCCAAAAAGGAGCAGGTAGAGCATGGCTTATAATTTTCAATGCAGTGATATTGCAGTGATTCGCGGTTGCTATAGATGATGGTTGTTAGTTAATCGTTCACAACATACTTAAAATTTTCATAATAGACTTGGACATGCCTCATAGTGGGCCCTTACGATACGACTCTCACGGAATGCACGGGTTGCTATTCCAACCCGAAACCACTACACAGGGATTTAAATAAAACCATAAATCATAAATCATTCATTTATTCGTGACAGCTAATACACACATAGATACTCATATTTCACTAGATGGCGCTTAGTGAGTGGACGCAGTTTCGTAGGTTTCTATAATTTTGTGTGGCGCTGAGACCTGCTTGTCTCAATAGTTTACTAGTCCCTCGTAAAGCGATATAGTGTTAACCTTCTAAGTGGTCGTGTGACTACCCCAAGACGGATTGCTCTGTGCCGCGATGGATAGATAGACTATCCATATCCCGCTAACTAGAACATTTAGAAAGAGTTACTTATCTCTGTCAAAGTGGTCTAATGCACCTAAACCGGAGCTCTTGTGCTAGCCAAGATGTAGTCACCAGAATTAATATCTGCCATAATAAAGCCGGCCAGCATATCTGACTCTTTCCGCTGCTGGTGAATGTACTGCACAATTCAATTTGTTTCAGTCTAGTGTAATATTTAATTAAACATTTGATAATGGCTGAGTTTACCGTGTCACATTATGACATTCGTATTGGCTATACACAGAGTCGATTAAAAGTATCAATATCAATCAAGACAATCGGGGACATAAGCCATTCAAACCACCGCACCAGTACCTAATCGTTAAAATCTGCCTGTATGAGAAGTTTGACAGACTTCTATGGAACCACAGTTAGATAGATATAACATTTATTTGTTTACTAAATACACACAAATTACAATAAGAGAGAAAAAATACAAAAAACCTAAAAGAACATTCAAATAACATAAAGCAATCAGTTTTTATGCACAGAAAAAAACTGTGTTCATTGCAGCAAGATAAAAAGGCTCCAACTCAGTGCGTAGCTTTGCTCGCAATTGAACAAAAACACTTGTACTTATTCTGTACCAGAAAAATATGTGTAGAAAATATACATGGAAGGACAAACACATAAACAAATTGTAATTTTACTTAGATAACTGAAAAACAACAAACAAATATTTGATGTGTGGCCTCTATACACACATTACATAAAAATAGAAAAAAAAATGTATACCGATCGGTGAAAAGAAGGAAAAGAGGAAGATAGGAGAGTCAACGTCGTATTGAATGCACAGTCACACAACCAAATCTGCAACCAAATCGCCGTGGGAAATTCCCATCACTTCTATGAGTCTACGTCTATGGGCATCTTCTTAAAGTGCGGCTTAAATTAAAGTTTCGATGGTAAGCATCTGATTGGTGGAGGTTGCCCGCGCCATATTTCACCTTTACCGCCCTGTATAGGTAAAGTGTAGCTGACGCAACCCGCCCGTTGTTAGGAAAATGTGGGCCTAGCGTACGTGAAATCGACATACGTGATCAAACTTATCAACATCATAAAAGTAAATAAAACAGGCGACTAAGCCCCTTGGAAAAAACTCGCATTTCTGTACCATCTTTATACAAGGTCTCAAAATTCGTCGCATGTGGCGTAATGTAACGTTATAGAGACAATGCGCCTGACTTTGTGCATTCGTCATGAATCAACGTCACCAAAAGTATCCACTTTTGGGGACGTTGGTGACCAATCCGGTTAGGCTAGAACGACCCGTGTCACAAGCTGATAGCGGATCCTAGATTCTTGTGAATCGAAGTAAAAACGGAATCCGATTACTATTGTACACGTAGGTACATCACTAAAACGGCAGAACTGGACGCTGATTTAATGGAATCACACAACTATAGGGCTGACTGAAATAGCATTGGCAGGCTAATATCAATACAGCACGAACCGAAGTGGGCGAATTGGATCGACTTCCAGGAAAAAAAAAATTGGTTAGCGCATCCATCCATCTATTTATGTAAAACAAAGTCGTATTAGTTACACGATTAATAACTCCAGAACGGGTGGACAAATTTCTATGAGGTTTGATTTGTTTCCGCACAGAATAGCAGAATAACTACAAAAAAAATAAAATTGAAAAAATGTATTTCTCATATATTGTGGTCAATATGGCGATACAAAGTTCGCGGGGTCAACTAGTAATATAACAAAATGCAATCGGCCTAGCGATCCGTGTGGATAAGATACCGTGCCATATTGTATTCTACTAATTTAAGGCCACTTCCTGACTTGGCAGGGCGATATCGGTATAATACGGTACTTTATCGACAGTAGTAAAGATTCTGTTCTGACTAAACTGACAGTTGACACTGGCAGCTGACAGCTTACTGGTACCGCATCGAGCCCGCACCTACAAAAGCGACGATCTTAAGGCTGACCACCTTACATCAGAAGGATGCTGACTAGTGGCAAATATGGCGACACATTTGCCGGGAAAATTTGCTCTGAAACCTGAAGGGGCACACTGCACAGTCGCTGTGTGCTGTGGCCCGCCCAATACGGCTAGGAGAGATAGTGAACAAATAAAAAACTCTGATTATATTTTTCTGTTTGTACTGTATGGCTACTAACGTACTACCGTACGAGTATAAAGCAAAATATATTGCAAACAATATCTGTAATTCACTCGACATTCCGCTTTCATGTAACTTTAAGTCTGACTTCACATTTTAGCACGGCTATAAAATATTCCGGACAAAAGAGACGCCAAATAAAACAGCTGACTCGGTGTCCATTCAGAGCCATTGGACGCCACCCTTACGACAACACCCCTTGTTGACAATCCCCGATTCGCCCCTGTCATGGTGAATTTATTTTGTCACTGGCCCCCATCCTAAACCTAATAAGGATCAGAGGTAGTCACCTTCAAAACACCGGCTCATAACAGAAGGATTCTGCCCAGACTTTGCTTCGTGAAATCTTAATTTAATTTCCAAGAAAATAAAGGGGCCACTGATGAGAAGAAAATTTTATGAGTAAAAGGGAAATAATCCTTAACTTACGGGGTTTGTCCTTTCAGTAATTCTTTACGACCTTGGGTTTTATGTGCTTTTAAATTACCAAAAAAAAATATCCTTTCGTCAATCGTTTGTCAACTTCGTAGGTTAGGCTTTATGATCGAGACATTTATTCAAATATTTGAATACCTGGTGGAGGTAAGCTTCTAAGTGTAAAAAAAATTGCCACTTTAAATTAAACAACTGTACAAATGCCAACACAGTTAACTGACCATAATGTATTTACAATACACATAAAGTGCACGAATGGTCAGTGAGCTGAATTGTCGATAGTACCTTCCTTTGGTATTTTTTTTTACAAAGTTTTTTAACGGTTGATTGATAAGATTCTTTCATTCATAGACTTTAAGTGTTCTTGGTATACAGTGAAATTCTCTTACAATAAATAAGCACATGCATCAATCCTACATATTTCCAAAATTTATTTAAGACTCTTTATTTAAGATAGACTTTACCTTGAGAATCCATAGCAAAGGGGCCCAGTTTAATGAGCTGTGCTTCTAACATAAAGCATGTGACAATAAATCCGTCGAAGCGTATGAAATTCGCCGATATTTCTCGATCAACTCATAATAGGCCACGTTTGACACTTGGTCGCATTATATCGCAACCCACATCATGGTAAATCGCAACAATTTACTCAGACGACTAACAACTCTAAGGCACATTTTTTTTAGTAGAATTTGAAGTGATGGCGGCGCTGTAAATACGTCTATTTGGATTTATTGTTGGTAAAGTTATATGAGTATATGGGAGTTGTGCAGTTTTTGAAACTGTGGACTAATAGAAGTAGAGTAATGACGACTTTATCAATGTTGGCAAAAATTGTGTTATCTGAGGCTCTAGTATAAGTTTTACCGAAACAAAACTTTACGATCGCGTTTGCGTTTTACCCTCAATTTGTATGGGATTTGACAGCTAAACGCAAACGCGGTCGTAACGTTTTGTTTCGGTAAAACTTATACTAGAGCCTCTGTAGGCTTTCAATTCATCCCACGACACCACATATCAAACTTATCTGACGTAATTGGGTAGTTTCCTTGTGTTACAATTTATATCATAGTACCTAATTGATCGAATCATGCGTTACTTTGCGAAAGTGCATGATAAGTTACGAAAACAATATTCCTTTGCTATTCTGCTAAAAAACGTGCAGGTCTATAAGCGATGATCAGATGGCTATTTGCGTATTTTTGCACGTATCAGAACCTGAGGTTTTCTCATCATTGGTGGTGGTTTGCTGTAATTATTTGCATGTTTGCACGTGCGGAGGGAAGGTGGGTGCATTAACCGCATGCAAAAATACGCAAATAGGGGCATCTCATCATCGCTAATAGACCTGCACGTTTTTTAGCAGAATAGCAAAGGAATATTACTGTACTTACCTTATCATGGTGTCATTACATGGATAATTAGACCATAGTAAATCATGGTCAATAAGGAAGCACTGTTAAACAAAGAAACTTTAAATCGAGATGAATATAAAGCTCTCAATACTGTAAAATTATTAAGTAAAGAAGAGAGTAAGATAAACGGTGCTTCAATCATGAAGCGTATTAGCTTTCAATTTCTGGAATAAAGACGGCCTTGAGTAGTTTCCATTTTTCTAGACTTTAGTTTAATATGTATTTCAACTATGCAATATGTTAAGGTATTGGCAAATTTAAGAGATTATTATTACAAGCCGGAACACAAGTACCAATTTCATAAAGTGTGAAAGCAAATGTGCCAGTCTGTCTGTCTGTTACATCTTCAAGCTTAAATTAACTGAACTGATTTTGGTGAATTTTGCTATGGAGATAGTTTAATATCCGGGAAAGGACATAGGATAGTTTTTATCCCGGTTATCACTCCCAACTCAACCACTCCGACCACTCAACAAAAAAAACAACTGCTCCGAAGAAGAGAAGCTGAAAGCAATAGAGTGGGACTTTACATCAATCATGCTAAAACAAAGCTGACGTTTGTTCAGACAGACCATCCACCTCCCCGTAGTTTTTCACCAACCTCGGCTCACTTCTATTTAACAATGGTAGCTGTGATAAGGAGATCGTTCGGAGGATTCAGATAGCTTGGGGTCGATGAGCCGGCTAGATAAGATATGGAGGGATCGCGCTATACAGACAAACAAAGATCAGGTTTGTACTCTCCGTCGTGTTCTCTATCATTCTACACGGCTCAGAGACCTGGACTATCCGGGCCAAAATGAAAAACCGCATCAATGCTTTTGAAGTGTCGTATTAACGTCGACTTCTACGGATACCTTGGACTGCAATACGAACAAACCAATCCATTCTGGAAGAGCTGCCTAAACATCGTCCACAATATGTCAAGTCCGTATTCTCACATATTTTGGACACCTCTCACGACGTTTTTTGGATAGCCTGGAGAGGATTATTAAGACGGGAAAAATTGAGGGCCAGAGGTCTCGAGGCAGACCACCTGCTAGATGGAACACGAAAATCACTGCAATCCTGCAACTCCATCTGCACGAGGGAGGCCATACATAAAGCGAGTGATATGAGCCTTTGGAGAAGTCTGGTCAACAAGAATAGGGCATGATGTCACGATCCTCAGCATTGAGGGAGCGACTGACGATCTGAGCTAAGATATAAACGAGTTCCACGCGGACGGAGTCGCGGGCAGAAGCTAGGTTACCTATATTACGACAGACCGAGGTCATAAAATGTTAATCGCAACTCGTTAAAATAACACTCGTTAATCGCTTTGAGGATTATTACTACGACTATACAAAATCTAGCAGTAAATATACTGTTAGACTTCTCACGGCATCAACTATCACACTCTTATTTCCACGCTCCTTTTCACTTACATCAGGGATGATATTATGTGGGATAAAAACTATTGTATTTCCTTTCCAAGGTTCCGAACTATCTCCACGTACCAAAATTCTACAAAATCAGTTTATTGATTTAAACCTGATAAGGTAACAGACTCAGAGATAGACTGTCTACAACTTTAGTATTTATTTTTATTTCAAGAACCTCGCAATAGACAATCACTTCGTCGAAACCTGTAAAGTATTTGGTTCTTCCAAACAACATGAATACACTTTAGTAAACCAGACACGTTCAGAAACCAGCTTTTTGAAGAAAAACCCCAGCAGTTGATGGATTGCCGCTTCCTTATTAGCGAAAGGAATTCGAACGTTCGACCTTGCAGCTCTTGGAAATTCCTCGAGAGTTTAATAAATATTTTGGACCTTTTTTGTGAGGTTCCGTCTCCGACTTGAGGCTAAATAAGTTAAGAGTTAAGAATTGATTGTATATTTTTTATAAAACACCTGCAAGAAACGTCGTAATTTTAAATATTGAATTCTTATTAAAATTATGTCATAGTTTTTAAAATACTTAACAAAATAATTGCTAACTTAAAATTAACATAGTAATTACAAACAACTAGACCAATTCTAAAATGGGCCTCTGGGGCATGGTACCTAGGATGATGGTAGCGTTTTTTTACTGATTCGCAAGCCTTGAACAGAAAAATGTACATAACTGTGTACTTTTCATCATCACCTGAATTCCAGATGGTTCATTTATGGCCGCTCTTTCTAATATATTTCTTGTTTCAAGTATGTTTTTACTATGCATACGCTGAGCGAGGAAACTGCCAGCTCTTATATATTTTACACGTGACAGTCGATATCGCCATCATACTATGCGGCTGAGCCCACGTACTTAAAGCCGGAGCAGACTGTTTTTTATAGCATCGTTACTTATTTACTTAAGGCCTTTTGCCTTAAGTAAATAAGAACGTCTCCACCTCAACCGCACCACGAACAAGGCCGACGTGGCGCCGGCGGGGGTTGCCGAGGCAATCAAAAGGCTACTGTAAGTACAGACCCCCTATGCTAACTGCGATGCAAAAAAACGCCAAGAAATTACTTTTCATGTATGAGAGTAATGAGAGCACTGTTTAATTTTTAAGTTTATTTTATTTTTATGAATATATGTTAAAGCAGCAATCGAAAAACAACTTCTGTGAAAATTTGAACAGTCTAGCTGATACGCAGTCAGCCGGATGGACAGTGGAAGCTTAGGAACAGGGTTCCGTTTGATATCCTTTGGGAACTCGACTTATATATGTATATTTCGACACGAAGTTTGTGATTCTACGTTATTTAGAACTCGAGATATTAATGATGTAGGTACGTAAAATTAAAAATGACCGCCATAAAATTAAAGATGGCTGACGGAGGAGTTGGTTCCTATCAAAAACTTAAAGCCATGGACCTTACAAGTATCTGAAAAAAAATTGGTACTTTTGTCCAGCGTGTCCACATTATCACCTGAAACTGCCCTACTATGTGGCCTTAGAGCCGATGTACCCGGGTTCGAGACCAGCGACCGTTTTAAATTCATAGTGAGTACATTTTCAAAACGCTGAGTAGCATGGAATGTTTTAGGAAAAGTAAGCGAATAGAACATTCGATGCTTACGGAAATTTATAGACAAATGTATGGGCTTGGAATATTCGAGAAACGTGGACGTAGCACGTTTATCTAAAAAAGCCCATGTTACTCAAAACAAATGAGTAATGAAAATAACATCGGATTGAATAACGAAATTACGGTCTAGAATCTTCGGAAAGGGGTATAAATAATATGAAGGGATCACGTTCGCGGTACAAATCATTCTTAAGTGAGAGTCTTGAGTGAAGTACTAAAGGGAGCAGTAGAAAAAGAAGAATAGAGGAAACAAGTAGTGGAAAGTGACGTGGTCTAGAGCAAAGTATCAGTGAAGTGTAGCTGTGTCAGTACTGGTAGGCGCGGACTCAGTGAACTTGTGTGTGTTAATTGAGTCAGCGTTAGTACGTGTGGACTCAGTGGACTTTGCCTTGTGTAAATCGCCGAATAAATCTACTGTCGTGTTAAGAAAGTGTTATAATCTATTCTATAAGTACCCTTCCACGCTCGTAACAATAGATCGAGATTGTTGGCCTTTGTACTATGTTATATGCCATGTATATGTTTTAACCTGTTATCGTGTACAGTAAAGTGCAAACATATATAGGTACATTGTTCTGGGGGACCTGTCCTTAATTTTCATTTTATTTCACTTGGCCTATTAAGTTTCGCCCTAATGTTTCACTAGACCTAGTGCATTTTTCTTCGAAACTGTGAAAGTTCCGGGTTTTCTTTGAATATCATCAAATAGAAGTCATTAGGTTAGGTTAGGTTTGTTTTGCAATAATCCTATAAAGTTTACTGTTTAAGATAAAATGCATTAGGACTAATGAAACATAAGGTCAAATGAAGCATTTAAGATTAAAGAAGTTAAAAGTGTAACAAGGGGAAACCATTTATGTGATTGTATTTAAGTCGATTGAGATTGTAAGAAGTTGTTTTTCATAGTATGATTGTGCAGTGGATTTTTTAAATCCAATATATACGTTATTCATAATTACTGACAATTATAAGTTCATATCTCGGTTTTTACTAGACAGGCACAGTTGAGGAGAAAACAATAAGGGTGAACATCCAAAAGAACCTCGCATTTTTGACAGCTAGGAGTCAATTACATATATTACATAGACATAGCTAAGCACATCTCTGGTGGATGTTTAACATTATTCTTAGATGGTTTAGTTAAAATAATATTTACTTAAAATAACAAAATGTAGTTTCTTCCACTTTTGCCAACCCACATTCGTATGAAGCAGTAACTTCGAGTATAGTGGGTATTATTCTTCCTTCTTATTTGCTTCACTCTTGGCAGAGTGGTCGTGATCGTCATGTCGGTTTGGTGGCAAACTTGACAATCCGTCGCCATTCATATCTCAAGTGGGTATTATTAGTACCCTTAAAGAACACAATTTTACTGCATCTATATTGCAGCGAATTTAAAAGAGCTCTGCTCTACAACAATTCACTCTTCAAGTCTATCTCTGCTAACTTTACAGCTCCGATTCTACGCGACACAAGCTTCGGCGGATTCTCCAATGCCTAACACTACGCAATTTGCCGACAACATCACTAATTACTAGCTTTCAAAGCATCGCCACTCCGAAATGACTTTGAACTTTCGTCTTCTAATTTTAAAGTCGGAATTTCAGTGCTGTAGTTAACTTTAAAGTCTTGGCGGCCAAGTTAGATAGAAAACAAGCGAATGCTGCTGTCAACAGGAGTTATAAATGATGGAACCCTTTACCGAAAAGGCCTCGGGTTTTTCCCTTAAAACGCGATTTTGGGAAATATTCCGTCGGGATAGGTATCTGAAAGGAATTTTGTGAGTCGGGATATCTTTTATGTTTACGTAAACATGTGCCTAGTATAATGTTGAGGCAGTGAGAGGATTTGGCCGGCCGTGATGAATGAAAGTTTTGGCAGATTTAGGAAGGATATTTAACTTAATATCAACTTAAGCCTAGGTAGCCTTGAAGCTGTAAAAACTGATAGGATTCTGAAAATAAGTTGTTAATATCAGTATAAACTTTTAGGTATATAAAAACTTTTTAACGAAAAAATTAAACCGCCGAAAAAAACTGAAAAGCAGAAAATAATAAACCTTTTTTATTCAGTTTAATAACTAATTTCTTAAACTATTGTAAGTATACCTAAGTATTTATTTTTGTAATTATTTTGACTTTTTAATTAACCTTAATAACTAAGTTCTTAAATTAATCTAAGTGTACCTAAGTAATATTGAGTGGGCGCGAAACAATCAATTTTTAAAGAAAATTATTATTATTATTGTTATTTATTATTTAGTAAAGCCATGTACAATGTACATTGTAATTAAGGTGTTACATTCAGTATTCAGGTCAGACCATGATACCCTGTAAGGGCACACAAAACTTAATACTAGCATGCGTAAGATAACAACATTAATAACATTTTTGCATTACATACATATTCATACTCGTACTTTAATTAATAATAATAATAATAGATTAATTTATGTAATATTATGAAGGGTGAATAAAAAGTTCAGTGACCCAAGCATGTATGTTGCGTAGTGGACGTTGCTCAAGTGTTGCGTGAACCGGGGTACACAAAGGCTATCTCTGTCAATGAACATAAATCCAAGCTGAAATTGTCCAATGCCAGTTAGCCGTGTATCAAAGTGACGTCCGCGAGTGACGTCACGCTACGTGGCATTGTGACGATGACGTCACGGCTCGTCATTGTACATTGTGTGACATGTTTGAGCGTGTCAGTAAGCTGTTGTGTGATTGGTTTTCGTTCCAAGTTAACGAACTATGTTATAAAAGATACGGTGCTGTATTCTCAGGGTTAATCTGACGTTTGCACCTTGATTTGCGCAGACAAACGTTTCATCGAATGTGTATTCTAAAGATTTTTCATGAAGTAGATAGTTTTTTTTTTTTTTTGAATCATTAATCTTTTGATGAATGATATAAAATAAACGTTACCTAATTGGGCTCTACACAATAACCTTTCGACGATTCGATTTTTGATAAAAATAACTGTAAAATGAAAGTTCTGATATAGGTAATGATTTACTATATAAATTAATATCTATATCTTCTAAAAAAAGAGATTGTTTTTTATAAATATGTTTCCATCGACGATGCGAAACTGCGGCAAGTTCGTGCAGTTGACTCAGTTTTAGTGTGCCACTTTTGAAGCGCTTATAACCTATCTACCCCTATTTTATAATACATAATTGGGGAGTCCCTTATTTCACCGCCAGACGGTTCATCGAATGCATTGTTTCGCCGAATTTACATTTCATCGAACTTTTTTTCTTCAGAAACCGTTAACTTTTTGGGTATAAGTAAAAGGGAATTGTGCAGAACCCGTTAGGTTTGTTTCATAAAAATCTTATGTTTCCGAAAAAAAAGAGTTTTTATGGAATGAAAATTCGGCAAAACATTCATTTGATGAAACGTTTGCCGGTAAAACAAGGGTAAACCGTTACATGAAATAAGGCGACACCGATTTAAGCATCATAAAACTCATAATCTACAATAGATAAAGTCTCTCATCCATGACACACACAGAGTTATGTGTTCATTTAAATTGTTTCTCAATTTACTTAGCGCTGCTAAAACATTTCTATCGACTATTCCACGCCACTAAACGCTTTCAGCGGCTCATCCATCAAACTAAAACTCAATACATGGCATTATTCATAATTTGTCCCGTTCCCAACTATAAATTACATGAAACGCAACGATCAATCAACTCCGAGACACGGTTTAAAACTAAGCTGGGGCCGCCATTTTGTTTTGGGGTAAAACATAAACAGTGGGTTTATTTGACAACATTTTATTGAATTGGAATTGGTTTGGCATTATCGATCGCGAGCAAATCTTATATTTTGCGTGGAAATAGAACCGATATAGGATTTCAGGGCACGCCTGAGCGGTGATCACGTATCTTTTTGAACGCACGTTAGGACAACTCAACTGTCATTTTCCTATATAAAAAGTGACATTTAGATCTACCTGGTGGCGTACATACAATGCGTTACGTGATCGAGCTGCTGGTTTGTTAAGTCGACAACGCAAATAAAAAAAAAGTTACTATCACATCATATCATAGTTTATTGCTTTATATGATTACAAAATGGTCTTACAATATTTTACGTTCCTATATAAAACCTGTAAGAGTACTGCAAAAGTAATAATAACACTATTTGCTAAAATATTAAGGTGCATGCATTCTACTAATTACAACTAAAATAATCTTTTAATGTATAATAACTATTCGTGATCAAGAAATCTTTCAGCTTGTGAAAAATACTTTTTTTTAACCTCTTTATACTTAAAAGAACACTATTGTACACTTTTATCGCCATGTGGTGTGATCTTACAATTTGAAGTTTCGTAAATGTAGGCAACTAGTTAATTTATTTCTGCTTCTGATTAAAAATCGATAATTAAAAATGAGGTTAATTAATAGCGATTGATGCATGTAGCTGATTATTTTCGTCTGCAACAGACACTCTAAGCTATTGATGCTTGCAATTCCAGAAGAATAACAAGCGCGTTGCCAATCAACCAATAGACCACACCATCGGGAGCTCTGGGGACCTGACTTACCACCAGGAACACAGTCATTACCGCACACCTACAGAGCAAGTACTGGCGTTATTAAGGCTGTGGTCTTCTATAAGGTGGAGGTACCACCCAGATTGGGCTGCTCCAAATATAAATAAGCGAACATTCCGCTCCCTTTCTTTATTAAACTATGAACTCACCAAAACAGTAAAACATCAATATGATGACTGAATTCTTCAAATGCCGTTTTCACATACCTGCAAAAAAATAGAGCATTAGTCGAACGGGCAAACGCACTGACCTCCTCCGGCGCGGGGTGAAAAGAAACAATAAATATTTTTAGACGGGAACAAAAACTGTTGCGGAAGGCGAGCTGTTCACAGTGAGTTTTTATTGCGATTGAAACACACTCAAGCGTATACCTATTAACGAAACAAATTATTTTATGAAATATTCAGAAACTCTGTACCGGCAATACGGAGTACACAGGTTCGAACCCTGTCTTGGGCTTCAGGCGATGATGGTTAGTTTTCCCGTCATATTTGCTCTCTGTATCATATCGTTTATACTCAAATGTTTCCATAGACGCTAGTAGAGTATAAAGAGTGCCACTGTTGTATCCACTGCCATAAACGAAAGCAACAAAAATAAATGCACCGATATTCCTGACCTACAGATTTCAACAAAAATGAACCAACCTGAGTCTCAAGTCGGTTTTACTAATATTAAAAAAACATAATCATTTACGCCTTTGCTTTTGTAGAAAGTGCATCAGATTGATGCGAAATAGGGTTTTTGACAACAGTGAAAATAATTTGTTTCTTTTTTATTGGCAACAGATAAATATTACTAAAATAATCGAAAAGCATCAATCTTTCATTTATGTTCTAAGATTTTCGAATTCATAAAAACTATAAATAAGGACATTATTTGATATTACTTCCACACTAAACGGAGCATTTTTGACGTTTCATTAAAATAAGTTGATTGGATTAGTCAAATACCGTTTTGAACCATACAATTCTATGGTAATTTTGGTGTCACAACGGAACTTATTAACTGCTACCGATTAACCAGGCTAACTACTCGCCAAGAATTTGGTCCCCACCCATATTCGACCAAAATGGGTTCAAACCTTAGGACTTTAATTTTGCAGACACGTCGTAAATATCCCTCGTATCACTCTGTATCTCAGTCGCAGTCCCAGACGCCCCGTGTATGTCCGAGTGTAATTAACAACCGTTCCGGAACGTATAAATCGCGCGCCACTCTACATTCTTCTTCGTTCCTGTCCTTTTGTACTTGCGTTTTTTAATACCGCCACGTGTGGGCCGACATACGTCAGCTTCGAACGCATTTTAAAGTGGGTATTTTGGTATCACGCTTTATTTTTTATAGTCACGCAACCTTGGTATAGAAAGTCTTAGAGACTATGCTATGAAACCATTTACTTAACTACTTTGTGGGCTCAGCTAGAGCAACAATAGCTTAGTGGTTCAGAAGCTACGGTAGCCTGATGGTTCAGGCATGCGGCTGTCAAGCGGCGGACGTGGGTTCAAATCCCGGCTCGTACCAATGAGTTTTTCACCAATGAGTTTTTCGGAACTTATGTACGGAATATTTACCGTTAGCTTTTCGATGAGGGAAATCATCGTGATAATACAGATAACGTCTAGTTTTCCCTATGGGTTGGAAGATCAGATGGCAGTCGCTTTCGTATAACTAGTGCCTACGCCAAATCTTGGGATTAGGTGTCAAAGCGTACCTTGGGTTTTGAGGGCTCAGCAGACTATAGTCTGCCACGATCAAGGATATTGTGACACATGCAAAACGTCGAGTGATCTCAAATAAAATGTATAAATTACACGATTAAGTTCCGTTAAGTAAAAAAAAATGCTATTCTAATTATTGTACATTTATGTATTTAAACTTTATTGCACAAATAATTATGTTCTAACGGTGGACTGAATGCCTCAAAGCATTATCTACCAGCCAACCACGGCCAAAAATTGTTTTGCATGGGTGGGTGCAAAATAAAGATTAACAAAAAAAATCCTTTACATAGAAGATAAGAATATCTCATAAAAAACCATTCCATGCAAAAAATAGGCCAAGTCTTGAAACTCGTGCAACAGTTCATCACCACTTTACTGCATTTATAAATTTTTGCATCCCTAAAACTATGTCGTCTGTGTGATTGCCAAATCACAAAATTTTATTTAGCAAGCAAATTATTATTAATATAATAAGAATGCCTGAGTTGGTTCTACGAAATATATTTTTTTTCGGTGGAAGAGTTTTGAGACTTGGCCTGGCCTATTTTTCCATGGAATGTTTTTTTTATGGGATCACTTCTTTTTGTAGGTTACTGTGTTATCAGTACATACATATTATGAATGCAGCTGGGAATAATATTTTTGCATAGACTCTGTACCGAAATGTTATTTTACCAACCGCAAATAACGTTTATAAAATTATAATTGTTTGTAATCAGTAAGTAAATAAACAAAAAAATACTATTAATACAGTTACCATATAAATTAGGCACCGATTTATCACTAAAACTTGAATAAACAAACCTACTTACGAGACACGAGACACACACATTACACTTACTCGTATAACTAAAATAAGGGGGTCTCCCCGCGGCATGGTGCACGTTTGTATAGTTTTCTAGCGCATTGTACTGTACATCTAACACTAACTGCATGCAAATACATTGTATAGTGCACTGTAATAATGTAATGTAATCATGTCAAAACTAATAATGTTTAAAATTTTGAGCTTGTGGGTCTGCTAGAAGTAGTACCTTAGAATTAGGTTGATCAGTCAGTAGGTAAGAATAGAATAGAATAGAATAGAATAGAATAACTTTATTGCTTTCATGTTGGCATACAGGAAGTCAGTGACTGTGTCAGTGACAAAACTATACCTTAGTTTTGTCACTGACACACACTTTGACGGGCAATAGTTCTAAAACTACAAGTTCAAATTTAATGTCATTGATAATATATCTAAGCCATATTATGCCCTATAATCTAATGAAAATGTAGGTTTCTAACTTTAGCCAGCACCAAATTACAGGATGTTGAAAATGGCGTAAATAGCTTCGAGAAAAGGAGGGCCTCTTTGTTTTGCTCGACTTGGCGGGGGCACTGCCGTGCCCCGGATATGTTTATAAATTAAAAAATAGTACATAAACCACAAACATACATAGGTATGTACATATATATATGTATACCTACTCGTATTACCTACCTATAACCAAGCCGTTTAATAGGGTTTGTCCCGTCGCATACGTTCGCATCAGCTTAACGTCGGATCCCATCGGCATTAGATACCTAGTTACCCATGACAGACCTCCACGCCTCTCTTGATAATCACATACTGTGACAGCAATCCCTGAAACGTCCATGTCCGGAATTAAAGTTATGAGTGCGTCGGCTTTGACTTGAGAGTCAAATGCAAGGGTTCAAAGCATGGAACTGTGTCAAAGTCCTCGTTTTGTGGTTGACAGTGGGCGCTTCTCTCGCTTACTTGAATTTAACGTAATGTCATATTTTTGTGTTCGCCAGTTTACAATTTTTATCGAGAATCTGGGGCACAGCTCGCTGAATTCTGTAGTAAGAACCAAGAAATATTACTTACTAATAAATAAAGCTATTATTAATATAATTTTATCTTACTTGGTTGTTATAGAAATATCTAACTGAATTAGTAAAATGCAGTAAAAGACAAATCAAAATAAGAGTGCGCACCCCACTTTATAAGTGCAATGTATACTTATGGTTCGCCTACTTTTCAATTTTTATTTTATGTTGTCCAATCGAACCAGTTTTAAGATGTGATCAAATCATGTTATATACATAAGGAACCAACGGAAAAATAAGTATATTACTCTAATCGTGAGATACTGCGTTTAGGTACATAGTTGAATTCTGCTTTTGTAGCTCCTAAAAAAAAATCTGTTAGAAACTTTCAATTTACTCTTGGACGACAAAAATTACATATTTTTTGAAACGTTGAAGTCATATTCTTTTGTTTATTTGAATTATTTGTTATAGGTATCAACAAGTACGTAAGTACCACAATTGTTTAAGGTATTGTTTGTACTCGATACAAGCAAATCCGATGTAACCGTAGTCCAACAAATTAAATCTAACTGAGGCGCAATCGGTTTAAATCGAAATGAATTTTAAATCAACATACTAAATCTACCTACGTTGGTGTAAACTTTTTCCTAGACGAATGGACACTAGGCTATTCAGAACAACCAGGAATATGGTCTTACTGTCAGGTTAAGGCTGCGTTTCCACCAGAGCTGTGCGAGGATGCGTTGCGAGGTTTCTTCATACATTGTTCGAATTTCGAATGTATGAAGAAACCTCGCAACGCAACCTCGCACAGCTCTGGTGGAAACGCAGCCTAAAGGTTAACATTGACATGACATGACATGACATGACATGAATCAGCCTATATGGGCACAGGCCTCCTCTCAAGGTTAACATTATATTGAAAATATCGTCACACATTATCGTCATCATCATTACACTAATCGTCATCGTCCGATTAGTGTAAGATTGTCGTCGAATATATTAATTTTATTTAAAATTGCACGGTCAAATTGTCACTTTGTATAGCAAACAATTAAATGACTATAAAAATAAAAACAACAACCCATGGGTGGGCATCAAAAGGCGGTGTTAGTGCACCGTCCTCACGACCAATTAGCCCCGACATCGCGCCACATAAATTGTATCAAACTGCCTTGCGCCGCACCGCACCGGTTTTTATATAGATGCTAGAAGAACCAAGGATTTGATTCAAGGCCTGGTTCGTAGTGATCCTGCCCACTAAGAAGCCGGCAGTTTCAATATCGAATATAAGGTAATTTATGTGTATTTGTCTGACATAATGCAGATACATATTATGTATCTTCATCTATTAGTATTTGTAGGTACAGCAGGTCTATAATGGGACGGCCGCGGCATACTCTCGATTTTGCTCGCACTATACCTCTTGTTCTAAGTGTTCTAATAAGAGAGGGACGGATAGAGCGAGAAAAATCGAGAGAGCTCGCGCGCCGTTTTGTGATAGCCGTGCAGCACTCTATTTTGAATGTCATAAAGGCGTGTACATAAATATGTTCTTGTTTATCATCAATATTATCACTTCAGCCGAAAGACGTCCACTGCTGAAAATAGGCCACACCCAAAATGTGTCAATGGAAGGTACAAAAAAACAGCGGCCCCTTATGTACGTATATTCATATCTTTGCGTAGTTTCGGACCAGGTTGATTGGTGTAAGTTAGTTCTCCGATCTATATTTTTATTTGAATAAAAAAAAAAAACAGAATAACAGCCACGCCTAAAATAAAGTGAATCGGAAAACAGTTTAAAAACTTACTACACCACCAACTGCAACTGGTCTTCACCAAATGCTCGATGGTAAGGTGGGCCAGAGTCCTTTACATCTCTAGGAAGTTTATAACGTGCTGGTGCTGGTTTGTTAAAAGCGTTTACTGAGAATTTCCCGTCCCTTGTCGATCTGGTCTGCTGCTGAATACAGGTGTCAGTTTATATCTAAGTATATGTATGAACGGTAAGAAATTACGTTTCAGATCTCTTCCATCATATTTAGTTCCTAGAACACTCGGGTCCCTCGCAAGAGTTCATTATCACAAATAAACCGGAGAGCCTTTCTGTTTTTATTGCAGCGCTTCCAACAACAATATGGCGAACTGTGTCAAGTGTCGCGGAACGGGTCGTTGGATACTTTGTTAGGACAACATTTACATGAGGACTAATAAGTACATCTTTACAATATTTTAGTTAGTTACTAAATAAGCCATATATGACAACTTACTTCAGTCTAACCTGACGTCGTCTTCAATTACGGAAAAGGATATAAATCAGCAATTTAATATTCAGTACCTAACATCCAAATCATGGCTGATAACGGAAAGTAATAAAACAACCTCGGGGTTATAGGGTCCGCCCTACAAATATAGCTACGATCTTGAGATTTTTTAAACCTAAAAATAGGTATGTACCTACTCAAATCGCTTGCTAAGGTTGGAATCTATGATGCCACAAACACACATATTAAACTTATGTCACCCCCGTGCCGGGATTGTAACAGAATATCGTAATTAATTTTAATACAGGCTGCAATTTAAACAAAAGATACTCGTTTAGACTACGGCCATGAGCTCAAGGGCCGAACTTATGTAGGGACGTCATGTCGGGTTAATGCAAACGTAAAATAAAATAACTAGATTACAAATTGATGTCATAGTTAATCTACTACAAGCTCTTCAAATTCCCCACCACGCACTACAATTTAACGTTTCATCGCCTCTCCTTAATTCTATCACCCCAACTTCCCTAGCTCAGTTAAGAAAGCAAAATTAACATTTGAGTCAACTACTTAATCCTCAAACGTGTCACGTATGAATGTGGTTACAACTATATAACATTCAGATTGTATTAAAACCACAGCTACTTTGAAGATTTCATCTGTTCCTGTTTTCCGCAAACCGTTTTGTATTCTACGATCTCCAGAGTTGAGTTCAATTTAGTTGTAGCGAGGCGAAATTCGTTTCAAAATTCACGGAATACTGCGAATATCTTAATGCAAATGCGAATGTTTGTTTCGCTTCTTGATGGCAACACGTGAGGATTATTTTAAGAATTGGTTATTTTTCTGTTTTTTATCCAAATATTCCAAATTCATTTCTAAATTATGTTAATAATTAAACCAGTGAAATTCAAATATTTGCCTACGTACATAGGAGCGAAATGAAAAAGTATGACATTGTCATTGTTTGTATTGAAATAGTACATCCACCTTACAGAAGAGCGAGATCAATGATACGATTCGACTAATCGAATAATTATCGATTACTAATATGAATAATCGATTATGACATTAGTAATATACTAATGTTGATAATCGCATGACGACAACTAATGTAGTAACTACTAATGGTAAACTATAGATAAGCTTGTAATGCCACGGCTCGACTAGTCGACCCCATTCAGTTCAACTACTTCAATTCGACTTGGATCGAGTCGACTCTGCGTTCATTAGTAGTGAGTGACTAATCGAATGATTGTAAGTTGAGTCGAATAAGACGAATGATTATTATAATCGACTAATCGATTTAGTATAGTTCCTGGTGGTGAGTAAGGTTGCCAAAGCTCCTGAGGATGTGCCGTGGTGGGAGAGAGGGAACTGCGTTTGTCTCTGCAGTGCCCCGCCGCTGAGAAGTCAATTCTGACACATTGCACAACTAAGAAGTTTCTGAATAATGACAATGTGAACCATAGGAATTTTTGTACACATTAACTTGTTGCGTGTGACAGAATAGTTAATGACAATATTACTACAAAGAATAATTATATCGATTCACTTTAAAAAGTTCGAACAAACAAACTATTGTCTAGTAAATAAGGTTTGTTTGTTTATTATTTAAGTTAGTAATAAATTTACCTCTTGTATCTGCAACTTTAAAAGTTTATCTACTTAAATAAATAACTCTCACCTTGATTGATGAAATGAGACCATTTTAGAGTGATTACTATTACCAGATGATATAACAAGACATTGTGTATTGTAATAAACAATATGAGGTTACCTTTGTCAAACAATATAAGAATTTTAAATAGCCCTAACTGATCTACACTAAAGGCTAATACAGTACCTTACCATAAATTTGATCAAATTAAACATATGAGAGATTAATGGGGTGACAATAATCTTATAGCAACAGATACTATGGGGCATGGGATAATCCTGAATTTAATCAGTGGAATCCACGGTACCCTACTCGGGACCTTTCTGTGTGGAGAGATTAATAGAACGTTATTTTTAGAAAGGCTTTTAAATCATGATCATGGAATTTAGTAATATATATAGTAAGTAATTAAATTTATTTTCTTAGCTACCCTTTCTTCTTACCTACGTTCTCCTTGTTTTTATTTATCTGTGAGAGAATTAAGCAACGAGATGAAATCTAAATTTAAATGTTGAATTATTTAACTTACTTATATATTTAAGGTGATATCCCAGCAGTGCTCGACTCTGACCCTGATAGCATGAACCATGCAATCTTAACAACAGGGTGTCCAGTATCGAAGTTAAGGTGTCAAACATTGGGTACCTTAATGTAGTTTTCTTGTATTCTTCTAGGAAATACTAGTAGTGACATGTATTTTATTATAGAGGCGTTTACAAATACATTGATGAAGCAAAGTTAGACAAATCTAAGCGAATATTTTTAAATATTCAGCTGCTTCAAACAATATCTCAAAATCATCAAAATTATAAAGTTGGTATCGAACTGTGCAAAAATTATAATTAGAATCCTATTTTAGGCTAATCTAAAATAATAGAATTATTCATATTTTGAATAGAGTTACAAAGAACCACAAAATGAAGTAATTAATTCACATCATGCAAATAGCATGTGAGATGAACTTTTTTATCTAGGTATGTATAGCTTCTATAGAATATAAAATTAAATACTCGGCCTTGATAGTTTAGTTAGCAATATATTTGAGTTGGACGATCAATAGTAATGAGGTTTACTCGTATTTTTTCTTTGACTATGCTTGGACATTTCGCTTGCCAAACAGTAGCTTATTGATTGAATTTTAAAAATACTTAATTATATCCATAATATTTACACATATCATTTTGCCAAAAACGAATACGAGTAATGATAGGACATCTGCTAAGTCAGAACGAGAGGCTGGGGAAGGCCAAGAAGAAACTATTACGAACAAATAAAGGAGAAAGTTAAGGTCGGGTCATGTCAGAAAGTAAAGGAAATGGCAGAGGAAAGAAACGGCTAGCAGCAATCGCCACCGACAAGAGTGCTTCTCTTAAGTTAAAGAGGGATAGTAACATTTTTATCGTCATTAAGCTTTTAAGGGCTTCAACACTAAGCAATAAAATACAACCGGCGCGTCACATCTTAATCGAGAATGTTCCGCTCCCGTCACCGTCAAATTTCAATTTTTAACGTACCCAATTCCATGCCGCTCTTTTGTGCCATATCTGCTAAATTACAATAATTTGCTGCTTACAATGAAATGTAACTATTTACGTACCGACCCTACCCAGTTTCACAATGAGACCCCTTCATTCGAGGCCTATTATGCAGGACCCCTTATTTATAATGTTACAATTTTAATGATTTCTCTGAACTTTTGTATGTAATCATTGTTTGTTATACGAGTAATACATCGGATCGAGTGTCGATGGCTATCAATTAATCAATGGGCAGGAATTTCAAGAGATTGAAATCAAAAAGATATGTGAAATGCATGAAAAATATTGTAATAACTTGTAAACCATATAGATAGAAATGATACCGATACCCACTACCCGCAGAATAATAGTACATTACTACATTACTACAGAGGTCGGGAAGTAAGGGGTTGCCGGCTGAGTACATATAGACGGCTGAGCGTAGCGAGGCGGCACCAATCTTGTATGAAATGCCATTTAGGATCTGTCGTCTCGCTGCGCCCGAAACGTGACATTTCGAAGCCCATTATGAAAACACAACATCAATATTTCAATGCATGTTTGAGAAAATAATATTACTACGTGCAAAAGGTACTCCGTTAACAAATCCCCTGTTTAGGTACGCCGAAAGAGCATAAACAGTGGCCGTCCCTTTCTATCGCATGCAACGCGCTGCGATAAAACGCCTGCGTGCCGTAGCAGCGCTAACATACCGGCCGGCATAGTAATTGTAGCGGCGTGACGAAATCTCGGAGTGAGTTGCCCCTGCCACTACATAGTGTGCGTGTCGCGTCCCTGCTGAGGCGCCTGCGCGGCAGCCCGAACAGCCTCCTGCTAACGGTGGCGGCGCGCCTGGATGGTCCCTTCCTATTTCACTGGGATAGGTTGCATAGGGCATCCAACTAACGACTTGCAAATAGTAATATAATACCTACTAACATAGTTTTTAAGACCTTTATTACTAACGAATTATGGAAACACTTCCGAAATAAATCATTTGATTTGATTTGATTTGATTATTATTGTGTGTTACTGTGGGCCTTTATATGCCGCTTCGACCAGCAGGTGATCTATTGTGGCAGCCCTTTGTTTTTATTTCACCCTTGAGACCCGTTGCCTCTAAGAAGTTCCAGATTCTTTGGGCGATATGTTGTACCTCTTCTGGGTGCAGTATATGCCGCCCTAGGTAGATACTTCTTTTGTGCATGAGTGGTCCGCAGGAGCAGAAAAAAGAATATTTTTTTTTTAATTTGAACTGTTTATTTCAATAAAAAAGAATAGGGGTTAAATTACCGTCTTAACTACTAATCTCAGATAATATGCATTGCTGTTTCCTCCGTTTCCTGGCAGAACCTGCAAGTTGCGTCCTGTTTCATACCCATTTGAAACAGGTGCTTGTTTAATTTGCAATGTCCTGTCAGAATTCGCGTTACTGCGCAGGTTTTGTGCCTTCTGAGTTGCAGTAGGTCTTTAGACACTTTATTATTGTATCCTTTGATCAAGGCTTTAGCATGTTTTTGTCCTTTGGCGAACTTCCACAGCTTTATTGCCTCTGATTTCTCTGTGTTGTTTAGCAGAGAATATGCTTTCCGTTTTGTGATACCACAGAACGGTTCTGGGCCGACCAGGGTTGTGTTCGCGCCCTTCCTTGCAAGTTCATCTGTTTTTTCATTCCCAACTATGTCGGAATGTCCTGGTACCCATCTAAGTATGACTTTGTTGGTATTGGCCAGGGTGTTTAAATTGTTTTTACAGCTCTGGACTAGTTTAGAGTATGACTCTAGGGATTCTAGTGCCAGCAAAGCAGCTTGGCTGTCTGAGTTGATGTAGATGTATTGGTTTCATAGGTTTGAACCACTGAAAAGCACAAAATATTTTTCATATATTCCATCCCTATCCTTATACTACTACTACCTACTTAGTTTTTGAATTCCAAAAATGGACAGCGTTGTGTTCAGCTTTCATACTTAAAATTATAGAAATAGAATAGATAACCTTAGACAGATATAATCGGCCTCCCTGGGGGCCTAGACAAGGTTAGGTAAACGACTAAGCTCCTTAAAATGTGATTAAAAAAAAAAAAAAGGTTACAATCGATAAGCGCTAACGCCAATAGAAAACTAATAAAATGTATGGGAATGACAGATGTTAACGAAAAGTGTTTCGTCGGCATTTTTCATTCGCCTTCATTTTGTTATTTACGAGGTTAAATAGACACCAGACCGATGAAAACCGCCTTACTCGGGAAAAGTATCTTTGGTATGGCACCCAGAATTTATAATAATTTACCCAAAGCCATACGACATATAGAGGGTGTAATTAAATTCAAAACAGCTATACAGTTATTTGACAAAAAAGCGTACTATTCCATAAAAGAGTATTTAGTTGACATGCATGATGATAATTAGACATAGGAATGAATGCTTTTACTTTTTATTTGGTTTTTTACTTATTTACCAACTAATCACGACATTTTCTAGTTTTAACGTATACAATTTCTGAAATAACGATTTATTACAATGAATATTATTTACTTTCTAGGTATTTGACAATTCTATTTTAATTCTAATGTATAAGGATCGTACTGAAAACGTAATTTTAAATTTGGTGTTTGTATGCCTTTCGTCGCATAAGACAGTGAGTTTTTTAATAACCTTAACCATACCTTTATATACCTGTGTTTTACAAATAAATTATTTGAAATTGAATTCAATTATAACCTTGTCTACGGCCCCAGAATTTCTAAATATTATAATAATTTGAAATTTCGGCAATGGAAGTTAACACCCAAAACCTAACTAACACACGATTACCCGACTTTAGGCTGATTCTCACTGGCATAAAGGCGTGGATGATGGATGACGCGTCGTCGCTACAAATAGGGGTCGCCATTCAGGCCTTCGTTATTGTGTTAAAATCAATTTGGCTCATCCCTACCAAATGCGGGGCGACGTCGATAAAAGTGTCGATAATTCAGGAGATGTGAGTTCTTTTTCTGTACTGCGAATTAATCGTGTATAATTATGATTAACTAAATAAAATAAGGTGCTGTCAGATTTGCATACCATATGATAAAATTTATTTGAAAAGTGTGTTGCGTCTCAGTCTCCTTCATTTACAGATAAGAGAAAGAGTAACGTAAGAATCCATGTTATTGTCCACGATTTTTTAGTTCCCATTTTTGACACTGTCAGTTGACGTATGTAGTGATAAGGCGAAAATGTATCGTTTGTCATAAAACGACTATTACGGAATGGTGAATGATAAAACGAATTTCATTCATTTCCATAAATGAGTAATTTGTACAAAACTTAGGCAGTTTAGTAAGTTTAGCGATTCGGAGGGCTATATCGGTTACCTTAGTTCCTCTGCGGATAGCATCATTTCAGATGCGATCATGCAGATAAACTTCCAGCACAGCCCTCTACTTTGCCCTATGGGTGACTTTTGAGCCTTCTTATGAGTCCCATAGTAAGCGACCACGTTAAGTTTTTCAAATAGGATTAAATCTTCAGAAATACTCACCCTAATTAAACATCTTTCACCAGTATATAATAAAAGACCTTTAGGATAGACATATACTTTATTTTATTCCACCGGTTTGCTTGCGTTCTGTGTAATATGCGAGTGGAGACACGCGGACAGCCCGTTCATTATAAAAACATCGATATTTTGTTTAATCCTCATGCTACGCCTCTATAACTAAAAACGCCTTTGTCCAGTTGCGAAATATGGAATAGTTTTTGGGGACGTCACCCCACAAGCCCAAGCGATACATCTAACAAAAGTCACATATCCCCAGAATTATCAAAAACGCGCTGCTGATTTGTTTTTTTTTTGAATGAGTGTTCGGTTGCAATTTAATGGGGTTTTTAACAGACGAGTTGCTGCAGAGGGGTAATTTTCTATGTTAATTTGACACTCTTTTTCGTTTTACTTTCGTTGGTTGGATCCGTTATTAGCTTTTTTTTATAAATATGAAACCTCTTTAAAAAAAACGTATTCATTTATAAAGAAGATACTCATGGGCGTGCCTACTATATTTGTGCAGTTGGTTCGATTCTTCCCAAATCTTAATCATAATTTACCTACGTTTTTGATTCTATTAAAAATTGTAGTATTCCAAAATTCTTCTATGATTGCGAATACTTACATGTGTTTGAATGTATGTCATTGTATATAATTTTTTTTATAAGTTGTAATTTGTAAGTAGTTTAAGCAATGGAAATTTTTCCACACGTATAAATAAATTAAACAGTATATATATAGTATAAGATGATACATTATGTTCGTCCAGCTGCGAAACCCTGTAGGGCACTACAACATAACTAGCCTTAAAATTTTGGTAAGTTACAACAGCTTAAGGCTAACTAACCCTTATTTTTTATTAATTAACACAACAGGGCAAGTGATATTATTAACAGTATTACTCCAACTAAGCAACTTTTTCCTAGTCACTACAAATGGTCCTATAATATCTATTGTATTATGAGCCATTTAACATTCAGAGTACATTTAAAAACTCCCCTTAATATTCCCGGCATCGAGCGACAATACGACAATGCATCGACGACACAGTCAACTGACTGAACTGACCCTTCATACCTTATTGCAACGACTTAAGGTATATTATTTGACAGTCCAGCGTGTCGCCATTTTCACAATGAACCAATCGGTCATATATTCTATGTGACATCTGTTTAACACGTTTAGAAACCGTTGAAATAACTTTGCCATATCAAGTAAAACAACCCACCGTTACTACACTTTTCTAATTCGGCTTATGGAGCAAATGGATTTCTGTTTATTCAGGACGAGCTCGCCTTGGATAAACAGACGGGAAGATTTTTAAGTGCCTAAATTAAGTGTGCAGTGTTAAGTGCTTTTGACCTTCAATTATTAGATACTTTTTACAAATTGCTGTACCTACGCTATTCCCATTAGTCAAGCAAATGGTTGTATGGATTCTCTTTATTTTTATAAAATATGTACTGTCCAGAGATTGGCCCTTCTCTCATCTGATTTTAACATCCTCGTCGCAGACCTAATTTTAATGAAATCTGTGTTTTGCGATCCGACAATATTTATAATCATATAATATTAGCATAGATAAAAGTATTACACATAGACAAATTGTACGTGAGTAAGTAAAAAATAAGTGTCAAATGCTATTTTACGGGTTAGGTCCTCGGACGTAACACTTCCCAAAGATTTTTGAAATGCAAAGATCTACGATAGCGTTGTTCAACTTAGTTAATGTCTTTAAGTATAATGTATTTTGTTTTAAAATTTTACAAAGTAATCATTACCTACCATTTATATTTTTATGTCAACAAATGACGCAGATCGCAACGGCCATATGGTTGAATTTGAAGAACTGAACATTTAAAAAAGTTAATTATTAAACGGATCACAAAGCATTAATTCACAGATTTGAAATATTAGCAACATTCATTTTTTACTAATGACTCAAAATAATTATACGAACACGAATATAAAACACCAATTTCGACATCCTGGAACAAATGACACTACCAACGCCATCTAGTCGGAAACTTTTGAAATACTACTAAGTAAATACGCTTGTGTGTGTAAAATCTTATTAAAGTTCACTTTATGTTTCATCAGATTTTTTGGGTCAAATAGATTCATTCAATACCTATCATTATATATAACATAAGCTTATCATTAATTTTGTTATTTATACCTGCGACGTACAATAGAGAATCTTACTGTAAGTACGAGCAGGGAATACTTCTACTAATGCCTTTTTCACGAGCATAAAACTACTTGTTTATATCTGAACTGAATAACATGCTTATATTACGATTACTCTATGTGTACATAATATTGTATTCAGTATACGGAACTCAACATGTAACATATATTAAAAAGACTAACTTTGTGAATCAAATCCTGGTAATATCGAAATACCCAAATGTTATGTAAGATGATGCGTTTAAAATGTTGATAGAAACTGAACGTGAAAGTAATAAAACATTACTTAAGAAAGGGGATCCCGAAATTTGTATGTAAGCGGAGGTAGGGAGCGCGTTTCCACTGCTTAGTCTCATGTTATTAAATATCGTACACGAACATATCCCGCTACCCTCGTTATGTAGGTAAGTAGCTAAGTACGCTGTAAACGAATGGTTAGAAATATCGGGTAGACTATGAGTTAATATTGATTCATGCACAGTTCGTGGCAATAGTTGTCGACGATTACAGAATTATAACCCAGATCATGCCTGATACGAACAAAAAAGTTATTCAAGCTTAAAGGTTTGAACAAAAAAATCTGTCTATTTCTGAAGTACAGTCAGTACAGTGTACTCGTAGTTACCTACCTAAATAAATAGGTAAAACAGAATTTTGAATTTTAATGAAAAGGATATGGCATTTCTGCTTCACACCAATTTAATTTAGTATGGGTTTAGCGCGTCGATACTGACGATTTATTATGTAAGAGTTGAAGATAAATGTCGCTACATGCCTCCCTGCGGCGTAAGAAAAGAATACCTACTCTTTGAATAATCCTTTGAACCCGTAATAGGTCAAAGAACTATCCGTGAATATCAGAAGGTAGCTGGTTTGATTGCGGCTAGGAACAATAAACAAGAAAACTATGAACTAAACAATATAATTATTATTTGCTTTTAGTGAACGAGAAAAGAATTAAAGAAAGAAGATATTTATTCTTCACAATTTACACAACTAAAAAAGAAAAAGAGAAGAAAAGACTTAGTAATGCGAGAACGTTAGGACCCCACTCATATAATATAAAACCACGGCAAGACGCTGGGGCGCTGATTTTCGGTGGCGACTAAAAACCATCATGAGTGGCTAAAAACCTATCACAAATTTGCTGACTGATTATAACAATATGTTTTAGATGTTTCTTTATCAAACGCTAAAATTGCAAATGCCGTATCGTGTAACAATGGGAACGGCGACTGAGCAACGAGCCGTGGACAAATATTTGCACGGCAGAATCACCCGGGAGCTATCCCGCAATATCGTGATGGATGACTCAGTATCGCGGCTGCTAGCGCTTACAGCGCTCCTATAAACTGGTAGACCAGGGGGCCTAGACAAGGTTACAATCGATAAGCGCTAACGCAAATAGAAAACTAATAAAATGTATGGGAATGACAGATGTTAACGAAAAGCGTTTCGTCGGCATCTGTCATTTCCCTACATTTTATTATTTTCTATTGGCGTTAGGGCTTGTCGATTGTAACCTTGTCTACGGCCCATGCAGTTTAATTGCGGAATATTCCGACTGACGGCGGTTTGAATCGTTTTATAATTAGGTAACTTAATAAGACAAACTTTTGTAAACGAGCGGCTCATTTCACGAATCTATAAGTTACATTTTTTTTATACATTAGGGGACAATCTTACACAAATCGACCTAGTCCCAAACTAAGCAAAGCTTGTACTGTGGGTACTAGACGACGATAAACATACTTATACAAGGTGTAACAAAAATGGGGTACGAACCGATCAAGGGCTTAATAGGTATCGTGTTCTGATAAAAAAAAACAAAAAAAATTTTTTTAAGCGATTTTTTTTTACATTTGAATGGAGCTAGTCGCCCCAGTCGGCCAACGCTCCATACTAAAGTAAAAAAAAAATTGCGTCAAAAAATATATTTTTTCTGTTTTATTTTTTCAGAACACGATACTTGTTAAGCCCTTGATCGGTTCATACCCCATTTTTGTTACACCTTGTATAGATAAATAAATACTGAAATACATAGAAAACATCCATGACTCAGTAACAATTATTCGTGCTCATCACACAAATAAATGTCCTTACCGGGATTCGAACCCGGGACCTCTTGCTTCGTAGGCAGGGTCACTACCAACTAGGCTAAAGCGGTCGTCATTTTACAAGTTTAAATTGGCAACATTGAAGAGCTTGACCAATAAAGACTGTCTATTTGACCGGTGTTGCCTATTTCGACTTGTTAAAACTTGGAGCTTTATGAATCGGGCCCAAACAGTGTTATTGCGAATCCGACCGACGGTAGTTTGAATCGATTTATTGTGACATTTATAACTTTATTTATTTATTAAAACTGACCTCACAATTAAATAGTACAATATACCCCTCCACAAACCGAATTATTTAATTTGACTATGGAATTAGGTTTCAGTCTCAAAATAATACTTAGGTACTTAATAGCTAATAAATTATTAGGTATAGTATGACTTAATACAAGGGTATAACTCGTAAATGCATAAATGGTGTGAATGTAACTTTTATAGAGCATAGAGGAGAGGTGTATTTTTAAGCAATATAAACCTTGAATTTTTTAGATTCACTGAACAAGACACGTGCTGTGACTTGTTTTGGCGTAGGTACAGTCAGTATCAATAGTAACTGCGCAAACTAAGACGTCAAAAGTCTGTATTAAAAGGGAATAAGAGCTTTTGACGACTTCGATTGCGCAGCTACTTTTGATGCTGACTGTACCTAATTGGTAAATGTAGTAACACCGCCCGGTCGAAAGAACAAAAAAAATCTGCGAGGGAAACTCATAATTTTCGGATTTGATTTAAAAACAGACGAAGACGGGTGTGCTCATAAACTCAGATCAGAGCCTCAATTTTGCAACTTACGCTATATTCCAATCCCACCTGATAGTGGACCGCGCTCACATACACTTGGATTTGCGATGCATGACTCAATACAAATCACTATAATTCTGGCTTTGGGATTGGCTATTATTCCTTTTTGCAAGACTTACATACATACATTCATTCCAATTGTCTTAAGCTATCGGTATCGTAAGTCCCATACAACCAGTGATTTGACAGTTCTCTATGAGATGACAGCTGCCAGTCGGTACCATATTTAACGTGTGGACGAAGCGCGGGTCGCCTAAGATTTTGTCTCCTTTTACAACTTCCGCTTCTTCCGGGAAGACAACCAACTGTGTGACATATAAATGCACAAGTTTTTATCAGTTTTCAGTGCAAAACAACTTTATGTTAAACGTAACTTGATGTTCTATTCTGGTTAATTCACCATATTCCTAAGCGTAGTAAATTGTAATAAAGGAATTACATTTTGAAAGAATTAAATTTTTCAACTTTATGTTTTCACAGTTTAGGTTCATTTTTAGATAGACAACGTGGTGTACATAAGGCGTTTCGTTTGTATTAACTCGCATGCAGACGGCCTTTTGGGGCTTCGCTGGCGTTCACGCGCCGATGCACATTCTGTTCGGGGCACCTGCTTTGCTGGATTCTAAAATATCATATGTGCTTTCGGAGTTTGTAGCCCATATTTGCTCTTTCTTAGGAACATTCAAACGAACGGTGTTAAACGTAAAGGTCTGATCATTGTAGTTGCGCCGAAACACAAACGACTTTTTGGACGGGGGCGTTGGATATTGGGGTTGCATTGTTTTGCGATTGTCAAAAGGTGTCGGTGATAGTGTCCAAACAACGTGTACGTGGGAATATGGCTTAAAGCAAGCATTGACATGGTAAGGGAAGGATTTGGTTTATGTAGTGCGATCAAAACATGTTACGCTAGCATTTTCAGCTGCGTTCCTGAAACAGACGTTTTTTTAACTTGACAATAAATAAAAATAAAATGTTTTTTTTTAAATTTATTTATTACTAAAACAGGTTAAATAATATAAATTTAACCTTATCTGCCAAACTGCATAACAGTTTGTTGGCAGAAAACATGAACCCTCAATTATTACACTACGAAGGTAACGGTATATGTACCTTATAATATAATTCGTATAAACTAATTAGGTATATTGAGATAATATCTACTTAATGCATACTCGGTCGACACGGAAAGGTACCTGCCGCCGCACGCCCGGCTTGGTCCAGTGGTAGGTACTTATTTATACCCTAAATATCGGTAAAGGATTTTATTGAAATGAAATGAAAGAAATGAAACCCTTGATACGTAGGTAAGTTTCAGTTTTAACTCCCCTTATAAACAATCGTCACAATATTAGTGTGTAGACTACATTTTAATTATTGATAGGTGTTAAATAAGTAGGTAATCTAATCAAAACTAGAAAAAAAGAGGTTTAAAGCGTAACGGACCAAACACAATGAAAGGATTTGTAACTAAAGATCGTGCCATCATGGAAAACTCGCGGCAACAATGTTATTTTGATTAGTGAAGGTAGTTTTTCAGTGAAAACTCAATTAAACCTAACATCTCCAAAACAATTTTCGTTGCATAAGCACTGTCTGTATCTTTTCTTTTTCGTATTTTTTGATTGCACTGTTTGGAATTTAGGGGGGATTTAGTAAAATTACCACAAACGTTGGTAGGGGCTTACAAAATACACCATTACTAATTTATACACGCTTTATAATTTTTGACTAAAAGGCCTGTGACATACGGATAGACAGACAAACAGACGGACATATGAAGAAACCATAAGGAATCCGTTTTTGCCATTTTGTTGCCGGATCAACTTGTAATACTAGATCCTAGTACCTTTAATAAGGGACAGCAAGTAATTTAATGAATATAATTAACATATCACCGTAATATTCTTCTCGGCCTTCAAGAGGTTAAATTATGGAGATAATTTAACCTCTTGAAGGCCGAGAAGAACAAAGCCTCGCCATGTCGGATGTTGATTCGACGATCAGTGTCCTGATAGTAGTACTACTTAATACCCCGTAGTACTTAATATGCATGCAACTTCCCAACGAGCAAAAAGCGGTTTTATAATTATCCTAAGACCAATTTTCAATAGACTTATACCGAACTAATAAGCGCTTACAAACCCGGAAAAGGGCCCACTTTATTAGTGTATTCAGTTTTTTAACAGTCTAATAGTACCCTCATGGAATTCAACTCACGACTGTAACAGCCGTGTAGCGGCATTTTGTAAAACCGTACACTCCTACGAAATCTATTATTACTCTCTTATAAAACTAAACTAGATTGTTATGCACTTTATAATTCTTCTACAAGTTCTTACTCATTCATTTCGTTCAATCATTCAGTTATCAATTTTGAGATTGGGAGTTTTGCACGCTCCTTGTAATCGTGAAAACTTATTAAAATACTTTATAATATTTTGGACATTATATTAAGTAAGTCATATTATATTTTTTCAGTGTTCGTTATTTCATGTTGTTAATCATAAACGTACAGGGAACTCGTATTTTTCGTGCAACATACCAAGTTGCTGGTTAAAATTTTAAAGCCCCTCTTAAACTAAGCAATTATACATTCGAGTATTCATTATTTTAAAATAACAAAATGTTCCTCATCAGTCTTTTTGGGTAGCCATTTTAGGCTAGGATTTCGAAGTGTGTTACAATACCACTATTGGCAAACTCGGTTCTATAATGTCCCATAGTCACTGCATTCACTCGCCATGTTGTTATCATTTGGGGACCCGTGATGAAATAAGAAAAAACGGTAAATATACAACGTGTTATTGAAAAAACACGTGTAGGTGGTGTTTGTATTCATGAATATAAGCAGGTATGTATGTATTTATTGAAGTTTGGGTACTTAATATTTTTTTGAGTTACTGCGCTTTTGTTGTAATACTAAGAGTAAAAGTTGGTCATATTCATCATGCGTTCAAAAGAACCTAAGTGGCTTGGTGTTACTTCAATAAATAATAATTATAATTATAAATCAGCCTATATACGAAAAAAAAACGATCTTTGGTATGTCATTGAATACATCTATCTATGCTGTACTATGTAAGTAGTAGCGAGTAGTAGCTGCAAAAATTGGCTTGTTTTGTATCGGGAAAAAAGTTAACAGTTTGTATGGGGAAGTCAAAAATTTATTTTGAAAGTTGTTCAGTTTCGTTGACTGAACAACCCCTTTCAGTTTTCGGTACAACATCGTTAACGAACAAAAATAAACATATACCACCACATAATAACATCCATGATTCAGGAACAAACATTCGTGTTTATCACATAAACATTTGCCCATGCGGGATTCGAACCCGCGACCTCTGCATCTTAACGCAGGGTCTCTGACCACTGAACCAAACGGGATGTCAATGTTATTAGGTGTATATTTGATTTTATTCCTAATGTTTGTACTTACAAACATTAGGAATAGAAACATCTTAGCCATTGCTCCAGCTCGTTGACACTTGTCAACGAGCTGGAGCAATGGCTAAGATGTTTCTAGATATCGACCATAAAGGACCATTTGACCAAAAAGAATTACCGTGTATTAAAAAAAATGACCTTGGATTGCAACGCATTTTGTACTGTCAGACAAATGCTACGGCTGTGTTCATGAAGTTTCTAAAGACAGGCCATTACATTTCATTATGAATAATTTTTAAGGGTTCCGTCGCCAAATGGCAAAAAACGGAACCCTTATGGATTCGTCATGTCTGTCTGTCTGTCCGCCCGTATGTCACAGGCATTTTACTCGAAAGCTATAAGGTATATTTGAATAAAAATTTGAGGATTGGTGTATTTCGTTAGCCGCTACATAGTTTTGTAATTAAATTACTAAAAAAAATCTTTTACGGGTGCACTCCATACATAAAACTGAAAGTCAATTTTTTTTAAAATTGTCAGCTTACGTGTGGCACATCAATCGATAGGCCTTTTAAAATAAGGGTTCTTAGCAATTTTTTTGATAAAGTGAATAGAGTCGGAGATAATCGCCCCGAAAGTCACTAAAATCTCCCCCCCCCTCTCATTTTTGAACCATGTATTTTAAAAATATGAAAAAAATCATGGACATAGGAATTATTAAATTATTTCAGAGAAAATTGTTTTGAACAAGATCGGTTCAAAGGTTTCCGAGATATTTCAAAAAACTGCCTTCCTTAAAGAAAAGGGCTTAAGTGCCATTATAGTAATGATACGACCTTTTTAATAGGCACGGAACCCTTTGTTGTGCTTAGTCCGGCACGCACTTGGCCACTTTTTGTTATTATCTGAAGTTTGGTCTTCAACGTCAGTTTTACTCTCACTTGATGAATTAATACAAAATCTTTCTTCTGTAATTGAATCATAGTCCAATATACTGTTAATTTGTGCGGAACCCACACTCAGGAACAGGTGGGAATGAAAATCAAAAGAACTATTTTGGCCTAAACCTCCTATTGCAAGGGTAAATAATCTTATAATGACTTTGTCAACGAATCAATAAGTGTTTCTTTGACAATAACAGCATTGAACATAGCTTGTATAAAACCATTACGCTTATAATAGCATGCTGCAAGTATGTTATTGGAAAAAGTAGTGTCATTAAGAGCGTTCATAAGCTCGTATAAAACTAGATTCAATTAAGACTTACAAATGCTTTTATAAAACTGCTTTATTTGTAACAGACTCAAATATTATACTTATAAGCGCTTATAAAACTAAGTAACAAGTGTAAATGGAATCAAGTGTATTTACACTTATAGGCAGCCTTAATAGGATATTCGGGTCTATAATAGCCTAATAAGCAATCTTAAAAGCGCTTACAAGTGCTACTTAGAAGAACGTTCATTCTTAAGTCTGATTGCTCTTACTGAAAGCTTTTACAAGAGGGTGCGTCTTATAGTGGTTTATATACATAGTTTTATAAGCGCTTAAAAGGCTAATTATCAGAGTAATCGTGATCAAATACTAAATAGCATGTCTGAGACGCATATAAGAGTAATTGCGAACGCCAAAATCAATATAAGAATCTTATAAGTGTCTTATTCCTATAACATATGTGATCTGAGACTATTTTGCTTGTTGGGTTGCCACGTACAAACCTACTCCTAACTCTTCCTATAAGTAATTAATATTATATTCTTAAATAAAATTAATGAAGGTATATACTGGATATGTAAACGTTGATTCATCATTTTATCCCTAAATGTAGGTTTTAGTACCACGTTTGCCACTTTTTGCTGTTCAGAACTACCTTACAGCCCTGGGCTCCACGGAAGACCAGCGCTGTGGCATTGTTTAATGTCAGAGCATATGCTGAGTGGTGTCCACTTGCGGCCACTATAGCAGTACCAGCAGTCTTTCTTACGTACACGTTATTTTTAGTTTAAGCTGGTATTTATTAAGTTTCTTTTTATATATTGTGTTTTCTAATTAAGAACGAAATTGTGATGTGGTGTTATTTTGGCTGGCAATAAATTCATTTCTATTTCTATTTCTATTCTTTAAAAAGGGTGACAACACCCTGCTGAAGAACTACCGATCCCTCTCACTTCGGAGCCATGTCTAAGAGCTGTTTTGAGAGTCATCACAAATCGTCTCGTACGCAGGCTAGATAACTTCCAGCCTCCCGAACAAGCCGGTTTCCGAAGAAACTGTAGTACCGTAGACCACACGCTCCGTTAGGTTATACAGAAGACTGAGGAGTGTAACCTGCCCCTCTGCTTAGCGTTCGTGGACTACGAGAAAGCCTTCGATTCGATTGAAACCTAGGCTGTACTACAGTCCCTCCAGCGGTGCCAAGTTGACTATCGCTATATCGAAGTACTGAAGTATTTGTATTACGAGAACGCCACTATGTCAGTCCGATTCCAGGACCGGAACTCGAAACCTATTCCGCTGCAGCGGGGAGTCAGACAAGGAGATGTTATTTCTCCAAAAGTGTCCACCGCTGCACTGGAGGATGTTTTCAGGACTCTGGACTGGAGAAGGCTAGGCATCAACATCAACGGCGAGTGCATCACTCACCTTCGGTTTGGTGATGATATCGTAGTCTTGGCTGAGACCATAGAGAACTTAAGTACAATGCTCGATGACCTCAGTAAAGCTTCCGAGCGAGCTGGTCTAAGAATTAACATGGATAAAACGAAGATCATGTCAAATGCCCATGTAGTACCAATCCCATTACAATCGGATAAGCCGATCGTCTACATACTTCGAGCGTAAAGACGCTCGAAGTTGTAGACGATTATGTATTCCTAGAACAGACTGTCCAGTAAGGTAGGTCCGCAACTTTGAGAAAGAGGTCTATCGTCGAATCCGACTCGGCTGGGCAGCGTTCAGGAAGCTACGGCACATGTTTTCGTCCAATATTCCGCAGTGTCTCAAGACGAGAGTCTTTGACCAGTGTGTCTTGCCAGTGATGACATATGGCACTGAAACGTGGTCGCTTACTATGGGCCTCATAAGAAGGCTCAAAGTCACCCAAAGGGCAATGGAGAGGGCTATGTTGGGAGTTTCTCTGCGCGATCGCATCAGAAATGAGGCAATGGGTGGGGCACATAGCACGTAGAACCGACGGCCGTTGGGGCGTACCAGAAGGCTCGCCGTGGGTAGACCCCAACAACACAAGGTGGACTGATGACCTAGTAAAGGTTATTAACCGAAATTCGGTTCGAGTAACCGAATAAAAATCGATATTCGACTTTCGGTCATAGTTGCAATTCCTACTATATACTCATGCTGGTGAAAGAATTATAAAAAAAAAACACAAAATGAATAAAACTGAACCACTAAGTACATACCATCAAGATCCACAGCGCAGGTTTCGTCATTCCACGGATAAAGCATCCACCACAGGTTTCGTCAGTAAATATATTATTCAAATCGGATCCAAACTTACAAACTTTACACATACATACAAACCTTTAATAATTAGGGACTGGGACTTGGAACTGCAGTAGAGAGCTGAGTAGGTAACAATCTATATGGCCTTGAGCAAGTAGAGTGAGTAGGTAAGATTAAGACGGTCTTTAACATAAATTAACGAATATGCTTACCTGCAAGTCGATCAAACAGATCCTGTGACGATGAATCAAGTTACGTGAATAAAATGATTCCTTGAAACGACATAAACCGGTCTCAGTCACGTTTCTAATTTTTTCACCTTTTTTGACTGACATATTATACACAGATTCCAATCACAAATACTTCTTCGTAAATGGAAAGTTCCAACATTCTCTTAATCCATCATCGTTGGATATCAATTTGCACATGATTTGCATACATTCTATGAAAAATACTAATCACGCGCACCTAGTCTTATTATCAGTAAATCGAGACTGCGTTGAAATGCAAAAGTTAGCGTCTCCCCGCCCGCGCCCGCGCCCGCACCTCAGTTGCTCGCGCTCGGCAACCCTCGCGCGCGGGCACGTTGTTCGCCACGCCCGTGGTGAAATAGCCGTAGTGTACTTATTTATGACCCGATTCCAATGATTCAAAAAGAATTGTATAAAGGATAAAAGTAGCATTTTCATTTATATGAAGTATTTTTTGACGATAACGCCTCCTTCATAGATTTTTTTGCATTGTAAAAAAAGGTGAGTTTAAATAAAAATTATTATTTAATTGTGACTTTTTTATTGTAAGATGTACATTTTATATTTTATGACATGTTTTATTGACTGGTTCAATAGCTTTCATTTGATGCCTCATTCGTTCAAATACGTTGAGTTTTTAGGGAGATAATTGATAAAATTTGATATTACTCGCCGTCATCTTTGTGACGTCATAGTTATCCCCTCCACACCTTTAGAGAGCGACAATAGCCCTTTTCATACTCGGAAGACCTCACTGAATCCAACGATAACACTTGTTAGCAGGAACCTCTTCAGTCAAACGAACTTCGTTATTTGACGACTTTTTTCCAATTGGCCTCTACTATAACGAAATACATATTTGGCTACCTTGGCTGCTACTAACAATATGACGCTGACTGTGTACACATATATGTACCCTACGTGTGTAAAATATGGTAACGATGAACTACAGAGTTTTTGTATTGCAATATGTGACATGTCGTTTCAAGGGTTTCAATTGTCTTATGAGTCTTGATGTGTTGGAAGGTCAGATGGCATTCGCTTTCGTAAAACTAGTGACCATGCCAAATATTGGGGTTACGTGTCAAAGCGGACACCGGGCTCCTTTAGGGCACAACCGGGAATAACGCTAGAAGGATGATAAGTCTTAGTGTAAATAAATATTCTACCTGATAGACGAGCAAACTGTCAGTAGTAGATGATTTATTTATTTCCAACACATTGCCGTCGCGTTATGTCGCGTTACGTTGCATATCGCATCGGCACGGTGACCCAGATCCTTCTGTTCATCGGTTATTCAGTATGGTAAATGGCAACATGAGCGGAATGGAACCGTTGAATGTGACAGGGTTGTCCGTTAAATTAAACGATTTGCAGTGCTGCAATGAATTACATAGCACTCTTGGTCTGTCGGTTCGAGCGCACTGTTTAAGACACCGGTTAAGAAACGCTGCCCACTTCAAATGGTCACTGAGTTCTCCCTTACCAACCGTTGTCAATGTAAGTAAGGGTTGTAAGTTTATGACAAATAAGCGTTGTGAGATGAGGCCACTCATGTAAATGTTCTAATAATTATACCAAGTATTATTATGTATACTAATTTGTTCCAATTATGATATATATGAGTTTAGAAGTTTTTTAATCATGTCATGTTTTTGAATGCCCAATGGTTATCTGGAGTACTGGACTGTAGCGATAATATTGCCTATTGTCTATTATGTCCTCTATCTATATGCCATTGTTTTGTTTCTCTTTGTAACTTCGTGTGAGAGTATTGTATTGTAAATGTTCAATGTGGCCAGCAAGGACGGACATAATCTCGAACAAATGATGGTCCCTCAAATAAAGAACCCCAAAAATCTGATGGTCAGATCTGATCAAGTCCGCTCATCACTGATCACCTAACTTCACGATGCAATCCTTGATGCAAAAGCAGACCCAGGTTGTGAACTGTAATAAAATATAGAAAACGATGTAAGGATGAGGTAATATGGAACGTTATCATAACGCAGGGTTTACGCTTGTTTGTCAACATCATTATAAAGAGAGTTTAGATGTTTTCGAATGAGCTAGCGAAGCGAACGAAGTTCTATGCTTCAATTTGGGCCAAAAATCGTTCGTATGGCCGATATCCGGGTGTCTGTCACGCTGTCAGGCTGTCCGGCTGTTCTCCTCTACAGGTACCGTTTCTCAACCGATACCTACTCGGGAAATTTTATGCGCAGATTCATTTATTATATAGTTTTTTTTTGTTGGGTCGCTTTCCGAATTTTTTTTTTTAAAGACGCTTCGAATTTTACAGCTCACAGAGCCACAAGTATAAATATGTATTAAATAACAAATACGTATTTAATAAACGTATATAGATTGAAATTTCATGATCCGCATTAATTTTAGGAACCTACGGCTGTGGCTATCCTTCGTCAAACGCTTAACCCATCATCTTGCTCTGTATAGTAGGAGGAGGGTTAAGTAACGAGCAGAGAGATGGGGATAGTAATGCTAATGGAGGATGATTGGGCGAGACGAGCGCAATTGATCGCTGTGACGGTCTCACGCCAACTGGCAAACGTAAACGTACTCGTAGAATTACATGGTCATAATTTATATTTGGGTAAGGATTACATTCTTGGCCAGCTCAAGTCACTCAATTTTTTTTTATATTAAAGTTTTCCGTTGTGACACGAACATTAACAATACAGTTCTATGGTATATTTTTGTGTCACGACGGAACTTTGTTCACTTCTTCAGTTTGTATGGCTAATAACTACCTATTAACCAGGCTACTACTGGCCAAGAATTTGGTCCTCACCCATTTTCCTTTATTGGCCTTTTAGTCTATTACAGACTATATACAAGCAGTGTCAAGGAGGGAGACAACGTCTTACATGGCTGTAGCGGTACACACATGCACATATTACCAATCTATTTTTTTTTCAGAATGATTTGAAGGCACGTTTTTTTTGTTGCCAATTTTATGGTTAAGTGGAAAAAAGTGATACAATCTGCCCACGGACCGTATCAAAACACAGTTGATTCGAGCTTTTCACAAGGGAAAAAATAACAGCCGAAACCAACGGTTTCTGCTTTTGTTGTTGGTTCCCGATGTCGTTTCGTCTCTAGTTGTGTTACGACTGCGATTCGCATACATGCAATATAATTTTGCTAAATGTTTTCCCTACTACACCCTAAAATGATAACGTTTCCATTTTTCTAGTGTTTATCGGCTTAAAGTTTTAAATAACATATTTTATAATATCAAAACGTAAAAACAACCCTTTGAAACAAAACTACCCTAAGTACTTACCTACCAGTTTTTGTTTCACAAGTTTTTTTTTCATTCAATCATAGTATTCATTCATAGTATCGAATAGCACAAAACATGTTTTAACTAATATGCGCAATAATTTAGTTCCATAGTGCTAAAATTAAACTGCATGAACATTGCTTTGACAAAAAAATGGTATTTTCACTTCACAGTTACATTCTATGTCCGCAGCTCATGGATAGCGGCACCTTTATTCAATTTACACTCAACGCACTCGATAATTCGGATGAAACAATTTGATGGCCGCTTTGTAATGTATGTATTAAACATCTCAAATAAAAATAAAGAATGAATTGATTGTACTTCAACTTCTGGTAAAACTCAAAAACTATAAAACAAGCGAAACCTACACAATACACAAAGGCCATTTCCGCATTTGGCGGAGTGGAATTAGAAGGCGGAATTATGCACTACTGCGAGCTCACTGTGGATAAATAAAACCTTGACAGAAACTTGACAGTTGTACCCGATCATTTAGCTGGCGGCGACAGATGTCATATCATAGACTACTGTCAAACTTCCCATACAAACATGTCTTGACGGACAAAACTTATGACCACCGACATTTTACACAACCGACTCCAATTGATATTAATAATATTAGGTACCTACGTGCAAAAAACCGCGTAAAATGCCGATGAAAAGCATGAAATTATCGTTAAAATCTCTCCTGATATACTCCACCATGAAATGGCACTTTGAAATAGGTAGGTATATAGAATTACAGTATCGATTGTAATGGATCACAAAACCCCATCTCTGATTATAACAAATTGAAACCGCGACATGATTTTTAAAATTTTAGCAATTTACTAAATCGACAAAATGAGAAATAGAAACTCAATCGTGTTGAAAGCACAAAAATCCAAGTACTCAATATCAACACAACATAATCCCACAAAGCCTGGGCTCGTTTTCAGTATACTGAACACACTACTACGTATACACTACATAGTGAATGCATTTTGATAGATCCCGGTTGAACCACCCCATTACATGATTGAGATGCTAGGACGGCCGTATTGCGGACCGTGGAATTGATAGGGAGTTGCTAATGGCTCTTTTACTGTTTAGTTAGTCACTAATATTGCAACATTTCCAGTTTTTCTTGAGCATCCTTCTCCTGTCCTGAGCGACGTCCCTGGCCTCGCTCCAGTTCAGTCTACTTGCTTGCAGCGGGCGCAGCACGGTTGCTATTTTATCACTTATCGTTGTGGATAAGGCATCCGTCACTCTCGCACTCGCATACTTGTCAGAGCGTGATGGGCGTCTTTACCACAACGATAAGTGATAAAATGGCAACCATGCTACGCCCACAGCTCACTCTCGATAGTAAGTCGTGGCGCGAGCTTATGAAGGGCCTATGCACCTCATTGGTGCCCTAGGACAGCAACAGCGACATTCTGTTCTTATTTGGAGCAACCAGAGTGGGGAAATACTCTTACCTCCACCTTACAGAAGATGGCAGACCAGCCATAATCACATCACTATTTGTACGTGATGTTATGTAGAGAAAAGTCCATAGAGCTCCCAAGGATCCTTTGTGTTGAGAGTGAGAAGAAACATCCTACTATATATTTCTTTTCCTTATTTTTAAGAGTTAAGCTCTTGTCCGTGTAGCTCAAAGTAGGCCCTCAATTTACTCCGATCCCAAGCAACCTCTTGGACATCTCATACGACCTAACATCAACTCTTTTTTTGGTTTTTTATGTATATACCTACATATATGTATTATATCATAATTATAAAGTACCCTACTAATATTATAAATGCGAAAATCTTGATGTTTGGATGTTTAGATATTTGGATGTTTGTTACTCTACGCAATCACGCTTAAACGGCTCAACCGATTTAGATGAAATTTGGCTTAAGGTTTATATCCTAGATTAAAATACAGAATACTTTTTATCCCAGGTACACGCAGACGAAGTAAAATACCAAATGAAACCAGGGTTGTTTGCTATATTATCTGTATAGATGGCGAAATGCTATATTTATACATTTGTATCAATCACAAACTCTCGCCTGTTTTTCCAAAAGGAGTAGACAGAGAAAGACTGATATCATGTCGGAGACGTCGCATTTTGAAACGACACAAACGAATATTCCCACGATCAGAATAGGTCCGCGCGCCGATACTTTTCATTACTTATAAATATTTGACGCGTATCAATCCTGCGGCGCGGGTCGCCTGCTTTATTTATTTAAGAGCCCGTGTTGGCTGCAGACGTAGACAGGCGCAGTTTGCTACAAGATTGTTTCGAAAAATGTAACAATCTTGTTGATTTTCACAAAGTCCTGCGTAAGAAGTTGTAGAAGGATCTTTGTAAAATTTATTATAGTGTCAATATTTGACCAAGCTTTGTAAAATATTAACCACTGGTTGAAGGATAATTTACGCGTAATATACTCATACTAGCTTCTGCCCGCTACTCCGTCCGCGTGGAAGTCGTTTATATCGTAGCTCCATACAAACTTTCACCCCCCAGTTTAGGGAAGTGGGGAGAAAAGTAGCCTATGTCACTCTCCATTCCTTCAACTATCTCCACTTAAAATAAAACAAGTCAAGTGCGAGTCTGACTCGCGCACCGAGGGTTCCGTACAAACTATCAATTAACTCAAGGTTAAGAAAATGTTCCTATATTTGACACCTTCATTCTGTAGCTAGCATGATGAGCAAGAATTGCATGAAATTTATCCACGCAGTCATCTTCCATGTAATTATTTTCAATTACGTAAGAAAAACTATCAACATCCATATTACATTTTCTCTTTAATCTTTTATAAACCCGTAAAATATAAATTACCCTCGTATGAAATAGAAGAGAAAACAACGAATTCTAATACTCAATGTATCAATGAGTATATTTTATTTAGTTTTTCCTAGCCGATCGGCTTCAATTTTTCCCATTACGAAGCCAAAGCCCAACGAATACGACGACAAATAGACCGAACTAAATTTCGCCTGTTAAATTACTTATTTTAACCCAACACAACAGAATTCAATTTCAAACAACGAATAACTTTTACACCAAGACCATCGAACTACCAAGACAATTGTATCACGAATTCTTTTTGACCTGCTATTGAAAGATACCCGTCCCAACCCCATTAATTCTAGAAAAATCTTAACAGCGCGATGTAGGAATGGGGTCAGCGCCATCTATCGGCCCCATTTGGTACTAACGTGCAAGGGCAATCAGCTTAGTATGTATGTTGGTGTTTTAGCGATTATTGTTTATCACGTGAACCAATCTCGATTATTATTATTTTTATTTGAAAGAGAGTACTTCTATTATAGTCTTATAGGAATTTTAAAAGAAAAAAATACTTATAAAGTTGATTAAATTGCAAACTTAACTAGGAAATGATTTTTGAAAATAAAACAAAAAATACGCTAGATATAGAAAAAGTTATACTTTTCCAGTAATATTTATGTTTATCTTAATCACAAGTAATTATTTCAAATTTTTCGCTTAAATAACTTTGGAGATAAGGGGGGGGATGGTATTTTTTTTACATTTTCCTTCACAAATCCAAATTTTGCCAATGTAGAAAAAAAAAGAAAAATTGTTTCAAAAATTACAACTCAAGCCCTTTCATATGATACCCCACTTGACCTAATAGTTGAATATTTATTTTTGCCCCCCCCCCCCCCCCCCCTCATATTCGTAATTTTTCATAGAATATTAAGATGTATATTTAAATTTCTCATTTTCCATGCACGTGGATAACTCTCATTTAAAACCATTCCAAATTTTTGGTACGGAACCCTAAAAAAACACGTCAATTCGTCGCTCCGTTTTGCCGTGAAAGACGGACAAACAAACACACACATACACTTTCCCATTTATAATATTAGTATGGATATACACTATTTAATATACAATGTATTATTAAATTAAACGCTTTGTTCGACGAACTATTTTGTGAAAACTAATATTCGATCGATGAAGTTTTTATTTTATTTTATCTCATCATGTCCAATATTAGTTTTTACATGCGCCACTGTGTAAGTATATGTACGAAATTCTGAAACTTGTATGCAAAATCTTCATGGAAAGTCATTTAAATCATGCCTGACTTTTGGGACATCATATTTCAACATACTCGTAACTATGTTTAAAAAAATGGGACATGGAAGTTGATACGGAGGTTCACGTGGACAAAGTAGTGAACATATCCTACTTATGGATTTATCTAATAGCAAAGCGTACATAATTCAATAAGTGCCATTTTACCACCCACAGTCAAACTGTGCAAACAATTTTGTGGGACGTTGTATTTAGTTTTAAGTCATTGTACAGTGCTTTACTGAAATAATAAATAAATAAAATAATAATTTATATGTTGTCTAATAAACTAATTACCGATAAATATTGTGAACCGAAATAGAAGTATCAGGTTTATAAATTAGTGTATAAATGTTATAAACTTCATATGGTAGAGTTACAAAAATGGCCTTTACATCTTCATTTATTTATTTAGATAAAAATTTACGGTCGTGGGATGGCCGTTAGCGGCCCTAATTCTAAGACAAATGACCTAGTGTTAACTTAGAGACGGCCAAACTACCTAACTGGCTCTAACTCTGATGCACACCAAAATGTTCTAAGCGACGCACTTTTCTTGATAAAACTAGTCTTTTCGCTCAAGCATTGCTGCACCGAGACGTGTCAAATTCGAGTAAAGCGAACTGAAACGTCGTTTTGTTAAAATAAGGCGCATTTTAGCTTGAAGGTCCTGTATTTATGGCTCACGTTTAGTGCAAGATGGAAGCGTTTATGTGACATTTTCATGGGTATAGTTGATTACTTTTAGATTTTGGGTTCTTAAGTTTTCTCACCTCTTATAAATCAGTGGTAAGTACAGTGTTAAGTATACTTAATAGCTCTTGGGAATGTTCATTTTCCAAGGAAGCACGATCAGGCGGGGCAAAAGCGTCATTGGGGTAGGTTTGCACTTACTCCGTTTGACCTTGTTTCTCTGTTAAAAGTACATTTCCAAGAGCTATTGAAGCATTGTACTGCCCCGAATGACCTTACATACCACAAAGCATTTTCCCATACATTTATTTCCAATAATAGACGGAAAAATAGAAGGGAAAAAGAAAAAGGGAAGGCCGAGGATATCTTACATGGAGCAAATAAAAGAAATAATAAACGCTTTGTCTTATCCTACTAATATTATAAATGCGAAAGTTTGGATGTTTGGATGTTTAGATGTTTGGATGTTTGTTACTCAATCACGCTTAAGCGGCTTAACCGATTTGGATGAAATTTTGCACGAACATAGTTTATAACCTGACTTAAAATATAGGATAGTTTTTATCCCGGATCCACGCAGACGAAGTCGCGGGCGGAAGCTAGTAGAGAAATAAAAAGAAAGGCGGAATGTAGAATAACTTGGAAATTACTCCACCGACAACAGCCTGAAATAAAAAGAAGGAAGAAGAAGTTTCAACGGAATATTATTGCTCAAAGGTTAGCTGAAACATATCCCTTATAGGGATAAGTTCGCCTTTGTACTTTGATAATCGTGTAACATGTATATTTTTCAACCTGTTATTGGGTGTTATAAAGTGCTTACATACATAGTATTATCTGTTTCCTTATACTTACTTACTAACTTCCTCGCGTACTTATTCTTGACAACTAACTAAAATTAAAGTAAGTAAGTGATTTAGCAAATAATAACATTTTACTATGTCTATTATTAAATTAAATAATATTATACTTAAATAATGAATAGTTCTCAAGTGTACAGAACAGTGGTAGACAAAAAAATTGTTAGATTTTTTGAGAATGTATAACTTTTTTTGTAAAAACAGCAGATATTTTATTCCATTAGGTTCGCATATCGACAACCATTTTAGACATTTCTCAATTCTCTCAATATTTTTCTTTCATTAACACTACCAGTTATCAGTCAAAGTAGAACAAGGAGACAAACAAGAACTCCATAAATTTATCGCATTGGAATTGACTTCGGTTCAATATCGCCCCGCAGCTAAAATCAAAGTTTTCAAGGGACCGAACGCTGACTGTTATTTCCTCTAAGTAAGTACTACCTCTACTTGCTCGGTCTGAGGTCGGTCTCGCCGGAGAACAAACAAACTGTATTTGCGGATCATTTGGGCGCAAACAAAAGAGCCAAGGCACTTCTTTGTATGTATGATATTATTCACTAACTTAGCTGCATTTCTGAACATGATAAATCTGCGATTACGTGTGAAGAAGAAGAAGAACCAACTCTAAAATGTAATTAACGTATTTCATAACCTTCATGAAACTATGCCTTTGTCACCGGTGGAACGCAAGTTCACTTCCAGATATTAAGTTTATACTGGTTTCATGAGCTTTATCTAGAGTGGACTTTATTTGTCTTCCAACTAGTGAATTATTAATAGCTTTTTCGTAGATTTCCATTATAAAATAATACCGTTACTTATGAACGGACTATATATTTCAGATAGACAATAACAATTTGGATTATTTATTAACCGACTCAAAAAAGGAGGTTCCCAATTCGGTTATATTTTTTTTACCATTGTGATTTCATCATGTTGTTCGTGGTGGACAACCAAGGAGCGTTAGGCGGATGTCACACTGCGCCGCATCTCCGGACGGAGGTGCGGCGCTGCATACAAATTTTGCCAGACGGAGGTGCGGTGCAGTGTGTCGTACCACACGGAATTTATATACAAACTGAGGTACTTGCATACAACGACGGAGATGCGGAGCTCCGCATCTCCGTCCGGAGTGTGACATCCACCTTACCGAGCACAGCTACACATTCAGACAGCCCAGGACGGAACGTGCTGTCGCCTGCGAACGAGGAATGCGGACCCCAAGTAAAGGAAGCAGGCAAAGAACAAGATTTATTTAATCATATTATTATAATTAATATAATCATCATCATCATCATCCGTGATTATTGCTGGTTTGGCCGAAAAAGAGCCCAGGGTCCGCTTTGACATCTAAACCCCAGGATTTGGCATAGGCACTAGTTTTACGAAAGCCACTGCCATTTGACCGTCCAACCCAGAGGGAGAACTAGACCTTATAGGGATAAGACCGGCTTCCTCACGATGTTTTCCTTTACCGAAAAGCTAAATATTCCGTACATAAGTTTCGAAAAACTCATTGGTATGAGCCGGGATTCGAACCCACGACCGTTATGTAGCAATTGTAATGATAAAAATGACATCAATTGTAAAAAAAATAAAAAGGCACCCTCATGTATCTAGTTTTGACATGTTCGACAAAATAATTAACATTATTCATTAATAGCACAAACAAAACAAATACCTATTTGAACACTTAACAACTACATACCAGAGGGGTCTTTCTTGAAATTTTCACATGTAACTTCAGTTAAATTTTGTAGACTTAGTTGTATATGTGAATCCACTCGACTGTAAGTTATTGAATCCCGTAGCCTCGATAGAAATTAATATAGGTATATATAATGATCTGAAAACACCAATACGGACTCTCGCAGTGTTTACTTACCGCGTCTTGGCACATACGCTACCCAAATCCTGTTTGTGATAGGTATCTCATATCGGGATTGTCAATTAAGTAAAGACGTTATTATTAGTTGTGGGTGAATTCATAGAAGTCGGCGAATTAAATATTTGTAAGAGTGAATATCCATACGTGTCTCATGTCGACGGTCCCAATTAAAAGAGTCGGATCTGCAAAATTGAGGTGTTTGCTTTTCAGCGGCTTTAGGTCGTAAAAAACTCTAAATTTTAAAACCACATTCACAGATTTTCGTTTTTCTCAATACTTTTCGTAAAAACCACGATAAAAATGTCGGATCTAAGAACAGATTACATTTACAAACGTCGGTTGTGTCAGTTCCGACATTTTTACGGGATACACAGTGAGTACAAAGTGTCGGATATGACACATTGTACATTCTACTATTTTACACGGAAAAGTATAGCGTGTTTTTTGTTGTGTATTTTATGTAATTTACAGCCTGTTAAGTATCAGGTTAATTTCTCTGCATTAAATTGTTACATAAGAGTTTCCGTGCAACAATGTCAGTTCTGCCAGTTACGACCTTTTTGGAGTAACTTTTTTGTCAGATGTGGTACATCCGATATATTAATGTACCTAATTTCCAAACAAAAATGTCGTATGTGGCACTTCTGACAAATGATGCTTAAGCTATTCCGGTTAAAAAAGTAATATAGGAGGTTTTTGTATTTTTTTGGAAAAATTGCTGAAAAAGTACATGTATGCTCAACGGCTAGTAATAAAAAACCTACTAATAGGCAAACATTCGGAGTTTGATAACGATATTCATTTAATTGAAAATTTCTTCCGTACAATTTTGTTTTTTCAAAAAATGACGACTTCTCTTGAAAAGTAGACAGAAAGAAAGAAATAAAACATTTTTTCGTGGACAAAACAATGGGTATACAAAACAAAACACAGTAAAGTAAAAGTAGCAGGGTCCACGAAAAGGCCCCGACAGCATGGTGCTAACCTAGGAGGCCAGCGCTGGTCTTCCGTCGGAACCTTTACATGAGTTACCTCCTGGAAGGCAACACAAAACAAATACCTACGCTAAAACATATTTAGTAGCTGTTTTGCAGATCCTACTCTTTTAATTGGGACCGTCGATGTGTCTTCATTTACTAGTTGTCACATTCGAGGTGTCAAAATGTGTGATAACCTGATAACATAGCTTCGCACAATACAGTTCTCGTGGATATTCACCCTTATAAATATACTAGCATCTGCCCGCAACTCCGTCCGCTTGTAACTCGTTTATATCGTAGCTCCATACAAAACTTCACCCCGTGGATTCCCCTTAGGGGATGATTTCCGGGATGAAAGCTATTCTATGAGTATCAGTATGGATAATACCAATAAGTCATCTAAGTACCCACTGTGTCTAAAATGAAGTAAGTAGGTACTTTTCAACTGACTTCTAAAAAATGGAGAAAGTCCACAATTCGGTTGCATTTTTTAATGTGTGTTACCTCAGAACAGTGTGTGTTAACTAGCAACAACAAATGTAGAATCTCTAGAATCTAAGATCCTTGAGGAATCGACGGATCTTTTGAATTGAAGTAGGTTAGGTTAGGTCATAGTATGTGAACCCAGTTGATTGTTTTCTTTCAAAGTGCTATTTACTGTATTCGATTTACTTATAAGTAAACGTTCCAACAAATCGGAATCGGATGTAAGAAAAGCCTACGTAATGCGAGCTAGGCTCGATCAAGAGGGCATTAGTCACTCGGCATGTGCCCGCGATTGTGATGGATCGATCCAAATTGCGACATTCGAATGCGATATATCGGCCCGGTGTGCTGAAGACGTTTTTCTTTATAAATGGACGTTGTTTTGTTTTTAAATTTATTGTGAACTAACATCTACTCACGACTTTGTATTGTCTTAAATAAATAATAATTAAATACATATTTGAAAGAAAAAAGAAATAAAGAAGACATTTATTCACTACACAAAAGACACACAGAGACAAAGGGAGTAAAAATACAATACAATTGACACATAATGGACAATTGGGGACAATCGTACACAAATCGATCTAGTCCCAAACTATGGAAAGCTTGTACTATGGGTACAAAACAGAATAGGTACGGTACATACGAGTAGATATACATAGAAAACATATGTATGTTTTCTATGTCATGGGAGTCATGGGACTCAGAGGAAGAATATTCGTGCCCACTACACAAATAAATGCCCTTACCGGGATTTGAACCCAGGACCTCCGACTTCGTAGTCGTCACTATGAACTAGGCTAAAGCGGTCGTCAAATATTTATCTGGGGCCCAATTCGAAATTATTTAACATTGTTTTAACCGACGATTATTTATTTACATCTCAAAATCAGCAAAATCTAGCCTGGCAGTTTGTGTAGCTCGACATTCCCTAGGCGCCTGAACATGAGTATTTGTTCGTGGGTATTTCATGTTAATTAAATTAAATAGTACATATATCGTCGTATAATAGGTTATAATACAAATAATCATTTATTTCGACCAACTAGGATCATACAACAGCCATTAGATAGGTATACAATTATAAATAAATATATAAACTTGACAGTCCGATGATAGCATATTATCCAAGACGAAATTGCTCCAAACCGTCCGCGGATACCTTACTATCCCAATGTATAGAAGAAGGAATCGTTGATTAAAGTGCCATCTAGTAAAATATGCCGACATTATTTACATATTCTACTGCTGCACAAACGTAGCTTAACCAAATGTCGTTAGTATTTCACGTTCATTTACATATTTTTGGGGGTTATTATACATAAAAATTATCAGGCATGTGTCTTTTACGATGTAGTGTAGACTTTTTTATAGCCTAATTATTAGTAATTTGAGGCCCTGTTTACTGAAATACAGGGTGTAACAAAAATGTGGTATGAACCGATCAAGGGCTTAACAGGTATCGTGTTCTGATAAGAAAAAACAGAAAAAAAAACTTTTTGACGCGATTTTTTTCACCTTAGTATGGAGCGTTGGCCGAATGGGGCGACAAGCTCCATAGAAATGTAAAAAACGCATCAAAAAAAATTTACGGTGCTTCTCAGGTATTATGACGTGGACGGTTGAATATTGGAAGGAGTAGGGAATTTGTTTAATCTAATTGAGAACGATATGTGTTGATTGTGGTATCATTAGAAAGGTGAAGTAGTATATTTTTTGATATGTAATAATAAAAGGGGGGTAATCGCTCAATATTTCCTGTAATTAGTCGTCAAATAAAAATCTTTTTGCAATTCTTACAGAGTTCATAAGTTTTACCTTGATTATAGTCACTAATCATGTATATTTTTATTATTCTATAAAAAGTATTTAAACAAATATACGTTAATTTATGCCTCAGTATTATTTTCTTTAATATGGCTTTTGTAGTTTCCAAGATACAGGCGTTTCGGTTAGAAAGTTGTGGATGCGCGGCTCGGGGCGTGCGTCGCTAAAAACCCGGACGGTTGAAGGGAAAATGGTCTCGCGGGCTAGGCTGTCAAGTGGATTAAAAAAAAAAAAAAAACATGAAATCTTATTTATACAGACACTCTAATTAAATGACCTACATCCTACTTTCTACATTAGAGATATGGAGCGCATTGCAATATTTCAAGTAACCATCTAATCTGCCTGCAAAATATTTCCAAAATGCTGCTGGTACAGACCTTTACCACAGTATAGGAACAGTAGATAAACTTCGAACAAAGGTACATCGCACGGCTGTACCTTTGTTCACACACACATAGCCTTCGGGAATGATGGAGAATGTTCGCTCGTTCTCACTCGCTACGTCAAAGGAAGCCGCCTCGTAGGTATGAAGACAGCGAGCCGCCAGTGCCACGATATCAAAAGGAGCCGAATAGGCTTGTAACTAAGCACCTACCAACCTAGTGCAGTTTAGCAACTATTATACTTACTAGGAAATATTTTAGGCATAGTATAGTGGTATTAAAATATTCGATGAAGTGGGAAACTAAAAGCACATACCTAACTATCTATAATATTATTACTTTGTGTATACAATATTGTCTATTAAACTGTAACAGAAATACTTTGCATACTTAAAAGCAAAATTAGTATTATAGGTATGCCAAGCCACAAACTTGACACAGCCCTGCGCATCGAGCGAAAGTAGGTAACGAACGCTCCTAAACGGCCTCTGATTACCTACTGTATTATTCTTCTATGTACTGTGCCTTTACCCTATTAAGCAGCGATGCGGCTCTTTTACGCATTATAATACCCAGAATGCAAGCTTTTTCATTCGATTAGAGAGAGATTGTCCCTTAATATTAATTTACAAAAAACATATCAAACAACGTGAGTAGCACATAATTGCTATTGGTACTATTTTCAGTAAGTATAATTAAGCCCATTCACACTTCAAAGTACAGTTAGTCGAATAAATCCACGTTGTCACATTCTCATGCGACATGTCATCTTCATTCAGACTCGCTAGGTTTATTGGCACGCGTTCAAATCAGGTACAGTCGTACTAGAAATATATATTTTTTGTTTCTTGCAGGAAAGTTAATGCTTTGTGAATAAAAAAAAATATTAACAAGAAATTAAATTATTGGTCTCTTTAGTTGCTACGTAAAAATCTCGGTAAGGAAATATAAACATATGAACTGAACATCCATTGTACAGTCGAGGTCAAAGATACGTTTGCACTTTTTTTTTATGATATAGGAGGCAAACGAGCAGTCGAATCACCTGATTACTTACAATACCAGAAGATTTGTAGGTGCTTTTGCACCTTATTAGAAGGCAATAAGGTGCAAAAGTGTAAACATATCTTTGACCTCGACTGTACGTACGTTAGGTAGTAGTAGTCTAAGTGTACATTTTTATATGGAAAATTTACAGTTGGAATGTCCTAACGCGCGTTCGGAACGTTACGTGATTACCCCTCCGGTTCCGGTGTTTTTCAACTGATATTTTATTTATTTATTTAAGGAGACAACATACATGAGGTTAAAACATACAAATTCCGGAAATTATATATAAATACAGATGCTTCCATACACGTATCTCACAACGAACACAATAATAAAATTAAATACTACTATCTATAGCTTTACAAGTTTGTGCACAAGAGACTAAGAATACACAAGAACAAATTATAGAAACTAGATACTAACAGGTGAAACATTGTGACAGTACCAATTATTTCTTTATTTCTTTATCAAGAGATTTGAAATAGCTGCTCTGAAGTGGGCGCGAGATTTTGAGGTAAGGTCGATTTCATTCAATTCAGTCTGTATATGGGTGCACGTTTTCCGGCTTTGATCTTAGTTTTAGGGTGATTGAAGAGGTGTTTGGACCTTGTTGATTTACTACGAGCGCGTAAATAGAGTTTCGACAAGAGTTGTGGGCAATCAATCTCACTCTGACAGATGTCACGTAACATGATGGCATGATAGATTTATTTGAAACTATTACCATTACACAAGCCTTATTTATGGTTGTACCTTGTTTTACCAATAATTGGTCCATCGAATGTAATGTTTCGCTGAATTTTAATTTCATGGAAAACCATTTTTTTTTCAGAATCAGTAAACTTTTCAGGAATATTATAAAACAAACCTAACCTAATAATGGATTTTACAGAATGACCTTCTAGCTGTACCTAAAAAGTTAACGGTTTCTGATTAACAGAAATTCGATGAAACGAACATTCGGCGAAACCATGCATTCGGTGAAACATTTGTCGATGAAATAAGAGCCCTTATTTATTTACTTATATAGGAAGAACATCAGCTTACATACTATCCAGTACATTATAGTGACGGTGAGCTAATAAAATAACAGACGCTCACCGGTTGAACTTACTATGGTTAGCTGGAAGAGATCCCTTATAGGGATAAGTTCGCCTTCGTACCTTAATCTTATATGTGAAGTCATTTCACTTCATTTCATTTATTCATTGCTTTGTGTGTACAATTTAAGGTCTTAAAACAGTAATAAGTTCTAACACAACCCTGTGAGGGCATTGCAATATCATAACATCATAATTCATACATTTATAACATAATAATGGGACTAGTATAAGTATCATAATTTCATAATTTAGTACATTACAGACAATAAATTATGATAAAATTACCAGGAAATAATAAAAATTCAAAATCATAATGCAAACAATAATTAAAATAAAGTTAAATTTAAAAAAATAAAATTTATCATAATATAATAATAATTAATTATTTAGGTATTTGGTACTGAAATCTCACTGTATTATAATAATAATTTATTTGAATTATCATTTCTTAATGGCCATTATTTTTGCGATCTAAATATTCATTTATTGTGTAAAAAGCATTTGCAACTAAAAATTGTTTTATGGTATTAATACATTTTTTATTGTTAGGCTCATTTTTTATGGTTTATGGAAGTTTATGGTTTAACCTGTTATGTGTACAACAAAGTGCTTACAAGCATACATACATCATACTATGGGGCTAGTTCGATTTGTGGAAGGTCGTCCCCCTATATTTAACTATTTAATTTAATGTATTTATTTATTAACTATTACCTAATAGCAAGTATCTTATGATTTGGATTCGGTTCAAATATGCTATAAAATTGTAATTCCGTGATTATTTCTTCCGACTGTACAAAAGTATAAAAAGCTATAGCGTATCGGGCAGTGTAACGTGCCGTCTCGCTCTAGCGACACGTGAGCGACAGGGACAGCTGTGACCTGACAAGGATTACAAGGCAGGATGTGCAATCACGATATTTCTGGATTTTATTTTTGAAACTAGTGCAAATAATACTTTGCTGGTGAAGCTTGGTTATTTATATTTATTTGAAATGTTATATTATGAGTTGAAAAAATAGAAGTAAATAGGTATACATATACATATTCGTTGAATTGTGACTTATATACATCTGTACGACCAACATTGATGCTACATTGTTATTATTGTTTTAATGTAGGTAGTTTATATTTTGGTCACAAGAGAATGATGTGTTATATTTTTTTGTGATATTTTGTGTAGGTATTTTGATAATGTTATTGACTGTTTGCTTGCGCACTTTACAAAGGTATTGTTTTGGTAAATAGAGCTGCATTTATATTTTTATCATAAATACATCTGAGGTTTGGAGACCTGGTGACCTGACATACAGGTCCAACCTAGTTCGGGGACCAGTCTCCGCCGCACAAGTTATGCAATTATTCTATTTTATTTCCTTTAACAAAACTAATGTACACAATGTATACCTACTTTGTGGTGGAGTCAATAAATACTTTTTCATTTTTCATTTTCATACCTATTGATTACGTATTAAGAGTCTGCAGTAAGCTCCGCCGAATTTCACCTTCCCATACAAACGTAGTAACGCTCTCATTTTAAAACTACGTGTTGGATTGTAACGAAACTTTGCATATACAATGACATGAGGTATATCTATGTCAGTAATTAGTTTATATGGTTCCAGTTTATAAAACAAATGAAATACAGCAATAACAAGTTTTGTATGAAAATCTTAAATTCGCTGTATTTTCTTTACTATGGTATGTGAAGCTACATAAACTAATTACAGACATAGACATACTTTATGTCAATGTATATGCAAAGTTTCGTTACAATCTAACACGTAGTTTTAAAATGAGAGCGTAACTACGTTTGTATGGAGAATCGAACTTACTGCGGACTCTTAAACTCTTTCTAATCGATGTAAGTAATTACAAAATTGGTGTTAATAAGAATATTATCCTAACACCTCTATCTTAAACAGAAGTTTATGGTAACACCACCGTTAATAATAACTTGTGATTATCTTTAGCTTGAAGAGATCCCTGAGAATTCACATTATTTTATTTTTGTTTACAGCTAGAGACAAATACAGGTCTGAGTTCCGTCACTCTCAACCCGGCTCCTCAGGATTACCCCTCTTGGGGTGGTCCAAATATGACCTAGATCACCTAGATGACATTCCTCCATGCTCTACCTTTAACTGTTTAACCTAAAAACAGCCTCTAATGCACTATAATAATCTCGAACTCAACTTATAAGGTTTAATTAATCCCGGGAACGGCCATGTGTCTCGGACAATTTACAGCCATAATTTACGAGAGTCCCGGAAAAAACAGGAATACAAATACGGCATAATGTGGCCGGAATTAACTATGCTGCGAAGATACAATTACACGGGTCAGATAATAGCGTTTAGTGGATAAAAATACTATACAAAAGGCGTATAGTCAACAGCAAAATAAAGTAATGAAATAGGGTTCCAAAATGATACATACAATAAATTAATATATCTTCGGCATACTAGTGGGTATGCTGACGTAGTAAAAATCCATGTCTCATGTTATCCCTCTGATACTTGTCAAGTTTTTGCTCATTAAAATGAAGATCATTTTATAGACTAAAGATACTAACTATATCGAACCCGCTTTTTCATCAGGCGTGGATTCACGCATCAAGCTATGTGATTCCTTGGTTCTCATGGTATTAAAACATTCTCTTTTCCATTGAAAAGACTTGTCTATGTCTCATGCTATCCCTCTGATACTAGTCAAGCTGTTGCTCATTAAAATGAAGATCATTTAATAAACTATAGATACTATATCGAATCCGCTATTTCATCAGGCGTGGATTCACTCATCAAGCTATGTGATTCCTTGGGTTTCATGGTATTCAATGTAATAAAACATTGTTTTTGCCACTGAAAAGACTATAACATTGCAATCATAAATAAAAATAAAACATGTTATAATATAAGGGCTTACTTAAACTGTAATACGGTTTATCGAGGTGCAATCAAATTAATGTTTTTTTTTCTATCACAACTGTAGGTATTTTATAATGTTAGTAGGTATACACGGTGGGAACGATAAGTGATCTTAATCGATTATTTCTAAACTATACAAGATATCGAAAAACTGGTTACTGATCCTGAAAGTGCTACACGAGCTCTGTCAAACGGTATAAATAATAGGTTACAGAATAAACTGGATCTATCCGAAAATTCAATGTTTCCAGCTTCTATACACTTAGTACAGCCAAAAAAGATAGGGCTCTTTATTCCGCCAACAACGTTTATGTCGTCTCAAGGGGGGTACTTTCCGCTGATCTAGAAATGCGAAATTTGGCGAGTAATATCATCTTAAGTACAGGGAAAAATCTGAACACTAGACATTTGTTGTGGAACTATGTAATTTAGTACTGAACCCTCGATGGGCGAGTCCAACTCGCACTTGTTTTAAGTCCTTTTGTTCTCATAAAAAACAAAACCGTCGGACATGCGCAAATGAGTGCATAAGTTAAAATCGTACGGCGAATAAATCAAACCGAATGCGCTTGGACTGAGTCACCGGAACCGATGCTGAAGATTGTGATTACTTACGTCCGAATGACGTTTGTTGATACATATTTTGGGACACTTAAAACGTTTGGTTTCTCAGCACCTACTGAAGACTGCGCGCTGCTTATATACAGGCTGGATCGAAAATTTGTTGAATAATTCGTTATTAACAGTTTCAAATGATTTTCGACATTTAAATTACAAAATGTTCTATGGACAAGTTTACTTCGATATACCTACATTTATATATTTTAATTTGAGTGTGGTTGGTTCATGTCTCCACCAAAACTGTAAAAGTGATGAAAACAATTAATTAACGTGATATTTTTTCTGATATACGCTGCTTTACAAGCAGACGCTACAGTGTACAATTTTAAACTTACTATAAAAATCGTTAAATATAAAACCATTTGTACGACTGGTTTACCAGGTACAAATACCGGTATGGGCAAATATTTGTTTGAAGAGAATGATTTATAATGTACCTAATTCCTATTAAAGTATAATATAATAGTATAGTACCCATAACTCAATCCTCATTGAGCTTACGGGCTGTTTCGACTTGCGTAAGACTTGCGTGGTCCTTAATATTCAGAGAAATGACGCGTAGTTGCAGTGTCCAAGAGACAACCGGATGGTTCGCGGTATTTGACCTCCCAAAGTGTTGTAGAACCGCCCGTTGCTACCCGAACTTATAAGGCCTCCACCCACCGAACGCGTGTCGGGCGCGGTTGAAGCGGTATATTCATACCGCAAGCGGGCGGCGTGTAGCAACGCGGCGGGCCCGCGCGGGCGCGTGCTGGCTCGCGCTTCATGCGCGACGCGCACGACACGCGGCCGCGCTGCCACAGTATAGAAGAATAATACAGTAGGTAATCTGAGGCCGTTTAGGAGCGTTCGTTACCTACTTTCGCTCGATGCGCAGGGCTGTGTCAAGTTTGTGGCTGTGTAAGTATGCAAAGTATTTCTTTTACAGTTTAATAGACAATATTGTATACACAAAGTAATAATATTATAGATAGTTAGGTATGTGTTTTTAGTTTCCCACTTCATCGAATATTTTAATACCTCTATACTATGCCTAAAATATTTCCTAGTAAGTATAATATATAATATAACTAGGTTGGTAGGTGCTTAGTTACAAGCCTATTCGGTTCCTTGTGCTATCGTGGCACTGGCGGCTCGCTGTCTTCATACCTACGAGGCGGCTTCCTTTGACGTAGCGAGTGAGAACGAGCGAACACCGCAACGGCGCGGCCCCGATTGAAGCATTCTCCATCATTCCCGAAGGCTATGTGTGTGTGCGTACCGAACACGCGCGCATGTGTGCAGCCGTGCGATGTACCTTTGTTCGAAGTTTATCTACTGTTCCTATACTGTGGCGCTGCCGAGTTGTAACTTTAGCGCCGCGGGGGCCCACGTTCGGACCGCGTTCTATGTATGTTTGAAGTTTAGTTTCAATGCTTTACAAATTGCGCGGGTCCGCGCAGCACAGCACGGGTGTGTGGAGGCCTTGAGCCAACTTGGACTGGGGCCTGCTGCCTCCGAACACCCGGTTGCCACTTGAACACAGATACTACGCATCATCACTTCAACTATAATATTTATTTAATCCAACGAAGTCCGTCCTTTTTAAGCACCTTGTATATGTATTCCTTCTTTCGAACTTTAGATCGCTTAGGTCCTTTCGAGTTGAAGGAATAGATTAATGGGGCCGTTGATCACGCACATGTACTCTAATCAACGAAGCATCTTAAATGGTAACTGAATCAACCATGGTTAAAACCGTCTTAAGAATGATAAACCGACGAGCATATTATTTAGCAATAGGTATTTTAACATTTTGTTGTAAAAAAACCCAATCTGAATTTAGCTAAGAGTAACAATATTATTTTGTCACACGTGTCAATAATTAATCCCATAAAAAGCATTCCATGTAAAAAAGAGGCCAAGTCTCGAAACTCTTCCACCGTAAAAAGTTGGGAGATATTTCGTAGTACCAAGTCTCAGGCATTCTTTATCTTCTTTATTTGCTAGCTAAATAAAATTCTGCAACTTGGCAATCGCACAACTTTACTGCATTTATGGATTTTTGCATACCTAAAACTATGTAGTAACTATTGTGTGATTGCCAAGTCACAAAATTTTATTTAGTAGATTTATTTGCTAGATAAAGAAAAAGAAGAATGCTTGAGACTTGGTACTACGAAATATCTCACAACTTTTTACGGTGGAAGAGTTTCGAGACTTGGCCTCTTTTTTACATGGAATGTTTTTTTATGGGATCTCACTTCCTTTTGTAGGTTATTGTGTTATCAATATCCCATTCTTAATTTTTAATTTTTTTGTCCCATTCACTGCAAATAGAACTTTGTAATCCTATATGTTTATATGTGATTGTTTACGCAGTTGGTGTATCTAGAAAACGAGTGAAATTGCCATATTTTTTGTCTTGATTTATTTATTACACACTAATTGTATTCTAAATTTGAAGCTTCTATATCTGCTAGAAGTGCCTTAGACTTTTGATGATCGGTGAGTCAGTGAGTGACAAAATTAAGAAACTTTGACTCGTTATAATTTTTAAACCACTGGTTCAAATCAGATGAAATTTGAAATATATTGTGGTTATACAATGCGTGCTTGGTTACTGAAAATTCAGGCTTCTAGTTTTATCCTGCACAATGAAGTTATAGGGGGCGTCGAAAATGGCCTGAACTGCTTCGAGAAAAGGATGGTACGGCCGTGCCGTTCGCTGTTTTGCTCGACTTGGCGGGGGCACGGTAGTGCCCCCGCCAAGTCGAGATTAATCTATTTCTACCCTAGTGCTCTTCTGTATATACATCCAAAGATTGTCCTTCTTTCTAGAGCATTGTGGATTGTAATATTTAAGTTAGTAAGAACATATTTTACATCAGCTTACATCAGATTACAATTATTACGAAAATACCTACGGTGTATTATTGATACAAACTCAAGAGTGGTCCTTAGTCAAAGTACAGACAGAGCTCTCGATGTTCAGAAAAAAAGTCAAGTTTGGTGTCGTTGTCAGGTAACTATTTATATAGTGCCCAATAAATTTCTGTTTACCAGTTTTTTTTTGGGTTCTGTAGCAAAAAATGACGCAATTCTTAAAATAATAAACTTTTAGAAGTGACGCAATGTCCGAACGCTTATTTAACGCAAGATCTAATAACATTAACACTAAATATACATTTAACTACTTTCAATGAAAAAATAAAATAATCATTGCACGTACCTACTTGATTTTTGCGTCGCGCGGGCGTCGTCGCTCGGCGGGGAAAATGACCTTCGCCATTCGCGTTCATTCGACTTCACTCGGCCAACATACAATCAGTCAAAGACTACAATATACATACTGAGATAGACAGGCAACTCGACCAAATTGAGAAGGCATTTTATGCTTCCGTGCAAACGCCATCTGTTCCTTGGCCCCCAAAACTTTTCAACCGATAAAAAAAAGAAGGAACCTCTCAATTCGGTCGTATTTTTATCAGTATTTTCAAAAGTTGTGAAATAAAACATAAAAGTGAGGGATACACAGATTTATTTAAGTTATTAACAATACATTAGTAACTTCATGCATAGAAAGGAGCATATTATTAATATAAAGCAAGAAACATTAAAACGACACGCTCATCCAAAACCAAGGTCACTCGGTACTACATTTTCCTAGATATTTCTCAACAGCCCGCCGTGCTCGGTCGACTAGCGCTGTCTATAGCCCTCCCAGGTCCTCCATTAATAGATAAATGCACAAATCACAAACAAACTTCGTTGAATATTAACAATTGAATTGGATTTATTGATGCAAATTATGTCAACATATTTCACGCAAAACGACATTATACTTATGTCAAGCAGACACAATGTTGTGTTACCGTTATACAATATACAATTCTCCTTGACGTGATATGATTTATTTGCAACCTCCTTCCTTGTAAAACTGCCTGCCATGTCACTCTCATTCAATATTTCCTCGTGTATTCTTTCAAATAATGTATAATTTTATGTTTATTAAAACCTGAATACTACAGGTTTCCTCATTATTTCACTCCTCATATTCATTTACGTAGCACATATCAATCTCCCTACATTAAATAAAATATTTGAATGTAACAACACTGATATTTTAGTTCGCTAGAGCATCAGCTACCTGAGACATTACCGAGTAGGTGGCAGCACCGTTTTCAAAGATTTGCAATAAGTTCTAAGTTTCCATAGCATGCAATCAGTCTTGGGCCAACTTTCGTTGCATCATGTTGTATCGTGTTAATACTGATCGATAGGCTTGGAATCTAACCTCCTATGTCCCAAGTGACTTCTATAAGAACAAAATGGCGTTCATCATTAAGTCCTGGGTATTGCTACGCAGAAGATGTCAGTATAACCGAATGTCATTTAAAAAGATCATAAGCATTAATTAGTCATTGAGTCCTGAACTTTTAGCAGCAATTTAATCTGTTTCATACTCGTCTATACAATTTTTGCTAGGACAAACATTATTCAGTACTAAATAAACTTTTTTTGCACTAAGTCAACTAGTCCATATACTCAGGTCTATGTAAATGTACTGAGTTATGTAATTGTGGAGGTGGTTGTAAATAAAATTGATTCACAAACGTTCTATTATTATTTGTCTTTATTTTGAACACTGTTACCCGACTTCGTTTTTAAATGAATGATTATTAAATATCACACTAATATTATAAAGGCGAAAGATTGTGTGTGTATTTGTTACTTCTTCACGCTCAAATATAATATTAAAAAGGTGAAAGATTATAGGTAAAGACAGAAAAATACATTTATTTTACTTAATAAAAAATAAAAAATATCTATTACAATTATGATAATATTGTAAGCACTTTAATTTATAGATATTATGAAAGCTATGGACCTCAATCGGCAAAAACGGAACCCTTATATATTGATCATTTTGTTGTCCATCGGCCCGTCTGTCTGTCAAGACCCTGTATCTCGGGAACGCGTGGCGGAGTTGTCGAGTAGAAATTAAAGCCATATACTCAAGTCTACAGTCCCTTGAAGCTGTGAAAAATCAACTTCAACTTCTAAATTAGCGCAAAAAAAAGATACGGCCGTTTATGTACGTATATTTCGCCACTCTCAAGAGAATCAAAGTTTATAGCGTACTTTCCGTTGACCTAGAACTATGAAATTTGGCAAGTAATTTCGTCTTGTACTACAAGTACAGGTAATAATCTGAAAACTATACATTTCTAATTAAATCATTAAAAAATATTTTTCAATAATTATATGAGGACAACCCAGATGCGTTAAGTTTGCAGTTAAGATGGGATGGGATAAGTGCAAATTTGTACGGAACGCTCGGTCAGACTCTCTACTACTTGTTTTTCGGGTCTTTCTGCCGTCTTCTACGCTGCGCTGACAAACGTCGCAGTACCTTCAATATTTTATTTTACATTGAAAATAGTAAAGTTTATATTTACTGTTAATGTTTTTACAATCTGCATGAAATTGGCTTCCGAACAGTATTTTTTACAACCAAAGTTTAATACAAACATATTATGACGATATGAGGGATTTTTTGCTACTAAAAGTTTATTATTTTTAAGTATTGCTTCATCATTTGCTACAGAACCCTAAATAACTGTTATGGGGAATGGGCCTCATCTAGTTACCTGATTATGACACCAAACTTGATTCAAAGGTCCAAACTAATCGGCCAGATAATTTTTCTGAGCGCCGGGAGCTAAAATTGCTGTACTCCAAAATTTCATAGTTTTCCAATAGGAAACGGACTATAAGTACACCGTTCCATGGCCGGGCCGACATCGGAACATAATAATATAACCCGACTTAATAAAGTGTTCATCGCTGTCACATAGTTCGCCTGTTAAAATATTAACATTTTGTTTCCTACGCAATTTTGACGGGTCACCGTCCACGTAAGTCCCAGATAGTTTTTTGCGATTTTGAATTTGGAACCTTCGTTAATTCTACTATAGTTCGAAACCCGATTTGAATTTGTACAAAGTACGCGGGGAATTACGAGCATAGAGCGAATGTATGAAAAACTCGATGACCGAATACCGGCCAGGCCCGGACCAGTGTTGGGTTTAAAAAAAAATAGTTTTATTATTGTTATTTCTAATTATTTGTATATATGTGTGTTGTTCTCTAAAAAAAACAATGAACATTTGGTAAGTGCCTTAACCTCCTGGATCTTGACCTAAAATTTTTGGCAAAATGAATTTTAACATTAACAAATGTATGTAATTATATATAATTAACAATTTATTGTTTTTATGTAGTACACCTATATAGTACACGGGGCCTCAGGAGGTTAATTGTCCATGTTACCGCAGCATCACAACGAATGTAATGTTGCATTTATCTAAGTGAGCTCAGAAAAGCCAATAGGATAATAAGCAGCTTGTTCAATTGAAATTATTAAATTGAACCTTCAGGATTAACCGTTAACCCGTTAAATATATAGAAAACTTTTTTGTACAACGAAGGCAGAACAACGGACAAAAATAGCACTTTATAAAAGTTACAGATACTTAAAACATAAGCGACATTAAGTCCGATAAAACCCACTTCAATAATATTGGTCAAAGCCCAAACATAACTAACAACATCCATCCAAATCTAAGTCACATTCAGCCTTCAAACTTACCTACAACACACGCAATCCAAAACAACACAACACTAACTAAATGTCAAAGTCAGCTGTTAAGTTCATTCAACTCGAAATTCGCCGCGGTAAAAATGTGCGGCGGCCGCCCGCCGACAAGTCCTTTCGAGCACTGCCGCCCGCCTTACGGTCTCGGTACCAACTAAAAGCATTTTCAGGAGCGCTGAAATTTTCACTCGCACCTTATCTGTGGAACTTGTAAAATTATTGTGTTTGTGACGTGGTTATCTATGGTAATGTGGCTGCAAGTAGGCTTATCGCATTGCGATGTTGTAAGCTAATATTATTGTTTCGTAATTTCCTAATAAGCCGAGTTCTGTGGGGGTAAAAGGGCTTGAACGAGCGTAATAAATAAGATCTCGTACGCGGGTTCTGCGAAAATGAAGTCATGTGTATCAACGATCTCATTTTCAGTTATTTCTCCTCATTTCTTTTGCTGTACATTCGCCAAGACATGTATCATAGCGAACAACGTGCTCGCAGACATCTTAACATGACCATATCCTTAAGGCAAGGCATATCCTTAAGCTACGGTAGCCTAGTGGTTCAGGCATGCGGCTGTCAAGCGGCAGTCGTAGGTTAGAATCTCGGCTCGTGCCAATGAGTTTTTCGGAACATATATAGTTAATATTTACCGTTAGATTTTCGGTGGAGGAAATTACCTTGAAGAAACCGGTCTAATCCAGATAAGGTTTAGTTTTCCCTATGGGTTGGAAGGTCAAATGGCAGTCGCTTGAGTAAATCTAGTGCCAGCTGATATGATGATGATACCAAATCTTGGAATAAGATGTCAAAGAGGACCCCGGGCTCCTTTGAATGAATGAATGAATATTTTTTTATTTCAGGTCTTCACCGACCCAAGGCACAACCGGGAATAATGCTAGCGATCTATCTCATGAGATGCATCAATCAGATTCACTGTGTATCTAATTAGTTTTTTTTTACCGCTAGATACATTCGTATTTATCTATCTACTGGGATTTTCTTTGGTCTGATAGACTTTTCGACTTCGACTGATATGTTCATTGAGTATATATTATATGTACTCAAAAGTGGTTTTACCATACAAACATCGTCTTAACACTTTCAGTGGCAGGAAGCCGCTAGGTGGGCGCTCTGGCTGCTCGTATTCACTCCCCACTATATACAGTTTTTAGAATTGTTACCATCGCATCGCGTCTGCTCGTTGGCAGTGAATGTGTTTATAAGTAACTGTTATCAATATCGATTTCTACTTTCTAAGACAAAATTCATAGAGAAAGCCAAGTTTGACAGCTACTATGACAGTCATGTCTGGATTGTACGGTCTTCTCTTTGAGATATATTTTTACAATGACTTGATATACCCTAGTTTTTATAATTAGTACAACATTTACTACATATTATATAATCTTTACATGAGATGACAACATATTTTCTTCAAATTTTGCATCTACACAATAAGTGCTACTTAAATTTACGGTCCTGTCAAGTCGCTCACAGCCCAAGCTTTGTTTTTTATTGTATGTATGTATGTTTATTATGAAGGCCTGACCATAAAAACGTAAATTCATAGATAACCGTTCACAGATTAATAAAAGTTATTCTAAAAAGTTAAATATTTAATGAATACTCGTTGTTTTATTACATAGAGCCTACTGCGTTGCTTTATCAGCGACTGGTACCATTACCAAATACAATGTGAACCCAAAAACCCCTTTAAACTCTGCTGAATTATAAATCATACGTCATTTCCATTAAAAGTAAAACAGCTAGAAATAAACCAGCCATCATCTATTCCGCAGAAGTTATAGGAAGTATTGTAAGATTTATTGTTCCCAGTAAGATAACGATCCCCGCAAAAACTTGTAACATGAATTTAAAGTTTGCAAAGTTAAATGGTATTCCGAATGCTAGCGTATCCCGTTGTTTACATTTGCGGCTTATGTATGTAGAAAGTAGATACAAGCATTGTTTGAAACGATTAAAGGAAATTTTAATGCTTTTTCGATGGAAATTATTATATTGGATTTGCGGTTTCACGATGATAATGAAATGAATGAGAGATTAACCTGTTACTTTTTTCATAAAACTGTTAATTAACTGTAACTAGAGAGGACTCGCCATCTTACAAGCAACACTTTAAAGTGATCAAATATTTTTATGACGTTATAGGGGAGTTCATTTTGAATAAGAATCGGGGTGTTTGGCACTAAATGTTTTAGGTTTTATTATAGTCCACGCTGCAGGTCGCCTACTCAAAGGTTAATTATTTGAAAATAAAGCCATCACCCAAAAATGACCGACCTAAAGTTGAAAGTTTTATAAAACCCTGGTTTAAAAAAAGCTACTTAAAACTCGCAACTCAATTAACGACAGCCAATCGAAGTAAATCGCCCTTTCTAAAACGGCATCTCAAATCATTCCCGGTCTCAGTGGAACAAATTAGTTGGACATCTAATTGTTATTCTAGCGAGTTGGAAACAATTTCTAGGCTTTATGCAAATCGGGGGTAGGAAAGTATTCGCCCGCTTTATCTCCGTGATGGATAGATGGCGCTGTCGCACGCAAGGCGGAATAGCTTTTAGATAACCGCTTTTTAGTTCTAAGTTACTTTATAAATATCAACTTTTATATTTTATCAAATATTTAACGTGCTTTGCAAACAGAAAATGATGTCGTAAGAAAACCAACTTGTTATATAAATAACTTTTTTACTTAGCTAGATTTATGAAAGAAAACTGGGCTATACTTTTCTTGAGTCTCATACATTTTCTTTGATGTAGGTTATGATTAGATACCTCTATGGATTTTATTCCAGGCTTAATGTCAAAATTGAATGAATAAATGATTAAATAATAAGTACGTACTTAAGTATGTAGAATTGACTTAATGACTCGTTCGATTCATTAAAATTGGATCCACTTCTTGGACTACTACAATATTTATCAGAGACTCAACTCATTACTCATCCCCAGTATAGCTTGAACCCAAGATTCGTTGCAATCATGCGTAAGAGGAGGTCGAACAAAGTCAATAAACGTTATAAGTATCGGCCCACTGTAGATTGGCCTGATGCCAGTCGCTTCTACAGTTCTACGAGTTTACTGTACTCTGCCTGCCAACTGTATCTAAATACTTGTAAAATTATCATTGTTTACTTTTGAGAACCATACACATGTTTAAGTTCTAATATGCTTTATTTTAAACAGAACTCAACATGCTAATAATAACATGGTTCTACACTACGGGCGACATGTTTCGAACTCTTCGGGAGTTCTTCTTCAGAGCGGGCGCGGGCAGTGATTGATTTCATTGATGCTGCAGAAGAACTCCCGAAGAGTTCGAAACATGTCGCCCGTAGTGACATTGAATACGTCAGTAGAACAACCGTGTAATGTCTCACGAAAGTTTATTCTACAAAACCACCGGAGCGCGGTGTATACTTCCATGACAACATTTTTGTTTTAAGGGCATTTTTAAAAATGCGTGTCCCCAATTAGCGTGAGTTGTTAAATAAAAATTAACTCAGTGTCAGTTTTGTGACGACAATAAAGTATACAGTTTATATACAAATTAACTTTTTCTTTTCTATTTATAAATGCTATGCATATACACGTTATTTATATGTGAAACAAGTTCAATTTCACATAATTGGAATGCTTAATTGTCGTCACAAAACTGACACCGAGTTAATTTTTATTTAAAGACTCACGCTAATTGGGTACACGATTTTTTAAAATGCCCTTAATTCAATTCCTTATATAAAAACTGATTATGGCAGATAGACAGACACTAGGGATTGCGTAAGCAGGCAAAATTTTCGTACAGAACACAAAAAAAAACCAGTAAGGCAATATTCGGTAAACAGCAGATGCTAAAGCAAGCTATTTTTAGCCAGACTGCTTAAATATTATGTTTACAACATCCCACTTCCTAAAATCATCATAGCAGCGCAGTTTTCAAATGTTCGTGTTTAGATAATTTTGAGTACCATATTATCTTCAAAGCTTCTACTGCTTAAGGGCTATATTTTAAACTTCTAACTTTTTTAATAAAAAAAGTTTGGGACCCAATTTTGATGCGTGTCTTTGTCGTGTTGAAATTATATGTAAATCAGCTAGGTTCATGCGCTCCTAGTTGGTCGCAAAAGGAAAGAGTGAATAGGAAGGGATTCAAATTAAAATGTTACAGGTAAAACGGAGGCCCTTATCGAACACGAAATGGAATGTACTTACATACCTATATTTATGGGTTAAGTTATACGAGTGTACCATTAGGCACCGCAAATAAAGTGGCTTGTTCATGCAACCGCTGTTTTAATTTATGCTCGCTTTTACCCCATTTTTACCGCACGTTCACGTGTATTTACGTTTTGAATCAGACTAGATTCTCTTTTGGGAACTGTTTAAGAGTTTATACCACTGTTATACAACCATGTTTATTACGTATTGTAAAACATTGATTTTAGCATTCAAGAGCGCTCGTCTCTTCAACAAAAACAAACAAGCCACAGAGTGCGCACGACAAATACATCATTAATTTATAGAACGGAAAAACCCTTAGCCCCGCAACATATGTAATCCCACTTTCAGGACTACAAATTGAAACGAATTAAAATATGTACCCTCGTTTTAATTGCTACATTTGTCGGGGCGTGACGTCACGATACCCGTTCTCAGGATTAAACATCTAATTTCGCGTAAGGCAGAAAGTAGTGTAATTTCATTGATGGTTTTAATTGAAGCTTCGGTAATTTATTTTTCGTTCACAAATTGAATTATTCGTTCTTCTTAGATTGTCAATTATGCACATAACAGTATTTAAGATGCAAATATATTTTAAACTTTCATAAAAAAATATGTTTCTTAATTTAGCTTTGAAACTAAATAATTAATAATGTCATTAGAAATGTAAATCAAGATAAACTAAGGAGACAGCAAAAATATATTGTATTATTTTGATTGTTTCGTAAGTACATGTTCTAGTATCACGAATGGTTGCCTAGTTAGTACCTAGAGTATAGTAGATTTACTGTCCATTGGCAAAAATGGAAAATCGTCAACAGCAAATGACTATTCTGAAGTTTGACCAAAAGTAATTTATTTATTTATTATTTATTTATTGATAAATACATTTACGTGACATTACAGTAATAACCAATGCGTCACGAAACTAAAAACAATAAATAATACTATTTAGGCGACGAAACGGCGTGGCCCCGCTGCATCGTCATCTCCGGTGTAGGATTCGGCAGATTGCCCCGGAACCGTAATATTCATATATGACGTATTTCCGATTGTTAATTTTTGGAGAGTACGTAATTCCTTATGGACGTATTTCTTTCGACCTATATCAAGTAAAGTATGTCAATTTAAGGACGTAGGTATTGCATTAGGCGGTGCTGAGTATCAGTAGAATTCAGTACTCGTAAGTTGTAGGTAGCCTAAATTGCTTCTAATTTTTCAGTATCAAGGCAGCCCATACTTCGATTGGCAACCACAGTTGCCACCATTAGTTTAGGGGTCCGCAAAATTGTCAACTGTGGTTGCCACAAGCAAGTGAGTGGTTATTTCATTTGAATGAGTGCTTCCAGATTGCCGCGAGATGCGTGGAGCGAAGCGGTACTAATACGGTACTGATTGCGTATAGCGCCACTTCCGCTCTTTATAATTCTACTATATTTAAATATAATACTAACAGTTAACAATAGCAACTATTATAATCTGTATCTTAGTATCTACTGGAGCACTACACGCATTATTTCTTCTCAACTACTTTTTACATCGAGTTGCGCGTACGTCGGTTTTATGGGCAATTAAACCACTCGTTATACTGCTCGGCGAACAAAGAAGACTTGACAACACATTGGTTTTATAGGCGGTTATGACGTTTCTACGCTGGCCGGTTTGACAGCCGTTTGTCTCAATAAAGTATGTAAAACGAGACCGGTGATAACCTTAGGCTTGATAATGGCGGGATAAAATTGCGTCATGAATTTGAATTTAAAGTTAACTATATAGTGTTTGAGTGGGCTAGTCATCACTGCATTAAAATTGATACGATTACGAAGATCTCGGTTGTCTCCTCCATAATTGTATTATATGTCCGGATTTCCCGCTGTCCTACTGTTTTCCTCTACAGGCCGCAATTGTCAACAGATTCTCTTTAAATTATGTGACCAGAGGGGTAATCACGTTCGTAACGTTTTGATCGCGCGTAAGCGTGATATTCCACTTGAAGATCTTTGTTCGGTGTGCATTGCATCTCGCTTACTCTTTAGGCAAAATAAACATTGGACAAAGATCTTGGACAAGTGAAATACCACCCTTAGGTAGATCCAACTGTCATTTTAGGGTTCCGTAGACAACAAGGTACCCTTATAGTTTCGCCATGTCCGTCTGTCCGTATGTCCGTCCGTCCGTCTTCAGCTTAGCTCAGTAACCATTACTACTAGAAAACTGTGATTCGGCATGGGTATATAAATCAAACAAGCCGACAAAACAGTACAATAAAATGTTGAAAAAAAAAGGTGGTAGGGTCCCTCCCCTACACCTAAAGCGGGGATGTAATTTTTTTATCGTTAAACCCATGATGTGATGTGAATATTATGGGTTTTTACAACCATTTTTCAAATCGGTGATTAGTTTGCGAGATATTGGGCTTTAAAGCCCTAATTTTTGTTCGAGTCATGTGTCCCCATGTGTTTGGATTTTTGTAAAGAAAAAATGAGTAGACTGGCTTGTTCTACAGGTTACAGAGATACAACATAAGAGAGTCTTTGGTCGTGTGATCCGTGAGCCCCATTTGAGTAAAGATTTAGATTTAGATTTCTTTATTTCACAATATACAATTACAACACAAATTAAAGCTAGCTAAATCTATATGAATTTATATTATAATTGTTGGTTGTGGGCACTGACGCGAGGAATTAAAAGCGGTGAAAACTGGTATGAGGTTATTTATTTTCCGAAAATTACAGCAGAGCCGTGCGGGGTGGCTCGCGATTGGTAGCGGACTGCCCCGGTCGGCGATAACAAAAACAATATAGGGTAAACTTACATATTTCGGTCTTAATTGCGAAGTACCTTATTTTCTAAATCTTAAAACTATTTAAATACTCTTGTTGCCAACACAAACCAATATAATGAGAAATAGAACGCGTCGCTAACATTCCCCACCCTAGTGCTGATTCAGCACTCATCTCCCAGAGAGATAGGTGCGACGCGTGCCGCAGACCGTCGCCATGTCCCGGTGGCGGTCCTCACCTCGACCAGACGCGTGCGCCCGGGAAACACCTGTGTGACCAAGCCTTTAGGCCACGAGTTGCGAGGGGAGTTCGGGTCTACCACAAGAACGAGGTCGCCCACTTGCAGCTGCTTCTGTTCCTCATGCCACTTTCTTCTTGGTAGAAGGTTGGGCAAAATTTCCTTCATCCACGTCTGCCAGAACATATCGGTCAGCCTCTGAGCCGTACGCCAATTTTTCCGCAGGTACAGGTCAGAACCGTTAAATGAACCAATGGTAGGCAGATTTGACGAGGTACCGAGAAGAAAGTGGTTTGGAGTAAGAGATTCTACACCTCCTGTCTCGACGGAGACGTGCATCAGGGGACGGCTGTTAACTATATTTTCTACTTCCGCCAAAAGCGTGCTTAATACCTTAAGTGACGTCTTTACACTACGTATGAGCCTTTCCCACGCCCCACCCCAATGGGGGGTAGATGGAGGAATAAAGGTCCACTCCATACCTCTGTTAACACCTTGGCGTTCTAGCTCTTCGGTGTCTAGTTCGCGCATCGACCGCTGCAGCTCAGTATGGGCACCCCTCAGGTTAGTACCGTTATCAGAGAACAGGTGTGACGGCCAGCCACGTCTTGCCGCCATCCGCCGCAGCGCCATTATGAGCGAGTCTGAAGTCAGCGAGGAGACCAGCTCAATGTGGACCGCACGCACCGTCAAGCAAGTGAACAAAACTCCGTACCTCTTCTCACGACGACGACCCACAACAACCTCCATCGGGCCGAACAGGTCTAAACCGCAGTACGAAAAGGGGCGCTGATGGTGCGCCATCCGACCCTTGGGTAAGTCGCCCATTCGCGGTACTCGAGGCTGACACTTACAAATCCTGCATAGCATACACCTGGATGCCACGAATTTCACGGTAGGTCTGAGGCGTAATATCCAGTACCGCTGTTTTACCTCGTTGACCACGGTCTCCTGATTTCCATGGGCCACCTGTATGTGGTAATGTCGGACAATCAGCTTAGCCACGGGATGCCGACCGTCAAGTATTACCGGCCGCTTCACGTCCATGGCTACATCTGTGGCAGCGTCGATGCGGCCACCCACGCGCAGCAGACCATGTTCGTCAAGTAGTGGTGACAAAGAGATTAATTTGCTATTGCGGTGTAATGGCTTACCACTCTTCAGCATAGCGATATCTTCGCCGAAGGATACCGCCTGCGCATGCCTTAGCAACAGTTTCTCGGCACGCTCCATTGTGCTGCAATCTACTTGACCTGAAATGCCCTTACACTTGTCTATAAATGTTAGTACATTGGCCGTGGTCCGCTTTAAGCGAAGCCAAGAAGAAAATCGTAGGGGGTCTGGCACTGCCAGCCCAGTTGAAGCTTCCTGTACTATAGCTACACAATCAGGCATTGTAGGGGTCAACTGTGATGCTATAATGTCCCTCGGCCACGAAGATTCGCTTTCATATAAAAAGTTTGGACCCGCAAACCATTCACTGAGCTGAGTATGATTAAAAGTTTCCCGCGTGGATAAATCAGCGACGTTCAATTTAGTAGGTATGTACCTTCACTCGTCCACGCGTGATAACTCGTCGATCTCACCCAGCCGGTTTTTTTTTTTTTTTTTGAAGGGGGAGCCTCCGGCACGACCACGCGGGAAAGTTTGTACACTGGAATACTCTACGAGTTTGCGCTCCAGTGAGATTGGTTGAACGGTATCAACCGAATCTGGGGTGTGAGTGGTGTCGAACTACTGGGAGTTTTATCGCTGGTTCGCTAAAACCTAGCCTAGCTGAGAAGAGTCCAGCAAGAAACTCAGCTAGGCCCGACTTGGGTCGGACTGACTCTACCCGGTATGCGGCGGTACCGGGACGAATAGGGACTTCACCCAGCCGGTTTGCTTCGAACGTTTTATAAGTGCGCGTATTGTTGCGAATCCAGTGCAGTACTGTAGTGGAGTCGCACCAAAAAAATCGACTGCCCGGAACTAACCTATGTTCCTTCCCTATAGTATTAGTTAGCCTTGCTGCTAATAAAGCAGCTTGTAACTCGGCCCTGGGCACTGTTAAAGACTTTACAGGCATTACTTTACACTTGCTAGCAATAAATGCAACTTTAATATGCTTATTCATATCCCACCGCCAATAAGCCACAGCACACATAGCTCGAGTACTGCTGTCACAAAACAAATGCAATTGAAGATTGTTATAACCTGCGGCGATCGTAGCACTGGTAGCTGCCGCTACGGATTCGTAGCCGATCGTAGCGCTCGGTGTAGGCACGCTGTTGCCATGCGCGAGACCCGTGCTACGTGGCAGCGTCGTGCTCAAGGTGTCCGCATAGTGACTGCGATCAGCTGATTTATAAAATCTGGGTATGCGTATATCGTTAATTACCTTAAGTAAGTCGACCCATTTCCGCCACTTTTCATATAAATCGTCCGGAATGTAGTCGTCCCAATCCATATGTGATCGCCACGCGTCTTGTAGCATGATTCGCCCTTGAATCGTGAAAGGTGCTAAGAACCCTAGTACATCAAAAATAGACATTGTAACTTAGCATAAGACGTTTTGTAGGCCTATTTTCACCTGTTAGCACGTCGTCCGGTATGCGTTTAAACGACATATCGAAACCTAGCATGTCCTCAGCAGGATACCAGATGAGACCTAAGGTACGCTCGCTTTCGTGTTGTTGGCCGACTTTGAACCTTACAGCAGCAGTACCTAAGGTCTCCTTTGGCACGCTGTCCAAAACTGCGACGCTGTTACTCGTCCAATTTCTTATCTCAAAGCCGCCCGCCTTGTGGATATCACTGACATTCCTTACCATTTCGATGCCCGTCTCCACGTCGGGGAGGCTGTGGATGTAGTCGTCCATGTAGTGCGAGTTCACGATGGCATCAACGGCGGCGGGATGTGATGACTCAAACCGCCGCGCATTCTTATTTTTGATGAACTGAGCGACAAACGGAGAACAGCAGGCACCAAAGATAAGTGACGTCATCACATATGTCTTTATGTCCTCGGTGGGGCTGTTTCTCCACAGAAACCTCATTGCGTGCTGGTCTTCTGCTCGGATCTTGACCCTTAAGAACATGTCCCTGATGTCACCGGTCACTGCTATTTTGTGTTCCCTAAAGCGCAGCATTATACCTAAAAGTGATGACAAAAGGTCAGGCCCTGTGAGCAAGTAATCGTTTAAACAACGACCACTTACCTGACTAGCTGAGTCAAAGACCAAAACGAAGGTTCTTCTTATTTTTGTTGTCCACGCCAAAGTGAGGAAGGTAGAAGGTCCTCGGCGTGGCCGTGATGTCCGTTAGTTCCCTGGCGTAATAATTTTTTAACAAATGACTGATTCGTTCACGGTACCTTTCGGCGAATCCTTGATCCTTGCTCATTTTGCGCTCGATACCTGTCATCCTGATGAGCGCACTTGGGCGGGAGTCAGGCATGGCGGACGCGTCCCGCCACGGCAGGCCGACATGCCAGCGGCCGTCGCGCAGCTCCGCCGACTGCTCCAGCAGCGCGACGGCGCGCGCGTCCTCGGCGTTCTCCCGCGGCGCACACGTCACGCCCGTCGACTCGAGCATGAACGATCGGCGTACCTCGTCGTGGATCTGCTGTAACAGGTGTCCACCCTCTGCACTGGCCGTTCCCTCTTCGCTTTCTGCAATAAAAAAGTTAGACTCGGCCTCGGTGGGCGGGCGGACGCCCTGCGGTACGTATACCTTTCCGTGGACGCACCAACCTATGGGGGTAAGGCTAGCACACGGTTCGTTAGATTTACCTACTTTAATCAGTGAAGGCAACAACAAATGATAATTATCTTGGCCTATCAGCAATTCAGGCTTTGAATCTGAAGTACATAATTTATCTTTTATGTCATTTAAGTGAGAAGACTTAATACAATACAAAATAGATAGACCTTGCAGCGGTAAATTTAATTCATCAACACAGCGCATTCTTATATTATGTACCTTATCGTCTATACCCGTAAGGTTCACATTCACGACGGTCGATTCGTATACCAGTTCATTATCGGTGAATGCGCCACGCACTCGCAGCGTGCCTGCGCTGCCGCGCAAACCGGCGCGCCGCGCCAATGCCGCACTCAGTAAACTGACAGATGAACCGTCATCAAGAAGAGCGGTACTCGAAAACACACCATTAGGTCCATGAACGCGGATAGGTACCACTTTCAACAACACCTTACTGTCACTCGCGTTAATGTGCGTTAATGTTTATGGCACCGGTTTGAAGGCGGGTTCTCGCGGTACGAGTCCGTTCATCGCGGGGCTACTATTCGGTGCACTTGCACTTATTAACGGCGCGGACGGCGTGACGTCACACGCGCTGTTGTTGTTTACCAGATAATGTAGCAGGCGGTGATGCGGAGCTCCACAGCTGTCCCTGTCGCACGCAGGGGCTTTACACGTGTCGCGCTCATGCTTGGAGATAATGCATTTGTAACATAAGCCGTTTCTCTTAACGTGTTGCCATCGCACCTTACGAAGGGCCTTCTTAAATTGTTTACATTCCGTTAGCTTATGCACAAATGTACGACAAAATAGGCATTTAGTATCGCCTTCTTCGGTTTGTAGTAAAACAGTCTGTGTGCGTGAAGATGACTGGTCGCTATGTTTGTTTTTATAGCTAACGCTGCGTGTATAGTTGTAAAAAAACTAGCCGTCGTAGATATCTTCATTGCTTCGTCATTAAGAAAGTCCGATAGAATGACTAACCTTGATTTCCGTGCATCCTTAATTAGTTTAAAACTGTAGTCTGACCATTTAGATATGAGTACAGTGGGCAGCTTGGACAGGACGATGGAGACGATATTCATGCCCTGTAGGTACTCCTCACGTCCTACTGCTCGAACGGCTTCCACGAAGTTTTGAACTTTCACCGCGAACATAATTATTTCCTTATGATATTCGAGTGGCAGGGGCGCAGCCTTTTGAGGTCTTGTAAAATGCGGGAAATGATGCTGTCGGGATTTCCAAAACGTAGCTCCAACGTTGACATTACTCGATCAGGTGACGTGGCGCTGATAAACAATGCTGCGACAGCATCTCTTGCGGCTCCGCGAAGACATTTTCGCAACCTCCATAAATTTTCCTTATCAGTGAACTTACAGACCTCAGTAGACTCGTCGTAGGCTTGTTTGAACTGTAGCCATTCTAACTGATCCCCTGAAAAATCAGGTAAGTCCTTAGGCGTGCTAATGCGGCTGAGAAAACTAGCGTTTGGCACTTGATTGCTGCCGGTGGAGAGGTCCTTAAGTGCACCGGCCAATAGTTGTACCGTGTGGTTGAGCGCGCTGACGGTGCCGTCGGCCGCCAATGGCGCGGGCGGCGCGGGGCCAGCGGCGTGCGGGGCCGAGCTGGGCCCAGCGCCGTGCTGAGCAGGCTCGGAGGATGCATGTGGCACGGCAGTCACTGGCTTCCATACTGAAACCGGAATGTGCAGCGCGCCCGTTATTTCTCCCTTGTTGGGGGGTTGCTGCTCCTCTAGTGGTTCCTTATGGTTACTTTGGTGCTCGATCCACTCCGCTATTTCACTGCGGGGCCGAGGAGGTAGATTGCCATCGATTTGTGAACTGTATTCCTCTGGGTCCTCCTCGTCACTAAGTGCTGCAAGTTGCGCGTCTAAAGTCTTATCAATCAGGTCCATTTTTATCGCAGCCTTCTCTTTTGCGGCTTCTAGAAGCAACTGTTTCCGCTTGGCTTCTTTAGATGCCGACGATTTCCGTGAGCCCTTACTGCTTGCAGGTGCGCCGACGTACGATGTGGCAGGCTTGGTCTCAGGAACGTGTTTATTATGTAACATCGGTTCCGATTTTATGCTACTTGTAGCAGTTTTATTCATTAAAAACCTCCTCACCATGGGATCTAACGGTTTTTCGGGCGCGGTTTGGTCGCTTAGCGGCTTAACCTCACTTTCGTGCCTTTGTTCTCGCTCGAGCGCCATTTGTTCGGCTTGTTCCCGACGCGCTTTTGCACTGCGTGTTTCCATTCTAGCTGGCGTACGGAACATGATCCGGTTCGAAGACCACTTTGTTGGTTGTGGGCACTGACGCGAGGAATTAAAAGCGGTAAAAACTGGTATGAGGTTATTTATTTTCCGAAAATTACAGCAGAGCCGTGCGGGGTGGCTCGCGATTGGTAGCGGACTGCCCCGGTCGGCGATAACAAAAACAATATAGGGTAAACTTACATATTTCGGTCTTAATTGCGAAGTACCTTATTTTCTAAATCTTAAAACTATTTAAATACTCTTGTTGCCAACACAAACCAATATATGAGAAATGGAACGCGTCGCTAACAATAATCATCAAATAGAATATGATTCGTAATAAAATGTCAAGTGACATATGATTCAAAGATAGTCACAATTAAATTAATGAATGTCTAGGCAAAGTAAATAAATGACTAAGTTAATACCACATAAAGATCGTCAGATAACAAAATATACCTAAATAAACGAAAAATTAATAAATTAAATAACGATATAAAAGTTAATTCAATTGATAATTAACAAAAATAAATTAAAAAACCACCTTATACATATAGGGCTCTGGAAAAGTTTTGTACACTAGTACAAACGACAACACTGTTGACTCACAACTGACCATCCTGTGTTTATATAGAACCTTATTACAATGCACTTAAGGTGCACCGATAGTCAGTCAGCTGTGTTTTCGATAGTACGGGCCAGTATCGGGTGAAACGTGAGCACTGCCTTCTGGATACACGCTATAAATAATAGGTTCGCCAATAAATTGTGGATCCCGTGACACCTCTAGAGATTCCACAGTCACTTAAACTGGCCAACACTGCGTTTTCACGTCATCTGGTAAAGGATTGACCTAAACCAAACCTACTTATAGGTACGTGTAAGTGAAATCCCCATGTCGCACTTATGCAAGTGAACCATAAAAATAGTGACAGTGAAAAATAGTAATGTATACTTTATTACAATAATTTGATGGTTTATTTTCGTCTCATTCGTTTTTAGCGTTTCGATTTGAAAACATATGCTTTAGCGTGTATGTATGAAGCTGCATGAAAACTTTATACTAGTGGCACTGTGAGCTGACCCATTTGCATGCTGGCAAAAAACAGCTAAAAAGGATAGGACTTTTATAACTCTATAACACCTATGTAAAACCCTTTTTACATGCAAATAAATGAATTATGAAAATTCGCAGCGTGTCAATAAAAAGATTTTTTTTTTATTTCGAAAAAGTGACTGGACAATAAAATTCTACATATATAATTAATTAACGAGCCTGCTTACAAAATTTCCCGAGAATCGGTTGAGAAATTTGACCTCTAGAAGAGAACAGCGGGACAGACACCGGGCACTGGACGCCGCGCCGGACAGAAAAACAATTTAAGGTCCAAGCTGGAGCATAGAACTTCGATCGCTTCGCTCGCTCGTTCGATAATGAACGGAACCGTCGGCGTGCAACACGATCATACGCTTGGCCACATTTTTTTTTACTTTTAATGCTACTCTTGCGTGCCGCGTCCTATGTTCGCAGCTCCGCTGGTTGCAACTTTTTGCCACATCCATGCCAGCTGTTGCATTGTTTATGGCCGGTCTACGCACTGCAGGTTTTATGCTTTTCACACTTCCAAGCTATGGGTTGCACAAGTTAGGGAAACTTTTTAAATAATTCATTAGTCCCGTACCGTGAATGGCTTTAAACAAACAAAAAGTCTGAAGTCGAACTTTTGTGTTAGTCTTACAACAAAAGAAGCCGAAGACCGTGCAAAGTGGATTCATTTTCCGAAAAGATCGTGGGCTTCGTAGGCCACACTGCTACGGTAAGAGGGAAAAAGATGAATGTATAGCGAATCTCTTCTTATCATATGTTAAATTACATTGGAGGAACTAGGTAAACTGACTTATTTTGCCGTAGTTTTTGGAATCTTTATTTATTCGCTTCTACGAACACACCCTTTTTACAAAATTATTCGAGCAACATCAGCCGGTAAGCCTATTTGGTACCTAGTGACTTTGCCTACAAAACTAGAAGCTGGTCGTGCCGGATTCAAATCCAGTTAGGTTCATTTATGTATGTTCGCATAAATACAAATATATCAAATTATGTTTTCGTGGATATGTTCTATGAATTTAGGTTATTATCCAATACGCTTGAAGGAGCAAACAAATCCCTGCACCCTTGCAACTACGTCTACAGGCCATACATAAAACGGGTGATAGAAGCCTATAGAGGAGTCTGGTCATCTGTCACGATCCTCAGCATTGAGGGAACGACTGGTGGTGATGTACCGTCGTCGTCGTGTAATATCGCCGTCTAGTATCCATAGTATATAAACGAGCCCTGCTTAGTTAGTGACTACGTCACCATGTGAAACGTTTGATAATTTAAAACCAAAATTTGTTTACTTACCTGGGCTTTTCTGTAGATAAAACGGGTAATAGGAACCTATGGAGGAGTCTGGTCATCTGTCACGATCCTCAGCATTGAGGGAACGACATACATTATTATAAATCTGTAAGAATATCGTCGTATCGTATCCAACGAGCCCTGCTGGTGACGTGGTGAAACGTTGTGGCAAAATTCGTTATATCTAAAATATGGATACCGGGCGTATTCATAAACGTTCTACAAGCCTATTTTAACTAAAATGCCGTTAAAATTCGTTTGTCCTTATCTGTCACGTTGACATTTGTGTTCGTAAGTAAGGGACAAAGCACATTTTACTTAGCAAAGGCATTTTAAGTTTTATCAATAAGAGGGTTTGTTTTTATTTATTTGACGCCTAAATCTGTTTATTAAACTTTACTTTTGTATCCTAACTTTCCAGCCCCATCATAATCATGAGCAGCCCGCTGTTTGAAATCGCTCTCAATTATCTTTTAATTTTTATTTGCCTTTTTGTAACATCACATTCGCTTTTCGTTTTAAATTCACGAAACTCGGTGCGATATTCTACGCCCATATCGATAAACGTTTAGTATAGCTAATATTGATATGCTTTTTTTCCCTTTAAAAATTAAATATATTTTTAATCCATGTCCAGCCTATTTCATGGTTCAGAAGTAGCGCTCATGTACTTTACCGAAAACGAACTGTTGTCGCACAGATTTCCTTACTTGTCAGTACTTACTGTCTGCAATTATTGCGTGGAAGCGCTGCGTAACCTACATGAGTACTGCATTGGCATCGCTCTGCTTCCTTGCATCCCTTGGGAAGCACACAGCCCTCATTTAATATGGTAGTCTCCTCATGTTAATTTTAATAGCGTTGTGTTGCTAAATATAAAAAAGTCAGTATTAATAACGAAATATAATTAAAAACATAAAAAGATCATATAATTATGGACCTTTTTTTATATATGCATTTTATTATCGCGCAAGAGTGAATTTAAAGGTACCGATGGAATCCTTACGTTTTTATAAAAAGAAAATTGTAAAACAACTAAACGCAGTTTTCGCGAACGAAATAACACTTTACTTACAAGGGATAGTACAAATAGCAAACTGACGTCATACGTCTATGTCAATTTGTATGAATCGTTTCGGCTATCAACAGCGAGGTCCGCTTTTGACTCAATTTTTTGGGTATTTATGTTCTTTAAGCGCTACCATACAGACATTTGTTCCTCTCCATTAAATTCGGCATGGTATCATTAAAAAAAATGGACACAAGCCTGTAGGCGCGCAGTAAAGAATCTGTACGACTTGACACACAGTTTACACTGACAGCTACAGCTTACTGATACCGCACCGAGCACAATTTTAGAATGCATGTTGGTTGCTCCGTAAGTAGCTCAGGGGCGGCCCTGCTCAACAAGGGGCAGTAGTCGTGAATCTGTCGTTTCCTCATTAGAAATCCTGTATAAGTGTTAGTAGTCGAGCGCGTCCCTTTATAGCGAGCCGACAGTCTTATTATGCACAGGCTGATGTTTATTCTGAACGCTAAAAAAATACGTTGGATTGGTGGTACTTTACTATATGCGTAAATATACTGGTACCTAGTATCTTTCATAATAATATTCTGCGTTCGGAATACCATTTTACCATTTTGTTTTGTACTCGTACGTCCCACCACTAAACTTCTCCTCTCAGGAAGCTTCAAGGCGAAACGAGTGGGTTAGTATCATCTCGTCTAAAAAGCAGCTGGTCTAATTAGCAACTGGTCTAAAAAGCAGCTGATCTAAGTAGCAACTGGTCTAAAAAGCAGCTGGTGTAATTAGCAACTGGTCTAAAAAGCAGCTGATCTAAGTAGCAACTGGTCTAAAAAGCAGCTGGCCTAATTAGCAACTGGTCTAAAAAGCAGCTGATCTAAGTAGCAACTGGTCTAAAAAGCAGCTGGCCTAATTAGCAACTGGTCTAAAAAAGCAGCTGGCCTAATTAGCAACTGGTCTAAAAAGCAGCTGGCCTAATTAGCAACTGGTCTAAAAAGCAGCTGATCTAAGTAGCAACTGGTCTAAAAAGCAGCTGGCCTAATTAGCAACTGGTCTAAAAAGCAGCTGGTCTAATGAGCAAGCGGTCTTTTCCACTGTATCTTGAACTCTTGTAAAGTCAAATACTTTTCCGCCATTTCGAAACAAACCCAGGTCTATAATATATACACCGATATATTATCTCAATACCGATTCTCATGAAAATTTGTGAGTAGGTTCGGTAAGTATATAGATTTTTTTTATGTCGAGCAAGTTTTTCTAAATTTTAAAAAATGGCGGAGTTATGGGGTTCATTTGGAAACTGGGTTAGGTTGTGTAAGGTCACTTGCCGGCCCGGAGGGTAAAACAATCGAAGGAGACCCGCGAAGCGGGGCACTTTCGACACGCTGACTTCAAACATTCTTAATCATGGCATTCTTATACTGGTTTTACGCATCGTCATCATCATTTCAGTCGAAAAACGTCCACTGCTGGACATAGGCCTCCCCCAGAGAGGGCCACAATGACCGGCCCTGCCTTTATTAAGTGAGTTCGCCTTATGAAACTTTTGAATCCCTATTTTCATATTTCCATTTTTAATCAAATTATGTTTGTATGTATCTAATGTATGTATGTACTCGTACGTAAGCACTTTATTGTACAAAATAACAGGTTTAAGCAAAACGCATGTTACATAAGATCAAAATTCAAAGGCGGACTTATCCTTATTAAATCTTTTCTAGCTAACCTTTGAGAAATTGAGAGGAAACGAGGTGGAGCGAGATAGATAAACTTACAGCCTGTGTATGTGTGTGTGTGTGTGTGTGTGTGTGTGTGTGTGTGTCAACTGATTACCTACTTTTTGAAACGTTTTATGGCACACTATCATTTATTATGCACCGTGTTTTGTAAAAACAATAGAGAACCATATTATTTGTATTTAGTTTTATATATATAAATCATTCATTTTATTTCAGACAACAGTCCATTCAGCTTGTTAGTTACAATATATTGCCTATAATCTAAAGTTAGTACCTGTAAGCTAATGAGATTACTTAATTATAAATTCCCACCCACGTGCATTGCCGTCCACCGGGCTAGCATGGGTCTGTCCCAGCGGTTCACGAACACGCTAAGGATACGGTTGGGACTGCCGCGCAGCCGAGACATAATCCCAGCACTTCTCTTCCTCATAACTGCAGCAAAACCGGCGCCTCAGCAAACATGCCGGACGCCCTACAATAACGCGGCAGTCCCATCAGCACCCCGGAACGCGTTATTATTTTGAACGCGAAGGTCGTTGTACGCTCTGCGTATAGTTGACCCACAGGCTGAATGAATAGAAAGATACACATATGAGATCAGGCTGTATAGCTGACGGCACCAGCGCGGCGCGGTTGCTGTAAAGCAGCGTTTATATGACTATGACTAGTCATAACGGTACGCCCGGCTCTTTTACGACCAGCGTCCGCGGCCCTACGCCTGTTTTGGAGAATTTAATTGTCTTACTCGCATTGTATGTTTGAAATGAAGGTCAATAAAGGATAATAATGGCATAAGTTAGAAAGTTTCTGTTACCCAAAATGTGTATTGTCCCTTTACATAATAAATCTCCTCACAAACACAAATGTCAAAGTGACGGATAAAGAGAAACGCACTAAAAAATTTATCAAAGATTCTTCAAATATAAGTACCGACGAAACTATACCTATATGCAATTTCTGCCTCTTTTGTTTGTACGATGGGTTTACCTTGTCTCGATCGCGGATATGTGCAGTTTAGGAGTTGTTATGGCTTCCTTCCTTCTACATCATCACGATATTCATATGAAATTGTGATGGAACATCATAGATATGACAAATTTCAGTTAAATCGGAAACTTACACTACGAACCGCCGAAGTCCGCTGGATGCGGATGGCGCAGGACGGCACTCTTTGGGGGAGTCCTATGTCCAGCAGTGGACGTTTTTCGGCTGATATGATGATGACACTACAAACAGTGCAGTTAAAAAAAAATCTAAAAACATATGAAACAGATTTAGGAAAACACTGAATTGAACCTGCTCAAAAAACACGAGAATCGGTTGAGAAATACGACCTATAGATGAGAACAGCCGGACAACCTGACATAAGAAAGAATTTTGCCTCAACCGACGCAAAAAGTCATTTACTAAAAAATAATATTAAAAAAAACAGTTCACATCAACCAACTTAAAGAATAAGCCATTTCAATTAATCAGCTCAAACACTATGATTACGGGGCTATTGTGATGTCACGGAGTCACGCGTCACAGTTGAGCGCATTGTCTCTGCCGGCATTGTGCAGGTGTCTGGGGGCTAGGGATGGGAAAAGTTCCGGACACGCGTCCATGTAAGGACGACTGATGAGTTTAGCTCGAGATTTTAATACATACATTTAACATCGAATCATGCCTCCCCGGGTTTATGGACTTGCTACAATCTTGAGACTATTTCTTGCTTAATTCACTTTCAGTACATCATTACATGCTCATGTGGTTTAACTTTAAGGTATTCTTCAAATACAGCAGACACACAAGAATACATTAGTTAGGATTTCTTTGACATTTCTCCAATTTGATCGGAAAGAGTTCACCAAGGTCGTCCCCATCCAACTGTACCATCCACTTTTCTATCTTACACTTTCTTTGTTATTCTTAGATCTTTTTTCGCCAAAAATGCAAATTCTTTTTAATTTTTCTAAGAAAGATTTCTTGATATTAATACCTACGTTCTAATTAAGTCTTGACGCAAAATGATGCGCGGTGAGTTTGTTTTAATAAATTCCGTATAAAACAGATTGATAAATAATGTCTTGTTACATATTCTTGAAACTTTCAACTAACAAATGCTTACGTCTAATTAACGAATATTGAAAGAAAATGTATATTATTACTAATTAAAAAAAAGCATCTGACATAAAAATCTTGTGACATAAGTCATTTTATGTCATAATAAGCGCAAAAGTCCATCAGTAGAAGTTTGTAGGCCTATTAGAGTTCGTTAAAATGTTTCCGTTAATTACAAGAAAGGGGCACTGATTCTCCGTCTGCTTACCTTAATTGGGTTTACAATTTTCGAACAATGAAATTCAGTTTATAGAAGATATTATTTCATGTTTATGGGAAAATACGACGGCAATTTCTTTGTGAATATTTTTTGATTAAACTTTTATTTATTTATTTACTTACGAAATAAGTATATTTCTACAAGCTTTTATTTGACTTGCAATGTATGTACAGTCGACGTACACATTTTTTGCCTTATTACAAAGGAATAAGGTGCAAAAGTGTATAGATATCTTTGAACTCGACTATACATAACTATGTTTGTTTGAGTGAAATCTCGCAACTCAATTTTGGAGCAGATATCTCCAACCGCGCGCTTGAGTTGAAATTTTGGGTTGGAATATAATTTGGATGACAATTCAATGTTTGCTCGTTAGAATCGTCTCAACGAGTAATTGAAGACGGTATACAGAAAAGTACAGTTGGCAATAAAAGCTTGTACCGAGAATGAAATGAGTCTCCAAATGAAATTATTACAGTTTAATACAATAATTTTTTTGCGTTTTATTGACAACATACTTGACTGTTTTTTGTATCAATTTTTCACTCCACCAAAAAATTATATTATCGGTGCGTCTGATATTAATGTCACGATTGCAGATTTTTTTCTAAAACCATGCACCAATAAATGATGCGTTTTTGGTAATCTCAATGAACGTACGTATTTTGCGAAAGCTGCGACGATAATATTCATACCCATACTCATTTAGTCATAATATTATATAAATATTACATGTCACATATTATTAGTATCACAAATGCGAATAATTATAATATTATATATAATATTATTTTGAAAAACTTTCCTTTTGACCTCGATGTCTACATATGCCTAGATTTTGTTTTGAGAAGCATATTTGTTTTTTGGAGGTTAAAGCGAAACCCGCTCAGAAAAGTACCTGCCGCAAGAGGATATAAATAAGGATGGAATTTTTCTACTTTATTACACGAAATCGAAATAAAAAGATATTCTGAAAAAGTTACATTAAGTCCCTCCTCACCCACCCCCGCTGCCGTCCGCTATTTTGCTTGCCGCTATTGTATTTCAATGGTCCAATTGTTCTCTAAACTGGGATCTGTTGAAAATATACATTCATTCAGTATGTTTAGCGAAATAACCTCCCAACTATGACTACGTTGTTGATTTACTTGCCTTTTTCAAGTTATTTTTAAAACAGCTTGAAGAGTTTACCTGAAGAAAGAGAAGGAAACACTATTGTTGGGACATTGCCTATAATACTTACAATTAACTGTTTCACTATCCATAAGGTTTGTGCAATCACTTGGAATGATATCGTTTAGAGCAATCGCTCTAAATTGCCCAACATAATCGCAAGCAGAGCCGTTTTAGAGCCAGACCATAGAAGACACACTAACTTGTTTAGTTCAGCATTCGATAAAATAAATGTAAGTAGGTACGAGGCAGCGCACAATCGGTGTAAGTACTATTATTTTGGTTAAGAACGTCACATTATTTATTTATTTATGTAATCCTAATTGCAGAAAGGAACAACTTATCGTACAAAACGCGGACTTAATGCCATAAGCATTCTCTACCAGTCAACCTTTGGGCATTGCAGACAAATTACGGGCAACTTCAGATATGTATAAACACACAGTCGGTATACATACTTAATAAATAACAAAAAATATACATATAAATACCAATACACAAATTAAATACACACAAAATATATGTGCACATGTATACAGACGAAATTAGGGAACAGAAACACTAGGAATCTTTTATTATGTATTTGGAGCAACCCTTGTTTTTTTTGACATTAAAATTTTGCTGCGAGGTAAGAGGCGATTTTTTTAACATTTACGACAAGGACACCATAGGTAGTTGTAATTTATCTATACTTTAATTCACTTTCTCACTTAGGTACATAATGTATAATACTCAAAAAGAAAATAGGGGCCACAAGTATGGTGATCGCTACGTGAAAATTATATTACATACATACATAGATACATTCACGCCTTTATTCCCGAAAGGGGCAGGCAGAGCACATGAAACGTATATTCCAGCGCCACTTTTAGCATAAATATGGGTATAAAAGATCGACAAAATGTGATATTGCAGTGATAGGTTGCTAGCCCATCGCCCACAACACACTTCAACCCTGGTCGCTTAGAATTACCCTCCCTTAAAATTATATTAAACAGTAATATATATTTTTTCCAGCTACGGTAGCCTAGTGGTTCAGGCATGCAGCTGTCAAGCGGCGGTCGTGGGTTCGAATCCCGGCTCGTACCAATGAGTTTTTCGGAACTTGTGTACGGAATATTTACCGTTAGCTTTTCGGTGAAAGGAAACATGGTGAGAAAACCGGTCTAATCCCAATAAGGTCTTGTTTTCCCTCTGGGTTGAGTGGGTTTGGATGGTCAGATGGCAGTCGCTTTCGTAAAACTAGTGCCTCTACAAATCTTAGGATTAGGTGTCGAAGCGTTGCCCGGGCTCGTTTAGGGCACAACCGGGAATAACGCTAGGAGGATGATGATATATTTTTCTAGCTATTTCACTTAAACACCGGCATGAAAGAGGTTGGATTTTGAAAGATGACATCATTCATTAATTAGCCACTTATCAATTAGTTTATTTCCAATACTTAACAATAAAGTAGAAAAATGTCAGTGACCCTTATTTTATTTTGAGCAGTGTACATTATGGAGAATATTTTTTGACCCTTTCGTCACTTTTCAAAGACCAATAAGGCAATTGACTAGAAAAATAAAAACAAGCCAGTGATTACATTGATGTATGGCATCTGATAACGATGATTAGAGATCGCGACGATATCATGTCGTAACGTGTTGATTTCAACAAGTAATTTGTTTACGTCGAGTGTGCGTTTAGTTTAGACGACACGACACGATATTGATTCGATTCTATTTAGGATGAAAAGTTTTTATCGTTACTCACAATTGCAGCTTTTATGAAGAAAGGTCTATGAGAAAAGGCCAGACGGTCAACAATACACCTTTATGTCAAACTGTGATACTGATCACGAAAAATACCTTTATCTACACACGTATCATTAGTGCTCTAAAATGCGTTCAGAGACCGTAGGCAATATCAGCTTTATTACAGACCAATTTTACTATGAGAACCTTTTTAGTTTGCGGTAGTAGGTAAAACTGTACTTTAATGTTATTACAGTATCGATTTTTGTAAGGTTATGAGTTTAAATTTGGAACTGCTGTCAAAATTCAAGTGTGTCTATATTCTAGTATCTTTTATAATAGATATTAAAACAGTTATACTTACGAAACGTCAATTCAGTATGTTTTTTAATATAAACCGCACGACATTTGATCTTGAGTGCCATGAGAATAGGGACTTTATTCGTATGTCTATGATTTTAAAAATACATTCGAGTTGACGTAAGATGGAATTGTCGCCGTTACTGTTGTCATTTGTTTGTTGGTTTTATGGTGTTACGAAAGGGAGAGCTGCTTCCGGCGTTCTGGTTGCTACACGTGCAAAAATTTTGTCTCAATATATAAATAGTTTTTTTTTGCCATTCCGGTTGAAAATCAACATTAATTTGTTTTGTGTGGTGGTGGGTTAACTGCCTAGTGGTAAGTGGTTGTTTTGTGAGCGTCTTAGTGCGGTGATGGAGGAGCCGGAGCCCCCTGACGGGGGCGGTGTTCTGGTAGACCTTCCCAGGGGTGAGTTCACCCTAATTACCCAGAGCGAAGACCTTGAACATGCTGTTGCTGATAAACGTCGTAAGCCCGACCACGATTCTTCCCCCGCTTCTAAAAGAAACGATAGATTACCCGCGACAGCGTCTAATCAGCATACGTACACAATCCCGGAATTCGCTCCCGGTACTAAAGTAACATTCGGAGCTAATGATTTAGGACCTTATAATGTTCAAGTGATTAAAACTGAAGATGCCTCTCCTGGTTCTCCCTTCAGAATATTAAAGTTTGCACAACTTATGCACAAATACTCAGTGAAAGGTATCATTAAGGGAGGCATTATGGCTAGTGGTCGTAGTCGGGTTACTGTTGGGTTTGAGAGCTCTGCTGCTGCAAATGCTTATTTAGAACACTCTTTTTTCAAAGAAAACCCTCAGTATTCATGCTCAATACCAATGTTCAGTGTAACCAGGTCAGGTTTGGTGAAGAATATTCCTCTTGATTGGCATTTGGAGGAGTTTGTGAACTCCATTGAATGTCCAGATATTGGCAGTAGAGTTATTAAAGCCCGTCGTCTGAATAGGAAAGAAACTCTAGATGGAACAACCACATGGTTCCCAACCCAAACTGTTGCCTTGACATTTCTAGGACAAAAATTGCCTGAAAGAGTCTTCTGCTTTTATACCTCGATTCCAGTTGATCTTTACAAACTGCCAACAATACAATGCAATAACTGCTGCCGTTTTGGTCACACCAAGACCAACTGCCGTTCAAAGCCTAGATGTTTTAAATGTGCCGCCCTAACCCATAATGGGGAGAGCTGTAGTGTCCCAGAGACCAGTGCATCTTGTATATCATGTGATGGCCCCCACTTTGCTACAAACTCATCTTGCCCCGAACATAAAAGACAGAAGGACATAAAGGTTGTTATGGCAGACGAAAATATTTCTTACACTGATGCAGCCCGCCGCTTTAGATCCGTCAAACGTAATTTTTCTGATGCTGCCCGCTCTTTGGCTTATCCAAACCAGCATTCCCCGGTCTCTTACTCCCAAAATAACACCCCTTCTACTTCTCAGACGCCTGCCCCCCAAACTACCTCTTACAAGAGGACAATACTGATCCCCAGACGCAAGACCCCAGTATTAGGCAAAGGTTATGATAAAGCTGCCCATGATGAAATCACTAATGCACCCCAATATTCACAGCCAAATGGTTGTGCATTAAATAACGAAGGTGTTCCTAATGACAATCTTATTAGGTCACTCGCAAACTCTTTGATGATTATCCTATCGAAATTCTCAGAAATTATACCGAACAACGTCCTTGATGCTTTGAACCAGCTCATTACTTTACTCGACACCCTATCTGTTAATGGCCCCTACAGCCATCCAATGGAATTGTAGGAGTATCCGACATAAAAAATCTGAATTGTGTTTTTTAATTAATAAATATAATCCGGTTCTATTGGCCATCGCTGAGACATGGTTGAAGCCTGGCTCCCGTTTTAGGGTGCCTGGCTTTGCATGTCTTAGAGATGATAATGACGATGGATGGAATGGTTGTGCCATCCTCGTTAAACATTCCCTCCCCTTTTCTTTGATACCCATCCCTTCCCATTCATCAGGTTTTAATATTATTGCATGCCAAGTCTTAAACTCAACTTTTGTTTCCCTTTACATTCCCCACCCTAATCACTCTATTATTTCAGAGTTAGACTCAATTCTTGCCCTTCTACCAGGTCCATTAGTTGTCATGGGTGACTTCAATTGTCACCACAACATATGGGGATCTGCCTCTTGTGACTCCAACTCCTCTCGCTTGCTAGAGGTATTTGATAATGTCAATCTATGCCTAATGAATGATGGGTCCCCTACTAGAAGAACTTCTCCACTTCAAAACTCTAGCTCTGTAGACCTAACCTTGGTTTCACCTAGGCTGGCTCCTCGAATAGGCTGGCAAGTTCTTACTCGCTCCCATGGCAGTGATCACCTTCCTATCTTCATTTCTCTTCCTTCTGCTACGCCTATTCCTACTCCATCTTTTCCCCCCCTCTTAAAATATAGATTAGAAAAGGCTGACTGGCCAGAATTTACAGCTTTAGTATCTAATGAAATTAACTCACTTCCTCCAGTTTCAGATGACAACTTCCTGCTTTTATACTTTAATTTCATTACAATTCTCTCTAATGCTGCTTCTGCCTCTATCCCTCTTAAAAACTCTTCTTGTGGCAAAATTTCCTCTCCCCCGTGGTGGGATGCTGACTGCACTGCGGCAATTAAAAAAAGGAATGCAGTAGAAGATACTTTTGCCAGTGATCTATCTAGCCATGAAAATTACCTAGTCTTCCAATCCACAAATGCCCGTACCAAGCGACTGTTATCCACAAAAAAAAGACTTGGGTGGACCCGATTTTGTGAAAGCTTGTCTCCGTGTACTCCTTCTTCTTTGGTGTGGAGGAACATTAAGCGTTTCCGGGGATCCATATCCCATTCTACTGGCAACCTTCTATCTAATGATTCCTACTTATGGATTGACCCTTTTCTTGATAAGTTGGCTCCTCCTTATGTTCCGTCTGAGGACTCTTTACCGTCTTTGTCTCCTTCACTACCATCTAATTCAAGAATGGATGAACCTTTTTCCTCCTCTGAATTATTCCTAGTGTTGGACCACCTCAAAGACTCTACTCCGGGAATTGATGGGATCCCTTATTCCTTTATCAAAAGATGCTCTGATTCGTCGAAATTATTCTTCTTGTCCATAATCAATAAAATTTATAGTTCAGGCACAATTCCAGATACTTGGAAGAAGCAAATAATAGTTCCCATTTTAAAACCTGGAAAAGATCCCAGTGACCCTTCAGCATACAGGCCTATTGCTCTCTCGTCTGTACTAGCAAAGATTCTAGAGCACCTTATTAAGAATAGACTCGAGTGGATCTTGGAAAGTCGTGGAATCATTGCTAACACACAGTTTGGTTTCCGCCGAGGAATGGGAACAATAGACAGCCTGAGTATCTTGACGTCGGATATTCGTTTAGCATTCTCAAGGGGCCAACACTTAGTTGGCGTGTTCTTAGACATAACATCCGCATATGACAGTGTCCAGCTTCCGCTACTCAGGCAGAAGATGCATCAGCTGAGTCTGCCGGTAAGGATGGTCAATGTTATATGCAACTTATTTATGGACCGCTCCATCTACGTTCGTTTTCAAGGCTCATTGATGCCTCCTAGGAGTGTATGGAGGGGTTTGCCGCAGGGTTCGGTTTTGAGTCCTATCCTGTATAGCCTATACACCGCCGACCTTGATAAGTCTGTCAACTGCTTCTGCGACATCCTCCAATACGCAGACGACTTGGCGCTTTACTTTGCCTCTGATTCCATCTCGGAGTGCGCAGTTTCTTTGAACTCAGGTCTCAATTACTTAAATGTTTGGCTCACGGATCATGGCCTCTCTTTGTCTACTTCTAAGAGCTCTGTGGTAGTTTTTAGCCGAAAGCGGAGTATTCCAGACATTTCCATAGTCCTCGATGACGAGACAATCCCGGTGTCAAGTTCAGTAAAGTTCTTAGGCCTTTATTTAGATTCACGGTTGACTGGTATTCCCCACTTAAATTACATTCGGAATAAATGCGAAAAAAGCGTTAACGTTTTGAGGGCTCTGTCTGGTGCTTGGTGGGGTTCTCACCCGTTCGTACAGAAACTCCTATATAATGCTATTATTAGGAGCCACTTTGACTATGGGTCTTTTTTGCTAGAGCCCTGCAGCAAGCTGGCCTTATCATATCTTGATAAGATTCAATCAAAGTGTTTGCGCATAATTTGTGGAGCAATGAAGTCCTCCCCCATCAATGCTCTTCAAGTGGAGTGCCTGGATCCGCCTCTTAGGTTAAGGAGACAGTTTCTAGCTGACCGCTTCCTTTTCAGGGCTGCCCAATCTTCTGATCACCCACTGATGTATCGGTTAAATTGCTTGGCCAATATTATTCCTTCTGCTAAATATTGGTCCCATAAGGATCTTCCCTGTCTCATCAAAAGTTTCCAGAAGCTTTCCGATGGCCCTCCTCTTCTGACTTCCCCAGCTAATCCTCTTTTTTTATTTGAATATGATTCTCTTATTTTCCAACCTAACATTATTTTATCCTTGGATTTGCAAAAATCTTCTCCTGGCGCTAATAATACTTTCTTAAGGATTGTATCCGAAAAATGGGATGGATGGCTCCTTGTATTTACAGATGCTTCAAAGCTATCTAAAGAAGGGTGTGTGGGTTCCGCTGTGTGGATCCCACAATACAAGATAGTTTTAAGTTTTAAAAGTCCTCCCATCACATCAGTATTTACAGGAGAAGCAATTGCCCTCTTTGAAGCAGTTTCTTTTATTGAATCTCACAAAATTCCAAAAGCTGCAATATTTTCGGACTCCCGTAGTTGTCTTCAGGATATAGCTAAGTTTCCTTTCCGCTCCAGAGACAATCGTTAAGTCAATCTAAAGACCCGAGAGGCTCTTTATAGGTGCGAATCTCTTGGGTTACAGGTGGTTTTGGCCTGGATCCCGAGTCATAGTAACATCGAGGGTAATGAGCAGGCAGACGCCTACGCCAAACAGGCAATAGAAATTGGTTGTCCCTCTCATTCAAGAAGTCATAGTCAAGATTTTCGTGCTTCCGCCAAAACCTTCCTGATTGAACATTGGTCGGAGGAATGGGCTATTACACGCTTATCGAAGGGTAAACATTATGGTAGTATCCAGCCTAATCTTCCTGTAAGACCCTGGTTTTTTAAATTTCAGAAGGCTAACAAATTCGCCACTTCTATCATAATCCGGCTACGACTAGGTCACGTCTGTTCACCGTCATTTCTTGCCAAAATTAGAGTTAGAGACCATTCTTTATGCGAGTGTGGCCTCGACGAGGGCACTCCAGACCATATCTTTTTTAGCTGCCCAAATATTTCATTTTCCTTGTACGATTCTCTTCCAGATTTCGTTCAGCGCCCTGCTAACCTCAGTTACATCCTTACATTTGCTGACACCCCATTTGTATACATACTTGCGAAATTTATTAACAACTTTAATATCAAGCTCTAATCCTTCATCCATAGTTTTCCATGCGTAGGTAGTTCTGTAGTAACCATAAAAATAACCATGTGTTTGTTGTAGTTAGTTTAATTGTAAATTGTGGTGTCTCTTTTGTTTTAGATTTTTCAACCGGCCAAGTATTAACTTACAACATTTGGACAACCTTTTCGGCTCTTAACCTCTTGTAGCTCCCAACCTTGACGCTGGCTCAATTGTCCCACTGGACAGCAGCCATCAACAACAAAAATTGAATTGAATTGGTGTTACGAAAGTAGAATTGTGAAAAGTTGTTTGTAATTTACATTTTAGTTGAAAATATGAGTAGTAAGTAGTGAAATCCGAGAACGATATGAACACTGCGCCGGATTTCGTAAATGCAGTCGCGATTGCAACAAGATATTTTACAGGTAGCTCTAGTAGCAATGCAGGTCATTTCCCTACGGCTTCTGAACCCATCTTAGAGTACTTATATGATATGTGTGTACCTAGATAAAGTAGTGTATGCCATAATTAGGCCTTAAAACACTCGTGTGATCCAATTATGAAACGCGCTGACGCTTATTTCATAAAACACCACTCGTGTTTTAAGGCCTCTCATTATGTATCAGTTGAGCATAAACTACTATCATCTCATCTTACTGCCACCCCATTTATCTTTTTTTTGTATAAAACAATGTAGTTTTTGTTGACAACTTCAAGATTTTAGGGCATAAGGGCGAGTTGCACCAACTTACGATTACCGATCAAACAGAGCTGTCATCCCATAGACACTTGTCAAACTTTCCATTCATTCAGATTTTAAGAGTCCGCAGTAAGCTCGGCCGAATTTCACCTTATCATACAAACGTAGTTACGCTCTCATTTTAAAACTACGCGTTGGATTGTGACGAAACTTTGCATATACAATGACATGAGATATATCTATGTCTGTAATCAGTTTATATGGTTCCAGTTTATAAAACAGACGAAATACAGCATAAACAAGTTTTGTATGAAAAACTTAAATTCGCCGTTGTTTTTTTTACTATGGTATCTGAAGCTACATAAACTAATTACAGACATAGATATACCTTATTTCATTGTATATGCAAAGTAACGTTTACAATCTAACTCGTAGTTTTAAAATGAGAGCGTAACTACGTTTGTATGGAGAATCGACTCTTAATGAACACCGCTTACGATTACAGACACTCAGGCTCCTATTTCAGAAACTTGACAATTGTCACCTCGCGACGATAATTCTCCATACATTGCTGGATGCACAAGTAACCTAGCGTCTATCTTAACTTCTAGAACAAGCAATGTATGGCGAATTGTCAGTGTCAGGTGACAATTGTCAATTTGGTGAAATAGGGGCCTGGTGCAACCCAGCCTAATTCTGCTGCTAAACTCTACTGCACTATGATGATGATGTTTTCTTTTTGTTACCATTTTTTTATTAGACTGGTTTAAGATTATGTAGAATTAAGAAAGTAAAAGGACAAATTGTTGTTTTGAAAATAACAATAAAGTTCATATAAAAAATTGAAAAAAGGTGGGTAACTAAAAAATAATAATAAACGGTAACTTTATGGATGTGCTAACTATGACCAACTTTTCTAAAAATGCAGGAAAGTTTTTTTGTTTCTGACTTTGAGCCGCCGAATACATATAAAAAAATGTGAAATCGATAACTATCGGAGGTAATTAATACTATCATTCTCAACCGAATCTCGTTAAATTGTGTGTGCAGTGCGTTAATTATGTATACCTAGGTTTTTTATGTCGTGACCTTTACGGAATTAAAAAAATGGCTGGCTCGCGAATTCTACAGCTCACAGAGACACTCGTTTTAATATTTTTAATTAAAACATTGTTTCTGCCACACGCAAGGAGAGCGATTCTACGTTTACATTGACGAATCAACGTCGTAACTTATAAAACCAGAAAGTAACGGTTATTCCGTAATCGAGCGATATTTTAGTGGACGATGAATAAGACGTAAAGTCTTGTCCCCTGATAAGACCCCAGCGCGTTAGATAAGCTAATACCCACCGGCCGCCGTGATAAGGCTTATGGGCGGCTCAATCAATGTTATTCGGTATCGACGGGAAAGTAATTGACCCCCGGAGATTGTGAGGTGATTATGGCCGTAGTATCTGTTTTATACGATGAATTATATGTGAAACCTATTTTACAAGTCTTATATTACTCTTATAGCACTTCTTTAAAGCACGCATATCAAATAAAGCTAATAAGCGCCTGACTAAAGTTTACATTTGGAGCATTGCTTTATATGGGAGCGAGTCGTGGACGCTGACCCACTAGACTTGAGGCCTTCGAATTGTGGTGCTTGCGAAAGCTGGAAAGGATTAGCTAGATGGAAAGAAAGATGAACTAAGAGGTTTCGAGGATAGTAGGAGAGAAAAGATGTATGCTAGGATGTACTATAAATAGAAGGGGCAAGATGGTGGGCCACGACAGCTTCTTCTTAAACATCCTAGAAGGTAAAATTTAAGGCAGAGGAAGGCCTAGGCTAACATATTTTAGCCAAGTTAAGGATAAAGTTGATGTCAAATCGTATGGGGAAGTTAACAGGCTCGCCATTCCAGAGAAGAGTGGCGGTTACTCCACCGACAAGAGCAAGGCTCTTAAGTAATGGTGATCATGATATTAACTTCACCTGTAACTAAGAGTATGTATCTATGTAACACATTTTGCAAGTTTTCATACACTTCAATTACCTACGCATAATATAGAATAGATGATGGTAAAATAATTTGGTACCATCGAGTTGATTTCATGCTGGAAGCAGAAGGTGGAATTCTTCAATGGCTGATAGCAAAGACTGCATTAAAAATGAACATTTAATAAAAAGTTCTCCGTAACATAAATGGGTACGGACCATATACTTAGCCAGTAGCAGTAGTTAACCTGGTGAGTCGGTAGTTAGTCATACAAACAAAAGAAGTAAAAAAAGTTCCGCTGTGACACAAGATTTACCATAGATTTGTATGGTTAATTTTCGTGTCACAACGGAAAACGTTCATGAAAAAATTAATTGATTGAGTTAAGCTGGCTAAGAATTTGGTCCTTATCTAAATAGCATTTTAAAATGTTCGTGAGTATTAAATGATAAGAGAAAGCAAAAGCTAAAAGAAAATGAAGTCTCCGTCCTTAAAGTCAGTTACAAAGAGTTAAAAAAATGTGTTCTTAAGTGAATAGTATTTTCCCGTGACTTTGTCCTCGTGAAGTCTCATATTTTATAAACTTTAGGTACTAATTTTGTCCCTTTGACGTATAATCTTGGAAACAAAAAGTATCCCGCCCGTATCGTAATCTGGGTCTCTTTGATTAACAAAGTTCATATCAATATCAACAGAACTAAAAAAAAAAGGAGATTAGCCCTTACTACTAAGGGTGAGTTGCACCAACTTACGATTACAGACCGATCAACGTCAAAAATGGCGCCGGCAGCAGCTGTAATTCCAAAGAAACTTGTCAAACTTTCCATATTTTCTGATTTTAACGAACATTGCTTACGGATGACAGACCCGTGCAAAGCTGGATACTTGATGTTGGCAGAATTGTGCTTAAGTTGCACGATAGCCATTGACTATAGAGTGAAGTGAAGTGACGGTTAGGTGCAACCCCCCTAAGTCATTTTTCCCTCAACTTTAACCAACTTCTGCTACTAAGTATCTAACAGTAATTTCACTACCTATTTTAGAATAATATTCATACCTACATGGTCCGTGCAGAGCACGCAAGTCTCATAAATATGCTACTAAGAAAATAATGAGCTTCATACATGTAATATAACATAACGATTTGTTTAATCTGCGGATCTTCGATGTATAAGGCGCGCACGCGGTTCCACTGACTCGTGCCGTACGCATAGGCATCGGAACATGATCGCTATGTAGTGTAGAGCAAGCATAATGACAAAGCTAGGGACACACCGAGAAAGCGACGGCCGTACTGTCGGGAATCTCTTCATTTTTTTTATACAGTTTCTACACATGCAATATAATAATAATCTGCCCTTAAACACGCGTAAGTTTTATTTTTTAAATTTTGACGAAAATGATATTGGGTTTCGACTTGGCCTCATCAGAGAGACTGCCTTTTTGTATCAAAGTGGCTTTAGTATACATATCCACAGTTAATTGTGTATCTAATTCATTTAATTACATTTCATAAGTTAGTTGGCAAGTATTTAATTATTTATTCAATGTAGTGTCGAATAAAAATCATGTCGCTAATTTGCTTTCAAGACAGCACAATCTACTTAGTTAAATTAATATTTTTTAAATACTATTAGAAAAAGAAGAATAAAATATTTGATTCGTATAAAAAATTGGTTCTTCAGTATATTACTTATTGGAACAAGTTTGTCCTTGAAAAATTATATCATTATAATAATACGGCATATACGTCACGTTGTTGGGTTCAGGGAAAATATCTAATTTTACCCTTAAAATTAATGTTTACTATAATAGTACTTTAATGGTATTTTTTTATTATTTTAAATTTTTGTAGATTCATTAATAATAACTTGAAAAAATTGGCTGTGTCTAATTTTATGTTCGCTACTGCTTTGAAAATAATTTGCTAAGCGATAGTTATAGATGGAAAAATACATTTTTTTTTCACTTTCTTGAAATATGATCCAGTTGATAAAAATCTATTTTTATAACGATTTTCGCAAGTTTCCGAGCGTTTGCGCAGAGCACAGCATATCAAGCAAACACAAGCGAGCGAGCGAGACAATATTATTATTATTGATAGTTACATTCGTCTAAGTGCGCTTGATATGCCTCAAACGCAAAACGCGCCATTCTATGTTCTTCGTTCCTTTTAAAACATCTGGACCCAGCTTGCAAACATACGTTTGCTTGGCACCGGCATCGCCACCAGCAGTTCCAACAAACAACGCCACAACATTCTTGCTAGTTTAGTTTTATTCAATGTTTTTCACCCGCAAATAAAACTTTGTAACTAGATTTTTGCAACATTTTGCATTTGTGTACAGCTTTTACGATATTTTAATAAGGTGCATTAATTCTAGTAATATCATTAAGTCCGTGTAACTGTCGTTGCGTATGGTTACTTTGTATATGTAGGTAGCGGCAATACGTAGTTAGTGTGTGGGAAACTTTATTTTTTCTGGAATACAGTTATAAAATGCATATATGAAATTTATAAGGTATTGAGAGCAGTTCATAGAAAACTAAAGGAAAATATAACATCAGTAACAACATATAAAAAGGATAATTCTACCTGCTGAGTTTTTACTCCTAGTTGTTAAGTTTATAAACGAACGAAAGTTTTACTACGCCTAAAATACGCATAATAAAAAGCAATTGGCGAATTTATCCTGTAAACAAACGGGTAGTAAAAATAAAATAATTTGAATAGACTTCAAAAATAATTATAAATTATACTAAAGCCTGCCCACAATACACGTAACGAACTTCAAGCGTAAAATGTGACTAAGTACACATAAAATTATGAAATAAAAATATGGAATAATCATCTTACTTTTCTCATGTTGAACTAAAATAATGTAAATGGACTGTCATTCAAAATGAAAATTATATCGTCTCAAAATTCACCTACAACAAAAATAACGATGTCAAGAAAACAGACATCACTATCAAATCATGATCCTAACGACATAATGATTTTGTAATATTAAATCATCACCATTAGTCAAATAAAAATCTAATTTAACATGACAAACATAATTCAAACAAGTTTGAAAGCGCACGCGACCATATCGCCATCGTCTCGTTCTAAAATTGGAAAAAAAAGTAACTACGAGACATTTATTGACCACGGCAGCACGACGACTGTCTTGAAAATAACAAACATCTAAAGTAAGTATGAGGAGACACACGATTATGGATTCCAATGTATTGAACTTAAGCGTAATTTCCTTTGTTTGATGTTTTGACCTAAACATGTTGTTGAAATATGAACAAATTACTATTTCTGGTTTGCACTGTTCCGTGGGTACCAAAATTGGTCCAACCATTATACGTGTGCGATCACTAGGTATTTGTGCATCTGGTAGTAGAAGGTTTTTAAACTGCATGTAGTTATACTTAAGAGAGCAGTATAGCTAGCAGCTCGCGAATGACAATAGGTAGATAGTTTTAGTATTAAATTTCCATTTCGGGAGAAAATGTTTTCCACTAACTAATTGTTAACTAAATTGCATAATAATATCTAGGTTTCGCTTTTCTTTTTAAATACACTCGCGGGCAAAGAATACGGGTCGGTAAAATACCGTCATATTTCCTAAAATAGTGCGTAAGCGGTTTTACAGTTAATCCTGACATGATCTTTATTTAATTTTATATATAAACTGCTAATAACAGTAAAAAATATAACGTTACCAGGTTTAAATCGGACTCGTAAAAACCCATTAAAAAAAACAACGTTAACGGAGCGAGATATCGCAAAAATCGTGATTTTTGGATATCGATATTTTTATGATAGGATCCAGGAAATTAAGTTAAAGAATATTTAAGTTGGCCGAATTGTAACAAAGTAGCTAGTCCTTTCAAAAAACAACTCTACCATGAAAGGTCAAAGATTCCCGTTTAAATGACAGTTTTTAAAAACACACGTCACCGGCCACATAAAAAATCTCAACCGTACCTTATCTTAAAATGTTAATTTCTTTGTTTTTCTCTTCTCTTCACAGTGTTAACAGCGTCTATCGCAAAGTAATGAAATAATGCTTGAATGATAATATTGAGAAGTGTTTGGTGAAAAGTAAATATATTGTTTTAAAACCATTCTGAATATTTTTTAAGTACCTACCTAAGTATGCATAATATATATTCCTTGGGGACATAATAAGAAAAACGATAATAATTTTATTTATAAATCTTCTTTGCCTTGAGCGCATATCTAATTTATAAACTAAATATTATTTGTTTAATTAAGCTACGATTGAAACAAACTAAGCATTCAGTACATTTGACAAAAAAAAAAGTGTCCTTACAAGTTTGACGTTTAACCTCGGTTTAAGTTTATATTCCTATTTTGTAAACGGACTTCATCTATGGTTCGATAAGACTTTTGAATAATTAATTCTTGTCAGTCACATTGATACTTAAGTAGTTTTCAATTAATATAAATCTTTTTAGTTAGTTCTTTTGGTTTAGTGATAATAAACAGAATTATACTATATTATATTTTAAAATACCTTTTTTTTCACATGACATCAACTTTCAATGCACGACTTACCATTCATAACAATGCTAGCTTTCGCCCGTGACTTCGTCCGCGTGAACCCGGGATAAAAACTATCCTATATTTTAACCCAGGCTATAAACTATCTTTGTGCAAAATTTCATTATTTAGCCGTTTAAGCGTGATTGAGTACCAAGCACCCAAACTTTCGCATTCATATTATTTATTTGATTTATTTAATCTTTATTGCACAATATAATATCTTATGGTAGAAAAGGCGGACGAAATACTATAAAGCATTCTCTACCAGTCAACCTTAAGGCAAAGCAGATAAAAATGTGGGCAGTGCAACTTAATTTAAAACAAAAACTCTTTCACGTGTCTAAAGATGGGATGAGAATACGATACAATACAATATAATATAATATAACAACATTGTAATATGATTAGTAGGATACGTTATTTACATTTACATTGGTTGAAAAAACATTGATTAAATGTTTAACAGTTAAGCAAATAGAAAAATCACCTTAAATAGCCATCAGAATAAGGCGTGATTGAGTAACAACACCCAAACTTTCGCTTTTATAATATTAGTAGGATGAAAAAGGGCTAACAAAGAACAGATTTATTTTGTTTATAGTAGTCGCTATAAGAAAGCTATAATTCTTAAGGCAAGGGCAACATATATTACAAGATCAAGGTCTATCTAAAACGGGCTTGAAACAAATTGAGATCGTCTGATATGTCAGGATAATTCAAGGGTTGTTTTGTGATCGAATATCGCGTACAATTCGGGATTCGGGATAAAACGAAAGGAGTAAAAAAAAGTTATAAGGTTTTTCTCTCTCAACAAGGTATTCAACTCAAATGTTTAAGTGTGTTGAAAATCTAAATGACCTCCACGTATTATAAGTAGGTAAGTATATGTTTATTAAGGTAATATTAATACGGCATTGCCACCAAAATTGTTCGGAAATCAATTGGGTTTTGTAATTGGTTTACAAATAAAAAGGACAACTCATTAATTATTTAAGTATTTTAGAAAAATCTATAAAGTCTTATTTAAAATATAACACTATTCCAAATCTATCTCCGCAACGAGCAGCGCTACGCGACCAAATCGGAGGGTTAGCGAACTAATGAATACGTTTTCTACTACTCGCACATAGATGGCGGTGGAATTCATTAGGAAAAAAACTACACAAATTATTTGTATAGCTACTAATAGTTTAAAAGATTGTAGTTTAGTGTTAATGCTGTTTATTGTGGCTTACCCTTGTTTTACCGAGAAACGTTTAATTGAATGAATGTTTCGCCGATTTATTTTATCTAAAACATTTTTTTTCAGAACTTCTACACAATTTACACACAGGATGACTCCAATTTCTTATTCTTATTATTATTTTAATCTTTTTTTTACCTCGCTTTGCTATTCTTTTTTTATTTTTTGCTCCTACATTCAAACTGTATGAAAACTTGACTATATCTGCAGACATCTGGGGATTGGAGACCTGGCCCCTATTTCACCAACTTAACAATTGTCACCTGACACTTACAATTCGCCATACATTGCTTGTTCTAGAAGTTAAGGTGGTTACTAGGTTACTTGTGGAACCAGCAATGTACGGAGAATTGTCGTTGTCAGGTGACAATTGTCAAGTTGGTGAAATAGGGGCCTGGTGACCTGAAATACAGGTACCCCCTAGTTCAGGCACCGCACAAGTCTTGTATATCTATCTGTAACATTGCCTTTGTCATTAATTGTAAGAATGATGCTTTGTGGTGGAGTGAATAAATGTATTTATTATTATTATTCTCTTTATTCATCTTTTATCTTACGCTAGGTTTTTACAATAACTATATAAAAAGTAAATTATAAAACTATACATACAAAACATAAAATCATTATAAAAACCTAACCTAGGGTACCGCCGGCAGCGAGGCGGGGCCTAAGCTGCCGGTGGTCAGGGCGCCAGAGACAGGAACCTATGGGCAAGAATAGTCCTGTCCGTGATGACAGATCGATCCCAATAGAGCGTGGCACGACCATTTTCGAGAACTGGCGCAGGGGTGTACTTATAGTAAGGCACTTCGGAGACCACAAGACCATATAGTAGAGCAAGTTGCTGCTGAATAATCCTGGCTACAAGGTTATGTCTGTGCAAGTACTCGCCGTTAGCAAGATGACCACAACCGGAGATAATATGCCTGAGTGACTCCCCGGGACGGCGGCATGCCCGACAAATGTCGACCGTACCGTCCTTCAGGATATACCTCCGGTAATTGTTCGTCATGATAACTTCGTCCAATTGCACAGACAAAACCTTCGGTTTCCCCGAAGAGATCCCCGAAACGTAGCCAGTTCACCGAAGCGAGCAGATCTACATCGGGCCCTGTGAGGGCCTTGTAGAACCGCCCGTGTAGCTCCTTGCTCCTCCACACCGCCCTGCGGTCCTCGGCGCTCATTACTTTAAGTCTGCGCCAGTTCTCGTTTGCCAAGGAGAGCGGGGTGAAGTTTCCGTCTACTGCTACTACGTCACGATGCATCCCACACTCGTTGTTTAGGAAATGTATTATTATTATTATTACCTTTTCCCTACACCCAAAAAGGTGACGGTTTCGGATTTTTATTTTTGATGAAATGAAAATTCCGCGAAACAATGCATTCGATGAAACGTTTGTTGGTAAAAAAGGGATTCCCGTTGTTTATCCTACTAATATTATAAATGCGAAAGTTTAGATGTTTGGATGTTTGGATGTTTGGATGTTTGTTACTCAATCACGCTTAAACGGCTGAACCGATTTGAATGAAATTTTGCACGACGATAGTTTATAGCCTGGATTAAAATATAGGATAGTTTTTATCCCGAGTCCACGCAGACGAAGTCGCGGGCGGAAGCTAGTAATCTATATATATCAAACACGTGTTTTGAATATTCAACCACCTTAATATTAGACAAAATGTTTTTCAGTTAAAAGGTTCAACAAAATCAACACAAAAATGTTAACTCCTTTTTTATTTCTTAGGCCGATAACCCTACATCCTAAAACTGAGATGCCTTTTACGCTCTTACTTTAATAAGTCTATCAGACTTTTAAGTTAAAATTGAATATAAATTCTTTGTATGTCCTTTTGACGTTACTTATTTTTTAAAGTATTAATTCCGAATTGATAACAAACAGTCAACATTAAAATTCAAACTTTGTGGTAAATCTTTGAAAAAAATACATTTCTGTATGGTTGAGTTGATAGGAAAGGAACCTTGTTTCATTTACTTTGTTTCATGACCTACTTTGGAAACTTACCAACAATCATTTTAATTGAACACATAATAAATTATTTTCCAAAATAACAACCAAATCCTTCATTTTAATAAACCCCGAGCCTGCCAGCTTATTGTTTAATCTGCAATACAATTTCCCAACTCTGGGACATTTTTACTTCTTCAACTTGGGCCTAGCATGAATATGTATGCCGCAAGTTTCCGCAAGCACCGCACCTGCGTCCCATCTTTAGTAATTAATATTCAAATGCTTAATTACTTTTTTCGGTACTTAAGTGGCTTCAATATTATGCGTGCTGCTGTTTCCATAGCGACACGCAAAGCTGTATCAGCCAACACAATGTTACTAAAGTTAAGTACGCGTTCGCAGGGGGTTGTGATTTTCATACACAACGGGGATGATGACTAAAAAATTTTTATGATGTCATTCGAACCAGTTTTGGACAGGAACAAATGATTGTATAGGAGCAACTACAATTAAAGAACATAAATACCCAAAAAATTGAGACAAAGATTGACCTCGCTGGCGGCAGCGCAAAACGCTTCATACTGATAGACAGACAGGTATGACGTCACAACCGACATTTGTATCGTACAAAGTACATGTATCGTTGTATGGAAAAATCAGGTAAATTGTTGTTTCGGTCGTGAAATACTGCGTTTAAGTACGTAGATGTCATACAATTTTGTTTATATAAAAGTGTAAGGATTCTATTGGTAACTTTAAATTTACTCTTATACAATAAAAAAAATGCATATTTTTTCTTATATCTTCTTTATATATTTTTACGATTTTAATTTTAATTTATACTTTATTACGATAATTTGATGGTTTACTATCCATTTAGCATCACTACTTTATCAATTTGAACATGAGGCATCAAGCCTATTATCTTTGTTGTTCTATTAGTTGAGTATCACTACATCGCAAATGATATAGATATATCATTTGCGATGTAGTGATACTAAAGTAGATACTTTTGTATAATTTTGACAGTAAGTCCCGTTTAGTATAAATAATTTTGACAGGTAAATGGTTATCTGATTACTCTACACCGTTACGGCATTACATAATTATGAGCTAAATTTATTATTCATTGGACTGGCATTTTTTTGTATTTTAAATGCTAAAATCTCATTTGGGCAGTACATGGGGCTCATAATACGTCAGCTTCATTTGTCACACCGGCGGCTGCCAAGTGCGGCGCGCAGTTAATAACCGACCCGTGGCACCGCTCCAGGTTCTGGCTCCCAGGTGTGCCGCAAGACACAGGAGACGGCTTCTAATAGAACGTGGGCCCACTCCCAATACACCATCGTCACATGGCAACATGATAAACTGGATGGCAGTAGGTCGGGAAAGTAGTGCAAGAAAAAAAAATGCCCGATAGTTTGAAAATCCTGTACCTTCGGTCAAAATTTTTATGGATAGGTATATTTACGTTATGTGAAAACAGTACGAGGCACGTGGCATCATTTAGCCCTTTAATCATAGAGAGAGTAAAGCTGATTCTGTCAGTCCTGAAAAGGTCGGAAGTACTTGGCAGATGCCGTCAAACTTTCGGTATAATTTTTTTTTTCTTGCTCAGCACTACTTTCTCGACTTGCTGCCATGTACTTTATCATTTTGTGTGACGTAGGTGTATTGGGAGTGGTCCCACGGTCTATAGAAAGGTAGAGCACGGCGTATTGTCATCTCCTTCATATGTGGAGCAACCCAACCTGCAGGAAATCATTCGTACAGACACTACAATAGCCTCATTTTGAAAACTCGGCTTGTCCATAGTTAATTACCTGAAAAACTACAATGGCACATAGTTCACTGTCATATTACAACCACTACTCATCATTTATATATATTCATTTATATTTATATAATAATCACTAGTGCCATCAAAATCATTTACTTTAAAGTAATCGCGGGTTCAGTCGCCCGTAGCCTTCGCGGGGACTGTTTTATGGTAATAACAATGATATCATCAAAACATAACTGGGGACATCACTACTTGCTCAATGGTTATTTGGTGTTTTGTTCCTCCGAAGTCGCAAGCGTTTAGGCTATAGTGTTTGTTAACCATGAGGTAGACTGTATGACAGTTTACTACCATCGTGATATAAAAAAAGCATATCATAGTGTACTGTAACCAACAATAGTGTAGTAATGTCAAACATACTAACTAGCCTTTGCTCACGAAAAGGGGATCGCCGGTTGAGAAGTTGCCGACTAGCTGGAATAATAGGCAATTCCTATTACCGCCAAAGTATGTTTTGATTAAAAAAAAAAAACACAAAATAATTTAAGTTTACATCCCTAATTATAATCGTCACAATTATTTGAAATATGCAAATACAAAAAATATATATTCATATTGTACATCGGTGCAGAAGGTTAATTTTAGAGATAACTATTATATATGTCTAGGGCGCTAGATTCCAAGTAGTTGAAGTGAAAAAAGGTCCAAAAACAATAAAAGCCAATGTTTCAGGGCGAATCAGTGTTGCAAGTATTGATACAGTGTCAAGAGCTTTTTAAACCTGCCCGCTTTAATCTTATTCTATTATTCTATGAATGAATAAAAATCGGCATGAAATACAAAAACTAGCCCAAAAACCAGGAGGTTAAATCCGCTCGATTTTTATGACTCGCTACTTTGTACCGTTTGGGTGCAGCGCAAGTGATGAGGTCTATTCTGTAGCCTGTAATACCTAATGCTTTCCAGCTAATAGCTGAAACTAATTTCAATTTAAGAGTGACTTACACTTTCTGCTCCTTACTCTACATACGATCTACTTAGCTTGCTTCTTTGGTTTTTAATTGGAGTATGTTAAACAAGAACAGAAAATGGAATATATTTAGTATATCATGAGATATTTGTAATATTTTCCCCTATCCTCCTAAGACCCCGCGTACAAAAGTTTGTACATAAAATTGACTTTGAACTTATACTGAATGTAAAAAAGTTCCTGATTCAAAAGCACTAAAGCGCAACTAAAACTAAACTGTTTATATTTAATATAAATAGAAATTATATATAAATATTTTTTTTTATGTAAACGTTTAGCAATACTTTTTTACCATGTTGTCTGATTACGATATTTTTTTGTATTCAAAAACATGTATTGGTAAAAAAAGGTGTTCGAATAGGAATTATAGACATTTATTATGTTTGTGTTAGATAAGTAATTTAAATAAATAATGTCTATTCGAATACATTACCACTACATAGGCACAAGAAATGCTTTAGGTACTTAAGTTTTGTACCTATATACCAACAGAGTAGTCCCATATCAATTTGGTGGAGTGGCATTTGGTGATTTCGGTATTTTCTGAAGTAAATCATGCGTTTCTTCTGATGGGTCAAAATCACTCTTCATTTGTTGTTTCACGTCACTTTAAAAAAAAAATGGGTTTTCGTTTGACCTGAGTCTGACCTGACGGAAAAGGTCTAAGATGCGTCACGCTCACCCAGAAGATTCCTGTACCTTGCTTTAAACACACAAAGATTGTATCTTTCCGGAAATATATAAACGCCGGAAGAGGATTCCATTGCGGCAATGCGCGCCAAAAATGATTTCTTGAACCGCTAGATGCGGTACGGAGGAAATTCAACTACATGTGTGTGGAAATGGAAACCCACAGGGAGTCTAGTAAAAGATCAGGCACATACAGGCTGCATTCCGTTGATTATCCAATCCCTGGGTTTTGGTTTATTATTTTAGGCTTGACATATTTAACCCCCGGCGCAAAAAGATTGACGTGTCTGTGTGTCTGTCTGTAGCATCCTAGCTCCCAAAGGAATAGACCGATTTAAATGCGGTTTATTATGTCCAAAAGCTGACGTGATTCAGATGATTTTTAGCTTGTATTTAACGAAATCGGTCCAGCTGGTTTTGAGATGCTGAAAATTGAAATGAAAATGTTAAGGGTTTCTCAAGTTTTGTAAGTTGTGTCTACGAACCACGTAATGTTTCGAACGCGCGTTAGGAAAAAAATACTGTAATGTTGTCCATGGATATAAGAAGTGACATTTAGATTTACCAGGCGCGCGTACCGCGTACAGTGGGTTACGTGATCGATCTGCTATTGTATCAGGCGCGCGTACAGTAGGTTACGTGATCGACCTGCTATTGTATCAGGCGCGCGTACAGTGGGTTACGTGATCGACCTGCTATTGTATCAATTGCGGCGGACGTTACAACTTGTAACGTCCGCCGCAATTGATGCCAGTAAATAATAGAGTATTGCTATGTAAACAATAATCTGTCGCTGTATTTAGCACACAAGATTGCACGCTTGCGATCTAAGAAAGTACCCAATGCAACGAAACACAACGAATCCTCAAATCAATAAAGGCTCGGCAGCGTGCTTGTGATTCTTCTGGTGCCGGAAGCGTCTATAGGCAAAGGTGTCTGGCTTACCATCAGGCAGATCGTATGCTTGTTTGCCAACGTCGCAGTATAGAAAAGTATAACTGCAAATATGCTAGACTCCCACAGGTGCAGCATCAATTATTGCACTCCCCTTTTCACCCCTTTCAGGGATGAATTTCCGGGATGAAAACTATTACCTAGATTCTATTCCCTTTGTAGAGTCTTTATATATTTCATAATTTTTATTTTTATTTAATAAACAATTTTCAAACACATTTACTGTATAACATATAAAGCCACCATTTAATACCTGAAAGGTTAAGGAAAGGTTAGTTATAACAAATTGCATTTATTGACTTCAATTACTAACCTACACATATTAATCTAGACTTAGGTAGTACTTTTTAAGTAGCTTCTTACATTTGTCATGACTAATAATGGTAACGGTTAGGTCCTGTAATAAGTTCTTCTGCAGTTATTTAAGATAGATGGAACTAAGTATTTAAGTTGTTAATAGCTCTTTTATCATAAGCGTTATTGTTGCGTGGCAACAGGTATGGTGGCAAGTAATCCAAGGTACGTAACTTTTTTCCTACTGAAGGTAAGATCTTAATTGGGTTTAAGCGTGAAAAAAAACTGGCATTACTTTAGAATTTAACTACAATATAACTATGGATGTTCAATTAAATTTACCTCTAAAATGTGTACGTTGGCTCGCTTGGTCTAAACTCTTAACCAGGTAATAGTCAGGCTATATTCTGGCGCGAATATAGCCTGACTATTTTGCAGTTCAGCAACGCATTATGTCTTAACTGCACGGGATTACAACCGGGATCACTGGGCGCCATTCCGCGGCCGCGGCTGAGCCATCGGCCGTTGTTTATAGGCCATTAGCGACCAGTGACACAGGATAGGTGAGAGCAGAAAGTGTATACTTACATCTTCTTCTGAGTCTAGTTACAGAGCTAGTGCACAGCGCGCTACGGTACGCATATCTCGGAAACTATTTTCACAGGACACGCATGGAGGACAAATCGGTTGCTATACATTTAGGTTCTCTAGCGTTGATTTTGTTTGATCCACTTGAAACGAGACAGCCCGAGTGAAAGGATATTTCAATAATAAGTGACGACGTATACAAGAGGACCATAGTAAACATTGTTGATCTGCAAAAATAAATATAGTCGTTCGGTTTGAGTTGTGTCCAATCTACTTAAAGGAACAATGCCTTTGTTGACTGAAACCGCAAAACACCAAAATTACCATCATATTGTAAAAAGTCGTTACAGCCACCTAGAAAGTTCAATTGAATATCGACTCTATGACCTAAGTAATAGGTTACGAGTGCACTAAAAGGAAAATGGCGGTCCATGTGCCTTTGTACTTGTTCGATTCTCAGTGCTCAGGTAAACGCCAGAGATGTATTAAAGCAATTTAATTTAAACTTTTGGCAAAGGCCCTAGAGTTGAAAATCCAGGAAAATGTTAATGCATGCAGTTTTTATCTACGAAGTGTGCTTATCTTTTATGACAGACCATAATGAGGTAGCAAACCCGCACAATGAGACAATGGATTGGACACAACTCAAACCGAGCGACTATACACTAGCCTTCTGTCGGCTTTTGCCTACTTTGTGGCCTTAGCGACCAAGTGTCGGTGCCTCAACTTACCATAGTTTGGAGTTGATTAAACTGCTGTTTCGGAGTTTAAACGACAACGTAAGGATTAAGCCGCCTTTGTGCTAAATATGAGTAAACAGCTGATGATAAAGACACCATAATAGCGGCTAATTTTTTAAGTTACAGGATATGAAAGTTCACTGCACCTCATTAAAAAGTGTACGGTTATTTTACTGTTTTTATGAAGAGGTGTGAATCTACCAATTTCTAAGAATTCATATTTTCGGGTTATGTTGTATTTTATGAGTAATCAATCCAATGTACGACTACTTGTATCAATACCTCGATTTTTTTGTTTGATTAGAAGCAAGATTGTCTCTTTCATAAGGAAGTGTACTTTTAAATACATTGATTTTAGACAATACCGTTACCAAAAGTCACTTAAAAATACCTCTTCCACGTGCGGTGTATGGTTAGAATAGCACCACCCGTTCTCTTTCCGTGTATATAGGATTGACGTGCGTTGTGGGCGATGGGTTAGAAATCTATGCAACATACAACAATTAACAATGAAAATTTCATTTTTATGCGCTCAGACTGACTTTTGGGAATTTTTACTTCAGTTTATGTATGTAGCTACATACACATATACATTCACGCCTTTAACCCTAAAAGGGGTAGGCAGAGCACATGAAACTTGTGTTCCAGAACTGTAAAAAGTGCCCTTGCGGCCCATTTGCAGAATAAATATATTTTTTTTGACCACCTACTTTTAGCATAACTGTGTGGGTATAAATGATCGACAATATGTGATATCGCAGTGACAGGTTACTAGCCCATCGCCCAAAAGACACTTCAACCCTGTTCCTTTAGTCAACCCTTACGACACCCACAGGAAGAAAGGGGGTGGTGCTATTCTAACCCGACACCATAATATACGGGTTATGTATCTAAATACTTACAATACAATACAAATACTCTTCATTGCACACCTTACACATATACCCACCTTTGCGGAAGACAATCGCTCCCACATAATATGGCTACATAGCCATTTAAAAACAACTGACCAAGTGCGAGTCGGACTCGCGCACCGAGGGTTCCGTGCAAACCTGTAGGTATATAGCTAAGTATTAACTTTAAAATTATTAAAATTATTTTGATTATATGATGCAACTAAAAATTTACGGTTTTCGCAATTTTTCCTTTATCTGTGCTATAAGACGTTGCTTCGTACCAAATTTCAAGATTCTCAGTTCACGGGAAGTACCCTGTAAGTTTTGATTCCCTTGCGAGTTTCCAAAATTTGGGAAAATTTGAAGCATTAGCGACTGAAGCATGGTGATGACACAGAGACAATACTTGGCCAGGTGGGATTGAGATACCAACAACTAACAACAGTAAATCCGAACTAAACATAAGCTTAACAAATTAAGCCATAGGCTATTAAGGTGACCTCCATAATCATAAAGCGAGTCTTAAACGCGGACTCCGGACGGTAATCTTTGGGGCGTAAAATTTGCACGATTATCCCGGAAAACTTGCTTTATGGGTCTTGCCCGGAATCTATGGGGTCTAGATCGGACTTTGATGTTAACTTTTGAAAACTTTGCTTGTAACATTGAATCGGTTGGAATGTTTTAGTAGATATTTTATTTACATTTAAATTGGTTGAAAAAACATTGATTCGATGTTGGATAACTAAGAGTCCGCAGTAAGCTCGGCCGAATTTCACCTTCCCATACAAACGTAGTTACGCTCTCATTTTAAAACTACGAGTTGGATTGTGACGAAACTTTGCATATACATTGACATGAGGTATACCTATGTCTGTAATTAGTTTATATGGTTCCAGTTTATAAAACAAACGAAATACAGCAAAAACAAGTCTTGTATGAAAAACTTAAATTCGCTGTATTTTTACTTTGGTATCTGAAGCTACATAAACTAATTATAGACATAGATATACTTCATGTCATTATTTATGCAAAGTTTCGTTACAATCTAACACGTAGTTTTAAAATGAGAGCGTAACTACGTTTGTATGGAGAATCGAGCTTACTGCGGACTATTAAGCAAAAAGATAAATTATCTTAGTCAGCCATCAGAAATTTCTAGGACGAAATATTAAAAAACGTCGACTTCGAAAATGTTAAAAATAACAAACAACCATAAACATTATTCCATGTACTGTAAAATCAAAACGCCAGCGAGAGAAGCAATAAATAAATGTCATTTTACATGAATACGCACGTATTTTTAGGAATATTTTTAAAAATATTATACCACGACGGTGACTAACAAGCATGCGGTCTGCCTGATAATTACATTTACAAAGCCGCATCCAGCCACGCTTTCAACAGAATAAGATCATGTGTAACTACCCCTATTTGCGGCCATGTTTATCGCCCATTAGAGGAAGAAAACCCCGCACAGTAATGAAAACAGAGTGGACGTCTCATTATTACTAGATAATCTGAGCACGGAAGTTCCGAGGGCTTTCGGTCTGATTTGTGAGAGACGTGGAAAGTTGGTTTAAAGTGGAGAAGTTTTATAGTAGTATAACCTAGTGAAAGAGGAGAGTGGAAGGAATGTTGTTTAACTGTAAGTAAGAAACTTATAATTTGTAAAGAGATGGAACTGCAATAAATCTATAAAGTAACTGGGAAATCCATACTATCCATACTAATATTATAAATGCGAAAGTGTGTCTGTCTGTCTGTCTATCTGTATGTCTGTCTGTTTGTCTGTTACCTCTTCACGCTTAAACCGCTGAACTGAGTGAGATGAAATTTGGTATGGAATTAGTTTGAATCCCGGGGGAGGACATAGGATAGTTTTTATCCCGGAAATCATCCCCTGAGGGGGTGAAATAGGGGATGAATGTTTGTATCGAGATACGATATAAACGAGTTCCACGCGGACGGAGTCGCGGGCAGAAGCTAGTACAATAATACATATATATGTATTATATCCATATGGATAAGCTTTTTACTTGTTAACACTGCGGTGTCAGTTCGACAGAACCTGTGGCAGAATCCTCATTTCGTTACACAAACTGGGCTTGAGTAGTTAAGGTAGTCAGAAGAAGTAGTAGTAGAAGGCGAATAAAGAAAAATGAGATTGATGGACAGAAAAAAACAGCATTCGTTAGTTATTATCAAGTCAAACTTTTCTTTCTGATTTCTGATATTACGCCTCATCACGAGAACTAGTAAATGCATTATATGTGTATCATTTTAGGGTTGAAATACCTAATTTGTACCATGTACGCTGGGAGCACTGTAGCTAGCAGCTGCAGTGGCTAAGACAAAATGTGTAAAAACAACTACCTCCATTTTCTCGAAGTATTTCGGTGGATTTTCAAAACCTCACAGGATAGGGAGCCTTACGAAGCAACTAAGTGGGTCACAAAAAGCTTAAAAGGTCTTCTCGTAAGTTCAACTGCAGATTATATTGATACCTAAAAGAGGTGAATTTCGTCACCCACTGATCATGAATACATTTCAGATATTATCTGATGTGTTAGAAAGTTGAAAGGTATCCATTGTAATAGTGAGGTATAGAGATAGTTTGAGTACCGGGGAAAAACAGAGGATAGTTTTTATCCCGCAAATCATCCTCTAGGTGGAAATTTGTATGGAGCCACGATATAAGCGTAATCCACGCGGACCTAGTCGCGGGCAGAAGCTACTATGTTCATAATTATCATTTAGTTTATTCCCATGAATTGACGTGGATTGTCTATGCAACGGACGTAATACGGCCAAGCCACATTTTTTAGACAAATGTGGAACTTCTATAGCAGCACTGGTTAGACCGTGCAGACAAGGAGGCTTGGCGCAGCTGGTGATCTGATAACTTTTTAAAACTCTCAGTAAATTGAACTATGGAGTCGGGCAATTACTGAACATGGAATGTTTTCGTGAGATTGAAATTACTGCATCGGGGAGTCATCACGGACAGGCTTGCCACGCTTAACATTATTTTGAATGTTTTTTTAAATTTAAATTTTAAAAAGAAAACAAATACATTTTAAAGTTGAAATGATATGTCGCTATTTAAATTGTTTATTTTGAATAAATATTAAACTTAAGGCTTTATTTGAGGTCAAATATTACAAGGTGAATTAATAATAATAATAATAAATCAGCCTAATATATGTCCCACTGCTGAACACAGGTCGCACCCAAATTCTTACCCAAACTTGACCTGTATTCACTGAAAACAAGTTAAGTTTCCTTTACGTATTTATATGTAAGAAAAGGTGTTCCCTAATCTACATGCTACGTAGACGTCCTTTAAGCCCTAAAAGGCCTTCAATTACATCCAAACAAAAAGCTAAAATAAACTAGGACCCGACTCACTTAGCCGCAATCTTATCTGCAATAAGCCGCGTCTAAATGCTAGGTCTAACTCTGAAATGCGAGCTGGGTAAGCCTGGCTTAAGCGTTGTTTCCAGGCGTTCATTTCTATTCCTAAATGGTAATTATTTCACTTGTGTGGAGCATGTGATGCTACTGTTGGGGAGTGATGCATAGGGGTAGCTTTAGCATAAGCCAAAGTTAAAGGAAGAGTTTATCAATAGGCATGATTCCTATGGTTTTTTTGATGCCATTCGAACCAGTTTTTATAGAGGAACAACTGTTGCAGCAACTACAATTAAAGTAGATACCTACATAGACAAACAAAATAGTACAAGACGGACCTCGCTGGCGGCAGCCGAAACGCTTCATACTAATTGACACAGAAGTATAACGTCACCGCTGTCTATTTGCACTAATCGTTGTATAGAAAATTAAGTAAACTACTGTTTTGGTCGTGAAATACTGCGTTTAGGTGCATAGTTTTCAAACATTCTTTTTTACTAAAGTGTAAGGAACGTATTACGTACGAACGGACACATTTTTTCTACATTTTCAAGTTCAATTTTTTATTTATGAATTTGATTATTTTGCAATTCACTTTATTGAAAAAATTTGATGGTTTACTATCCATATAGCAACACTACGTTATGACTTATAATAAGGAAAGTACCCTGTTCCCGACCTCATTAAAATGAAAATTGCTTTTAAAGTTACAAAGCTCCATATGTGATATTTTTATAGGTACCACAATGAACAAACAAGCTTACGACTCGCTTGATAGTAATACATCTTTTTTCACTGCAAGGGACTCACATGTGCGATGCCTACCCTATATTGATTAGAGCCTTATAACTGCCACTATTGAAGTATTTTTTTTTATCTCAGAATCTTTTTTGGAGTTTTCTCCACTAAGTAAGTACGCATGGATTGCGCCACGATTGAAGTCGTGATAATAAACTGCTACCAAGTCGCCTTTCAAGCCGCAATGCCTATTTTGAGGGAACTTTGTCCCCTTGAAGGTATCCTGAACACGGCGAATTATAAAGTCACAACAACTTGGTACAGCGCAGCAGATGCCACGAGGCGGCACAGGCCGAAGAAACAAACACACAAAGTTGTGGTTTTATTAAATTTTGGTGTATAATTTTGAATATATTTTTGCGGGATAACTGTTAAAACTGACAAAGGCATTTTAGCGCCCTGGGCACCCCTTTGATCTAGAAATTTGGGAACTTAGGCCGGCAAATAAATATTTTTATTTGTGTTAAATAGTTAATGTTTTCGCACTCATCATAAATCCACTTTTCCATCTGGTAATTTTTTTATATACTTTAATACCAAAGTACGAGTAACCTGCTCGCTGCGTCAATCCGGATGTAGGTCGCTGGCGAGTGCAGTTTTTTAACGTAATTAGTGAGTTCACAAAGCAAGCTTTGAAACTGCAGCCAACTTCACCGCATTTAGCGCACTTGAGTTTGGAGAGGTAAAATGTTCTATGAGATTAGGTCACTTTTTACTCCATAATCCTAGCTTGCCAATTTGATGTAGGTGTCTCGTCGCTAAATAACTTATTCATAAACTGTACACGCGTCTCACACTTAATTTAATTGAAATGCGTTCTAGTTTGTCTGTCAGATTTCCAGTTCTCTATGAAAAATAAGGCTTAGACCATAATTTATCAGACATCTAAAAGTGGAGGAGGTTTGCGAGCTGTTTTTTAAATATTATGTTTCGGGATATATCCAGAGTGAAACTACTTCGTCGTTTAACAATTATTTATTGAATTAAAACTCAAAACTACATTATCTCTTTGAAACGGTAACCGCTATGTTGCAATTCTATATCTATCTCGCTCGCTCTGTCCCTTTAATACACTTACGTTCAACGGAACGTAAGTGTGTCTTTCTCCATCACATTGTTTTTGCGTACCGCCTGATAGTAAGCGGTTACTGAAGCCTATGGACTTCCGCAACTCCAGAGGAGTCGCATGCGCAATGCGGATTCTTTAAAAACCTTTACAATCCTTTCTTTAAGAACCCCATGTTGTTCCTCAAAAAAAAACACGACAGAGAGTTCATCCCACAGCCGCGTCGTTCGTGGGAGGAAATCCATCTGGAACCGTACTCTGCGCGACCATGTAGGTTCCACGATGAACCCCTTAACGGCTAATAGTTAACTTACTAACTAGTAAAACCTCGAATGCACACGAATTTACAACTGGGTGAATTGCAAAAAAATGTACATTGCAAAATTGGAAAATGTCCTCCTACTTCAAGTAGTCCTTAAGTATTGAAGTAACATGCATTCCAGATGTGATTTCAAGTATTCTTGTTCATAGTTTAATAGAATTTGTAAAGTCTTATATCATAACTTTGATAAATAAAATTAAAAATATGAATTCTTGCCCCCACACCAATTTTATCGGACTCTTGTGTAACACACAGTAATCAAAAAATCTTAACATTGATATCAACAGTTCTGGCTAAGAAATTTAAAACACCATGTAAAACTTGAAGGATATGGTTTTTCAGGTCTCTAGAACAAATATTTTACATCAATATCTTACATCAAAGTTCGGGGAAAGATTTCGTTCATTTGTGTTACGTGAGCTGCGTAACCGGACCGGTAGGACCGGTCACTTTGGCACTCTTTAGGGGGAGGCCTATGTCCAGCAGTAGACGTCTTTCGGCTGATATGATAATGATGATGATGATGAGCTGCGTAACGCTACATTTTGCGATTTATTGCAGATAAAGACTGCAACCGTAACCTTTTCTATGTCGGGCAACAATATTAAGTAAGTGTTCCGAAAAATTAAAAAGTGTATTTAAAAACAAATATTGTGTTATGTCTTAATTAGGTAGGTAATTTCTTTGTTTTTTACTGTTGTTTTAACATAGTTGGGTGGTGAGATAAATAGGAAATCGGCTAGGCATATTTGAATTATTAAATACCTTTCGTTTTTTTTTTTTTATTTGCTTCCCAAAGCCAATTTTGCTTCGTTTGTGGGACGATTTTGTGTCATTTGTGTGACATTTTGCTGTTACACAAAAAATGTTTCCATACAAATTACTATCCAATTGGTTACTTTGCGTAACATTTTTGTAAATATTCCTTTGCGTTAGGTACTTTTGTTTTGCAATCCACCCAACTATCGTTCTAAGACCTGTTTTTTTTATAACCTTATAATGTAAGCCCACTCCCAATACACCTGCTATGTCTCATGACCACATGATAAAGTGCATGGCTGCAGGTTGAGAAAGTTGTGCTGAGCACGAAAACAATAAAAAAAAATTGCCCGAACGTTTGAAAATCCTTCATTCCGGTCAAAATTTGTATGGGTAGGTATATTAACGTCATGTAACAACAACACGAGTTATATGACATCATTTAGCCCTTTAATCGCAGAGAGAGTACACCTAAGTTTGTCAGTCCTGAAATGGCCGGAAGTACTTGGCAGACGACGTCCAAGTTTCGAACTTTGTATTTTTATTCTTTCTCTAGACAATATTTTCGACCTGCTGCGATACATTTTATCATGTTGTCATAAGACGTAGGTGTGTTAAGAGTGGGCTAACGGGCTATTATTCATGTTATTACCACAGCTTAAACTTGAGAAAAGTATTAACAGAAACTCCTGAATCATACCTAATCATGGTCCTGAAAATTACATTAAAGCCGAAGGTGTTTGAATATTCATTGGTGCTTGAGTAACATGCATGTTCAGGACTCGCGCAAAAGCAACAAGGATTAGGTACTGTTACATTAATGCAATGATTGAACCATTGCCTATTCACGTGACGATTGATTGCTTCAATGCACCTATTGAGGATCGATCGATCGCGGTCGATCGTAGTCACTTAGCGGTCTATTAAAAAAATCATAAAATAAATGATTAAGGACCGGACTTAAGATAAATAAAAAGAAATCTACAATGATGATGATTTTGCCGAGTTTTCTTATTGTAATGCGCCGTTGTTAAGTAAATGAATGCCTTGCTTCTTATACAAATCATTACGATGAACCACGCGGCGGTCGAAATCGATGCTAGTGATGACTCGTCCGTTCAAGCTTTCCAGGTGATTTCTTAAGCAGCTGTACATTTATTTGTTAGTCAACTGCATAATAACCGATAGGTAAACGCAATTCAGGTTGAATTAAAAAAAGGCGTCTGGCGTTTTGAAGTAATCTTTTAATTTTTACTCATATTGTTGTTTACCGTGTAATATCGATAGATATTACAAATTAAAAAAAGGCGTCTGGCGTTTTGAAGTAATCTTTAACGCCAGACGCCTTTTTTTAATACAACCTGAATTGCGTTTACCGGGTTATTCATCGCAAAAAAAAATTCAACATAATTGCTCGAACGTACCTCTTATTGTGTCGCTTTTAGGCTCATAATCCTGGATATTAAACACGCGTGTTTTATATCATTATGACACTTGTGTGTTATGGTTATATCCCGATTAAGTCACGTTGGCACCTTGCAGAAAGATGTATGCATGCACACGGTGCATTCTTAAATTAACCGGGTTGTACAGAATGTACAGTTTTTTTTTAATTCTCGGCAAATGGATTCTTACTCGACTTAAGAAATTAAATCCTTTTTGTTAATTAATTGACTATTTCTTTTATAATATGATATAGAAACGTTTAATTTAGTAAAACTATTCACCTTTGATAACATTTTACATGAATTAATAAAGATAACATTTTAAAACGACAATATTTAATTTATTTTGTATTGGCTGTTTAGAGATTTCATCTAATGCGCGCGCACTGCGCAAACTTCACGAAAAAACTGTTGCGCGCCATTATAGGTTATTTCACAGATATTTGTAAAAGTTGTTAATGTGTGCTTGGTTATTAACAAAAATGTTGAATTGTGGTGACTAGAAAGTGATAAAAAGAATGGACGCCACTGGAAATTCTTGGCGAAGTATACAACATGTGAGTAAAAACATGTTGCCTTAAATAAGTAAAGAAAATAACGTCACACCTGGCCATAATGTGAGTTTTACCGCACACTGCGCGTACGGTAAAACTCGCATTCTGGCCAGGTGAAGACGTAAAATTGTGTACTCACCACGGGCAGTAAAAAAGAAAGCCCTCTATCGCACATTTGGGAATTTTCAATATAACGTGTACCCAATTAGCGTGAGTTGTTAAATAAAAATTAACTCAGTGTCAGTTTTGTGACGACAATTAAGCATTCAGTTTGTAAAAATATTCATTTTTCTGTTTAATTTATAAATGATATGCATATACACGTTAATTACATGTGATAAAAGTTCATTTTCACATCATTTGTATGCTTAATTGTCGTCGTAAAACTGACACTGAGTTAATTTTTATTTAACAATTCACGCTAATTGGGTACACGTTTTATTGAAAATGACCATTTACAACCCTCACCTGCGGCTCGGGTCACAAATACCTGCGATTTCGGGCTTTCTTTCTTTTACAGCCCTTGGTAAGTAATGTACTATCATAATACATTGACACGGCAGTTAATTTATTTTTACCGTCAATCCGGATAACCTAGCTTCCTGAGCGTAAAAATAAGTTTAGGCCAACGAAAATTTAACTTTGGCGGCTTAACCATGTTTTGCTAGAATATCATATTTTTACTAATTGTACTCACTGTTACTTCGGTACTCACTAAAAATATTAACCAAAATCCGCAAATCTTGCGTCCTGTGAACAGGCCCGCTAAAAGCGACAGATGTCGAGTCAGCGACGTCTATTAATTATAATTAAATCAGTCTTATTAGTGTGTGACGTCACGTGACATTATAATAATTCACTAATTGGATTAGTTCTGCGGTTACAGGCAGGTACGGTTCAGTTTTCAAGCTAATGGGGTTGTTTTAGTATCAAACAATCGATTGAACACTTTATCCTATTATATTTTGATGTCGAATATAGTTAATAAGTCATGCATGCCTAAGTATCTATATTTAGCATGATTACGTTAGAGTGCATCGAAAGGTCAACTGACATCTATTTTTAAAATCAAGAGCCCTCAATGAATCGTTTCCAAAATAAACCAACCAAGAAACTCGGCAACATTAAATAGAACGTCATCAAAAATTCAAACGGACCTTTCCGAATCCCGAAGGAATTCCTCATTACGGCCGAGACCCGTTTTCAACCATTTTCTTTTTAATCAATCGTAACTGGCAAAGACACGTCGCTTTTCAGCCGGGACGCAATTAAAAATTGCTTTGTACGCGGGGCGCGCGTGTGTCCCGTCCTTTACGAGATTAACGCGCGAAACCAACTGCAGGAGCTTCGCCTTAATTAAATTTTAAATTTCGAACATTCACGCTGGCGAAGCGAAAGGATTGTGACGTCGCCGTCCTTTTGTTTTTTAGCACACTATTATGCAAAAAGTTGAAGTAGTTGTTGCGAACGCGAACGTCGAATGTGTGCGATGATCCTGATCACCCACCCAGCAAACATCGTTTTAGGTACGAAATAGCAACCATTGGTGACTTATTTAGGTCTACTTTCAAAAAGCTCACGGCAAGTATGTTGATGAGTTGGTTTTTTTTGGCGAGTTCAATATTAATAATAATATGCGTCATGCTCGAGATAATGATCCCCTCGTACTTATATGAAAATAATTATCAGGAACCGTTGAAAATACGATAGCAAAAAGAGAGAATTACTTAGAATGACTGTATTTTGATCTAGGTCACCTAACACGAATAATGAAGACAAAAAAATGTTTTAATGAAATAATTTTCATAACTTGCTTAAACTAATCACAAATACATTATAATGTTAGAAGTATAACCGCCAAATGCAATTTTGTCGGTCTCAAATAGAATCATCATGCGCACGAGTCACAATTGATAGTGTTTAGCGATTAAGCTAGTATAGTCACAGCAATTTGAACAAATCAAAAGCTGCAGTAATGATAGCGTACATGGAACAATAAAACAATGCGACCAAGAGCGACTGGTTTTAAGAGAAAAGGTTCAGTTCAGGGGCTTGATTTGTATCATCACTTTCACTCCACATTCCAGTTTCAATGTGTTTTCGTTCAGACCATTTTATTTAAGTCAAAAGTTAGACAGTTAAATATAAATGCGTTCATTGTAACTCTTGTCATTGTTAATTTGAACACGGTTCGAAAATCGAACTCAGCGCGAATCGTTGCGCTAGTTACTGAGGCTCTAGTATAAGTTTTACCGAAACAAAACTTTACGATCGCGTTTGCGTTTTACTCTCAATTTGTATGGGATTTGACAGCTAAACGCGAACGCGGTCGTAACGTATTGTTTCGGTAAAACTTATACTAGAGCCTCTGGTATCTTAACTGCTGCGGGCGTAGCACGGTTGCCATTTTATCACTTATCGTTGTGGATAAGGCATCCGTCACTCTCGCACTCGCATACTTGTCAGAGCGTGATGGGCGTCTTTACCACAACGATAAGTGATAAAATGGCAATCATGCTACGCCCACTGCTCAAAATACGCTAACGCACCGTAAAACGCAGCAAAATGTATGAAGAATACGTGACGCATACGACATGTCAACGCGTATACGCAGCGTTAAGCACCGGTGTGGTCGCTCCCTTAATGTTGAATTATGTGAATCCATAAGTGCCTTGAGGGCGCAGAAGGATATCCTACCAGCCGTGTATACTCTGGTGCCAGTGTAACCTTGGACTCGGGTGAGTCTCGGGTCAATCACAGGGTCCTACACCTGATGAAGGAGCATCGCCGCAGATCCTGGCAACGGTGAGTGTCCTGTCAGTGACTTCAAGGCTCTGTTTCTTTGGATTGGTAAGTTTATTCTCGCTGTCGAAACATCTACTACAGTCCATTATTCATCATTTATGGCTAACGCATATTACTTAAGTTAAGAAAAAATATATCCTTCATGTATCTACTTCTAAAGGAACCGGCAACGGGTGTAGTAACTTCTTAAGTTCTCAGTAGAGGGCGTAGTGTTACGGAGATAATCCGTCTGAAATTAAATAAGAAGAATAGTTAGCAAAACATATGAGCACGTGACAAAATATCAACCTAAAATAAAAATTGCTTTGGTAAACACTTCCTCCCCGCGAAAGACAAAAAGTATGTGGGTTGAAATCCTGCTTTATCGTTTTTTTTATTGCTTTATCGTTGTGTTCGATTTTCGTTTTATTAATTAAAAAATGTGCAACAATCACCAATACCTAATACAAAGTTTGCTTGAAAATGGCCTTACAACGGACTCCTACAGCACTTCACGGGCAGAGGTCCGTACTCTACAATTTGCAACAACTTATTTTAATGCAGCAACAATCGTCCTGAGCCATTCTTTCTGTTCAGAAATTATTGCATACGTGTCTGCGTTACTGAGCGCAGTGTAAATTAGTAAATTCAAGGATAATAGTAAACCCAAATGTTAAATTTTATATGGGAAAATGTCAATTAGTTTGTTCTTATGCTCGTTCGGAAAATGACTATCGATTTAAGTGACTTTTGATAAAACACTTATTATGTTATGTGTCAAAATATAATTATAACGAAAATGATTTAAAAATTAGCAAATCCGGAAATCATTTCATGGAAAGTGACATTAAAGTCTTTACTTCTTCGTTAGTACACCTATTTTTTTTAATTTTTATTACAAATAAAACAACCAATAATAATTGTAGTTCAACAGGACATGTAAACCGGAGATAGATCTTTTTGCTAAAAATTCTAATGCAGTCTTACATAATGATAAATAAAATAATTGTCTCTAAGTAAAAGTTGATATTGGTATTTTTTGTACAGTTTCTTAACTTACTACATTTGACTACTATTTTTGGTATACGGTGAGAAACATCATTTGTAATTTTTTATAAATTCAACATTTTATTTTTGGTAGGTGCTTATGTACTCGTAATAAATGGTTATTAATTAGTTCTAGTTAGTATTTAATAGTTCATCGTTACCAACATAATCTGGCTAATATTCGATCATTCGATCAACTGTCACCAATTTGAGTGATACCTTGTCAGTCCATACCTACGGAAGTGGACTTATACACCTCAGAAAAGATGGCGAATCATGCCGTACTATCGACAACACAGCTAACTGACCATCCGTTCATCTTTATTTGCATTGTAATAAGGTTCTATATTAATACAGGATGGTCAGTTAACTGTGTTGGCGTTTGTACCTACTTGGTGCGCGATTGTAATTCAAATAATTACGGATCACAATGGTTTCAGTTAAATTATTTTTATAAAATTGTCTGTTTCATTGATTTGTTTATGACACCATAAATAAACGGCTTGGGCCGGGGTGGGAGCTAATAATACCTATTTTAACATTTTGGTCCCCACGAGGTCTTATAGTAAATTCACCGTCAATGGAATTTGCTAACTATGTAAACAAACCGCCATAGTGAAAGACAATTTTAATGTTTGTTTACAGTTAGCAAATTCTATTGACGGCCACTTTAGTGATAGTGGGGAGACCCAGAGGGGAGGGTCATCCCATGTTGCACCGGATTTCCATCAATCGCAAAATGGATCATTATTTTGTAAAAATAGATAAAGTATATCCTTGATAACTAGGTCGATTTGTGTAAGATTGTCCCCCAATATTTATTTATTTAACTTCATTTTGATGTGGACACATCACAGTATTTTTTTTGTAATCCAACTTTATTTGTAGACTATTTATACTATTTTACATGGACACCGCAGGAGTTTGTCCTCAGTAGCTATTGTTAGTGTTTATGAATGCCTAGCGAGTAACGATTTTTTAACCAACGCATGAAATTGATACTGCAAAAAGTTGCTATAATACCGACAATCATTATTTTCAAGCATTTTTTGAAATATACATCCCATTAAACGTTCACCCTTAGACGAATTTGTAGGTTGTATTTAAAACAAAACTAAAAAACATATATTCAGACACATATCTTTTATGCGTCGTCAAGTAATTAAATAGGAGTAGTTTTTATTTTGACGTACGCTATGAGCCTGGAAGCTTCGCTAGTTGAACAAAAACATCATGTGCGCAGGAAAATGTATATTCAGCCAGTGAATGCGTGGAAAACATTCCGTTATTTTGCAGTTTTTTTTAAGTGAAAGTGTAGCACCAGCAACAGTTTTTTTTTGTATAGAAGGCCACTCTTAATAAAAGTTGTTTTTTTCTGTTTATCTGTGTATGTTCTGATCATTGAAGCCCTGCGCAGTTTATTTTTAGAAATTTGCAACTAATATCAGTCCTATCTTGTTATCAATAACGCGTCGTGCTTAACTTTTCGTTAACGCAAGAGGCCTTCCTCTTTGTCTCTTTTCTTAACTAAGACAATTTATCATTCCTTTTAATGCATCTACGGCAAGTAAAAATATAACGGATAAGAATCCGGGAAAAAAAAATGAGACCATGTACTTATAATGATTTATAAACATATCGGCGCGCGATTCATTATTTCGATGATTTGTATTGGAATTCAATTAATCGAGTAAATGTAAATAATGTTGAGAAGTTCATTATTTCTTTAAGCGGATAGTTGTCAAAATAGTTGACATCAAGTTGATTTATTTTAAGAGCGGGTAACCCCGAATGGAGTTGTAAGTGTCATGGCGGCGAGGGACGCCATTTGTTGACAGCGCCCCGCCCGTGATGGTCGCTTGCAAACCCATTGGCTCTTTAATCGAGATTTATTATTGCAATCCTGTTATATTTTCGGTGTTTGTGAATTGAATCAAATTGTATAGTGATTGAGTTAAATTGTGTGACTTTTATTTCGCTAATACCTGCAAGTACACACACACACGCTCTGTAATGTCGGATCCGCCTTCACACACGCCTGCTCGGCCTCCCTATCTATATATTAATATTTAAAAATAATTTGTGACTTATCTGCCTGCTGCTGTGGTTGGAGTGTATAGATGGCAATAGGTTAGCAATATATCACTGCAATAGCACATTTTCAATGCTAAAAGGCACTGGTAATGAAATGTTATGTGCCCGCCTACTCCTTTTGGGTATACTGGCATGAGTTTACTGGCATGTGTGCCCGCTTTGTATGTCAAATGTATCTATGTATGGTATGTTATTTGCACTGGAAGGTCACATAGCAGTCACTTTCGTAAAAAAAAACTGCCTACGCCAAATCTTAGGATTAGGAGTCAAAGCGGGCCCCTGGGAATAACGCTAGGAGGTATGTTATTGCTCGGTATTATTTTTTAGAAGATGTCTAAATTAACATTCTGTTTTGGTACAAAATGAGCTTCCCAAGTTTCCTAAGTAAAAAGTGTACGGGGCTAGTGTATCCACGCAGGATCTTTGGCAAGTCTCTTATTCTTCAGAGCCTTAGTGTTTTTTAAAACGACGACGACGGTTCGTATGGTGCAAGATGCAAGAGCAAAGCGGTTTCTTCACACTTACATTTTCAGTGCCAGGTTGGCATTTTCAAAAGAAGAACATGCAGATTAGTGACGTAGCCGTAGGTACTATTTATTATGATAACATTTTTCATATTTTACTCGATGACGTCACTAATATGCATCTTCTTCTCGCGAAAATGCCTAGTTAGTGCCTGTCGTGGGCGATTTCCTCTTCATGCGGTTTTTCGCATGTTATAGGCTACGAACATAGCACTACGAAATTGTGGGCAAAGTATCTTAAACTGGCCAGGGGCCTGATTTGATATCCAAAATGCGACACGACTCCGGCATGTCACCGTCTTTAAAGTTCAGAATGACAAGTACATGAAACGGGTCTTTTTTTTCTTGGGATATCCCTAGGAGCTAAATTGTTATTATAAGACAATTAAACAAATGGAATCGAGGCCCTGAGGAACCATGTCAGGGTTTTATAAGTTCCTATGATAGTATTGATTCCCATCTAAGACGTGAGCAATTATAATGTGTGAGTATACAATTGTTATTATAATTTGAAACCATCGTCTTAATTATTTATGTATTTACGCAACATACAAAGATAATTTAGATGCTAAACTACTTACATCAAAAATGCTTTACAGAATTGGTTTGACGTACAGGTTGCGGTATTAAAAAAGTTAATTTGATATAACGCTGTAACAAATGGCTTGATCACATATATTTGGGGTACATAAAAGTGATTTTTACAAAAACCGTTGTAGTATTAAGTATTATTGTACCATTGTTTGCCTAAATAAACATTAAAACACTAAACATTAAAACATTTTTACCCCATCAATTTCGGTACAGTCAAAATTATTTTTTGTCAAAAACATTAACTAATAATCAAACAACTTAATAATTAAATATATTGTTTTTAAAATCCTCTACTTTGTTCTGTATCTTAGGTTCTTCAAGGAGTATTAGGGTTTTAAGGGATCACGCGCATTACGAGTCCCCTGGAGTGGCCGGCGTGCAAAGGTTACATTCTGGCAACTGCTTACCATCTCTCAGGCCGTAAGATCGTCTATCACCGACGTGGTATAAACATAATCGCTGTGTTTTATTACTTGTGCGGTGCACTAACGTTACTATCTCGATGTATGGCAGACGGCGTCGGAGAGGCAATCAATGTCTGAGTGCTGAGAGAAAAGATATTGTACTCGGCGAGATTCGTCTGTTTATCTGCGTTAATGTAGTCTGCACCTTGGAGGATACTTTGTACAATCATACATTCTTATGTGATTACTTGAGTATATGTGAAGGTTGCGTGAAATTTATGAACTGCGAAAAGTTACGTGAGTTTTTTAAAATATTTTTTCTTTTCGTGGATAGAGGTAATCTAGAACTCGTAAAACTCCAAGTATACACTAAAAAATCTGGTATTATCGCGAAAAAGTAAATCGCTTTTCGTAGAAAATTTCTTTTGCAACAAGAGTAAAGGTTTTCTATTTTATTTTCGCACAAAGGTTTTTGTATCAATAGCGTTTAAAACGGCTCGCGAGGAAATTGTTGACCACAAAATTTAATGTAATTTGTCAAATCTGTCTAAAAATCAGAATTCGTTTTATTGCGTAAATCAATAGAGCTGGTTGTAAGAAAAACAATCGTTGCTATGAAACGCCCTGTATCTACGATCACAGGCATACTTGTGCTGTACCAAATTCATAGTTTTATGTAACAGGTGCAGCATTTTTCATTTTAGGAAAGGGGTCTCCCCGTACAAACTTCACCTTAACCAATTACCAACAATGGGTTAGTATAAGAATGTTGTTTTATTAGAGTTATTAATAGACCTACTTCATTAGGTCGATTCTTTTTTGTACGTAAAACTATGAAATGCGGTATTCTTCTGTGATTGTCGATACAATTGCCAGAGGAACAAATGTTTCTTACGGCCAGCACTATCAATTTATGTAGCACTAGCTGCCTGCGCGGCTACGCCCGCATATTGCAAAGAACGCAGGCAAACCCGTGGGATATCTCATAGCCTATGACCATTCGGAAAGTCCATTCTATATGCAGGTGAAAGACTATTTGAAATCAGATGAATAGTTTCGGAGGTTACCCATTACATACAAACTTATGAAACTACAATCTCACAGATTTTTCCTCTTTATAATAGGTATTCGGTTTCGTGACGCATATAATTTTATTTTTTTTCTATATGTATTTGTGTGTATTTTCTGACACGAAATAAATGATTGATTTACGATTTATGATATTAAATAGTTTAGAAAACCAACTCCAATTTTAGACATATTTGACCGGTTATATTCCCGGTCATATGAACCATTTTTAAATCTTTGAGTGCAGCTCATATGTTTTTAAAATCGGTCTCGTGACTCCTAAGACTATATTTCCGTATCTCTCATAGGTAGTTACAGATTTTCCCTCACTGCCCTGAATAATACACACTGTATATGTTCCTCTTATTACGCTTAGTAACTGCGAATCGCGGCGTCAAGATATATCTGTGGGTGGACGGTGACGTGAGGTTAAAACAAGTTATAGAATAGCGGGGCTGAACATTGGGAGTAGTTACCAAATCTCACACTGAACAAGCGCTTGGGCACAGCGTCAGGTGTCTCAAAACAAAACGCCCCTTAAAAGTTGTCCCTCATTCCGCGTGATTGGTAACTTCTGCCAGTGATTGCGACGCATTGATTTATTGTTGGAGTCCTAAAACTTTTAGCCCTTAGGGGCTCGTCTCACTGGAGCTGAATAAAATACCTATTAAGTGGAATTATTGGAAAGCTTTTGATATTTCAAGTTAGACGTTTTTATAAAGAGGTAAAACGTTTCAATTAATGATTAAAAGTTCCTTTGTTCTGTGGTGCAAGTGTTATCGACAGTTAGTCTATTTACAAGTCAGTACATTTTACGTTTCAGAAGGTCTGGCTATGTTATTGAATAATACAGCAACAAGAAAATAGTTTATATTTTAAAACCTTAACTTTAAGAGAAAACTTGTTATCAATTGGAATTATTATTTCGATTAATACTGTAGGTACCACTTATTGTAGTCAAAGCTTTTGCTAAATATTTATATGTATAATCAGACCGAAAAAGTGAGGTTATTTTTTTTGTATATATATTATTACACATTCTAATATTCATTCATATTCATTCATATAATTCTCAAGTACGCTGTGCAGCTTGAACGGCTTGACGGAAATTGACACAAAATTACCATCGAGTTTTCAGTCAAGGTTTTCAAATACTCGTTATTGTATTATGAAATTTATGATTATGACACATGCTGCTGTACGTGCATATCCTATGTGTAAATAATATTTCCGACAACCTTTCGCAACTTCTGTAGCGATATAGAGTTTCCCGATAGGTCACGTTCGAGATCTCGCGATTCGCACCTTTGTTCCGTTTAATATTGTGACAAAAAACTTTCTTGCTTGTTAGGGGAGTTCTATGACAAGATATGATCGCAGAAATGCCAAAATACTTCTCTTGTACTTATTAAAACTAATAACGATTGGTATGTTGTTTTTTCCAAGTATACAAGTGTCAGAACTCATTATCATCGCACATGGGTGAATCAAAGACGTGAATATAGTAATTCCATGTTTTTAACATGTTTTGCGCAGCACACGGCCACCGAGTTTACCACAAATTCACCAATGTCACGCAGGAAACCCAATACTTACTAATAATTAAGTGATGGAACATGTGACTGTCGAACCTTATTTATTATACTTAAAATGCCTCTGATAAATAAAATATGTTTTGTCACAAATGTCAAAGTGACGGAAAAAGACAAACGAATTTGAACATCATAAGTTTGTTGAACGCTAATGAATACGGGCATAAGTTAAGTCAAGTCGGTCTCGGGCTCGGCACATTGTACCGCAAGTCATCCTGTCAAAAACAGCAAGTGGCGGTTTTTTAGGGTGCCGTACACAAAGGGTAAAAACAGGACCCTATTACTAAGACTTCGCTGTCTGTCCGTCAGTCTGTCTGTCACCAGGCTGTATCTCAAGAATCGCGATAGCTAGACAGTTGACATTTTCACAGATGATGTATTTCTGTTTCCGCTATAACTACAAATACTAAAAAACCGGCCAAGTGCGAGTCGGAGTGGGGCTCCCATACAACAGACATGTTTTTTTCACCGTTTTTATAGATAATGGTACGGAACCCTTCGTGCGCGAATCCGACTCGCACTTGTCCGGTTTTTTATATAAATTATCACCATCATCATCATCCCTAGCGTCTTTCCCAATTGTATCGTAAAGGAGCCTGAGGTCCGCTTTGGCACCTCACCCCAAGATTTGATGTAAATCAGGGGGCACGGCAGTACCCCCGCCAAGTCGAGCAAAACAGCGGCACGGCCGTACCATCCTTTTCTCGAAGCAGTTCAGGCCATTTTCGACCCCCTATAACTTCGTTGTGGATAAAACTAGAAGCCTGAATTTTCAGTAACCAAGCACACATTGTATAACAACTATATATTTCAAGTTTCATTCAATTTGAACCAGTAGTTTAAGAATTATAACTAGTCAAAGTTTCCTAATTTTGTCACTCACTGAACGACTGGCTCACCGATCATCAAAAGTAAGGCACTTCTAGCAGACATAGAAGCTTCAAATTTAGATTACAATTAGTGTTTAGTGTATAAATCAAGGGAAACTTTAAAAAATGCAATTTTAGTCCAGTTTTCTAGATACACTAACTGCATAAATAGACCATATAAACATAAGGATTACAAAGTTATATTTGCAGTGAATGGGATGGGAAAATTAAAAAGCAAGAATGGGACTGCATTCATAATTTGTATGTATTGATAACACAATAACCTACAAAAAGAAGTGAAATATATTTGCTAGCTAAATAAAATTTTGTGACTTAGGTAGGTACTACATAGTTTTAGGTATGCAAAAAATCATAAATGCAGTAAAGTTGTGTGATTGCCAAGTTGCAGAATTTTATTTAGCTAGCAAATAAATATTGATAAGAATGCCTGAGACTTGGCTCTACGAAATATCTCACAACTTTTTACGGTGGAAGAGTTTCGAGACTTGGCGACTTTTTTTACATGGAATGTTTTTTATGGGATAGATACTTACTACTCAGACCTTTCAGCCCATTTGTGTAAATGATTATATTTTATTACAGGTAGTATAGGTACCTAATCAAAAACATCGATTTTTTACTCGCCTTCCCTTACGTAAAATAAAGTAACGATTATATTATAATCTTGAAATGAATTCCAAAGTGCTTTTTATCCAACTCTTTGAAGTCTTTTATTTTAGTAATCAGTGATTTTGAAATAGTTATTTTTTGACTTAATCTAGTATGGTATAATATACCTGTTAAAATACTAATGTACTCAGCATGCACACTTTCGTACGCCATAAGGCATATAATTATATAAACTTGACATCTTTGATACCTATGTTCACGAAAATAATTTTAATTTCATTTAATTACTTTATAATATCATTTTATATATATATATAATACACGTGCAGCTAGTGGCGGTTCTATACGCAGCGGGCACACGGAGCCCTTCGGGTCCAGTTCAATGACGCGTTCCGGGTGCTGCTGGGGCTGCCCCGCTTCTGTAGCGCATCAGGGATGTTCGCGGAAGCGCGAGTAGACTGCTTTTACGCGAGCATGCGTAAGCGATGCACATCCCTGGTGCGCCGGGTGCGCGCCAGCCCCAACCCCATCCTGCGTTCTATAGCGGACAGGATTGACTGTCCGTTTATGAGGCACTGTTGCGAGATGCATATTACGCACAGTCAGTTTTTTATATAATGTATAGCAGTAAGTAGGTAGTATATACTAACATTAGAAATAAGTAATTGTACTAACTATATCATGTATGAGTCTTGTGTTACTCGAATTAAACATTTCAATTTCAAAAATTTCAATTTCAATAGCAAACAAGAATAGTACATCGTGATACAAGTGAGATATGTTGATAATTACATCAGAGGCGGAATTATCACGCGAGCCGCAGGTGAGCACGCGTTTCATACGACGTTTTTCAACACATTTTGCGAGGAAAAAATCCTTTTCTTAAGATGAAAATTTTATAGGCCTGCCAAGTTATTTTCTTTACTTATTAATGGCAACAGCTTTTTACTCACATTTTGTATACATCGCCAAGAATTTCCAGTGGCGTCCATTCTTTTTATCACTTTTCTGTAGTCGCCACAAGTCAATATTTTTGTTAATAATTATTAATGCATTAGCAATGTTTACAAATATCTGTGAAACGTGCTGTGAAATAACCTATAATGGCGCGCAACCGTTTTTTTTTTCGTGAAGTTTGCGCAGTGCGCGCCGTGTTCAGCCAGACTTAGATGAAATCTCTAAACAGCCAATACAAAATAAAATAAATATTTTCGTTTTAAAATGTTATCTTTATTAATTCATGTAAAATGTTACGAAAGTGAATAGTTTTACTAAATTAAACGTTTCTATATCATATCCAAAAATAAATAGTCAATTAATTAACAAAAAGGATTTAATTTGTTTTAGTCAAGTAAGAATCCATTTGCCGAGAATTTTTAAAAAAGCTGTGCATTCTGTACAACCCGGTTAATTTAAGAATGCACCGTGTGCATGCATACATCTTGCTGCAAGGTGCCAACGTGACTTAATCGGGATATAAGCATAACACACAAGTATCGTAATGTTATAAAACACACGTGTTTAATATCCAGGATTATGAGCCTAAAAGCGACACAATAAGAGGTACGTTACGAGCAATTGTGTTAAAAACCATCTTTCGAATACGAATATAAACGTTACGAGTAACAAAACTAGCTTCTTTGAAGTTTGAAACCAATTGCAAATTAATAGTTAAAAATAGCAGCGATGAAGCGCCGAGCACGGTAAGTCTCGTGAATAATGGCGACTTAGCGAAAAGGTAATTAGGGAGTCGACGCGGCAATTTGTTACCTCAGCGGGGCTGGCAGAATTGACATCGACACGAGTTGTGAAAAATCTACCCTCTCTTTTTAATATGTAATATGCGAGGGAGACAGGGCTTGGTGAATCGCGCGCGTTGTGATTTGGCAGCAGGGCATGATAGCCTCGCAGCGGGGCACTATCAATGTCACGACGCGATGCGACACGAGACGAGAGAATCTACCCTACTCTTTTTAATATGTAATATGCGAGGGAGACAGGGCTTGGTGAATCGCACGCGTTGTGATTTGGCAGCAAGGTGTGAATAGCCACGCAGCGGGGCACCATCGATGCCCCGGCGCGACGCGTCACGAGAGAATCTACCCTACTCTATTTCATATGTAATATGCGAGGGAGACAGGACTTTTCGAATCGCGCCTCTTGTGATTTGATTTGGCAGCAAGGTGTGATAGCCTCGCAGCGTCCTCGCTCGCCACGACGCCACGATGTGACGCGATAAGATATAGTTTACCCCACTCTTTCTAATTTACACAGTGTAAGTGAGATAGGAAGGATTAGGCCAGACCAATGGTATTATTGTGGTGTTTATTGAATTGCTACCGTGATGCCAAGAAGTGGATGGTATTAGTATTAAATTGTTTTTTTTTTAACAAAATCAATGAATTGCAAAATGGATCTAGCATAAGTTTTTTAAATTATGATTATTTATGTATAGGTACGCAACGTTCATCAAAATCGTTTCAGTTAGCTGCAATTTTAGAACAGATACAGAATTTGATTTCCTAATAGGATTCGTTTTTAGTTTTAACATACATATTAACGTGATATTAACAAACGCCAATACGTTAAACTACAGTGGTGTTTTCAAATTAAGGCAATCTAATAGAAACGCTGACATATTTCATCATTTAAATGTACTCCAATATGTATGTAAGCTGCACTCAGCAAATAAATTCATTTCATTTCATTTCATAACCAATGAAAGTAATCGTGAGCATTACCTGGGTGAAACTCTTTTTTTAAAGTAATTGCCACGCTGGCGGTCGAGGGCACGAAAAAAGGTAAGTAGCAGGTAGCATATAATACCTACATTTTAGAAAACACGTTCACGGTTCTCACGTGCGACAGTTTATCTCAGAAATTTGCACATTTTTACGCCTTTAAAGGGCTTTTCAGATCCTTTGTGTTTCTGCCTACTTATAACAAGAAAGTAAAATACCAAATCCCGAAATTGGATGTTTTTACTTTTTACCACATATCAGAAATGGAGTGCGGCTTGTTTTTTTTTATGGCATAATATATCGAATTCGAGTTGACAGTACTCAACCGAGGTTCTGTCTGCGATGACTATCGAAATGTTACTTTAAATCAATACAAAAACGTCAAAATTATTATTAAAGACAAGAACAACGAATGTGGCTAATAATTCGACCGGAATTGGAAACGAAAATAGCGATAAATAGTGAATAAAGCTAACGGAGGTGTGGCGTCACTCCTGTCAAATCTGACGTGTTCTGCATCGAGCTATTGAAGTTTCTTCATCAGTTGCATAAATATAATATCTAAACAACTCTCATCGGACTTCAGTCCCTGAAATATCTCTCTAATTACCGTGTCTTCTACATTGATGACCCCGACAATGAACATAAGCGCCATTTTGAAGATCCTGGTTGGCGCCCAACTCTCAGCAAGCTCTGGACAGGCTCGGGTCTGCCCTCTCTCTCTCTCTCTGTCTGTCTTCCATACCCGCTCGCGGACTTCACTGCCTGAGAGATCTCTCTGGCCGTGTCTTTTACAGAGGTTATGAAACACCGCATAAGACTGGCGAAGATTCAACAGTGAATGGAGACTACAGTGACAAAGACGCTCGGTTTGGACGATCACTGAAACCAAGTTTAATATTTTATATATGTATCATCATCATTAATGGCCTTTAAGTTTATTACAGACTATCCAACGTCTTACATGGCTTTTATGTATTAGCCGACATAGCTGTGTAAGATATTATATAGATACAGTCGAACTGATAAGTAGCTGAACACTGCATTGAGCATTATTCTAATCTCATAAAATCCGAGACACTGAGAGCTCGACAGTCGTACATTGAGAATAGGCTCAAGGAAAGTAAAAATCCTTCCAAGGAAATATGGCGTGTTATAAATGATGAGATAGGATCCAAAACAAAGTCTCAAAATATATCTTTGAAAAAACAAGATTCAATCAACTACATATCCTCCGAATCAGTTCCAAATGCATTTAATACACATTTCCTGAATATCACTGCTCAGTACACACTACAGAGCGACGAGTCACGATCCAAACAGTGCGTAAGTAGGTGCCACCTAGGTGGCTCCGATATCCCAACATTCACACTTCCTATAGTTACAAGTGAACTAATGGATAAAACTATTAAATCAATGCTAAAGACCCGTACAACTGTTGACATCTATGACATATCTTTAAATATTATATTATGCGTGTGGCCAATTATATCTGACATTTTAATAATTCTCATAAATGCCATGTTTCAAAATGGAGTATACCCAAGTGCGCTAAAAAGTACGCGAGTCTGTCCGGTATATAAAGGGAAGGGCGACAGGGATGATGTAACAAATTATAGACGACTATAACTATTGTACCTACCATTTCGAAATTGGTGGAGTCCATTCTCTCATCTTCTCTAATGACCCACTTAGAAACAAACGATTTGCTCACGGACCACCAATACGCCTACAGACAAAATAGATCCACCACAACAGCGCCACTCAAAATCATTGATTGTGTTATGACTGGTCTGGATGATAGGTGCAAAATGGCTGGCATACTGTGTGACTTATCAAAAGCATTCGATGTTATAGATCACAAATTGCTCATGACAAAGTTAAGTCTTTATGGTATCGTAAATCCTGCCCACAAATTGTTGACATCATTCCTGTCTGATCGCAAACAGGTAGTGAAAATTTCTAACGACGGCAAAATGCTCACTTCTGATACTGGGTCTATACACTTGGGTATTCCACAAGGATCAGCAATTGGCAATACGTTATTTTTATTATTTGTTAATGATCTTCCATCGGCAATCACGAGTGGCCTTTCTGTATTATTCGCAGACGACACAACTGTCGTAGTTAGCGCGAGGACTCATGAGCAGCTTGCTGAAAGGATCTGCGAAGCATGTTGCCAACTGCAGACGTGGTTTTGCTCAAATGGCTTGCTCTTGAATGTCGCTAAATCGAATATCATGCTTTTCTCAGGTCGTAAATCTGCAGCGCCCCTGTGCATTGCTGACGGTCCGATGCCATTATGTAACGAGTGTAAATTTCTGGGCTTTACATTTGATTCAAACCTTAACCGGAAGGGTCATGCCGACCGGCTGCGTGGTAGACTGAGCAGTGCCGTATTTGCTCTAAAAAAGCTGAAGCCTCTAATATCCGGAAAGTCGTTGCGGTCCGTATATTTTGCACATTTCCACTCCTTAATATCTTACGGTATAGTGATATGGGCCAATTCTACGGACGCAAAGCGAGTATTCATACTCCAAAAACGCGCTATCCGAATACTGGCTGGAGTAAAACACAGACATCCGTGTAAGAAACTTTTTGAAAGTAACGGCCTCATGACACACTACTCACTGTACATATATGAGGTATTGATGTTCGTGAGAAAGAATTTGCCTATGTTCAAACGTGTTGAGGTCACGGGCAAACAACTCCGATCAACAGGGAGACTCAGCACGGTCCCGCGTCGCATGGCACTTTCACGTAGGAATCCTCGAGTGATAGGCCCAACCTATTACGAACGACTACCCGCAGAATTGCGAACAGAGTCATCTGACGAAACATTTGAACGCAAACTGAGAAACTTTTTATTGAAAAACGCATTATATCCGGTAAAGCAATTTATGGACATTAAACATTAATATTATCACTGTTTTTGACATCGTAAATTATATCGTTATTTGTATTTTTATTTTTATTTTTCGTTTATTAATGTATACTCTGTTATCTGACGATCTTTATGTGATATCTTCGTAACTTATTTACTGTGGTTATAATTTGAATTTTATTGTCATTTTATTATAATTCTTAATTCTCTTTGACGATCATAATATAAATTCATATAGATTAAGCTAGCTTTAATTTATATTGTAAATTGTATATTATGAAATAAATAAATCTAAATCTAAATCTAAATCTAAATCTAAATCTAAATCTAAATCACTTAGATACCTTGTTGGGATTACACTGGTTTCCTCACGATGTTTTCCTTCACCGAAAAGCTAACGATATATATATATATTCCGCACATACTTACGAACTAGTTGGTACGAGCCGGGATTCAAATTCAAACCCACTACCGCCGTTTGACAGTCGCATGCCTGAACCACTAGGCTACACATAGCTTCACATTTTTTAATGAATAACTGCTAATTCAATTTCACGCTGCTGATCTGAACCCTAAATTATATTACCTGTGGCTCGTTGAATAATTCATTGTTTTAGTCCAATGGGCGGTGCCTGGTTTTTGAGCGGCCATTGTGTTGGAAGTGGGTCCAAGTCCGGGATGCTATCTGTTGTGCCTTTTAAAGAAATGCTGGTGGTAACGTTGATGTAATTGCCTTATGGTCCAAAAATAATACATAATCTACTATATTCCCAAAAAGGGAGAGCTGAGAACATGCAATTTAATGTTCAGTGGAGAAAAATGTAATATAGCAGTAATACGAGAATGCAGCAGCGAGCAGAAATAGAAAAAAACCGATCGAAGATGTAACTTAATTATGTTTTATTCGATTTTTAAGTATTAATTATATTGTTAAGAGCGCTTTTGCCTAACATAAAACATTTTATTATGTCAATTTTTCAAGGCTGAAGTTGACATTGAAATGATGTTTAAACCTCGATTAGTCGATCACTCCCGGATACCGTGATATTTCAGGCTTATAGTTATAGTTTCTTATATGCAACTAAATATATAATTATTAATGGCTATTGATGTTTCTCACACACAGAACTTTTGTAGAGTAGGTGAGCAAAAATCAACACAAGTCGCTTTTCTTCTTCCTATAAAATATGAGGGAACGCAAAAGGAAACTAGGTTTCTAACACCATTTCTAGCATCATCTTTACTAATAGTATAAAGAGGAAAATTCTGTGCGATTGTAGCTTTGTAAGTTTATAAGTTTATATTGATTAAGAAATTATCTATTGGAGAATCCATTGTAAACTAAAAGTGATTTTTTTTGACATTTTAACTGCAACATTTATAATTATTGTTTTGATATTACTTATTAAATTATTGTTATATAATTATGTAATGACGATCCTTTTAGGTGAAACTTGATAAAGCTATGATAATTAAAATTTCAATTAATTAGACATCGTTTTATTTCAATTGTTATTTTTTATTCTTCTCATTATTTTTATTGCATGTTATTGAAGATCACATTAGGGATTTTTGTAAATTGACATGTAATTTATAATGTAATCTTCTATTGTGAATAAATGAATCTCAATTAATTTAGGTTACCCTCCGGAACTGCTTATTCGATTACAAAAAATCTTTGGCCTGTGTGTAGAGTAGACTTTCTGCATGAATTAAAGGCTATATTTTATTCCACGGGTTTTTATAGGAGCAAGTACATTTAAAGAACATAAATACCCAAAAAATTGAGTTAAATACTAGTGCTACTACTAATTGACATAAAAGAATGAAGTCACAGTTTGCTATTTGTACGGTCGAGGAAAATTAAGGTTTGGCACATGTCAACTTTATTTGAATGGCGTTAAGGTCCAATGCTAAACATTCAATTTCCTCAACTGTACTAATTATTGTATGGAAAATCAAGTAAATTGATGTAAATTCGGTCGCGAAATACTGCGTTTTTAGATCCATAGTTGTTATACAATTTCGTTTCTATAAAAGCGTTAGGATTCTACTAGTAGCTTTAACCCTAAACTTGACAGTGTCTTTAAATGCACACATTTTTAGTCACATTTTTGCATTTTTGGTGGAACGATTTTTCGCGCTCTATACAGTACAATAGAGGCTTGAAAGCACGATTTTTGTGAATTGAGATACTCTTCAACAATAAAAAAATGCATATTTTTCTAAAGTTTCAAGGTATGATTTTAATTATATTTTGTAATTTATACTTACTTTATAACAAGAATTTGTTGCTTTACTATCTATTTAGCAACACTACGTTATCAATTTTATTGTATTTTTATTTATAACCATCTAGAAAATACCCAGATAACAATGTGAATGTAACTTCTGCATACATTATGTATTTAGTTATTTATCAAACAGGCACTTCTATGAGACAGCGGCGTCATTTAACCCTGCCGCTGGTCGTAAATCCAGTGCGAGATATAATTTAACACTGCGCGGCTCGTGTGACTTGTTATGAACGCTGTGATTTAGCGTGACACCGCGCAATGGGGAAAAATAGATCAAATTAGATCAAAAGAAATTTATGTTAGAACATATTGGATTTATAGTTTATTTATTATAATATCATTATTTTTAACGACACCTTAAACAAGTAATTGGTAGAATAAAAAGGAGGCAAGTGTTAATTTCATACGAGTAAAAACCAAATAAGTAAAAAAGTGCTCACTTATTTGATTTATACTAACTTTCTTTTTTTTTACCCGAATTATGGAATATAAAAAAAAAAACTAATTTAATAGATAATTAAAGTTCACAAAAATCATTATAAAGTATACAAGCTAAAGGTTTAATGAATTGCCATACTAATACGCACTCATTCAATTTAACGATTGCTTCAGTAAGTACCTATACTAATTACTACTACTGCCTATGATGGCAGCGGTCCCCGATTCAAATCTTGGTATTATATGCAATTAATTTAATATAAAAAAGAGTTAAAAACTTGTTTATACGAAATTCCGTGTTAAAAAATTACTACCAAATCTGACAGCATACGTTTGGATTGACGACGCGAAACTGAGACAAGTTGGTGCAATTAACTCAGTTTTATTGTGCCTCTTTTGCAGCGCGGAGATAGGTTATAAGGTAAACGCAGGTATTAACGACCCCATTAAGGCAAATTTTAAAATCGATTTTACTTTAGGTATACTTACTGATTGCCATCACATTTAGTTTTTAATTTTATATGATAGTGTTATTTATATTTGCTCAGTCAAATGCTTATAAATAAAGGATTATTTATCAGCATTTGACATATATTTTTATCGTATAAAAACATATATTAAAAGTGACGAAGTCGATTGTTGCTATTACCATCCTAAAATAACGGCTGTGAATCTATTAACGATTTTTATGCAGCTATTACCGATCGTTACCCGGGTATGCCCACATTTTATGAGTCGGTAATACATTGTCCTTACAATGGCAGCCATAAGAAACTATTACCGACCATAGAAGTCGCTAATAGCTACCATAAGAAGCTATTACTAATAGTTTCTTATGGTTGCTATTACCGACTCATATGGGTCGGTAATAGTTTCTCATGGTTGCTATTACCGACTCCTTTGCTCGGGTTTGGGTCGTTAATAAAATATGTACAGACAAACATAAAATTTATTACCGACTCATAAAAAGTAGGCATTTTTTATTTAATACCTTCTGACTACAAAATCGATTGTTAGTGATTAATATCACATAAAATATGAACAAAATAATACGGCTTTAAACGAGAAACAATCATTTACGAAGATTACTATAAAATATCGATCTACCTAAATTATTTTGGTATATGATAACTAACCATAATTTTGGTTAAATTGGCAACGCTAAAATAAGAAAACTGGACAACAATTTATGTGTCGCTAATAGATTTTTACAAAGACTGATTTTGTTTAGCTACAAACTGGTAAAAAAGAACTTGTGTTACGAGTATAATGCAATATAATAACATAAAAGAGAGAAAAACTAAACATTACTTTGCGGCCATTACCGACTCAGGGGTCGTTGATAGCCACAACAAAAACTGGCAAAGCTATCGCCGTCCTTTTTTAATTCATAGCTTTAGCGGTTAAAATGTTTTTTTTTTCAATAAAATGTGGTAAGAAATCAAAAGCTGACACTTAAACGGATATCATTAATAATACACGATAAAGTATAGGGTTCACAAATTCGTATAAATGTCTTAAGCAGAAAAGTCACGTACTTAGGTACTTGGAGGAACGAGAGCTAGTATGGCGCGACCTGCGCCCGCGCTTCCCCCGCAGAAACTGACGAGTTTTATCTCTTTTGCCCACTGCTACACACACTAAAGTAAAAGTATACGATGCTCAAGGAACAAGCGCGTGTATAGCTTTCCCTACTTATAGCTAGAATAGTTCTGGAAATGTAAAAATAACGAATAACTATAATAGGTCGGTAACCTTCCGATTTTCGATGGGTCGTTAATAGCTGCGTTTACCTTAACTATCTTCCTCTTGTTATATTACATCATTGATTATATATGTGATAAGCACGAATATTTGTTCCAGATTCTGAAATATTTCCAAGTATTTAATTGAAATAACTAACTTAAAGCTAACCTTAAATAATGATACATACATACATACATACATACATTCACGCCTTTATTCCCAAAAGGGGTAGGCAGAGCACATGAAACTTATGTTCCAGCGCCACTTTTAGCATAACTGTGGGTATAAAAGATCGACAAAATGTGATATTGCAGTGATAGGTTGCTAGCCCATCGCCCACAACACTTCAACCCTGCTCCCTTAGTCGACTTTTACGACACCCACGGGAAGAAAGGGGGTGATGAAATTCTAACCACACGGGCCCCTACACGACACGGGCTAAATAATGATAGGATTGATAGGTAAATATATAACTAAAAAGCTATTTTTTATTCTAGGAGTTTAGTATTGTATAAGTAAGTACGTCGTCGTTTAGTACAAGGCTATGCTAAGATCTAGTTTTATGCCCGCCAATATTTATTTTATTAATATATCTACCCAAATGATATCCACTAAAGGTTACGTTTTAACAACAATATTCATTATTAAAACCATCTAACATCAAAAAACTGTTACTTACTCCACGAAAAGTTTTATTAAAATGTTAAAGCATATTATTAGAACCATCCAAAATAATGCAAAACCATAACCCTTTGCTCATTTAATAAGATAAAAAAACGGTATCTGTTTTTAGATCGCTCTCACTATGATGGGTTAAAAATAAATAAAAAAATATGGCCCTCGTGATGGATAAGACAAGCTGCTATGCGTTAAATTATCTTCCAGATAACTAACTTGTAGTTATATTTTACATTTCCTTTTTGTGTGATCTATATTTTGAAGACGACAGTGTCTTTATTTTGTAATGGACGTACGAGGAAGTTGTGTGAAAATGATATCTTATTATAATCATCATTTAAAGTAACATCGAAGATCGCTATTTATGTTGGCTTGTAATCGAATAGAATTTGTAAATCCGTAGTAGGTACATAAAGGGGATTTCATTAACAAAGAAGATTTTATAATATGAGTGTCATGAACATAGTAATTATTTAAACAAAAATTTAAAATCGTGGTCCAAGAATAGTAGTAAATAATATTGGTGCATGGAATTATTTTGTTGCCAACGATGCTTTTGCATTACGTCAACATGGCAGTGTGGTGATTATACAGCGTGGAACGGAACGATGGACTTTCCCGCAAGAGGGGGATTATTGAGCGCTAGTACGTCACATTTTCCAGATAAACTATTTTTTTTGACGCGATTTTTTTTTTTCATTTGTATGGGAGCTCGTCGCTCTAGTCGGCCAACGCTCCATACAAAGGTAAAAAAAAAATCGCGTCAAAAAAAATAGTTTATCTGGAAAATGTGACGTACTAGCGCTCAATAATCCCCCTCTTGCGGGAAAGTCCACCGTTCCGTTCCACCTTGTATACCTAAAAATAAAATAAATACTATTTTTACTGGGTAACTCTATTTATCATACAATTGAGTACTTACATATATACAAATCTTTATTCCTTCTGGTACCTATACAAAGTTTAACTTTTTTTGAGATATAAATATATATTAGGGGATAATTTTACACAAATCGAAATAGATCCATAATAAACTCAATACTTCTGTTATGGGTACAAAATTACGAAATAATACATCGAAAAATCCCATACCAATGAATTAATTGATATTCCTGCTTATCACACAAATGTTTGCAGTTATTTTATGCTTGTATTTGAACATAAAACTGTTCGTAGTCTTTCTCCAACAACTGGCAGTCATATTTGGTCATATATACGAGTATTAGCCACTACTTCACACCTTATTTTTAATAATACGACTTCAGCTATGTCCATAACCTAACTTGATAAAATAAGAATAAAATAAAAGTATTCCAGGTACTAAAATACAATATCGCCGGAGAGAATCTTCATTATTGACCATTAATTTTCTTGCACCCACGAATATCGAATGATCTATAATAATAAATTCTCGCATCCATCCGCCGAGACACGCGCCGTAATATCCTGTCGCACCATTGTTCACAGGCCACAAAGGCACAACCCTAGCTAACCTCATTAACTGGATAAAAAATATACATGAAGCTTAGTTCTTGCTATTTGAAATAACAAACCTGTTATTTTAAATGAACAGGTTATTAATATTTGTTTGAAAAGTTTGTTAAATAATAAACGTCTATTGGTCTCGGGTAACAAAACATTGTAGGCTAGGTTAGTCCCAGTTACTTCTTCGTTGAGAAAGACTGGAAATTCTCAAAAGTATTCCGCAAATGTTCTGTAGCTATTTTAATCAAAACCAGCAAGACGGGCCGCAACTTGGTAGTTTACTAACCTAGGGCAATCCAAAACTATTGTGCAAGCAAGCTGCAGTAATTGTGTAAATACTGTAGGTGAGTATTGACACGTGTTTTCATGACTTTCTACGAATCAAAGTAAACCACAAAATTAAAATGTTTATGGGCGGTATTGAGAGTTAGTTTGCGGGTTGATGTTTCAGTTACAAAGCTTAACAAATCATGCCTGTCACCCACATGCTTGCTCTTTTAGAACATAGGTTTTAATTGAGATTTAAAAAGTCACAATAAGAAGCTAACAGATTTACTTGTTTGTTTAATTGCATAATTCAAAAGACCAGCTATTATGTTAAAACAAAACCATAAAATAAATAAAAAAATATATAATATCAGTAATTTCAATGTCAGAATATAAAATTTCATCACCCAATATGAATCATGTTCTAAATATGTCCACAAACATGCAAAATGCGTGTAATATTGTCACGCTTAAAGCCGTCGGCAAATTAACACTTAATTCGACGTGTTAATGGCCGCCGCTGACAACCCTATGATGTCATGTTATGAACAAAAGTCATATGTGTGTAGGAGTTTCATAGTATCATATGACGTTTTAACGTTAAGCATGTTTACCGCATTGGGGACTCGATTTAGATTTGTTATAAATATATACCTACAATTTGTAGGCTACAAATTGATAAATTATACTACCGCCACCAGACCTATGAAGTCATCGTCAAGTCAAGAGGAAATACGCAGTACTGACCTATCAAATACGGATGTTTAATTGCGATACACATAATTTCCGAGTTATGGTAAGAGCATTTACAGTCAGCGTCATATATTAAATGGAAATTTAATTGAAATATTAAATTAAAGGTGGATTTAAATGTAATTTTATTTAATTAGTTAGTAGCAGCCAAGGTAACCAAATATTTCGGTACACGTCTTTATTACTGTAAGAATAAGGGTGTGGTGTGTTACGAAATATTTGGCTACTCTGGCTGCTACTAACTAGATGACGCTGACTGTACCTAACTGATTCTATGCTATTGATATTGATATTTATTTATCTCATAATATTACATTGCATTATAAATAACATTAATGTAAATATATAGGAATTAACTATGATCGTCAAGGGTATAAAAATTGATAAAAAAAATACAAATAACACTGCATGACTTTTCAGCCTTACGGCTATTGTACTTTCCAAAAGTATTTTTTTTAATTAGGACTGAAATTCCGATACACAGACCACGTCTTTCAATCCCTTCGGGAGTTTTTCATATAGGGTAGGCCCCATCACTTCGGGCTCTACCTATACCGGCTGATACCTATTGACAATCATCCACTACACCTTCGCTCTCTGAACAATATTTTTTTGATTATGTAGGTACAAATTGAACACGTAGATAAAAATACAGGAGAAACACATATACTCACCTCACAAATACGGAATATCACTTGCTCAATACCGCAGGGAAGTGTGACAGGATGCCTCCTGTTTATAGCATACATAAACGACTTACCTAAAATCTTAGACACCCCATGCGTTATGTTTGCTGACGACGTCTCAATATTGTTGAGATGTTCAGATAGTTTAGAATGTAACACTCGTCTTCAGGAGACCCTTAACACAGTTACCAGCTGGCTTCTTGAGCATAACCTAGATATAAACTTAAAAAAACGAAGATAATCCAATTTAAACCAAATCAGAAAAGGCCTTTACAACTTAGTCTACTAATTGACAAACACACCATAGAGGAAATTAACGAGTTCAAACTATTGGGTATAATTTTAGACTCGAGTTTTAATTGGAAATCGCACGTACAATATAACTAGCTAGGTTCATTTACGCTCTGAGTGTTTTAAAGATCAATACAAACCTTGAAACGGCTAAATCGGCATATCACGCGTATGCGCACGCATGGTTGCGATATGGAGTGTTGCTGTGGGGAGAAAGCACTAATGTGCTACAGTTGTTCGTTATGCAGAAATATGTATCCGTATTCTAACAAACACGCGTGTACCAAACAGTTGTCGTCCTCATTTCAAACAACTTGAAATACTTCCACTACCCTCCATTTATATAATGGAGGCGGCGTTATTTGTAAAAACTCACCTACAGTTGTTTGAAATTAAAAAAACAACTTAGACCCAATCGCAAACATGTCAAGCAAATGCTATTGGCAATCACCAAACTAGCTATGGTTAAAAACGGCCCTTATTGTCGATGCGTGCGTATTATAAACAAAGTACTCGGATTCTTGAACTTGGACAGTAACGATAAAATATTTAAGAATCAACTAAAGAAAGTTTTAATAGACAAATTTTATTATACAATGGATGAATTTTTCAATGATAATAGTCTGGATTGCGTAAAATGAATGAATTTGTTTCTCTATTCGATGTTTCTTTTTTGTTGTATATTTTAATGATCGATTATTTTATTATTACTTTAATTATAGAGATAGAATAATATAATGCATGTGCTTTGAATTGTAACTTTGACATTATTTGACATTTTAAATATTTATTTTGTATCCTATATTGTCCACCCTAGCAGGGTATCATGTACCTACTTGACCAAATGTAACATCTTTTAATGTATAAATGAACATGATCACAATGGAATAAATAAACGAAACTAAACTAATATAAAATAAAAAACAGATGGGTCAATCAACTATTTCTGCCCCGTTTGCCAGGAGACAATTTGGCAGTTTCCTAGAAAAAATGCCATACTACATTTGAACATGCTTAGAAGATGGCCCACACAAAAAAGGATTGAGCATGACAAGAAAACGTACATTTGGGGAATTTAAACTCATGAAAACGCAGTATAAAAAGTGACCCAGGAGACAACCATGGCAAATAGTGTCAGAAAATAGTTGATTCACTCAGATAATAAATATGCGCAAGCGCGACATACTGAGACGACGACATACAAACTTAAAAACTACAAAAATTACATTTCACATAGGTACCTACATTAAGTGTTTATTGTCAGTATAGACAACGCGCAACCGCGGTCTCTTTAAGATCTTTTTTCACACCTATTTCACCGTCCACAAGTTCTGATCTAATTAGCATAAATTATAAAAACCTGACGACATTAAACTTTAGGTCCAATAATGCCCGTGAGCTTGAAGCTCCATAACCCGTGATTATGCGTCACCCTATAATCTGTCCAATGATTATGCTCATGGTCATAATATCTATAATCACTATAATTATGGAGCAGTGGGATTAGACATTGTTGGGGAATGTTTTGCATCCGCTTGGGCATCAATATTGACCTCGCTTAGTTAAGTACGTTTTGGATAATCGTAAATCATAACCTTATAACAAAACATAAATATCAATTCGTATAGTTATGCCAATGCATTTCGCCAAACATTTGTTGATTGGAGTATCATCATCATGAGAAATATGGTAATTTACAACACGAAACAGTGTTTCATTCCTTCGAACCGATCCAATTCTGATATGATGTCAACATGACAACAATTATATTTGACTTTTTTCTAAAGTACTTATGCAAGACTTACACAAGATGATAACTAACATTAACTAAATTAAATTAAAACTAAGTTGAATCTAAAAAAATCCTCGAGGCATTGTACCGAGGATGCTGGCGGCATTTCCTCGCTGAATAGCAATGCTGATGCGTTGCGCAAAAAAGCTGCTACCTTTTCGGTCACCAGTTACGTCAACCAAATGTTTCGCGATTTCCGCAAATAACTTTTGCGCACTGGGACCCTACGGATAGAGGGTCTCGACGCCAAATGGTACAAAGTTGTACTCTCTGCCGAGGCCTCTATACTTAATACGTTTTAGATTACTTAGTCTGTTGAAGGTGTGTCTACACAGTTAGCGTTCCACACAAGCATCCGTCCCAAACTTCAAGGAAACAAAGACACATCATCAGCTTTACTGCCATCATCTCTGACAATGCCAGGCGGCTGAAGAAGAGCAGCAGGCACATTGATGGTGGCAAGAGACCAGCGGATTATGTCATTAAGTGTCGCATTGTCTTGAAAAACGGCCTCCACTTTTTGCAAAATCCATATTGCAATACAAGGTGTATCATCACTAGGAATTTTGTTGTTTGATATAACGTCTAAACGGATTTTGCAAAGGACACAACGGAATAAATCTTGTAGTTTGTATTTTTTGCGTAACATAACGTAGGTGAGTGAGTAGGGCGCGTCTTCGTAGATTGAACGATTTAAACATGATCAATCTTCATCAAAGCAGAATGAGATTTACGAGCGACAATGCGTTCATTGCCGGCCGAGTTGACGCGAACGGCTGACGGCTGCCTAGCGCGTGAGCAATGGATGGCTAAGCGCATTGCTGATACATGACTTAGAGTTGGAAGCGTGACGTTTGATTTGGTTAGATGTTAAGTTGTATAGTACATTTGAACGCATTTTATTACATTTTGCCTAAAAAGTAACGAAAGCGTTAAATATTGCATATTGTATGGGTTTGCTTGCTACGTTCAATTTTCTGTATTTTAATTCACCAAATATTGTTTAATATTATTTTTGAAAACGGAAACTCAACTTTAAAATATTAGTAGGTATAGACCCAGTACTCGACACTGATCCAATACTTCGCTACTTTCCTCTTAATTGATAACAATAGAGGTCTGCATTCTACTTAGACCATGGCGACTATAAATACTTATCCTAATCTAACATGAGAAGGAGTCTTTCAAATAAACAATTATATTTTCCACCTTTCCTATAAGTAACCGAAATATCAATAACAACTTAGAAAAGTTTTAAAACCCCCGACATTTTAATTTCGAAGTTCAATCAGTATCTCAAAACCGGCTGAACCGATTTTAATGAAATGTTGCAGTGTGCAGAGAACCATTTCCATCACGTCAGCTTTCGGACAAAAAATAACGCATTTGAAATCGGTTCATTCGTTTAGGAGCTACGATGCCACAAACAGACCTGTGTGCACTTGAAACTTATAAAACCCCTCTTTTTGCGTCGGGGGTAAATAAAAACAAATTAGGAAAATAAGTAAAAGTTGCATTTGCAGTGCACTGCATTTCAATCAACCAATGCCGACGAGACGGCCTCTGCAGCCTAGTTGGTAGTGACCCGGCCTACGAAGCAAGATGTCCCGGGTTCAAATCCCGGTAAGGGCATATATCTGTGTGAAGGGCTCTTGAGTCATGGATGTCTTCTACGTATTTAACTATTTATTTATCTATATAAGTATGTGTATCGTCGTCTAGTACCCATAGTACAAGCTTTGCTTAGTTTGGGACTAGGTTGATTTGTGTAAGATTTTCCGAAAATATTATTACGTCTTATTATTATCTCTTTATTCATATTTCCTCTTATGTTAGGTTTGTACAATAATTATATAAAAAGAAAAATATAAAACAATACATACAAAACATAAAATCATTATAAAGACGTGTACCGAAATATTTGGCTACCTTGGCTGCTACTAACACACCTTGATGATTCCGCCAATGTCGAGTTTGGATAAGACACGGCCAGTATATTTAATCTTGACGGTGGACCGCAGGTATTAGTGTTCGGTAGGTAGTATAGCCGACCGATTGAACCGCCAATCTACAACAAAACACCGACTACAAAAAACACAATCTACCTTAAGCTCCTTTGTTTTATAAAAGGATTATATGGGGTTAAGGGGTTTCAAATCTATTAACTACTTATACTTATATGATGAGTACTTCTGGTGGTTAGTGCCTTAGGATTGCAGGTCCATCAGCTCGTCCCCGAACAAAGTGCACTCTCCAGCGTTCCTCCCTCCAGATTACGTTTAACCCCTTCCATGCTTCCAAGTTTTTAATAATGTTGCCATGTAATAATCTGCATTTACCCTAAAACTGACCATGCTTGCCATGTAAAAGCTGGTTTATCCTAGTTATAATGATAAAATCATGACATTTATATTAATAACACATTCACATAGGGTCATATTTGAGGATCTATCACAACTTAATGTAATTTTTTGGACAAGAATTTACTTATTATTCCACAATATGGCGAGCAACGTATAGCATGACAAATGACAAACTTCGGTCATTTGGATTTTAGGCATGTTTTACGGATGTTAGGCATGAAATATATCAAAATATACAATCGTGCACACGCTTCTTGAAAACATATTTGTGAATTTTGTACGCGATGACAATTTGTGGAACGAGAATCGAAGCGACCGGTAAATGTCGGATTTACATTCGATAAAATCGGAAATATTTTCTGGAGTTGGATATTGAAAATATCAAAATGTTTAAAAATATTCGATGTGAGTCAGTTTTTATAAGTTTTCTTGATCGGAAGAATACTTAAACCTTATATACTTGATTGCATTTCCTTCGCGGTGACTGCAATTATTTGCTTGTAGGTAAACGACTTGCATCATACGTAATGACGAATAATTGAATATAATATGAATATGATTCGTAAAGGGTTTTGTATTGGTCACAAACTCTCTTCCTTACAACCCTGCCCTGTTCACGCTCACGCGTAATTGCGCACGACATCGCGCCTGTTAATATGTGTGGAGTGGATTTTCACAGCGTTTGCCGAGCAACATTGCCAAACATGCTCATACGTTTTTTGGAGTAAGTAACCACTAATTGATAGTTACCGATGAGTACACTACATAACTCGGAAGAGTCATTTGTCCGAAAGCATATTTTTTCCGAATTTCATAATTCCGAAAACCATGTTCCGTTGTTTTTTTTTTGATCTTTCAGGATATAATACTAACCTAACCTAACCTATTTATCTATTTTATTTAATAATCTGCTTCCATGTTTTCGCTAAGTGGTAAATGGCGTTCGGAATTTTGATATTACGGAATAATAATGCTTTCGGACAAATGAATCTTCGGCATTTTTGTGTGTTCCCGTTACCGATGGCTAAGACATATCTTACTCGTGATCGGGGGCTGTTTGTGGAGTCCGGACTGTTGATGCTTGCAAGGGCATAGTACCTAATAAAATTGAATAAAAGGAACACTCACAAGGATACAATTATTACATATAACTGCGGCATAGAAAGAATCACGACCCGAACGCGATCAGGTTTAATAGGTCATGTTAAACAACACTGCAATACAATACCGAACGTATAACCATGCTCTGACCGTTGCTGCGGCACACGATTGGACTATGATAGACAAGAGATTGTAATTTACGGCCGGCAGACCAGCACGACTATAAAAGGGGATGTAAAACGTCTGGGTTCGACGAGATGGTAAATGTGGATGGTTGTGTGATGATTGAGTGAATGGGGGCCTAAATTAAATCTAAATGATCGTTCCGACAACTTTGGCGATAAAGAGCCTTTCTGAATTTTGAGGGATTTTACAGGAGAACGGAAGACATCGATCCCACCTTAGAGTCGGAGGGTTGACAATCCAACGGCGGCAAGGTACGGTAGTATACCACGGGTAATAATCACAGGTCAAACTAAAAGAGAATACACGCCGAACTCTCGGGAGTCCCTTTAAACGCGACTTAACTCCTGGCGGCGTCTCCGACGGAGGTTCTCACGATCAAGAACCGGAAGTGCTGGTAAGCGGGACAGGCCGCTCGCTTCTCCCTCTGGCTCGCAGACTCCGGATGATGGCTCTCAGCGCACTCGTACTGACATCACCTGGCATCACCTCGGGGAACAACCACCGTGAACTTAGGCTTGGGGCCTAAACCCGGAAGCTATGAAACAAAATTTTACGATAAATATTTCTACTCCACTGTCTAGACTAAAAGCCAAAAATCAACCACCACTGACAGGCGACAATGCTTACCCAGTATGCTATAACAGCACCCGACCTTCAGAAAAAGGCGGAAACTCTTCCGTTTCCCTCAATGTGATAACTACCACAACTGGTTCCACCACCGGCAAGCTTCGCCTCAGGGCTTGAGAAAACGCTGATGTACTAGCGCGAAAACTGTTATTCTTAACACCAAAAACTGTGGACGAGGAACTCGGGTCTGTACCCTATACACGGTATACCACGCTTCACACTTTCAGCAAATAAACCAAAGTAAAAAAACAACTCTTCACTCTCGAAGAACTATTCTCTTTGACTCCTCTTTGTTTTCTGATGATTTGACAATTAAGAAGAATCATTCTCGAACAATCTAATTCAAACTTTAAAAACCTCCTCCAATTTCATTCATAAAAACCAGACAGCACCAAAGCAGGCAAACCCGTCGGTAAAGTTGAATATAAAGAAAATGCACACCATCGGAAACGCGCCTTGTGCGACTACTGAACTTCAGAAATAATGCGCTAGATGGCGCTGCAATATAAGGCAAACAGTCATACGAATTTAAATAGCAAGGATTAATGCAATTAATGCTGCACTACATAAATACTAGTGTTATTATTATTATTATCGTATTGACAAGAGACATCATTCTGATCTTGACACATTTTATTGCTACTGACCCTGTACATCTCTGACTATATTACATTAATGTTCCTTTTTTTGTTTTGTTTTGACGCTTTGAGACATCACTACGAACATTAGAATAATTATTAATTGTATTTGGACGCTCAGAGACCTTATACATCTCTGGAATATTGAATTAATATTAGTAACTTCTTGTTAATGCTGATACAGACCTTATATCAAATGTAATGGTCATATTTTTCAATTATATTTTGTTTTCATTAACTTAGTGACATTTAGTTTGTTAACCGTTTATACCGGTCCTTAATCTGCAAATTTTAAATAATTATTGTGTAAGATTATTATTATTTTATTGTAAATTACTGTTTGACATGTAAAAGTGCCCTTGTGGCCTATTTGCAGATTTGGCCTAAATATGATGGGGCAGATTGCTGAAACAAATTGTCGTAAATATGTGGACACGACGGACATACGCACCGAATTTTTTTCTAGGTCTAGTTAGGTACATAGCTTTAAGTTTATATTTTCTGGCGGTCATTTTGAATTTAGTATCGGTGTATTATTTTCTGAACTCTAATAATGTTTACTTAGACACTAAGTTTTTGATTCTAAGTGATTGAAAACTTGTGATATGAATACCTATAATTCACAATGACCGCCATATAAAAAGATGGCCAACAAAGGAGTTTTTTCCTATCAAAAACTTAAAGCTTGAGAAAAATGGTGATTTTGTCCAGCGTGTCCACATGTTATCACCTGAAACTGCTCCACTATTAAACGAATTGCAGGTTGAATTGAAGTGGTTCAGTACATTATTGAAATATACCTAGATTTTTTTTTAATTTCAATCGTTACTTGAGTAAATTAAAATGGTATCTGGGGTAAGATAAGATAAGATAAGATAAGATAATTCTTTATTAACGCCACAATAAACGATTACACAAAACATATCAATGCAACAACAAGCGACGCTAAAAGGAGCCCCACTCAGCTCGGGTACTAGTTAAAGAACAGCTGTTTAGCTGGGGTGCTGGACAAATAACGGTTACCTACATCCGCTTCCGCCTCACCATAAATACAAAAGGAGCTATGCCATTTATAACCTGTCTCACGTTAGCACTATTATATAAAATTAATTTGACTCCGATTTTCGCAACAATGATACGCAATCAGAGTTCAGACTTATACTGGTTCTTCCGATGCTAGTTGAAAGCGTTGTGAATATCAAACCACAGACCATATCAAACCTGTCTTGCAACTGTTTTCCAATTTGTGGCACTTACCTACGTTAAGGCAGTGTTTTAAGAAAGTCGAGTCGTAAGTATATCTATCGATATGATGTCGTAAATTAATTTATACTTACCTATAAAATACAGTGTGTGACTTCCATAAGAACATATTTTAAGGGCTGAAAGTATGAATAAACGCGAATTGGTAGTGGTATTGGTCAAAATAATTCGGCACGCAATGAATCGGTAACATAACTAACAATTACTGACAGTAACATTTGAAACTAGCTCTGCCTCTCTGAACCGTCAAATAAATGTTCGCAATACATTGCTGATCAAGATTTTTTTTTAATTAATAAATTCTAGTAGAAAAGGTAATTTTAGTACTTTTTCGATAATAGGTACGGTTATAAGCACTAAAAAAATATTTCCTATTGGATGTCACACGCTGTATAATATTATTATGGTCAATTATATGCATAAAAATAATTTGATATGTCAAATATTAAGGGCAATTTATATTAAGTAGTAGTGGTGACCTACAGTAGCATTTCTGGCAATTAATTGTTTTTTCATCTGTTAAATAAATAAATTGATGAAGACGATGAAGACGAATTGGGGTACCAGAATTGGACTCATTAAAATAATTATTCCGATTTAGACAATAAACGTGATATAGATTTATATAAGGTAAACCTTTTAGAATAATACCGTAGATAGATATGTTTCATGCTTGTATGGATCGTAATCACAACAAACTTACATTTAACTTATAAGTTGGACCGTTTCATTGCAGTAGACAGTCATATATCACACTCAAATCTTGTCTCAAAATGCAAGTGCAAGTTCACGTCAAGTTTAAGGTTGGCACTCGTTTCAGAATTAACATTTTATTTTTCTTTCTATCATTTGAATGATTTTATTTTATTATACAAATACCTACCTATATACTGTTAAATCAAATCAAAATGATATGCTTATCCTAAAGCATATCATTTTAATGAAAGGTTATTATATTTACGGCCACAAGTATTTATTACACATGTAGTTTAAGTTTGAATTTACAGACATTTAACGAAATAAATATCGATCATACTCAAAGAAATGTCGAAAGAGAATGTAAAACGCACATTTTGTTTTTTCTGAATTTATTCTCCTTAGGAGTAAATATCTTTTTACAAATGGCTTCATTTGTACCAGACAACTCAATTTGAAATTTACATGTGGCTCAATCAGCGTGTGTCGTGACCTCAAACTTGAAATTAAGGTCAACATGTGAGGTAAAGGTCAACACGTGAGCGGGGCAATACGCGTTGATTTCGCTTACTTGACGCATTTTTCGCATATGACTGTAATACGTCGGAAAATTCGAGGAAAGTGATTTTTGGTCATTTACCATTTCAATGTAGGTATTTATTCGCAACCAACTATACAAACACATGAAACGTAGTGCCAATATAATAAATCAGCCTATATACGGCCCACTGCTGGGCACAGGCCTCCCCTCATGGATGAGAGGGAACGGGCAGTAGTAATGCCAATGCCAGGTACATGCAACACCAGGGCCCGAAAACTGCACAGCAATTTTGATATTTCACGGCTTGACTATAATAATAATAAATACACTTTATGGCACCACCATAATGAGAGTAACATCTTACAAAAAAAAAACAGTTTCTTACAAATACAGTATAATATTATCGAGCATGATTTTTTAAATTCCATGCCTATACAAATACAATACAAATGCAAATAATTTATTGCCTGAAAGTAAGTAATTATAAAGTTGATAGTGGTTCCATGGTTTCTCACTATCAGCCATTATATATTCTACAAGCATATCATTGAAATTTAATGTCCTAAAAATAAAAATAAAATGTCAAATTTCAATACTAAGAATTTGAATTATTTAATAATAAAAAAAAGAAATATCAATGTTACGAGTATGCTATGTGATCATGTGAACACAAAATAAAAAACGAAACAGGAAAACAAAAACAGAAAACGTGATCAATATCAAATATAGAAAGTAGGCGTCATGTAAGTAAGCAACTTTGCCGTGCAAACCGTGGAAAACATCGTGTGAAGTACCTAAAGACTAACTTACAAAACCTTTTACATTTTCCTTTTATCTAGTCATAACGAAACAAAAAACAATCACATTCCACTGAAACAAAAAACTTTCTGAAATAAAATAAAACTTTGCGAATGTCCTTATCTCAGTAACTATAAAAAAAATGTTATCTTGAGTTATTAGATACCGTTGACTTACAGCCGAGAGAGGGCATTGTAGCTAAAAAGCAAACGTCAAGATGATTAATTGCGGAGTTATCTTTGAGAACTTGGTAATTTGAGGAGAATACGTCTTTTGACAATTCAGGTAGAATTACATAAATTTTATTTACAAAGCCTTTTGCCAAAGCGCTCTACGCTGTTATTTAGGTAATTATTGTAATCAATTCCAACATTAAAAAATAAAGACTAGAAGTTTACCTAAGCAGAAACGTCCACTAACAAAATTAAAATTTTGATCAAAATGGAAAATTTAAAAATAATTGTTCGTCACAAGCGGAATTTAAACCCGCGACCTTTGGAATCTTGAGACGTTGGTGCCGTTTTAGAAGTTGTAACCAACTTCGCGGTAGATGTCCCTCCTATATATAAATTATATAAACAATGGACGGATTCCAGAGGTCGCGGGTTTAAATCCCGCTCATTGCAAATAATTGTTAAATTTTCCACCTTAATTGAAACATAGAATATAGACTTTATCAGCAATAAAAAACAACTAAACCATCCGCTAGAAAACACTGTAGAGCCCGATCTTTTCCAAATACATAAACAATATGAGCAAAATATTACTATTGCCAAAAACTAATGGAAATAGAATCTTAGGGCAAATAAAATTTAACGAAATCGAATCAGCTGCACTCTAAAAGTGTATAGTTCCATAGGCATTCGATACTCACATATGATATTTAGGATTTGAACGATACAAATGGCCAATGGGGTCCAATAACAAACAATGGAATATACACAGATGAGCCAGTCATATCGTTTTTGGGCGACGTGCTTACTAGGAGTAACCGTTTTGATAGGCTGTGGTGCAAGCTATGTGACGAAGCGAATACAAAGAAAATATTACGTTGATAGAGTTCTGAGCTTTATTTGTCTTTTGACAGTTACATGCCCGGTCCACGATTCAAGGACTAAGACGCAAAATGAGAAATATTTCGACCGGTTTTTTTTGTATACTTATGTAAATTATTTTTACATAGATAACTCCCGTGAGTCTCAGACATATTAAAATAAATGTTCACGATTAAGATTTCGATCAAGTACAATAAAGACGTGAGTGGCCCGTTTAATTATATTTTAATAATTAAACTAATGTTATTGAAAGTAATACTCTTGTGCTATCTCATTTTTGTAGCACCGCCACAAAGTTTGGCTCTACCGCCAATAATACGACCCCCTTCTTCAAGCGGCGCAATCACGCTGCCATAAGCAGTGGATACATATTTGAGTAGCGTATAAACGTTTAACATCCACATTGTAAATATTCTAATGAGATGATGTCTATACTTCACAGATAACGCTATCTCGAGCACACGGATGTGGGTAGGCAGGCAGTCAGGTGACAGCCACGGTTGAAAGTGAACGTCTACCTGACATTGGTGTGGTATCGAGCTAATAAATACCTAGATTTTGGTGCTTAAGCGAGCACTAATAGTCTTAATGTTTTTTTTACCATACCTACTTAATATTAAGAAAGAAAAAATATACATACGCATACACATACGCATTAATTAACACATTAGCTTTTTTTTAATACACAATCATGTCAAAATGAAGCGAGAAAAAAAACAACACAATGTGTTGTGTAAGCGTTTGCTGTGGCACCGATTTAATGTCACACCGCTGGTTTTCAGTCCACATCCGATTTTATACTCATAGCTTCTGCCCGCGACTCCGTCCGCATGGAACTCGTTTATGTCGTAGTTACATACAATTTTTCACCCCTATTTTACCCCCTTAGGGAATAATTTCCGGGATAAAAACTATCAAAGGTCCTTCCCCGGGACTCAATCATGAAACCAAATTTCATCAAAATCGGTTCAGCGAGGAAAAATCTCGAGGAATAGAAAGCGATGCACGAGCGAGGCATTCAAATATATTGGTAATATTATTTCTTCTCTCACCGCTCCGTTACACCCGGTTTCGATGGATACAAACCTGATGTCTAAAGGAATCGCTCGTCGCTCATGACTCGAACAGGCCGACCGGTTCGGAATAGGCGCGTAAAAAGCCCGGTCGCAATGCATGCCAATTCGTCGCCGGACTCCGAGCGAAACGGTGCCAGCACCAACGGCTTGCTGGGCAGTCACGTACGGACAATACTTTGACGATGACGTAAATGGCAATATACACAAATATGAAATCGGACACTATCGTCCGGCGCTTCCAATCTTAATCACCATTAAATAGGGTTGTAAAATGTTGTAGGCGATGGGCTAACCACCTATTACCGCAAAAAATCATTTTCCTCATACTTCTTAACCTAACTACTTAATATTATAAATGCGAAAACTTGGATGTTTGTTACTCAATCACGTTTAAACGGCTTAACATATTTGGATGAAATTATACACGAAGGTAGTTCAAAGCCTGGATTAAAATAAAGGATAGTATTTATCCCAGGTCCACGCAGACGAAGTCGCGGGCAGAAGCTAGTATTACTAAACTACAATTAGAAGAAGCACTGTACCAAAAAATATCTAAAAAGGGTAGGCATGTCTCTGCCTACTCTTTTTGGATACCGTAGTGAGTTTATATACTTATGCCTGTAACGCAAGATTTACTCGTGTGAATGTACGAAAGGACATAGCACGTAATATGCTGACTGTGGCCCCGTGACCGGTGTGCGAATTTCGCCTTGCACTCCGCTGCCCCCTGCCGTGCACGAAACCTAAAGCTCAATGTTTCCAACCTTCGGGTCGTCACTCCCTGGGGAGTCGCGTAGCCTCGACAAGGTGCAGGCTGCAATATGAAGTTAGTGATGTAAGGATAAGATATTAAAGTAAACAATGCGTGATACCTCGCGACCGGGTACTGTTTGTAGAGTCAGGACGGCCCGCGAGATGTTTCGCGGCGACATAGACTATCTGTCTCTTTCTAAGCGTTCTAAATAGAACGATATACTGAAAGAAAGATCGTTCTATCTCGCTGCGATACAGCCGTGCTGCCCCCTAGCACACTAGGTTTTATGTCCGACGTAAAGCATTCGTCCCTCTTGCACTCGCATATTTGCCAGAACGGGACGAATGCTTTATGTCCGACATAAAACTTAGCGTACTAGCCCCCCTGGTGTGTTCATGATTGCAAGGAGGCTAGTAAGTACCTAAATAGTAAATACTCGTGTTTTTTTGTACTGATGTGAGACGTCTCTTTCTTGACTGGTTTAATCGTATAATATATGTTACTGTCAGATTATGAACACCCTGATTTTATAATCTTACTCGCGACATTTTAAAAATAAATAAAATGAAAATAAAATAATAAAATTGTGAACAAATGCCAATATTTTAATTGTATATTGTGAAATAAATAAGTCTAAATCTAAATCTAAACATCTCTAAGACAATTTGGATAATAATTATATATTATATTTGGACGCTGAGAGACCTTAATACATCACCGGAATAAAAAAACAAATATAGTAGACATTTAGATGGTCGATAAAAAAACACGCTCTACGGAAAAGCAATGTCAGTGCGACAAGATAACGGGGTCTACTTATATCTAAGGCGTACTGCGTAAACACATTTCAGGATGTTTATTTTGAGATATGACATATGACGTCTACCCTCTAGAGGCCTTTTAAAAGGCCGTGTCAGTTGTTGAAAATTCAAATACATTAAGAGACTAGTTCGCTGTTCGATTTGCGTGCTGGGCGGCAACAGGCTACCCAATGCTCGGGTTACCTCAAAGCCTAAACCAAAAGCTTTAGTTAAGACAATAAAGCCCCATGTGGCTATAAATCACAGGAAAGTAACAAAAATGTAACAAGGTGCCGCAATAACGCATGTGTACCTACCATAATATTCGCACCGCAATAACATTAACTCATAGTACTACTAACTCCCCATTGCTCATAAGGGTAAGGTGGTATATACCATTCCAGACGGAATATAGCTTCGTATTGTTAAAACAATAAATACAGGGTACTTAATAAATGAGTTTACTGTATATCTGAAAATTATCTAGAGTGGAGAGAACCGAAGATACTTTTTTAAATATATATTATATATATAAATACATATCAGCCGAAAGACATCCACTGGTGGATATAGGACTCCCCAAAGAGTGCCACAATGACCGGCCTTGGGACACCCGCGTCCAGCGGCAGCGGACTCCCGCAACCTTTATCAGCAGGTTGATCACGTAACGCATTGTACGTACGTTAGGTTGATCTAAATGTCAATAATAGGGGTTTAGACACTAAATAAAATAATCAAAAATGTCGTATTTTCTCGACAAAGGATTAAAAATGTAGTCAAATGGAGAAAAAATCAACGCAATAGGTTAAATAATCACGAAGTTATAATTGTCCAAAGTTTTAATAAGGGGTGTGTTCTGACCCTTTTTCGCAAAACGCAACTTCATGTGAAACTTCATGATTGTGACGTCACTAGAAGACGGCAATGTGCCGTGCCCATCGTGTTCGGTGCCGCCGTCGGCGCGGCCCCCGGCAGCATCCCGTAACGTGACGTCACACACTGTTTGCGTTTTCTCTCTCTAACAAGCAATATTAAAACGGTTGTAGCTTCGTAATTTTTTGAGATATCTGAATGGGATTTTCGTCACTAGGCATATTTTTTTGCCTTCTTTCTTTTGGAGTAATAATAATTTTCGGATCTACACCCGTATTATATGGAAAAATGGCAGATAAACTGCCCTAACGCGCGTTCAAAACGTTACGTGATTATTCAGTCTACCTTGTGGGGGACTAAAATGATTGTATAAACAAAATATTAGTTATGTGAATCGAATTCAGAGTATGGTAAATATCCCTGAGGGACTACCGCGAAATGAAAAACGAACTAGCAAGTGCGACAGAGATGGAGATACACGAACGAAGTTAGTTTTCATTTCGCGGTAGGCCCTCTGTGCCCGCCGCTGCCCTCATACACGATACTTTCAATCGTATGCTATGTCAAAACAACAGAGAAAACGCATAGGTGTCAACTAGACATTAATGCCTCGTATGCGGATGTCAATATTATGCAATCAAATATTGACTTTGAGATGTAAAACAATAGATTTAAATGTTTGCCACGGATCAGTGTTTAAGCATACGAGGGGTTTTAGGTGTCGAGCATTGGGATATAATTTACCTTATCCCTATCAAAAAAAAAAAAAAACATATTTTATATCTACGATATTTTTGGAAGATACCCATTAAATTGTACTATTAGCCATTAGACTCTAATATACTCTAATAGAACTGTTCTATCTACCTTCTATCTCAATCATCAAGGGTAACGAATCAATGTCAATATTATCCGAGTTACAATAATAGCAAGGTTTGAAAAAAAAAATTTTTTAAATGTTTCTTAGTTGATTCGTATTTATAAAGATATATTTTGTGTTAAAGCTACATCTTGGCTAGCAGTACTGGTTGTGGGCCTTAAGTACGCTATAACCCGTTGGAGCTAACGGGACGCTTGTAAAAACCCCACGGTGGGTGTACACACCTACCAATATCGTCTACGGCTACAGCCTGATGACGTAATAACACAACTAGTGACTAACTTCTGATCATGGAGCCATGTCCGGATCATGGACATGGATCATGTCCATAGTATTCATACTAATATATAACCGCGAAAGTGCCTGTCTATCTGTTACATCTTCACGCCTAAACCGCTGAACCGATTTAAATGAAATCTGGTAAAGATATATGAGCCCCGGGGAAGGACATATGGTAGATTTTATCCCGGAAATCATCCCCTAAGAGACTGAAATGGGGGGTGACAGAATGTGTGGATCTACGACATAAACGAGTATTTACCGTTAGCTTTTCGGAGAAGGAAAAACATCGTGAGGAAACCTGCATAGATCCACGAAGAAATTCAAAGGTGTATGTGAAGTCCCCAACCCGCACTGGGCAAGTGTGGGGACTACTGCGCGTTCCCTCACATCCATGAGAGGAGGCCTGTGCCCAGCAGTCGGACGTATATAGGCTGAGTTATGAATATTCGTGGACGTCCTGTTCACACATGGCGGCGAACAGTCAAGAGTGAGCTGCGAGCAGTCGGACTGAGCGGGCGTCGCTCAGGACAGGAAGGCGTGGCGCTGACAGTGGAACAAATCAAGCGTCGTGGGTCAAAAGCCACGGACTAGCTCCTGAACTTTTTAGATACCTATGTGTCGTCGCTCAAAATACCAAAAGCATGGCGTAAGTCTAAAATAATCGCACTTCTCAAGCCTGGCAGTAGTAAGTATTCTGGCAAATAAAATAATTCTATTATATTCTATTCTATTTTGGAAAGGACCCCTCGGAGGCCGTCCCATATCCCTTTTGTGCCACACCTATAAGCTTCTAGAGCGAATGCTCCTGAATCGGCCCGTCCCGATCATTGAACCACAGCTAATCCCAAAACAAGCTGGTTTCCGTCCGGACAAGTCCTGCACGAGTCAAACGCTAAAGCTAACACAGCATATAGAGGGTCCTCCGCGAGGTCCACATGCAAACGGAAAAAAGCAACTGGCGCCCGCAGAAAAATGGTCTCCCGCAAGGTAGTGTGCTTGCCCCGATGTTGTTTATCATATATATCAATGACCAGCCAGCCCTGCACAAAACTCACCGGTTCGCGTACGCGGATTACCTAGCACTAGCGGCCCAAAGTAACAACTTCGAGGACACCGAGAGATCACTATCAAATGCCTTGGAGGGCCTCGCGAGATACTATGAGATAAACTGCCTGAAACTGAATCCCTTAAAAACTCAGAAGTACTCGAGCCCACCTGAAGATTATGTTCGCCCCGCTGAGAAGCTTCCCGCTGGGCATAATCACCCATGGCCGATCTGGAAATCCTTAAAAAGATTGCGTTCCCAGGTCGGTCGCTGCAGTAAGGAGAACTTGCTGAAGTGGGGCGCCCTAAGTAGCTCAGTCGCCCAGTGCTCATGTGGGATGGTTCCCCAAACGATGGAGCACAGGTTATCTTGCCCAGCGTGCCCGCACGCCTGCTCCAAGCAAGACCTCCGAGACGCAACAGACAGGGCGATAAGCGTCGCCAACTTCTGGTCCCGCGCAGTCTGAAACCATCGACACGAGAAGAAGAAGAAAAATAACTATATAGGTAACTTAACTTCTCCGTTCTCACAAAATCCAAGTGTATGGGCTAACTGTCTCATGTACAGTACCTAACAGCCTCGTAACCGATTTTTTATTGATTTGAGGATCCGTTGTGTTGACAGAAATGCTGATTCCTTACTCCCAACACAGCTCATCCTTGTGACCTTAGGCGACACTACTCACCACTATGCACACCTTATGAGTGTAGTAGTATTATTATCACTGCGATATTCTAAGTCGCGTTGAGCGCTAGTACGTCACATTTTCCAGATAAACTATTTTTTTGACATTTGTATGGAGCTCGTCGCTCCAGTCGGCCAACGCTCCATACAAAGGTAAAAAAAAAATCGCTTCAAAAAAAAAATAGTTTATCTGGAAAACGCTCAATAATCCCCCTCTTGCGGGAAAGTCCATCGTTCCGTTCCACGCAGTATAGAAGTAGCGATGATGCGAGATGAAGACGAGTCTTGTGTTATTTCGAAGATGCTATGACCGCCTTCTGTCTACAGCTATACCATCGGACCAATATTTTGGTTCAATTATATTGCATTGTCAACTGACTTATACAATTGGACTTCGGAAGGTTGATCTTTGACTTGCAAGATTGACCTAAACAAACTAACATATACCGCAAGTTTAATAAAAGCCAACAAATAAGTGATTGCTCGTTTAAATAATAGATACCGTATCCAAACAGCATCACAGCTCAGCACCCAGTCCTCTTAGCAAAAGGTTCTTCATTACCTCCCAGACGAGGTAATAGCAGGGCCGACACACGCGAGCATAACCTCTTAATTTATAGAACGAAACTAATGAAATTCCTGAGCAAAGTTTATTGCTTGCGACAGCCCTAGCTAACAATTTTCGGGAGCGCAGGGTTCAGACGCTTTAATCGTTTCTTTAATTATTTCTAAATTAATGTTTTGTCTTTGGTACGGTAATTCTACCGGATATCCGCCGGAATGAAATATCTCGCTAACAAGTGCGTTTCGCCAATTTGAAGAGAATTCCTTGTTGTCAAATTGAATTAAATTCGCCCCAGCTTTCGACGGAAGGGAAAACATGGGCTTTTGACAGTGCCTAATTTTGCGTACCTTTTGTTAGTGCGTAAACCGGGTCCCACACGCCTTTCTTTTCTTTGTTACTTGACAACGTATAAACTTACCAGCGTACACGTAGATTGCTATACTGTCTTTATTATTGTAGTGGCTTGACTCGTCAAAGGAGTAAAAAAATCGAAACACTGCCGCGCCTTCGACAATGTATTCATGACAAATATTTATATTATTAGTGGACCAGGTTTGCAAAAGAAATGCTTCGGTGTTTGGCCATGATGAGAAGATGTGTTAAATAAAATTGATTGACGATCGAGGATTTACCTTCAGTCTAAAGACATATGGAATGGTCGGAAGGCCAGCAGGTCGATCACGTAACGCATTGTACGTACCCGTAGTCGAGTTCTCCAATATCTATAAGACAACCTTTCAAAACTATCTACACATGTGTCTTATGTCAATAACAATAAAGTCTCTGTATAGATATTTTTCAAAGGTTGTCCGTGTAGATAGGGATCCCCTTGGATCGCATAATGTTATTTAGGCTATTATTGTTTCGCATAATTAGTGCGGCATATTTTGTTTTGGCATAATAGTACTTTCGCATAGAAATACTTTGGCCTACTACTTTTTTGGCATACTACGCTAATAGCATAATTTCAGTTGAACTAATCTGCATTGGCCGATTATACATTACGCATACTATTGTTTGGGCTAATAATTATTTGGTATATCAGTCATTATCCATAATTTCAGTTTTCTTAATGAATAAAACTCAGTTTGATATGATGCCAATTGATTATTATGCCTATTTGTGCTTATGCTTTTTGTCATTAGTCTTCATGAAGATGATGCTTTTATGCATTCATATGCTTTTTAATGTTATGCGTATATAATTATGCGTAATGAGAATTATGCACATCACTATTTCGGCGAAAAGCAATTATGCGTAACAATAATAGTACAAATGACTTTATGCCCTCTAATAGTGAACCGTGTAGATATTGGAGAACTCGACTGTACGTTAGGTAGACCTAAATGTCAAATTTAATATGGAAAAATTACAGTTAAACTGTCCTAACGTGAATTGGAAACGTTACGTGGTTACACCTCAGGTCAGCAGTACCCGCAATCGATGAGCCAGTAGTCTGTACGAGGAGATGTATGGATGTGATCGAAGTGAAACAAGTATACTATAGAAGAACCGTAGTATTTGGCGTTATTAGGTCTCTGCCTACCCTAATGATACACGGTCGTGGGTATTATGTATGATGTATGTTAATATTGAACTTGACCATACGTACAAACAATTATACTTAATACCTTTTTTTATCGTGAGAACCTGCGAACCAGGTATCCAATCACCGGGGGAAGACTGGGTTATGTGGTGTTTCTATCCACTAAAAACTCCACGGTGCCCTGCATCTGCGCTCTCACTCCAGGATCTCATGCTGAAAGCACTGGAGCCCCCCTCGCGCCTCACCACATTTGGCTCGTCCTAGGCGTAAAGAAATGCTGTCCTTCCCTGGGGTTCTTAAGCGAGTGCCCCAGCCCCCGCCAGAACACTTTTTCACACAGAATTCAGAAAAGTAAGTTTTGCTCCACGACGAGAGGGATCAAAACGCTACTTTTCTGTTCAAGCTACTTTTTTAATTTATACATTGGCATGTACGAGTAGCATTTACGCAATGTGCCAATTGAAAACAGATTTTAAATAAAAAAATCGATTGTAGTTTCATCGTAATCGATTCAAAACGAACATATTTCAAGCGTTTATTCTATACTATAGCGGTGGCAAACTAGCGTACTATTAGCCTGATGGTACGTAGACACCTTAGCCTATGGACGTTCGCAACTCCAGAAGAATCTCAAGAATATTGTTAAAACTTCTTAATTAACTTTAACAGTATCTTTTTGGGGGGCAGGGCGGGTAGGGGGTATAATACCTACCCTACATAATAGTTTCATATGAATATTTAATGAATTTAGTTAAACTGACATACTGGAAATAGGTTGAAAGAAATACGTCAATATCTCAACATGGAATTACGTACAGTCCCATAAAAATATGACCAATCGGAAATGCGTCAAATGAATTTAATACAAAATATTCGTATTTTATTTTAAATGTTGATATTAATTTAAATAATACATCACTTTAACGTATTTAAATATGAAACTATTTAATACTGGACAAAATTCCATGACGAGGAGTTTCTAATTTACATTATTCAGATTCGACTAATAATTTCGAGTCCGGGCTAGATTCATTTTGAGCAAGAGAAAAATTGGACACAATTACATTTTCACCAATTTAACTTTTGATGGTAACACTTTTGGTCCTATTTCAAACTGGTCATTTCGAGTTGACGGGTATAGCACTCCTGTGGTCTCTCCTGTGGTCAATAATTAAGAGTTCACGTGCATATAAATAATGTTTTTATCGCATAGTAATATAGAAGAGGAGATGCCGTTTATGCGGATTAAGAGTCCAACCAAAAATAAGGCTTCGTAGCCCTTAACTTTGATAATGTCCACAGGAAAGACGCGAACCTAACTCTGTGTATGACCCAACGCTCTTCCATTTGTGTCGAATGATGGTAAATCGTTTTTACACTGTGCATGTGAACGTGAATAAACCTACACTTAAAATTAAATGTTCATTAAAATAAAACAACTCCTAACGGCCCGTGCCAACTTAATTAGGAAACAAAGAACCATTTCTTGCTAAGGATCTACAATCCGGGCTTTATTAGAATTCCGTCTTCAACAATGATGTCTGCAAAATGCCGACAAATGCGAAAGGGTGACTGACAGACAATTCGTGGTGTCAAGTCATTACTTTTGAGCGGTAATAATTAAAAATAATGAAGTTTTCTTTTTTTTTTGTTTGCGATGCCATATGGATAGGGGATAATATAATGTAAATATAGTGTAGGCCCCGTTAGGTTGACCTAACAGTATGGCAGTTTTAGTAATTTAAGTAGTAAATATACAATTTACTATTTTCAATCCTACTAATATTATAAATGCGAAAGTTTGGATGTTTGGATGTTTGTATGTTTAGATGTTTGGATGTTTGTTACTCAATTACGCTTAAACGGCTCAACCGATTTAGATGAAATTTTGCACGAAGATAGTTTATAACCTGGATTCAAATACAGATTTTTTTTTATTCCAGGTCCACGCAGACGAAGTCGCGGGCGGAAGCTAGTGTAAAATAAAGTAATTATTTATGTCATATTATATTACATAACAAAGTTTAGTAAATAATCTTAAAAAATAAAGATTGCACTAAACGAAACCCATCATGTATATTTGTTTCTATCTAAAAATAAACAGTATTTTTTTTTACATACAGTGATATCGAATAAATGCGAAAGTTGGGATGTTTGGATGTGTATTACTTAATCACGCTTAAACGGCTTAATCGATTTGGATGAAAAGCACGAAGATAGTTTATAACTTGGATAAAAATAAAAGCTAGTTTCTATCCCGGGTCTACGCAGACGAAGTCGCGGGCGAAAGCTAGTGAAACGTATACTGGGTGGTAACATAAACATAAACATATTATTTATTATTATTTTTACATTATTCTTGCAGACATCATGTTAAACGGGATACTAATTTTGATGTAAGTATTAAAAAAAAATGTTATGTAATATTGTTTGGCTTTAGTTTATATAACTAAAAATATTAACTGTTATATAAAATAAATAGACGTACTGTGTCGCATGAAAAAATAAAGTAATTTATATATTGTATTCCTTTCTTTTCTCAAGCTTAGAAATCGCTACCGCTCTTGCTTCAGATACGATACAAACGTCAAAAAGTTTTCAAAGAAACAAACAGTAAATTTTGATGATGAATCATTGAAAGAATTAATAGAATTGCTATCAGGGTGAAAGTTCCAACGCAAATCATTGGAGTAATTGCTAGGAGTGGAAATTAAAATTGTACGGTTATTTTAAATTGAAACTTCCCCTTTCTTCTGTGATGTTTTATAAAGGGTTAAATTGACGGGTTAATTTTTCGTTATATCGGCGATTTTTGATTTTTAACTTGCGAAGTGCTTACTAGTTAGAATTGCTGACCTTCGCAGTCATGGCAGGGATATATAGCAATATAGTCGTCATGAAAGATATAATTGAACTTTTGTTGTTTATTCCATTGTATGAAAGAGGAAAATGTTGACATAGATTCGACGTTGGCTTGGCTTTCAGTGCTATAAGTATTAAGCACTGAAAGCCGATAAAATAAGCAATTTCTTGAGTTAAGACTCAGTGCTAAATATGTCATAGCACGGCAGAGAAAAATATATATTGCTGTGTGCTAAGATCCTTGTCCAATGTGTGTCTAATAGTTTGTGCATTGTGTTAATACTAGACGTAGGCTTTTAACCCTTGGCAAGCCTCTGATCTGACAGACCCGGGCTGTTAAAAATCCGTCGTAATTTTTTGAAATTTTAAATTTACCGCGTCGCGTGTCTGAGCAGCTCTAAGTAACTAGCCACCATTTTGACGCTGCTCCGTCAGTTGTTGGCCGCGAGCACCAGAGGGTGCGGATCTCTCAGGCCCGCGTGCGTTTTACGCACATCCAAATCGCTATCCAAATCGAGAGCGATTTGGACGTGCGCAAAGCGCGCGTGCGCCTGAGAAACCCGACCAGGCATACGGCGTAACATTTTATCGGTAAGTACAGTCGCTATCAGATATATCGGAGCGGCCAAAGTGCTCACAAATATCGGAACACGTGTCTAATGCCTTGACAATAGAGACGTGTTCAGATGTTTGTGAGCACCTTGGCCGCCCCGATATATCTGATGGCGAATGTACATTTACATTATTTTCCGTATATATTTTATATACATATATATTTTATAGATAGTATGTGATACAATGGTATAACAGTGCTTTTAATACCTAAACCTAAGGCTGAAGTTGGTCTTAGGTATAAGTAATTTTTTTATGTTTTTAGACATGAGTATTTTTGTTGATGGAAATATGAAATGTTTTTATTTATGTAATAATTTCTTAGTTTCTCGAATTAAGATTTTTATTTATTTCTAGTAAAAATAATGTACAAAATAACCAAAAATACAAATCAACGCGTTAACCAGGCATGCCAAGGCTTAAGCCTTACCTACAATTTGTTATAATTTATGTATTGTTTATTTCCCGTTCTAGTGCAGTTGCGCTAGTGTGTAGCATAATAGAACATAAAGTTAAAATACAATAATAATAATAATAAATATTATATTTTTAATTCAAAATAACGACAATTTAAAAAAACAAACATAAAACTTAAACTATAGGTAAAAAAATTGGCATAAATCGCCGTCATTTGTCGGGCATGCCGCCGTTCCGGGGAGTCACTCAGGCATATTATCTCCGGTTGTGGTCATCTTGCTAACAGCGAGTAAGAGTCAGATACATAACGCGGTACTCCTGGATACTGCGCGGATAGTCAGGAGGTTCCTGTCTCTGTCGCCCTGACCGCCGGTAGCTTAGGCCCCGCCTCGCTGCCGGCTGCACCCTAGGTTAGGTTTTTATAATGATTTTATGTTTTGTATGTATAGTTTTATATTTTACTTATTATAATATTATTGTACAAACCTAACTTAAGATAAAATATGAATAAAGAGAATAAATATTAGGGGACAATCTTACACAAATCGACCTAGTCCCAAACTAAGCATAGCTTGTACTATGGGTACTAGACGACGATAAACATACTTATATAGATAAATAAATACTTAAATACATAGAAAACATCCACGACTCAGGAACAAATATTCGTGCTCATCACACAAATAAATGCCCTTACTGTGATTCGAACCCAGGACCTCTTGCTTCGTAGGCAGGGTCACTACCAACTAGGCTAAAGCGGTCGTCAATGTCTCTACCCTGCGTTTCCCTTAATTGGTTCTTTGTATCTGTAGTGTATACGCACTACAAATAAATACAAGTGAGGGTAGCATTCGTGATCGGCCGAGCTGGGAGCGCTTGCCACTTGTCTTCGAGCTGCCGTGGAGTGAGGTCACGACTGCGCACCTAAGCTAAAGCGGAGCTCGGACGGAGTTGCGGAGCTGCATACAAATTTCGCCGGACGGAGGTGCGGTGCAGTGTGTTGTACCACACGGAATTTATATACAAACTGAGGTACTTGCATACAACGAGCTCCGCATCTCCGTCCGGAGATGCGGCGCAGTGTGACTTCCACCTAGCAGCCTAAAGAGTAGTTTTATTTACTTACACGGAGACCCAAATTTGAAATATCACAGTGTCCACGGTCAATGTTTATGGTGTGAATATAGCTGTTGGTTCTCCTAATAAATAAATGTGTATTTGCGTCTCACATTCTGCTAAAAGAGAGAGTGAGACGCAATGCACATTGGACAAAGATCTTGGACGAGTGGAATACCATCCTAAAGTAGATGTGGACCTGTCAAGCAACACCATTGGTACTAATATTATAGAGAGGTAACAATTTTTTGCAAGAACGTGTTACATACGATCTTAAAATGCGTTACATGATCGCCCTGCAGGTATATATATTATAGTACGTTGGGTAGATATAAATGTTAATTTTTATACTCGTCGACCTTAATGTTTTCATTAAGACTTCATACACCAAACTTAAATCACATACTTTTTACTATGGAGCTCCCAACTGAACATTTCATAACTGTTGAGACTACTAAAATGAAATGGACCAATCACGTGGCGCCTTTACTGAACTATAATGCATTTAACCAATAGGACGCCGTCATGAGAAAGTCAAAAGGTAAATAGATATTAACGCACAAAAAAGAAAAAGCCGTTGGTTGCACTTCGTTTTCAATAGATACCAAGTTTGTTTAATTAGTTCAGTTGACTCGTAGAAAAAGTATTGTATACAATAGTTATATAATTAGCTTTTTAAGTCTCGTACCTTAAACGTGAAAAAGCATACATTATATAACGATTGCATAAAATACTATTTTATATGGCAAAATGACAGTTGCACTGTCCTAACGCATTTTACGTGCGTTGAAGTCTACTTACTCGTAGAGGATAATCTAATGAGTAGATGATGATAATTGCTTAGCTCTTATCATAGCCTGGATGGATGGCCTAATATACTTATATTATAATATAAAAAGTATGTAACTAAGTGTGTAATGGTTAAGCTTCGAAATACACATCCGATTAAAAAACATCTGTCAGAAGAATTCTTCAGGTTAGATTTAGATTATGTTTTATTTTGGGGCTCCATCTGAATTCACTGTAATATGTGTCGTGTATGGAGCCGCTTGGGCAATTAGTACTCACTTTTTTACACTCGATTGTATAAGATTGTTGAGTGCAGTTGGCAAACCACCGCATGGAGATGAGATACTGTCGATAATATAACTATGTAGCTAATGATTTGGCCCCAATTTTAGTTTTACGAGGTTCCTCCTAGTACTACTACCTACTGCCTATCCTGGTAGAGGTCACAAGAGTCCACATATTTAACATAAGGTACGGTTATTATGTGGACTCCTGAAATTAATAAAATATTAATTAAAGCACTGAAATGAAATTGAAATTAAGTAACTGTCAAGTTTAGGTACATACTCACATTTGCCTAGTGATGAATATAATTTTAAGATTTACTAACGTCAGTATGAAATAATATACTAAAAATAATAACGGAATAAAAGCATTGCGATTAGTTTGATGTGATATGGTTCTTCGACAAAGTAAATGAGTTGAAATTGTTAACATTTTATTGCTGTCTACGTATTAATAAATATGTATCAATAATCTTTAACAATAGAAAGACTGAAATAGATCAGAAATCACATTTAAATGCAGGCTTATTAAATAAGATATGTTTTTTCATACCTGTAAGCAGCGAGCCGCCGACAGTGAAAGCATACCTACCATTATCATCACCATCACATCAGCCGAAAGACGCACACTCCTGGATGGACTTGCTCGGTGGTTATTCACCTACTGAATAGATATTTAAGCACAAAATATCACAAACTGGACACTATTTACAAAACACTGGGAAAAATCACGGAATAATTTGCACGGTTTGAACTATAATAATACTTAATACTTAATTAACATAAAATAAACAACTATCACATCCGATTAAAAAACATCTGTCAGAAGAATTCTTCAGGTTAGATTTAGATTATGTTTTATTTTGGGGCTCCATCTGAATTCACTGTAATATGTGTCGTGTATGGAGCCGCTTGGGCAATTAGTACTCACTTTTTTACACTCGATTGTATAAGATTGTTGAGTGCAGTTGGCAAACCACCGCATGGAGATGAGATACTGTCGATAATATAACTATGTAGCTAATGATTTGGCCTCAATTTTAGTTTTAGGAGGTTCCTCCTAGTACTACTACCTACTGCCTATCCTGGTAGAGGTCACAAGAGTCCACATATTTAACATAAGGTACGGTTATTATGTGGACTCCTGAAATTAATAAAATATTAATTAAAGCACTGAAATGAAATTGACATTAAGTAACTGTCAAGTTTAGGTACATACTCACATTTGCCTAGTGATGAATATAATTTTAAGATTTACTAACGTCAGTATGAAATAATATACTAAAAATAATAACGGAATAAAAGCATTGCGATTTGTTTGATGTGATATGGTTCTTCGACAAAGTAAATGAGTTGAAATTGTTAACATTTTATTGCTGTCTACGTATTAATAAATATGTATCAATAATCTTTAACAATAGAAAGACTGAAATAGATCAGAAATCATATTTAAATGCAGGCTTATTAAATAAGATACGTTTTTTCATACCTGTAAGCAGCGAGCCGCCGACAGTGAAAGCATACCTACCATTATCATCACCATCACATCAGCCGAAAGACGCACACTCCTGGATGGACTTGCTCGGTGGTTATTCACCTACAGAATACATATTTAAGCACAAAATATCACAAACTGGACACTATTTACAAAACACTGGGAAAAATCACGGAATAATTTGCACGGTTTGAACTATAATAATACTTAATACTTAATTAACATAAAATAAACAACTATCGACACTCCAGAACAACGACCGTGCGAGTAAAAACAAAGATAAAAAAACAAAAGACGCGCGCTGCCAGCGTCGGCCACGCCAGCCAGGCTGCCAGCGCGCGGGCACCGAAGAGGTTGGTGCGGTAGGCGACGCGTCGCCTACAACACCATTTTAAAACCCTGCTGGATTTTGTCCGCTGCCTGGCCGTGTATTCTGTGTAATAATGACAAGTATAAATAAATAAAAAAAATAAAAAAAAATAAAACAGTTTTGAAGTAATACATGTTGGTATCGTAATTTTAAGAAAACATCTGGTAAGTTTTATCCTTGTAATAATTATATCTAAATGTCTGCAAATTAGTCCCGCTTGACGAAGCTGCCTTACCACGAGGCAGCTATTTTTCCTTTAGAGTCTAAAGGAAATATCGTCTCCCTCTCAGATGGGTCAAGCGTATGATTGCTGTAAAGTTTAGACCGATGATTCGCTAGTTCGGTTACATGTACATTGTACATTCAAAGTAACCGGACGATTTGAATCAATCAATACATACGTCTTCTCTTCTTTAGTCTAGACTCATTCTGCGCCATAACGGATTGAATACGAATGAAGCAAAATACCTATTTTCCGGTTGATTTTGTCTTTTCAAAATGGAAACTTCGCTACCTTTGTCTACCTTTAGCTTTTGTGTAATTTATTTATTTACGTAATATTTATTTTAAATAAGCTACGGTAGCCTAGTGGTTCAGGCATGCGGCTGTTAAGCGGGGGGTCGTGGGTTCGAATCCGGGCTCGTACCAAAGTGTTTTTCGGAACTTACGTACGGAATATTTACCGTTAGCTTTTCGGTGAATTTTGAGGAAACCGGTCTAATCCCAATAAGGTCTAGTTTTCCCTCTGGGTTGGAAGGTCAGATAGCAGTTGCTTTCGTAAAACTAGTGCTTATGCCAAATCTTGGGATTAGGTCTCAAAGCGGACCCCAGGCTCGTTTAGGGCACAACCGGCAATAACGCCAGGTGGATTAAACCGATTTGGCTGATGCGCTCGCAATAGGATTGGTACCTATTCGTATTCAATTAGAACTATATTTTAGTTAAAAGAGGAGTACAAACACGTTGCTTGCTTGTGTGTTGTATTGCTAGTCTACACGCTATTTACGTCATCAGGTCTAAATTTATTTCGGCCTCCTTTAACAACATGCATCGGAGATAGGTTACAAGGCATAATCATAATCACAAGTAACAGCATTTAGACCATACACAAAAACCATAAGCCATTATTAAAAACCACAAAATAGTTTGCATGGTGAGTTAAGCTAGGTGACCCTTGACTAATTTGGTAAGTTGTTACAAAAACCCTTAATAGAACCTATCATCAACCTCCTAGCGTTATTCCAGGTTATGCCCTAAAAGAGCTCGAGATTTGGCATAGGCACTCGTTTTTACGAAAGCATCTGACCTTCCAACCCAGGGGGAAAACTAGACCTTATTAGAATTGGACCGGTTTCCTTACAATGTTTTTCTTTGAGCTAACGGTAAATATTCCGTGCATAAGTTCCGAAAACTTCATTGAGATTTGAACCCACAACTGCCGCTTGACAGCCGCATCCCTGAACCACTAGGCTATCGGCGACCGTAGCTGAATGTAACGTTTAAAAAACCATAATCGCAAACTGTCGCTGAGATGATGGATTAACTGGAAGCCGCATTAACCGGCTATTAATCACAATCAACGCTAATCAGTGTAACTAACCTCGTTACAAAGTTTCTTCGCTAATTAGCTGGTTAACAATTCACTTTTCTATTGAAAAACTTGAGTGCTTCGAGTTTTTGATTTCATTTCAGACGTTTTATTACGTAGAAATAAAAAGTAGAAAATCCTTTTTTTATATACAACGATAGTAAACAAGGATACGGCTGGGAAGCGGTCACCGTGGCCTAGGGACGCTTGCAACTCCAGGGCTTTCATATGCACGTTGTCGACCCTATCAAATGATGCAACTAGGTCTGGGTTTGTGCGAACAGCACAGACAGCGTAGACTGTGGACGCGTCGAGCTTTTCTTGATTTAATGATTCAATGAGTCGACAGCTACAGACTTCGATATAATGACAACGAATCCTTAAATCGATAAAAGGTTGACAAAGCACTTGCTCTCTCACTATGACTCCTCTGGTGTCGCGAGCGTCCCTAAACTACAGTATCTGCTTAGGCCTGCCGTTGTTTGCTACTGTTGTAGTATGAAAATAAACGTTAAGGTTCTAGAAAATAGTATTTATCCGAGTTCTATTTGAACTTCTCTCCAACTTTCAGGAGAGCGCGGCGAGGGTATTATGAAAATAAATTACTTTGACTTTGCTAACTTTAAAATTGCGCTTGAAAACAAAGCAATGGAATTAACTAACTAAAAACTAAACATGCCCAAGTCTAACCGGTGAAACTTTGAAACGTAAAAAACAGATATTGATCTAAATAATTATGATAAGTTGTTTGAATGCAGATTGTCGGTACTTACCCTTAAAGTAGGTACTTACTTGCAATTTTACTTTCTCTTTATTCAGATTAAATTCGTCTATACCGTTTTTAATCGGTTCACTAGTAATAGTTAATTGGCAAAATTATTTACAAATTCATCAAAACCAGAATTCGACTATAATCTTTTCTCATAATGATACTTGTACTTGTACTGAATATGTATTAGTAGGTATATCTATTTGTATGGATTTTATGTTTTATGTATTTCTATGTAGTGTAACATAACACATTTGTTTTTTTTTTCTTCACATGTTCTTAATTGAAGTAATCAAACTATTTTCATTGCACCTTTTATAAATCTTTGGTTAGCCCAATGGCATTAAGCTCGCCAATTGCATATTTTTGTTTTTTGTGCATTAATTAAATAAAAATATACTATCAAGAGGAAGTGTTAGGAACTTTGTAAGTTTGTAGGTAAAGTGTCGGAGATTACTCCATAGTAATCATAATTATATTATATTCAATGGAAGCCATAGTATAACAAGTTACAAGAGTATTGTAGAGAACAGCATGAACCCTGTTAGGGCAAAGTGAAAACTTATTAACTTAAAATATAAGGTAGATGTCCCAATACTAGATACTTTAATGCCTAATAGTTGGCACCTATATTGTTTTGACGTAAGAGAAAGTGCCATATACCTATTAGGCCAGTGTCTGCCACTAGGACGTTTACCTTAGAATAAAAATAACGAATACTGATTTTTCCATAATTAAACAATTTTCATCTCTGCATACCTTCAAACTTACATTATACATAGATACACAATACAATACAAATACTCTTTATTGCACACTAAACTTTATTTAATTATTTTTATTTATCTATATAGCGAGATCCAACAGCTTTAAATACACAGATTAGTGCTTAATTAGTGAGACAGAGCCAGTTACAGGAATGTACGGTCAGTTTTTTTTACAAGATTTATATTAACTTTTCATGTTAGTATGTAAGATTATAAGTATGTAAGTTGTCCGTCAAAATTTGCAAACCGTTTTTCAGTCACATTCCGTTATCCGATTGTACTGAAATTTTGAGTATTAGTATAGTTTAGATGACAATTCAATTGTATGGTACCATCGAGCTGATCTGATGATGGAGACAGAAGGTGGCCATGGGAATTCAGTATTTAACCGACGTAACCCCGTTGTGTTTGGGCTCGTTAGAATCGTCTCAATGGGTAGTTGATGATGATATACAGAAAAGTACAGTCGGCAATAAAGGTTGTACCAAAAATGTCATTTTTGACAAAAACTTATATTGTATAGGTATTATTACAGACTAATACTGGCTTCGTCCGCATAACCAGAATTTGTTTCTTGTACTTCCATAGGAACATGTCGAAACAAACCATTCGACTTGAAAAAAATAAGAGAAAAATCTAAAGAATATTAAAAACGCATTACCTAGATGTACTTAACACCTAGAAAGTTTAGTATGTATAACCGATTTATGGACAGTATACTACACTGTTATTTATATTAATGTATGTCTAACCTAGAGACTGCCGTTCCCACAATCAAACTGTTACTATAGTTTTGTGGGGCTATGTTTTAATTTTTAGTATTAATAAAATGTACTTATTAAATAAATAAATAAAAAGCAGTATTATACCTTTGCAACGATTCTCGTGACAAAAATACAAACTATGTCCTTTTCCGAGACTATCCCTTTTGTCTCATAACCAAAGAAAAGCTTTATATCTCAAGATATATTTAACCCAGTGGTAACCTACACCTACATAAAGTCCCAGTTTTCACTCAACCTCGGAATTATTCAATACATACGCTCCTAACAATCGTTGGGAGCACGTGCGTTGCAAATTTACTATGTCTTATACAATAAGGTGTCCTCAAATGCCAGGGGGAACAGAAATAGCAGTGAAGAAGAACAGCCAATATTGCGTCACGTGAGTCTCGGCTTTGTAATAAGTAACATTATTTCGTAGTAAGAAAATACAATATAAATTACCCTAGGTCAATCTACATGACTTGATATTATGATCGTCATATAAAAAAATAAAATAAAATAAAAAAATAAATTACAAATTATAAATGTCCATACAGAAGTTAATTTAAACTAAAATAAGGCACCCCAAAAAAGGACGTCAGAATTTTACATAACAATCACTACCTTCATGAAAATAAAGCCAATACTAAATACAAATCAATATACTTACAATGTCAAACATAGTTCATTTTAAACGATATGATACAAAGAGAAAGAATATAATGGGAAAATAAACCATCTTCGTCGGCAGCCCCCTACAACACGAAAAAAAAAAATTTAATAAAATAATTTGTTTCGTTACGATGTACATTTTTTTTTCATAAAGTCATTAACACACCAAACACTGTTTTCGAATAAAAAGACACAAAGTTGGCGTTTTAATGCTTTGTCAGGTGATTTCAACGACACCTCATATTCAAAAAAACAAACAAACCGTTTGGACTGACGCCCGTGAAAAAGAATTTTCTTGTCCACATACATTGACGACTAATTTAGCCTAGAGGGTAGTGACGCTGCCTACAAAGCTGAAAGTCCTGGGTTCGAATCCCGGTAAGGATAAATATTTGTGTGATGAGCATGAATATTTGTTTCTGAGTCTTGGATGTTTTCTATGTATATAAGCATTTCTATGTATTAAATATATCGTTGTCTAGTACCCATTAGACAAGCCTTATTGGGCTTACTATGGGACTAGGTCGATTTGTGTAAGATTGTCCCCTAATGTTTATTATTATTATTATGCATACATACTCGTATATGCATACGATATACATACGCTCGAAAAACATAACCTTCCTTCTGGGGCAGTCGAGTAAAATGAAAACAAACGTTTCGTAGAATATTAGACTGTTACTGAACAGGCTATCCTATCTAGCACAGGGTGTCCCCGACAGATGGTAAATTATGTATTTTACTGTTTTCTGAACCAATTTCATAAGCCGAATATTGCGATGAGGCGATCAGTGGCTTTATTTATTTATTAGCTTGGATATTTTATTTGGGAGTAGGGAGTTAGCATGCGGTAGGCAAGCGATAAACATGTCTTTGGTATTGGGTAGGTAACCAAACTATGTAACACCATATTGCGTAAGCATTTCCATTTCTACATGTACGGTAAGCCTAAAGCCTTAATCACACTAATGTGGCCTGCGGTAGCGCTCAATTGTAAACTAGTCACTTATTGTAGGTTCTCTAATTTTTAATTGTATTGCCGATTATCAATTCGCAACCAACTTTCCGCATAATTTCATTTCGTCGAATGATCACGTGACAACTTATCAAAAGATTTAGTTTTATTTCCTTACCTCACGGTTACCAACTGTACCTATGCTTGGACTTTTTTTATGCCACCTTTCGAGTAGCAGAATGGTTTAGTTTGACTAATATACATTTCGTAGTATAACGCTTACCAAATGTTTTATTTAGTAAGGTTTCATTTAGTAACTATGTAAAATATTTATAAAGTGGGTAAGTGCAACTGCTCACTTGTTTTTATGACAATAAAGGTACCTGAATGAATCGCATCATTGGAGATAAGTGTTTACTTCATTACTTTTGGATTGTTGCTTGGTGAAATGTATTTATGTATGTGTTTTTTTTAAACAAACACTCACCAATTATTTTAACCTAACCTTCGACCTTAACCGACAACGTGTCGATGTCACCTCACTGCCAATTTCCGCTCTAAGGGACACAAGCTAACCCTAACCTAACCTACAAATAATACCACTGTTACGATTCTTTGTTGTTTTTTTTACTGCAGGGGGCTTCGCCCCCGAGCCCCCTTTGTGGTGATGACCGCCAAATGATAGCTATGCCAAAAATTTTAAGTCATTATAATAATAGACTTTACAATAATTCTACCAAATGAAACGTTGTCATACAAAAATTTGCCATTAGTTAGTTGTCAAAGTGAATCATCGGCGAAAAGTTGGTTGGCAAGTGAAATTCGGACATAACAAATTCGGAGAAAAGGCAGAACCCCGTAAAATTTACTATTGACCGCCTCTGCAGGCTGTGCCAGCTTGTGACGTAAGCCGTCACAAGCTGGCACAGGCCGGCCCTAGTCCCGTAATATTCATAATATTGTGCAATACTGTTTCTACACAGTACAAAAAAAAGATGGTACGATAAAAATTAAATTTGCTCAAACTTTTGTTTAATCATTGCGCAATCTTCAATACTAACCCTAAACTGTCCAAAACATTGCACAATTAGTAATTTTGTACAATTTAATTGATCGCTTATTGCCGGCCTTATCTTGAGTTATATTTAAGTTCTAACCTATCAGTTTGTAAACGTATGCGTTTGATATTTGACCGTCAATTTTCTGCGTCAGCGTTAAAAGGATGACTCAACTGTCATCCTCCCATACAAATAATTTACTTTTACGATTCGTGTAACGTTAAACAATCGACGAGCTTGTAACCATTTGTTAAGGGTACACATTAAAGTGAAAATATCCAGCTTCAACACAGTAAACAGATTCACATGAGCTGGGGCAAACATAGGTTATCGCTTTTCACTCCCGCCCGATTCACTGCCGCGAAGACACACACATTATGTGTCAATTGTATTGTATCTGTACTCCCTTTGTCTCTGTGTGTCTTTTGTGTAGTGAATAAATGTCTTCTTTCTTTTCTTTCTTTCCTTCTTTTATTTCTTATTGTTTTTTTCTTTGTCTTTGTCTTTCTTATTATTAACGGCAGATATAAACGATATGATACGGAGAACAAATATAATGGAAGAATAAACCATCATCGTCTAAAGCCCAAAACAAGATACGAACTTGTTTCCTGTGTATTGCCGGTGTACCTCTGAGCTACCCAAACATTAGCTGATGAAGCGTATCTTTCCATCACATTCGCCGCCGCTACTAGCGACCTCTCTGCAATTTGCAATTTGTGTAAAGACAGAGTTAATAAAAGTGGCGAAATGCCGGTGACGTGACATGGAACCAAGCACCTGTACCGTTAACAACATATATTTAGAAGTTAATTGGAGTGAAAAGAAATATATGTTAATAAAGAGTAAATGTTCTACTTAGGAACTTTAAGCTCTCGCGCTTTATACACATATTTAAATTATTATTTTACACGGGTCTAATGCATTTATTTGTCTTAAGAGGAAACACAACGGCCGTTTTTCCATAGAAACGTAGTCCCCTGTTTTCTCCCTGGATAATGGCAGTAGAACATTTTTGTTTCCATAAATCTATGGCTACGTTTTCCTTTTTTTAATAAATTTATTTTTAAAAGAGATATTAACCTTCAAAAACCTAAAAAAATGCCAGATTTTCCGCTGTGTTTCAACATCCAGAAAACAATTTGGACTAGATTATTAAAAAAAAGGAAAACATAGGAACACGGCCAAAGTCTTTCTTTGATTTTTTAGGGTTACGAAACATTGATTTTATGTTCTTTTAATAGGTATTTTCGGTCCAAGCTGCTGTTGTCTCTATCGCGCTCTGCGGGGGGAGGCTTGAGGTTGGCGCAACAACAATACATTTTACAAATACCTATTTCTCAATTATCTCGTCCTGTTTCCTCTTAATATCTGAAATTTCGACACGGGTTGCATTGGTGCAACCGCCGGCGCAACACCGGTGGTGGTGGTGGTGGTCGCTGATGAATTGGTTCATCAGCGACCATGACCTCATTCCTGTTACGGCCTCAAGTGTCCTCCCCTCTGCCAGCTAAATGGCTACTGCTGGGGATGTGAAACAAATCGTGGCAGTAGTATCTACATATATTGAATTTAAAAGGAAAATTATCACGGCTAAGTAGACATCGAGTCCGAAATACCACACTGCGCTCTAGAACTAGAATAACAGATGAGCGTTTCTCAAAAAAAATGCCACTATTATTAATGGTACTTCTAGGAATTTTAGGTTAACTATTTCCACTCAGAATCAGGAGCTCTTTCGACCCTGGTAGGACAAAAAACTGTCCCAAAGATATTTTTCCTATTGTGTTACCATTTACCATACACTTTGTATGGTGGTAACACAATAGGAAAGTTCAAAAATGTATGAACATTTTGGGACACTTTTTTTCTCCTATTGGGATGGAAAGACACCGTGATTTTGAGTAGAAATAACATAAAAGTTGCAGAAAATCTCCGAAAAAATGTAGTGGCATTTTTTTTGAGAAACGCTCAGACGTGGGCAAGAAGACTGCCTTGCTTAAGTGGAACTGGGTCGGTCATGTTTGCCGGATGCACCCACAAAGGTGGGCTCAAGCGGCTACTTGGTGGTTGCCACAGGACAGATACAGGCAGCGAGGTAGGCCAAGGTGGAGATGGCGGGATGACTTGGACGCATTTTCAAGTGATTGGCCAAGGATTGCGTCGGACAGGGACGAGTGGAAATCCAGGGGGGAGGCCTTTGCCCAGCAGTGGGACACTCCAACAGGCTAGCAAAAAAAAAAGAAAAAGAAAAAAGTAGGCATAACTACTAACCGAGTTATAGTCGACCAACATAGAATGTATTTATGAAGGTCAACTTTCGTACAAATCGTCGTCCAAACGCAACCGCACCATTCAGTAACAATTGACGCGCGCGTGTCGATGTAACAAAGACAGACAAACAACTACGGAACCCTGCACTGTGCGTGGCCCGACACGCACTCCAATTTTTTCTAATTCATTGAGTGTGATCCCAAATAACCACATTGGATTGCGCGTCTCGACCGCGCTATGAAAAGATAAATCGCTTGCCGCGCGCAATTCCCGCAATGTCGTGGCCGGGCCCTTACAGTCGTTCGTGATGCTTCCAGCTATTTGATACAAGCTGATAGACTAACTTTTTCTGTCAACATTTTCTTACAAACATTTTGGCTCCACGATCCAGTTCTTTAAAATGCGAAAGTTTAAATATCCAAAAACTTATCAAGTGTAAAATTAATTTGACGACGCCGCATAGTTCCCGGCTGCCGGGACGGGACCGGGCGAGCATGAAATAAGAACCAGGAACTTGCAGAATACTTCGCATAGGTACTTTGGAATATTTTATAGGGACAAAGATTAGGATTATTATGGCATAGAGCAAGTACAGTCAAGTGTAAAAATATGGGTGCATACTAACTTACTCCGCAGCAGAACCAAGGTAACCGATATAGCCCTCCGAATCAGTGGCAGCGGGCGGGGCACATTGCACGTAGAACCGATGGCCGTTGGGGCGGAAAGGTTCTCGAGTGGCGACCACGTACCGGAAGGCGCAGCGTGGGTAGGCCCCCCACAAGGTGGACCGATGACCTGGTAAAGGTCGCGGGAGTCCGCTGGATGCGGGTGGCGCAGTACCGGTCATTGTGGCACTCTTTGGGGGAGGCCTATGTCCAGCAGTGGACGTCTTTCGGCTGATATGATGATGATGATACTAACTTACTCATAAATGTCCCACAACTCTTATGTCAGCGGATTAAGGTTTTGGTACTTATTTATAAGAGGATGTTACGGATACGTATTTTTGCACTTGACTGTACATTGTGTTATAGTGCGAATTATTTTACTACACCGGATCAGAATCTTATCTTAAGACCTATTGGTCCAACAAAGCCACAACAGCGACATGCCACACAGAATACCATACTCAAATAGCGACTCTATTGTTAAAGTAGTATATTGTTTTAAATAAGTAGTATTTTTGAATGTAGACCTCCTTTCCTTAGTTATACAGGGTGGCTCATTCAGAGCGGTCAGTATGGGAAAGTCTGAGACTATAAGATATACGAAGATCTGTTCTTAGGAACCATGTCATCGATTTTAATAACAAGAAAAACTGCATTCCCACATTAAAAAAAACTTGTACTCAGCTCGGGAATCGAACCCGGTAGTTTTGAAAAAAAAAACTAACACTATTTCTATTTAGATATCGATTGTGTAGGTCTTAAGCAGTATATGTTTCTATGGAACATGATGTCTAAAATGAATAAAAGGCATTGTTTTCACATACTTTAATTTATTTTAGTAGGTGTTCAAAGTGACCACCATTACAATATTCAACAAGTTCAGGCATGTAAACTTGTCTCTATGGTTGTTTGTACCTCTTTGCTGGTGTCGCAACTCATTACATACATCGCTTTACATATCATATGGCATTGGCATTGCATTAAACCATTCCGGAAGTTTTGTTATCTGCGATAATATTATCTATTCATGACTGCAATTGCTTACTTCTATTAATCAAACACTAATAATAAATTGAAAAGCCCTCTACATACTTATTTTAAGTATGCAGATACAGAGACGTGATAAACCTCATTTGAAAATGGAACGTCTTCGTGTGACTGGCCGAAGAGCAATAAAAAAAAGAAAAAACATTGGAGTGTCATTGTTTTGGCGGGAACTTAAAATTTTGCTTAGGTATTTTATTAAACAATGCCTTTTATTCATTTTAGACATCATGTTCCATAGAAACATTTACTGCTTAAGACCTACACAATCGATATCTAAATAGCAATAGAGTTAGTTTTTTTTTCAAAACGACCGGGTTCGATTCCCGAACTGAGTACATTTTGAAAAAATGTGTAAATGCAGTTTTTCTTGTTATTAAAATCGATGACATGGTTCCTAAGAACAGATCTTCGTATATCTTATAGTTTCAGCCTTTCCCATACTGACCGCTCTGAATGAGCCACCCTGTATAGCCACTTGGCTGAAAAAGCGTTGATGTTTACTACGTTTATTTTACAGTATCAGTTAGCGGTTACACTTAACAATGAAAGACAATGGCATTGTTTACTAGGCCCAAAGAGAAAGTGAATCGGTCTAGAAAAAGAATCCGCACTATATTAGGAAATTAACTTTGATTTATTCGCGTTCTCAAGTGTTAGAAATGTCAAAAACCGGCAAGTGCGAGTCAGAATCGCGCACGAAGGGTTCTGTACCATTATCTATAAAAACAGTAAAAAAACAAGTTTGTTGTATGGGAGGCCCCCTTAAAAATTTATTTTATTTTATTTTTAGTATTTGTTGTAATAGCGGCAACAGAAATACATAATCTGTGAAGATTTCAACTGTAGCTATCGCGGTTCTTGAGATACAGCCTGGCGACAGACAGACGGACGGACAGCGAAGTCTTAGCGATAGGGTCCCATTTTTACCCTTTGGGTACGGAACCCTAAAAACCGGCAAAGTGCGAGTCAGAATCGCGCACGAAGGGTTCCGTACCATTATCTATAAAAACGGCAAAAAAAAAACACGTTTGTTGTATGGTTCCCAAATAATTATTTTATTTCCTTCAATATTTCTTTTATTCTATTTTTTGTATTTCTTTTTATAACGGCAACAGAAATACATCAGCAATACATATGTAATCCTGTCACCAGGTTGTATCTCATGAACCGTTATGGTTAGTCATTTGAAATTTTCACAGATGATGTATTTCTATGGCCGCTATAACAGCAAATACTAAAAAACAGAATAAAATCAATATTTAGGGGGCTCCTATACAAAAAACGTCATTCATTTGCCGTTGTTATAGATAATGGTACGGAATCCTTTGTGCTCGAGTCCGACTCGCACTTGGTCGGTTTTTAGACAAATATTTTTCTTGTTAATTTATATTTCAAATAATTTCACTAAATTCACATATCTTCTCAAACACAGTACAAACGATTCTTTCATCACGAGCCTCCCGAGTGGAAACTCAGCGCTTCCATCGGCTCGCTAATTAATGCTCAGCTGTAAACCAATTTAGGTTCGTTCCTGGCTCGGCCCGAAACGTGTTTTTCCCTAAATCGCTTTGCGCTCTCGAGTGTGAAACGTTTATTAATTTTGGTGCAAAAGGAATGTGTGAAGCGAAAGTTTTCTTCCTATTTTGAACAATATTGGTTCACCTTGTAACAAATTTAAAGTACCGGTTCATAATAGTTATTTTTACAAGGGTGCAAAGTTGTATTTTACCCGCGAGTGTGAAATTGAAACACGAGCAAGTTTTGTGTTACACACGGGTGCAAATGTATTTTACTCTTTGTGTGTTAAAATACTCGCTACGCTCAGGATTCTATAGTTGAACCACGAGCGAAGCGAGTTTCACCTCACTGTACCGAGGAAAGTGCAACATGCAAAACAACTTTTTTTATTTTTTTTAACAGGGTAATAATAACGTTAAGTAGTATCAAGTAAAATTTTGGTCGTGCGAGTCGGATTAGTTTCCCATACATTTTGAGACCAAGCGCCTGATGAAGGCAACAAGCAATTTTTCAAAAGTTCTTAAATATTTATTTTATTCTATTTTTAAGTATTTGTTGATATAGCGGCAAATAAAATGCGTTTTTGCCCACTGGTTTAAAAATGATAAATGACGGCTTTCCGAGGCAGTGAGGGGAAAAATAATAATATGCAGTGCCCTTACAGCGTTTATATTGGGACTTAAAATATTTTAAGGCTATTATGTAACCGTATAAAGCAATGAACGATATGATTATGAGTACTATTATATACTTGTACCTAGATATACTTCAATATCGAAATGTCAACAACAACAATTCACTTTTGTATTACAACAGTTATACACTCTGGACGGTATGTGAGATTTACCGCCCACGGGCGCATCGGCAAATCTGACTTCACACCTAGGAGAAGACGTAAAACTGTGTTCGCACCACGGGCGCTAATTCGTAAAGCCCCAGATCGCATATTTATGGCTCTCACCTTCGGTTCGGGCCACAAACACCAGGGCTGTTATTCGCTAAGCGTTAATGCGGCTCACCCCGCCGTTCACCCGTCACGAAACTAGAGCTCTACCTACGCTTGGTTACTACGCATCGCGGTGTCAAGATATATTTGAGGGTGAGCGTTGAGGTGAGCTTAAAACAAGTTACAGAATAGGGGGGCTGCTGAGGCATTCACGAATTCACCGCCCTAGGTACGTAATGTCCCGCGTCCTTACAGTTTTTTTCGTGTTTCGTATCTAACAAGTGAATAGGGTAAATCGCCAGTTACCGATAATTTTTAGTATGTGCGGGCCAGTTACTGGCGATTTAACCTATTTGTTTCTTTCAGGATTTAAATGTCTCAAAAACTCAATCCACTTCACTGCCAGTGCCAATAAACAGCATATAAACTGCATTATTTACAATTTCATAAAGAATTTCTAACCTGTCGTTGTATTATCTCCTACGCAGGTACAATTCTTGTTTTTAGCCGGATACCATCCAAGATTTATCAACCAATCTCGCTTTAATCAAGAAAATTAATTCTAAATTAAGGGCCCGGCGCGAACAATAAACAGGGGGATAATTACCCAGTCGGCGATGGAATGCCGATAAATTTGCGCCTCGTTAGTTAGTTTTTCGTAAAATATATTTTCGTTTTTTTGTTCGATCTTGTAGTTTATTTGCGATCCTGAAATGTATTTAAAAAGGAAAAGTGCCGACGAGACAAGATATTCTTGGTATTTTTTTATGTTCGTTAATTATGCCAGGCATTTTGTGGATGTGCGTTATCTTTTGTCTAACTTTCTATCAAGTAATAAAAAAAACGTTCTTCGCTGCAATGAAATAAAAACACGTATGTGGGTACTTACCTTTTAGTCAGCAGTATTCTCCTACTGAAACAAAGAAAATTATCATTTAATAATTTCTAGAAGTAGCTACATATATTTAATATATTTAATACCATTTGCTTTTTTAAGAACTATTGCAGTAACCAAGGACATGAACAAACGAGGTTTTACGTACCATTTTTTTTATTTATTATGATGGTAGATGACATTGGCATCCTTATTGCTGGTTGACTAACCAGTCAATATGACAGCAGCACCATAACCATAACAAGGTTATATCACAACATAGGTATTGATTCTTTCGAAGTTACCAGACACACCCGTAATTTATTGACCAAGGTACAAATTATAAAAAAAAGCTTAGCCAAAACTCACTTCACTTAACTTTGCCAATAAATCTAATAGAACAAGACATTGCAAAACCGAATTCAAAACTTAAAGCGAATCCAAGAAACTCCATTCATTTCATTCACTCGTCATTCCTACATTCAGTTCCTTATTTAAAAAGAAATTTCTAGACTCGCACGCTTTGAGCATGAGCTCATTATTGACTCATTTCTTTGAACGCCGTGAATACGGCGGGTTCATTAGGAAATGTGAGTGTGAGGTGCAAAGGAATTTTTCATTTGGAGTTTCATTGAGGGAGGATTGAGTTAAGAATTAATGTTGACGCGTAAGCCAACAAGATTAAAATGCATACTTACAGCGTCTACAATTTGTGTTAAAGTGTTGAGGACTGCTGCTAACTAACTATTCGCAATTGTCCAGTGTCTATCAACTCACTTGCTTGTGGCACCTACGGTTACCAGTTACGCAGACCCCTAAACTGATGGTGGCAACTGTGGTTGAAAAATTAGAAGCAGTTTAGGCTACCTTTTTTTTGAAATCCGGAATCAAGTGAGCGGCTAGACGTTTCTTGATCCCTATGACAGCTATCATCCCTGTTCTCATACACTGGGGCGTGGTTTACAAGAATCGGAACACGGTCTTCGTGTAGAAAAAAACTAAATGGTCTGATTTATTGATGTGTTCCGTAAATGTGTACCTGTACAGTCAAATTCGAAAATATATCCTCAGTCATGGTGGAGGGCGTTTTCACTCAAATGTGCGTTTACTTTTTTACTCTGAATTTAGGTTTTTTTTTTGTTTTTCCTGTTCAGAATTTTTCATACATTCTGTATGGACCGTCACATAGTGGAATCCTATAAAACATATGGAATATTGGGGACTTTTTTCTTTATCAGGATCAAGGAGTTCTTATAACAAGCTAAACCAAACAAGAAAAACCAAAAAATCTATATTCTGAGAAATAAAGTAAAAGTCACCCGTGAACAAGACTTTTATTGTCAAGGGCTTGAAACTCAACTGCTTGCCAACAGGGTACTTAATTATTAATTATCCTCATGTAGAGAAAAAATAAAACGTTGTTCACACTTTATTCATACATCGCTGAAATAATTTGGTTGTATATTCGTACTAGCTTCCGCCCGCGACTTCGTCCGCATGGACTCGGAACAAAAACTATTTTATATTTTAATCCAGGCTATAAACTATCTTCGTGCTAAAGTTAATCCAAATCGGTTGAGCTGTTTAAGCGTGATTGTGTAACAAACACCCAACTTTCGCATTTATAAAATAAGTAGGATGGTACTGTCATATATACAGTTACGCTCTTCTTCAACGAGAGTAACTATTTGTAACGAGAGCGGGAGTTAAGGCTCGTTTATTGGCGCCTAAGTGCCGCTTGAATTATGGCTTTAATAAAATTAATGAGATTCAAAACGACCTCTCTTCTGATGAGGGTACGCTGAGGTGAGTTAGCAAGGAAAATTATTACAAGATAACAAACAAATGAGACCGATAAATTATATCATAGCGAAATCACTAGAAGGCTGTCGATGCTAGTGTAAAGTTTTCCGCTTTAGGAAACCTACACTTGCAAGAAATGGCACAGAACACATTAGTTAGCTCTGGGCAAATAATGATGGTTGCCACTTAATCACTTATCGCTGTGGATAAGACGTTTTGCGGGCGTATGAGAGCTGCCATTTTACCACACATTCTTGTGTATAAGACATCCTTCAGTCTTGCAGTAACATACTTGGAAGACCTTGATGTGTTATCTGCGATTAGTGATAAAACAGCAACCATAATACACCTGATGACAAGTACACAAGTGCGAGAATGACTGCGGTAAATAGCAACCATCTTACGCCCGGCGGAAAACCTGTTATTTACTATTTTATAAATGTCTCCAACGCTAAATATTAACATCCCACCTGGCACTACGGCTGTAATGACAGATTTCCATTGTCGGGACTCGCTAATACGTCACACGTCTAATATGTCTGTAAGCGCACATACCGCATCACAGTACTGCACCTGCGACTCATTCCGACTTGTGAGCGCATGCCATATTGGCGTAGCGTTCGCAGACTTGGCAAAACTGTTGGTTTTTAATGATCCTCGGCACTTAATTACGTAGTGGCAACTTGGTTGGACGAGTTATAGCCTATATTATTATTATTATTTATTTATTATTTTAAAAAGGTACAATTTTACAGTTAGCGTCTGTCCCACAAAACGGTTTAGGTACACAGTTTAACTGTGGCATCCGAGTCTCTTCGGTAACTAAATTCATATATATGACTATTTTTCTATTTGTATCATATATTCTATTATTTATATCATTTACTATCGTCTACAATGCTATCTATGAAATAATTAAACAATTATGTTTTAATATTGCTCTATTGGCCTGCAGTCAGATCTGCTGGCACGCAGTGTAAGATGTAGGGTAGGCGTTTCCGCAGGCATCTACCGCCATAGAAATTGGTTACCCGTGGTATATCGTACTTGCCCGCAGCTACCGACCTGGTGCCGTAAGTGTGACATACTCAGAGATAGGCTATGTTCTCGGCTTCCACGGTGATTAAGTGCTAGGATGAATGTATGCTTTAGGCTTATTGGGAGAATCTTACATATCTTAAAAAGTTAGTTATGCCGTGGTATTAAGTTAATGTTTGTTTCCTTGTTTTGTTACTTAAATTTAAATTGGCATTCACAGTGTTTGTTTTGCCTACTAACGTAGTTAAAAGATAATTTGTATAGCCTATCGTATTACCGTTGTTTGCCCAAATAAACTTACATTAAAACATAACAAGTCTATCCATTTAACCTGCTACATACTTCAAAACATTTTATAAACCACTTTTAGAAAGAAAGAATCGAAGTGATATTTTTACGGAAGAATTTGCCTATTGCTTAGCGTTCTATTAGCTATCAATATACTGGAGAGTAAACTTGGTGACATAAATGTCCCAAATTAGACACAAAAAAAATAACATTTGCTTTACAACTACCTGTTTAAACGATAGTAATATATCCTCTTGTTTTTTAAAGGATAAAAAAAGTTATAATTTTGTCTTCAGATGTGCCTATTGCTTTTTTTGTAGTTTATACATAATCATTTCCTTTATTTATACACGTAATATCACTGAATTTTCCTTCTGACCGTACTTAGGCAACTCCACTAGCAGCGCCATTCGGCTTTGTCCCGCTACTAATTGAGTCTGGAGTCCGGCCCCGATCGCTGGCATCCCATTCAACACTTTTCAACGATTTCATTAAGACATGACGACTAAATAGTTGAGTTTTGATTTATATTTTATCAATACTGCAGCGTAAACTCTCCGTTATTACAAAAAAGTGCCTACTAGTTCATTTTATACTTGTCTCATAATGACTATAATATTAATCATATTTAGGAATATAGTTTTTGATGTATTGACTTATACGGTGTTTTTAAATATTTTTACTAAAAGGCTTTATATACAATTGCGTACATATTTTGTTTATCTTGACGTTTCGAAACTAGGTACGTATAACTTACGTCTTTTACTTTAACTTAGAAGTTGTTCTCAAAATTAAAACGTAAGTATCCAAGTAACACAGAAGCGCTGTATATTATCTGAATAACTGTCCACAATAGCCTGCTGAATAAGAGCGTTACCTACTCTACTAAGTCTTCGTTAATGCTAAAGTTACCGATGTGGACTTTTGTTACACCCTGCAATGCAGTATTGTGCTTATTGGGTATGCTCTTACTATACTAGGTCGCTTTGTGGTATTATCAGCTCGTTTTGTATCGAGCGAGTTTTGTCATTCACTAGTTTGACTAGTTCAGAACTTAGGCTTGTAACTTACGCGGAACCTTACTAACCGGGGCTGCAGAGCTTGCAACAGCAGTTGACATGCATACAAACATACACTTGAAAAACGTTGACCTAATTTCTTCGGCAGTTAGTGAGAATTTCACCCAAATTCCAATCGGCCACAGAGTCGTCCGAGAACAATTCCCCGTGACGGAAAGGAATCGTTTAATCGCATATAAATCAGGCTAAACGGCAGATAATTCCGCTAAGCCTGCATTTCACACTCCACTCGGCAATTACCCGTGATCTGCCTGATTAACATGCGTTGAGCGCGGGCCGGCCGGGTGCGGCCTAGTGACAGCGTTTAGTGATGCTCTGGCCTCTGGGGTGCGGCCTAGTGACAGCGTTTAGTGATGCTCTGGCCTCTAGGGTTTGGCCTAGTGACAGCGTTTAGTGATGCTTTGGCCTCTTGGGTGCAGCCTAGTGACAGCGTTTAGCCCAGCTCTGGCCTCTGGGTTGCGACCTAGTGACAACGTTTAATGAGGCTCTGGCGTCTGTCGTGCGGCCTTGTGATAGCGTTAAGTGAGGGGGTATGCAGAGCCAAGATTGTATTTTCTTGACTCACTTACAAGAAAATATATATCAATTACTTTACGGTTAAAAAACGTGCAAAAACACGTAAGAAAATACGGCACAAAATTTGACATCTCTTTATTTTTTTTAAGCAAATAACAAACTCTTTAACCAAAAATAGATGTGATTTGGCGGAGAATATGAGTGAACTTCCATAAGTCTACGAGTATCTGAAGCGTAATCACATTGCTCTTTTATTATTTATTAAGTTATATATTATTTTATATTTATACAAAATTACATTTAAAACAAAAGCCCTACAAAACTGTTTTATACAGTTTGTCTGCAAGAAGACTTCTTTCCTTCTCCGTCGACATTCAACGTTTAATATTACCGTGTAAAAAGGTACAGCCATTATCATCAACTACCAACTACTGCCTGGTAAAGCGAGCAATCAAGCTGAATGGTGGCACAGCGCACAGACTAATGATTGTGTGTAGCGACTAGCGACATTTAGCATTGCCCACGGATAGCACCACAGTGTAAACGTTAGCGACTGATTGGCCTAGGTGGTACGTTACCTACCTACGTTACGAAGCTGGTGTTGGGGTTTGAATCCCCCGTTGGACATTTTTCTATTTACTAACTGTACTGCCTTCTCACTAAAGCGTGCGCTACGGAAGAAATCTGTTTAAAATCAAATACTGTCATTACATATATGGGAAGAGGACAATAGTTTTTTGTAAGCCATTCCAAGATTCGGTGGCAAAAATAGCGTATCACCATCCGCTCAGTTTTTCGCCCCGCTACCCGCTAGCACTGGCGCCACACCCAGACTAATTGTCGGCATGGTCGGCGCCGACACGTGATCCTTCAGGTGTTGGAACTGTTGATTAATATCATCTGACAAAGTGAAATATTATAGTGCACAGCGATCGGATTATACCATATAGGTACAATTAGTTACAGATGCTATCAAAGATCCAGTGTATGATTGAGTTGTGTATGGTCATCTTGAAGTGCAACGAGATAATTGCAGAAGTGATACAAGTGAAACATACACGGACAGTATCTCAGGAGGTACAGTCGGCCCATGAAAATGATGAGCATTTTAGGATTTTGTCAAATGTAAAGGTAGATGATATACAGGGTGTATCAAAAATTGGGTGTGAACCGATCAAGGGCATAACAGGTATCGTGTTCTGATAAGAAAAACTGAAAGAATTTTTTTTGGCGCGATTTTTTTTACATTTGTACGGAGCAGGTCACCCCAGTCGGTCAGCGCCAGCGCTCTGTTTTTTCTTATCAGAACACGATACCTGTTATGCCTTTGATCGGTTCACACCCCATTTTTTGGTACACTCTGTATAGATGGCAACCATTTTTAGAACCCATTGTTATGACATTCATGCAAAAGAGTGTAGACTTTGTCATTGTGTATCTGACTGTGTTCTGCGATGTTGACAGACTGCAGTTAACTAAATTACGACTACAATAGATGTTTCACGACACAATGTCAAACTTGCAAGCCACAAATAAGAAGGTTAATTTCGACAAATAAAGTATGACTCCTCGTAGCGTTGTCAGTAATCGCTTGCTTTCTAATGAGGTATCGGGTTCTAATCCCATACAACGGATGTTTTTTGGTGTATTTTTAGTTTAGTAATTGGTATGTTCGGTATTAGAAAAAGATGCAACACACATATACCTACGCAATTCAAAATGTTGGTGAATTGATTTATGAAATCGGATTAGTAGTTTCGGAAATAAGTATAATGTTTAAGAAAAGAACACAAACTTACAAACTTTACTGCTTTATATTTATATTATTTCTTTAGACTAAAATCGAATGTAAAAAAACTATTACAAACTGGCTGTTAAGCCAAGATTACAATGAGACTGAAGAGATTCTAAGCATACTAGCTTGAATTGAATGCAAATAAGCATGTTATGTAATACGCACGAGCACACACACGCGCACACACACACACACACACACACACACACACACACACACACACACACACACACACACACACACACACACACACACCCTTCAACAATAGTTACTAATTACTTTAAGTTAATGTTATTGCGTTGAACACTGCTCCTTTTGCATCTAACATTGTAAGGAGAGGAGCGCTGCTTATCCTGAAGTACAGGTTTTACCTATTCAGGGAGCACAATCCTAGTTTTCAGAATATTACCTACTGTAAAATGTTACTGTAAAATATACTTGTTTTTATGTCTTTTTGTAAACAATAAACAATTTATATTATATTTATATTATTATATTACACGGGTCTACGTCACCAATAATGTTTGGACGGTGACGAAGTAAAATGATGTAAGTCTGTACAATTCTTTTATTTTCTACATCAATCCCAACTTAAATTAAATCTTATCGAAATATCGTGGCACAGCGTTCGCTGGTTCAAAGGAATGAGAGCCCAGGTCGGACATCGATCCGCTTTATCGACAATTTGCTCCGTCGGTAAAACAGACCGCCGGCGCCATCTAGCGGTCACCGGCTGAACTACTGTGTCGCTATTGCGACAATTTATTATTGGCATTTGTAGAAGTTTTAATACCTGAACGGAGGAGGTTTCAAATTTATGAATGACATTTCGGTGTCAACGAAGTTGCTTGGAATTTGATGCGACAAGGTTCTAAGTATGCTCAACATTTTCATGGGCCAAATGTACCTGCTCAATTTGACGTCAAATTTTATAGTAAAATTGTCAGAACGCCACATTATTTTATCCCTAAAGCGAAACGAAATTGGCACAATTAAGTTTACTAGGGATTGAACGAAATTCATTTGTAAATAATGTGTTTTGAATTTTTTTATGTGTGTATTTTAACAATAGGTTCAGTTAAAAAGTTAATGAACGATATCGGTGTCGATCCTTCTTCTATAATATTTTTATTCATTCATTCAATTTCAAGACAATTTTATTCTTCGTACGGAAATAGGATTAAGTAAGTATACATAAGTAAGAAAAAATATAATAAATCTATGTAAACTTTTTCATTATACATTTCATTAAATACTTAATTTAAACTGTAACAACACTTTGTCAATAAGAGAGGTTCCATAGGCTACTTGTGTCTGCTTACTACCAGGCCCCTATTTCACCAAATCGACAATTGTCGCCTGACAATGACAATTCGCTTTACATGGTTGCGTCGACAGGTTAAGTTGGTTGCTGGACAGCTTATTGACCCAGCAATGTACGTGGAATTATCATTGTCAGGTGACAATTGTCAAGGTGGTGAAATAGGGCCCAGAGGGGTTGAACGCTTGATTATACTTGATATTATTTTAGTTGGCCGTATTGAATCAAAGTGGTCTATTCAAAAAGCAACTCTACCGTCTAAGGTAGAAGATTCCAATTCCAATGACAGTTTAATAAAAACTCGGACACATTAAATAATCTCAACCATATCGCCATATTATTTTAGTTGGCCGTATTGAATCAAAGTGGTCCATTCAAAAAGCAACTACCGTCTGAGGTAGAAGATTCCAATTCCAATGACAGTTTAATAAGAACTCGGCCACATTAAATAATCTCAACCATATCGCCATCGTGTTCGTGTTCGACTAAACAACTACTTAATATGATTGGTAAGATTAAGGTCTAATTCCTAGACAGCTAAACTGGGGAAACCGCTGCCATACAGATAACCGCAGCCATAATAACACCACTGCTTGTTCCGTAGGCCTACCTACAGAAAAAGCAGTGGTGATGTGATGTTGTGGTGTTACAGCATCACATGATGCCTACATCATGTGATGTTGTGACTAGTGTTAGGGCCGACGCTAGAGGCGGGTGCACGGAGCGGGCGCACGCCTGCGGATACCCGCTCTATGAACCCGCCGCGGGTTACTTATAAGTAACCCGCGGCGGGCGCTATAGCGCTGCTCATACTATTGTTCAATAGGCGTCCGACCCCGCTAGCGTCGGCCACTGTCACCAGGGACACAACATCACATGCCATCTACAGGGGTCACCAGTAGACCCTAAGATGCCTTTCTGTCGAAATAAGGGGACCTGCATTTGTTTGTAGTTTTTCAACGCCTCGAATCTTCTAAAGGGACGGCAGCTCGCGTGTCTCTTCTGGCATCGCAAGTATCCACAAGCTACTGTGTCCAGGCAAGCCTTGTGCTTATTTGCCACCGTTGTGGTAAATATAAAAAAGACTAAAGTACAAAATTATATGAAACTTTTAGCAACAGCGCAGATTCAACAAACGATATTTTCTAAAAATCGGTAGTATCACTTCATACTCCATTGTGGTTTGCTAAAAACTAAAAACGTCATCGTCGCAATAATGCCCTTGGTTTGTATAACCTTTCAGATACTTGCAACTATTACACCAACCGTCCTCGCCTATCTAAAACGATTTCTTTAAAATACTTCCCAAGAAAATGCATTTCAAATTCTTTCAACTTTCACAATCTATTGGCAAGACTTTTCAAAGAAGTACGAGCGAATTGTAACAATTTTTAAAGTACACAGTATCAGATAAAAGCGTAAAAAATCTTTGAACCATCTTCTACTGGCTGAGCCATTGTTACCTCGTAGACAGGTCTTTTTTCCTGTCGTCGCTTTCATTCTGGTATTAGGTGCAAGGCAAAAGGTTTTTACTGACGTACTTATTAAGAACCTACTTATAACGTAGACAACATACAAATGTCTTTTCTTTTCCAGAATTTCTTCCATACTTGGACGTTTCAACACTTACAGTATAGGCACTTTACAAGAAAGACAGCCTTGGTCAAAAATAAAAAGAATATTTTTTTATAACTCAGTGTCGTCGTAGTCGGCTAGTGCATATTAATAAAAAAATATAAAAATATACAGTTATTGATAAATAGTCCGTGGGAATTTTATTATGCGAGTGATATTGAAATGTCACTCAAAGGTTATTAATTCTGTCGAATATACAGAACTATCGCAAAAAGGTAATTTCAGAATTCCTGTTTCCTCTACAAATTCAGTTTTTGTCCAAAGGTTTGGCTCGTTTCTCCATCCATTCATATATAATAAAATATGTACAAAATTTCCTTTGCAAGACTACTCAACGAGGGAAGTAAAACTAAAGGTACAATCATGGCTCAATTCACTTCCTTATGAGGACATAGAGAAGATTCTGGAAATAGTCAAGTAAAACATACACACATACGCACACAAACACTTTACAAACATTTTATTCTTCATTCAAACTGATATTTATAATATTTAATATACTATTCAATTTAATACAATTTAATAATATGCGGTCTCCTGCGATACAGGCAAAGCCTAGTGCAGGGACTGGTACTTGTGATATACTACGTGTAAACTATTTTGCTGAATAAATATCTTATGTCTTACATATAATTATGCCGTTTTCCCGGAGGGGTAAGCAGAAGATCACGGATTTATACATGACAAATCTTTCTTGCTTCATTCACTTTCATGACATTGGGCGCCGGCATCATGGTCCATGCCAAAATGAACGTTGCGCTCCAGCTGACCATGGTCACCCGGAGCCACCTCGAGCCACCTCACATACCATGGTATGTGAGGTGGCTCGAGTGCACCACCTGCATTCTTCATACATGCCCGTTAGTTTTGGGTACTCTTGACCTAACCTTTCTTTACGATTGTTCCGATTTGGTCGGAAAAAGTCCGACGAGGTCGTCTCCTTCCAACTGTACCATCCACTTTTCCCTCATACACTCTTTGTTAATCTTCTCATCCATCCTCTCTAATAATAAATAGTCAGTATATATATCTAATAAACATCTAGAAATCTTTATTCCATATGATTTCGAAGTAACTACATTAGATTAGATTATTGGGAATGACCTACAGCTGACTGTTGAATAACCAGTCTCCGATCACCAAGCTACAGGGTCATCAAGCTTTAATGGATGAAACTGAGGCTTCTCAATAAAAGCTACATTAGCCTGATGACGACTGTGCGGCGTGGCGAGTAAATCCCGCCATCAAATAGGCATTCACCAGATACAGAGCTATAAACTAGCTATGTATTAGAAAGAGCTGAGGAAGCGGTTTATATAATGAAATGTTGTTTCAATTGGCTGCCTCGTGTCGTGTCATTTTTTGTCACTAAAAAACCTATTTTTACAAATAATTTTCCTCCGCTTTTTCTTCAACCTTGTGCCCCCAACGCGCACGGACGTGATCCCTGGATGCACAGATCGCTTTGAATACCCGCGCGGGTGCAATCGACGGTGAGATCGCTAAGGCGATGCACTCGGTTACCCGAAACGTCGTATCTTTATAAGAAAATGTTAATCCTTTATGCCTTCTTGAAAGTTAGTAACACGGTGTGCTTCTTTTTACTCAGCTCTGCAAAAGATGTTTAAAGGAATCACCTAATTTGAAAGAATGTGACGGTTACGGCCTTTACGTAGATACTTTGAATTGTCCGGTGATGGTTTTCCAAGAAAACACCGCAAAAACTAAAAATAGTTGATTAAATACTACTTAGGTATAAGATTCGACGTCGTTCATTTTATTTATTTGCCATACACTTTGTCTGACAACTAGCAAAATATACATTGAAAGGAACTAATATTCAATTAATAAATACGGTGTTCTTCTCCAGTGTGGTGCATAAATACTTAAAAAATGGGTTATGGACTCGAATTTCAGTGCGCGCACTGACATATAAATACATACCTTGCATTTTGCGACGCGATTATCGCACGACAAAAAATCGTAGTGCGTGCCGGGCCTTACATCAGTGTTTAATAGCATTGTCTTTGATTAGTTGATTTTGTAAAGATGAAATAGAGTTTTATAAATTTTAATGCAAATCCACGGTACATTTTATTAAATAGTTTAATAACTTGCCTTTGGAGTTACCGCAGTTTGTGTTTTCTTCGGTTGGACTTAACAATATATCAGGTGCTTATATCCTAAAATGTACCTTTAAAATGTCACGAAGTAAGGTTTCTTGCACCAGAAACTAGTTTTCAACCTAGATATGGAGGATCATATTATGTATAGAAAGTTTCATGTTGTTCCAGAAAGCCGTTTTAATGAGAGCCGAACTAAGCTTCGTGAGGACTCTTCAGTTGGCGAAAAACACGTAAATCTGCAAACCGACAATAGATATCTGATAATGATAGCTACGCTCGGGTTCAGACAGTCGCGTTGCTGATTGAAAAGTGAACAGCGACGGGACGTGGCCGAAACGTCGCCGAAATGCACTCCGCGGTGCAAACTTGCAAGAAACATGGCTCTAGTTTATATCCAGGTTACATACGACGCCAGGCTTGAGGTGTGTTGTGGGCTAGCAACCTTTCACTGCGATATCACATTTTTGCCGATATTTGATACCCACATTTATGCTAAAAGTGGCACTGGAGCATAGGTTTAATTTGCTCTGCCTACCCCTTTTCGGAATAAAGCTGCTGCAGCGGCCGTAAATGTCAGCAGCCACCAACCGAAAGATTGCGTATCTGGCAGCAGAAGTATGGATGCGCTATGGGCGTTGCTATAAGACTATAGAGCGTGTCCCGAAGGCGTCCCACCCATATATGGGCGCGCGCAGCGCCTCTTTAACGTTGCGCCCCGGCCGACCATAGAGGCGCTCTGGTGCCCCCCTGTATCGACACGCTTAACATGCCTTAAATGTTAGCCATAAAGTATGTACCATCTGTCACGTCGTACTCGTATCAGCCACCGGCCGCGAGTAGATTTTTTTAAAGTCGTCATTTGGGTCGTTTTCTGGGTTTTTGTATGCATGGTATGGTGGGAGATATCAAGGTGTCATCCATTTATATCCAATATTTTTAAGTAGAGCATCACCCCAGTCGCACCATACCGATGGGATTCCCGAGACCTTTCATTTCGGTCCGTAGTCGCGTATTTGAACACTGCACTTTGTCAGAGTTTACCCGAAAGACTTCAATGCTTTGTTTATTCAAGGAATAGGTGCTTTCTTAAATTTACCTTATCCAGTTCCTTGAGAAAGACTATGTTTTGTTTAGTATTATTAAATGGCCTCTGTTTGACACAGGTGATCAGAGGCTCTAGTATAAGTTTTACTGAAACAAAACTGTCAAATCCCATACAAATTAAGGGTCTAGAGCCTCAGTAGGTATTGTTAATTTTTTTTAACACTGTGTAAGTGTTCGACAAAAAACTAAAAACTGCTTTTAAGAACTTTTTCGTTTTTTGTCGGTTGTTCTGTAAATATTCTTTTAATTACTCATGATTAATAAAATCCAGTGGCTCACCGTTTGAATAATGAACACGTAAATGTCTAAGAAACAAATTCCGCAACCTTCCCTAAAATATGGTTGAGGGAGGCGATGGCTGAGATATGCATCATACTCGTGATCGGGTGCTGTTTGTGGAGTCCGGACTGTTCATGCTTGCTTACTAGTTAACTACTTACATACTAGTGTTATTATTCTCTTTATTAATTTTTCGTCTTAGGCTAGATTTTTACAATAACTATATAAAAAGTAAAATATAAAACTATACATCATCATCATCATGATTAATTTAAGAGTTATCCTCTTGTCGGTGGAGTATTTTCCATTTCTCTCTGTCGTACGCCAGCCCTTAAAACTATACATACAAAACATAAAACCATTATAAAAACCTAACCTAGGGTACCGCCGGCAGCGAGGCGGGGCCTAAGCTGCCGGTGGTCAGGGCGCCAGAGACAAGAACCTCCTGACTATCCGCGCAGTATCCAGGAGTACCGCCTTCTGTATTTGACCCTTGATCCAGCCATCTAGCGAGAGTCTCTTGAAGTGATGGTTGAGACTCTTCGCTATTAAACCGTTCGCCGAAACGACTATCGGGACGATGATCGTCGAATCAACATCCCACATGGCGGTTACCTCGTGAGCCAGGTCTAGGTACTTGCTGGCTTTGTCCTTCTCGGCATTCACGAGGTTCTCATCATGGGGGATGGTGATGTCGACGAGCACTGCCTGGCGTTTCGATCGATCTGTCAGCACAATATCAGGCCTATTGGAAAGAATAGTCCTGTCCGTGATGACAGATCGATCCCAATAGAGCGTGGCACGACCATTTTCGAGAACTGGCGCAGTATTTATAGTAAGGCACTTCGGAGACCACAAGACCGTATAGCAGAGCAAGTTGCTGGTGAATAATCCTGGCTACAAGGTTATGTCTGTGCAAGTACTCGCCGTTAGCAAGATGACCACAACCGGAGATAATATGCCTGAGTGACTCCCCGGGACGGCGGCATGCCCGACAAATGTCGACCGTACCGTCCTTCAGGATATACCTCCGGTAATTGTTCGTTATGATAACTTCGTCCGTAATTGCACAGACAAAACCTTCGGTTTCCCCGAAGAGATCCCCGAAACATAGCTAGTTCACCGACGCGAGCAGATCTACATCGGGCCCTGTGAGGGCCTTGTAGAACCGCCCGTGTAGCTCCTTGCTCCTCCACACCGCCCTGCGGTCCTCGGCGCTCATTACTTTAAGTCTGCGCCAGTTCTCGTTTGCCAAGGAGAGCGGGGTGAAGTTTCCGTCTACTGCTACTACGTCACGATGCATCCCACACTCGTTGTTTAGGAAATAATCCCTGAGACTGCACACCTCGTGGTTGTGGAGGTCTTTGGCATTTAGAAAGCCGCGACCTCCACACTTCCGCGAGATGTACAGTCTCATAACAGACGAGCGTGGGTGTAGCATGCGATGCGCAGTAAGCAGTACTCGGACTCTTCGATCCAGGGCATCCAGCTCAGTCCACCTTAGTACGCCAAAGGAGTAAGTAAGCAAGGGCATCACCCAGGAGTTGAAGGCACGCACATTGTTGCCGCCCGACAAAAGACTATTAAGTACTTTGGTCAGGCGACAAAAGAAGCGCTCCTGCACCGCCCGCTTTACGCCCTCACCCTCAATACCCAATGACTGTGACATAACAAGATAATTATAGGTTTCTGCTTCGGAGATAGATTTGAGGGACATTGTCTCAGAAAGTTGCAAATTTGTTGAATTTACAACTTTCCCCCGCTGTACATGCATGACCGCACACTTATCGACACCAAATTCCATTTTGATGGCGCTACTGAAGACTTCAGTTGTTTTCAGTAGTTCCAACAGGTTATGTCCATTCGGTGCAAATAGCTTAAGGTCTGATGCCGGCTTCGGAGGGAGGGTGAGGTAATTTCTTATCTGCTCTATGATTAGAGCAGATGAGAAATTACCTCACCCTCCCTCCGAAGCCGGCAACCTAGTCCCGAATCCTTCAGCAGGGTACTAAGCGGATTCAGTGCTAGGCAGAACCACAAAGGACTGAGACTGTCACCCTGGAAGATCCCACATTCAATCCTTATAGAGTCCTGCGGACCAGGACCCCCCCGGTTGATGAAGGACTGTGGTCCACTGCCCCATGCAAGCACCTAAGAAGGATCTTAGAACTGCATCAACTTTATACAACTGTATTATTATTATTATTATCGTATTGACGAGAGACATCATTCTGATCTTGACAGGTTTTATTGTTATTGACCCTGTAGAGTAGCTCGTTTTATAAATTAATATTTTAAAGTGTTTTAATAGTACATTACTTACCAAGGGCTGTAAAAAAAATCGCAGGTAGGTACTTGTAACCCAAGCCGCAGGCGAGGGTTGTAAATATGCGATAGAGGGCTTTCTTTTTTACTGTTCGTGGTGAGTACACAATTTTACGTCTTCACGTAAACATAATAAAGCAGTTCCTCCATAATCTAGCAGATAATTATAACTGGTATCGTAAATGTTTGTTTTTGTACAAGTCTAAAATAAGGAAACTCTTTTTTTTTCTGTGGGTGTTAAATAAGTACGCATATATTAGGAAATAAAAGCATTTGATAATGCGTTAATTTCAGATTATTTCTTGTTAATATATTGCTTTTCTTAATAATTGTTTACAAACTGCTGCTTCACGGATTTATAACTATTAGTTGCAATTCTTAAACAATATTATGCCCGTCATCTGTAACTCTATCCCCCTAACCACGACTAAATTAACCAAAGCTTAAATATTTAGTACCATTTACAATCATTGATCGAGTTCCAGCGTTAGGGGTGCCGATGCCGATTCCAAGCCATCTTTCTACTTTATGACTCGCATAGAATTGAATTGTTGATTTTTGGTGAATTTTTATTAAGCTATAAAGACGTTTTATCTGTTTCTCCCGCTTGGTACATTTCGGGGATTTACCTTTTACGGGAAGGTAAAGAAACTTAAAGTAGAATTGGGATTAATGTGTTTTCGCTGCTCTGCTTAATCGAGTGGATTTTTTATGGTTCAATTTCATAACTTTTATGCTGAGTTCGGTTATCAGGCATTTTATTGAGTACTTGAGTGATACCGTTAAGTTGGAAGGTTGAAATGTTTTAGCTTTTGCTCTAAAGTTTTATTGATCTTAGTTTATTATAGTTATGCTTATCAACCGGATTGGTTTTTTGTGACACATAACCTCTTTTACACCACCCAAGTCTAAAAGTATTTTGGAGGGCCTTTTTGATTTTTGCATGCTCAAAGCAAGGATTTAAGTTGAAGAACCTATTAATGTGGCAGTCAAAAAAATAATGTCAAGACGAAATAAAGTTTTCTTGTATGCCGAGTAATATACAATATTCACACGAGTTATTAGAACTGTTTATTAAAAACAAAGTGCAAGGTTTATTTATTTATATGTATATATAAATAATATGCATAGTGGCGATAATCCCATTCAGATATCTCAAAGAATTACGAAGCTCAAACCGTTTAATATTGCGTGCTAGAGAGAGAAATCGAAAAGAAAGAAAATCTGAGAGCGTCAAGGTAAATGACAATTGTTTTATATGAAGATACGTTTAGCGGAAAAGGGACAGAATAATATACCCCCTCTTAAAACTTTGGACACTGATAACTTTGTGATTATTTAAATCATTAAGGATAGCTACTAGGTACCTTCCCTAGCTAGAACCTCCGTTTTCCATGGATATTGATAGGTACATCTGATAAGTAGTTTTTGAGATTACATATAAAGTTAAAAACGTTCTCTTCATTTATATCTTTTTATTTTTGGTTGACTGGTAGAAAATGCTTACGGCATTAATTCCGACTTTTGTACGATAAGTTGTACTTTTGTGCATTAAAGACTAATAAATAAATAAATCATATTAGTATGTTTAAAGAGAAAGTTATTACGGAGAAAAAGACGAATGAAGAGGTCTTATGTATAGTCAATGAAAACAGTAGTTTATTAAAAGTTATTGAAAACAGAAGAGGAAAAATTATAGGAACCTATTTCGTTACGATGACTTCATTAAAGTTATAATAGAGGGAAAGATAGAAGGAAGAAGAAAAAGGGGAAGACCACGAAGAGCTTACATGGAGCAGTTAAAGGAAAATATTGAAGTTGAATCTGTTGTGATATTGAGGCGAAAGGTGCCTGTGTTAAGTATTTTCTAGGAAATAGTAAAAGAGATGTTACTGTCACAAGTCTTTATAATGAAGTAACTAGGTAAACAAGAATCATAAAAATATTAAATAAAAGAATATGTCAAATAGGATATGCCTAATATAAAAGAAAGATAACTTATAAAGAGTTTGCACAACAAGAGATTAGACTACCAACTTTGGCACAAGAGGTTAGACTATCTACAACAGCCGCCCTTAATCGATGTTGTGCCTGACAACAATAAAATAAAGTTAAGTTTCTAGTCCTAAACTAATTGTGCACCTTTTGTGTACCAAAGGCCCAAGTGGCTTAGTGAGGACATCTGCAGGCATGTCACTACTTTTTACATATTCTAATGTAACAACATTATTGGATACTTTTTCCCTAATAAAGTGAAACCTAGTATCAATTTGCTTCGTCCTGCTGTGGTGTATAGGGTTCCGAACGAGATTGATAGCACTCTGACTGTCTGACGCTAAGTTAACTGACGTAAGTTTACCTGTTATCTCATAAGTAAAGCGACGTAAATAACAAGCTTCCTTAGTGGCAGATGCTAACGCCATATATTCTGCTTCCGTAGATGACAAAGCAGTCGTAGGTTGCTTCTTTGACTCCCAGGATACTGGTCCTCCAGCTAACTTGAAGATATAGCCAGTATACGACTTCCTGTCGATCGGACAGTTTTAAAGGTTCTCCACTTCTCCTGTAAACCAAGGAATAGTACCCTTCAGGTACTGTAGAACCCTCTTTGCAGCATTCCAGTGTTCCTTAGTAAAACACGTATTAAACTGACTTAAATAGCTTGTCGTATAAGCAATATCGGGGCGAGAATTCTGTGTCAGGTACATGAGGCTTCCAATTAAGTTTTGGTAGGGATAAGACTCACAAACATCACCATCACTTTTCCTCTCCATGCACTTTTTTACTAATTGAGTATTCACCGTCTTACATTCTCTCATACTGAACTTATCCAACAGCGATAGAATGTAATTTGATTGATTTATTTTAACACTCTCGGAATCGCATTCAATTTGCAATCCCAAATACGATTTCAGTATTCCGAGATCTTTTAGTGAAAAATATTTCGACAAATCTTTCTTGACAGCGTCAAATATCAATTCAGATTTATAGAAGACTATTATGTCATCGACAAAGACACCCAAAATCACGAGTTCTTGACCAAAGAGTTTAGTATACACGCAAGGGTCCGAGGGAGTTCCTATGAAACCTATTTTAATAAGCGTTTCGTTTAACTTTTTGTTCCAAGCTCGTGGTGCCTGTTTTAGGCCGTATAATGATTTTCTCAACAAAAAAACCTTGTTTTCCTTGCCTTTTTCTACAAAACCAAGAGGTTGCGCCATGAAAACCTCTTCTTCTAAGTCTCCGTTTAGGAACGCGGTATCGACGTCCAAGTGCTTCATTCTTAGGCCCATCTCTGCAGCTAGTGCAAATAGAGTGCGCAACGAAGAATGACGAATCACTAGTGCAAAAGTCTCGTCGTAGTCCACTCCTTTTACTTGATTAAAACCTTTGACGACGAGTCTCGCCTTATATTTCGTGATATTACCATAAGCGTCCTTTTTAATTTTATAAATCCATTTACATGCTATAACCTTTTTATTTGGTTTATCCACTAAATCCCACGTATGGAGTTTACTCAGGGAATTATACTCATCAGACATTGCATGCTGCCATTTTCCAGCATCGTCGGCATGAGTAGCTTCATAGTATGTCGTCGGTTCCCCAGAATCGACCGATGACACATTGTACGTAAGGAAATCCGGTCTTCTCCTATGTCTAGGGGGGTACCTCGGCTAGTGAATAGGTTGTTCCTCATTCACACTTGCTGATTCTAAATCATCATCAGGAAGCGTCAGTTCATGAGAATCTTGCTGCTCTTCCATAGCTGCTGCCTCTTAGATATTAACCTGATGCTCTGATGTAGATGATTCAGCTGCAGGACCGGTACTCTCAATACAATCAAAGAATTGACAATCTTCTGTTTCCGGCTCCTTGTCTTCAAATAATAATACGGAGTCTGACTGTACCACAGGCTCAGTCTCTCGCTGCTTCAACCCTGTAAAGCTATTTTCAAAAAAGATTGCATCTCGGGACATAGATACTTTTCGTGGGTTAGACGGATCCCTAAAAATATAAGTATTTGGGTTTTCTGAATAACCGACAAAAATTGCTTCTTTTGCCTTTAAGTCTAATTTCTTCCTGTGACATGAAGGTATGTGAACTAGTGCTCTACATCCGAACACTTTCAAATGACCAAGGTCACTCCTACGGCCACACCACCTGTCATAAGGAATTTGTCCACCTAAAGCTCTGTAAGGTGACCTATTTTTAAGATATACAGCAGCCCTGAAAGCGTCTTCCCAGTACGCTTTCGGCAGTGAGCTTTCAGCCAATAACGATCTAGCCTTTTCTGTTATTGATCTGTGAGTTCGTTCAGCTACTCCGACTTGTTGAGGGGTGTACGGTGTCGTCATTTGATGATCGATACCTTTTGAGTCTAGGTAATCAATAAAGTCCTTGTTGACGAACTCCTTGCCTCCGTCAGTCCTAACCGCAAAAAAAAGGTTTGAAAAAGACAAAACTTGTCTATAACCTCTGTCTTTGAAGAAATAAAGTAAGCAAATACCTTTCTTGTATAATCGTCTACTAAAGTTAACATATACTTATTCCCCTGAAAGGAGGTTGTAGACATAGGCCCACATAAATCAATATGAACCAATTCCAATGGCGAGGTAGCCCTATTAAATGCTTCCTTCTTAAAAGGTTTTCTTGCTTGTTTGCCTTCTACGCAAGCGATGCAATTCGTTTTATCGACTACTTTAAACACTAAGCCTACCTCGTGATTCTTCAGTTGACTCATGCCTATAAGACACAAGTGTCCTAACCTCTTGTGCCAAAGTTGGTAACTATTCAGACAGCCAGAGTGCAAATAATTGTTTGCTACCGTATCGGGAACATTTACTGTACAATCAAATACATACAGCCCACCACAGGGCGAGGCATGAAGAACGGAATCACCTGTAAAACGAAAAGTATTATTTTTATAAAAATTACATCCATTTTGATCAAAAACACATATAAAACCCTTATCAACAGCTTTCTGTACAGATAACAGATTTGCTTTTAAATCAGGAACAAAAGCAACGTCACTGATCCTGTTAACAACGTTCTCTGGTGTATTTATTGAGACATTACCAATTCCGCAGCACTGTATTTGCTCTCCGTTTGCGACTGTGACACTACCATTATTCATTAAAGAAATATCTTGAAACCAATCACGTCTAGAGGTCATATGTTTGGAGCATCCCGAGTCTACGTACCAAAGATCCTTATTAGACTGACCAGAAGTGTTGAGAGCAGTAAATGTGGAGTCGTTTCCTTTTACAGCATTAGCTTTCTCCTTCTTGCATCTCAGTGGACAGTCCAGCCTTTTATGTCCAGGCACTTTACAGTCGAAACACACTATTTCTTTCTTCTTAAATTTAGATTTCAGTCTGGCATTAAAAAAGGTATCCATTGGTGCAGCTGCATTTTTGGACATCTCATTCAGCAGTTTCGATTTCACTAAATCAGTTGTTACGTCGACATTACAGTTCTCTAGCGGCATAATAAGAGGCTCAAATTTTGGGGTGAGACCTCCCAAAAGTATAGCGGCAATCGACGTATCTTCTATTACCTTGTCAATATCCGCCAAGTCCTGTGCGGTTGACATAACTGCATTAATGTACAGTTTGATATTATCGAAGTCTGACAGACTTAATCTGTACAGTTTACGCTCTAAAGCTAGTCTTCGTCCCATTCCTTTGTCCTCAAAAGCTTTCTGCAAACATTTCCATGCTTCGGCTGCAGTTTTTGCACATCTGACGTGCGTAATAGCTGAACCGTCTACTGTTAAGCAAATTTTTGCAAGTGCTTTTGCGTCGTTTCGTACCTTAATCGAGGCGGGGGTCGTGTCATCTTCTGTATAACCCCTTACTGTTGCCCATAAATCCTCGTGTAAAAGGTAATTACGCATTTTGAACTTCCACGTAGGATACCCATCTTTATTCTTTAGGCAAAAAGAGGGAATCGAACATGAATTCGACGAAGTTGACTTATTAACACCTGAGACATCTCCAGATTCATTTGACATTTCGAAAAAAAATATATTTTATAAGTCACACGAAAAATACACTATATCAAATAATAACTTTACACATGCACGCTCTTATCCTTCGTGCTGATAACGTGTTGTGATATTGAGGCGAAAGGTGCCTGTGTTAAGTATTTTCTAGGAAATAGTAAAAGAGATGTTACTGTCACAAGTGTTTATAATGAAGTAACTAGGTAAACAAGAATCATAAAAATATTAAATAAAAGAATATGTCAAATAGAATATGCCTAATATAAAAGAAAGATAACTTATAAAGAGTCTGCACAACAAGAGATTAGACTATCTACAACAGAATCGTATAGAGAGTTGAAGGAAAAGGCAGAGAATAGAACTGAATGGAAATTACTCCACCGACAAGAGCCAAGCTCTTAAATATATGATGAAAGAGAAAATTAATGTAACGTCGTATAAAGAGCTCAAAACAGTGGCAGAGAGAAGAACAGAGTGGCCATTACTCTACCGACAAGAGGCCGGCTATAAGTTTATGATGAGTACATATATCGTTTCATTAGCGAGTGTCGATGCTTCATAAATGCGGTTATGAATTTGGAAAATATATTTTATGTACTTTTTTATCACAATGCACATAAAGTGCACGAATGGTCAGTTGTTGTCGATGGTACGTAACAAATCAATAAACATAACCGTTTTTCCACCGTCCATATAACAGTCTCCAAATTCTTTAAATTCGCCAGGGCTGGCAAATTTGGACCGGTTGGGCGCCGTTTTGAAAGGCAATAAATCTGTCAAGTGTCAAACTAAGCCGCCTATCGAACGCGGCAGCCCTCGTGAATTATGAACTAACTGCTCTGTAGACACTGAATTTGGATGTTTTTTTAGTAATTAAGCACATGTTTGAGGGTAGAATCGTTAATGTAAGGGTGTCTGTCAAATTTGTATATGTAATTAGTGGCAAAATTAATTTGGCCGTCGTATTTATAAAAATTTACAAACCTCACTGAGTTCAAAATGGGTATTGTCTCTTCCTTAAACACACGTGTGAATTTTAATTAAAAAATAAGTTTAATAGGCTTTATAAATACCTAATACGTAGTAAAGAAAACCATGTTACTTAATATGTGACGCGTCTCCCACAAACACTAAAAATGAAAAAATTACTGATTGAGTTTTTAATACTAGCTTCCGCCCGTGACTTTGTCTGCGTGGACCCGGGATAAAAACTATCATATATTTTTATCCAAACTATTTTCATGCAAAATTTCATTCAAATTGATTGAGCTGTTTAAGCGTGATTGAGTACAAACATCCAAACTTTCGCATTTATAAAATAAGTAGGATGGTACTGTCATATATACAGTTACGCTCTTCTTCAACGAGAGTAACGGTTTGTAACGAGAACGGGAGTTAAGGCTCGTTTATTGGCGCCTAAGTGCCGCTTGAAATTATGGCTTTAATAAAATTAATGAGATTCAGAACGGGCTACGGCATAGCACTACGAGCGTAGCTCGGCTGTGAATGAGCTAACGGTTGAGCACATGGCCCCGAAAGGCAAAGTTGCTTCTTAATTTGTCCTTATTAGTGTAATGTATTCATCATAGATAGGCATAGGGAATTAATACAATATAAATAAATATAAGGGGGGCAATCTTACAAATCGAACCAATTTTAAGGCTCAAGAAGAACTCTGGAACGACGCTATATTAATTACACTGATATCAATTTATAGAACTTTAATTTTCTAATCTGTAAAAAGTTACATAGAGCATTCCTATTTTTCTGGTAACTTTTGGCTTTTCGTGTTCGCTACGCGTATATATAACAATTCCCATTTAATAGACACACCACCTTTTACCTTTATCAACAAGGTTTGTTTTAATGTGAAAGTATATAAGAATAAGACGGAACGGAGCCGATTCGGATGCGGCTCAGGCTGTAAAGGCCCGCACGTTTCGGCTAACAAGGAGGAGCTCAAACATGCGCGCCAACCCGGCTAATTCTGAATGCCAAAGAGCGCGGGCAGAGATAGGGCAGGTTGATTACAAGGTACAATATTTTTACCTGTCCTAATTTATTGTGTTCTCTTTCTCTCTCATTCACTCCACTCGCACTTTCGAATATCGGTATTTTAACTGCTAAAAACCGGTAAATTTCATAAATTTACCGGTACTCAAGGTATCGGTATCATGTAGGATACCGGTATTTGCAATACCGGTACTTTAGCTTGGTACCGGTACCTTGGTACATTCGCAATTTCGGTTCCTAGTTGAAAGTCATGATACCGGTTCCGAAAAATACCGGTATTTCAAGCCCTGGTCCTGGTACAAGTGGTATACCTACATAAAACAGTAATGGCAGTTTGGAACCTAAACTTATTCATTAGCTTTTGATTATTGTACATTATTATTGTTTTATAAAGTTTTATTATGCCGAATGACGTCCACTGGCTGAACAAGCCAAAGCCTCCCCCAAAGAGTGCCAAACCGGTCCTGCGCCACCCGCATCCAGCGGACTCCTGCGACCTTTACCAGCCTCCAGGGGGGCCTACCCACGCCGCGTGATCGCGTGATAAGTGATCGATCCCACCCCAACGTCAATCGGTTCTACGTGCAATGTGCACCGCCCACTGCCCCTTAAGTTTAACGATTCGGAGGGCTATATCGGTTACCTTGGTTCTGCTGTGGATAGCCTCATTTCTGATGCGATCACGCTAAGAAGCTCACAACATAGCGCTCTCCATTGCTCGTTTGAGGCCCATCCATAGTAAGCGGCCACGTTTCACTGTCGTTTTTAAAGTTCGATGTTTATAAATCACTACATAGTATACCTATGCCCAGCAGTGGACGTCTTTCGGCTGATATGATGATGATGATGATAATGATGATGATGATGATGACATAGTATAAAACAAAGTCGCTTCCCGCGGTCTGTCCCTATACGCTTAGATCTTTAAAACTACGCAACGGATTTTGAGATAAGAATAGACAGTGATTCAAGAGGAAGGTTTTTAAGTATGATATAGTAGCCGTGCGAAGCCGAGCGGGTCGCTAGTAAATAATAAAAAATAAAAATACAGGAATAAATTACACAAATCCAACTACTATAGTAAGCTCAATAAAACTTGTGTTATAATTACTAGACGAAGAAATATATAATAGATAAAAATACTTAAATACACAGAAAACATCTAAGATTCAGAAAACAAATAGGTACTTGCCCTTACCGGGATTCCAACCCAGGACGAAGGCCCTGGGTTCGAAGCTGAAGAGCTTCGTTGGTAGCGTCACCACCCAGTCTACCGTAGGCTAACCGGTCGTCAAAATGCGATGCGATGCTTAGATGCATAATTTACCCCAACAACATCAGCTAACACAACTCATCATCCTCCTAGCGTTATTCCCGGTTGTGCCCCCAACGAAGCCCGGAGTCCGCTTTGAGCTAGCACAACTAACCGAGTAAAAGACTTCCTTCTTCTATGTAGTGAATTCTGTGTGTAAGAAACTGACGAATGTGTGTTGCGAGTTGGAACATGTTTGATTTTCATAAGTTGGGATGGATCGTAGGTCCGAGGCAGTTTGGGGAATTTAAGTAATAAACATAAGCCTGTAATAATGTTTTGATTTTTGGCTTATTATAATCTCTGCACCACCTACTACATAATCTAGTTTTATCTCTTTCTCCGATACACAAAGGTTGTCTGGAAGAGATCGCTCTTCAGCGATAAGACCGCCTGTTGTCTAACTCTACCTACATGTTATTTGTATTGTTTTATTATTTAACTACTCTGTTTGTGTGAGGTGTGCAGTAATAGTACATTGAGGACAAGTGAGGTATGTTGATAAATACAACAGATGCGGAATTATCACGCGAGCCGCAGGTGAGCGTGATAAGAGAGCCGAGGATGTAATTATCAAAGCTCACGCGTTTCATACGACGTTTTTCAACACTTTTTGCGAGGAAAAAATCCTTTTCTTAAGATGAAAATTTTATAGGCCTGCCAAGTTATATTCTTTACTTATTAATGGCAACAGCTTTTTACTCACATTTTAGTATACATCGCCAAGAATTTCCAGTGGCGTCCATTCTTTTTATCACTTTTCTATAGTCGCCACGAGTCAATATTTTTTTTAATAAACCAAACACGCATTAGCAATGTTTACAAATATCTGTGAAACGTGCTGTAAAATAACCTATAATGGCGCGCAACAGTTTTTTTCGTGAAGTTTGCGCAGTGCGCGCGCATGTGTTCAGCCAGACTTAGATGAAATCTCTAAACAGCCAATACAAAATAAAATAAATGTTTTCGTTTTAAAATGTTATCTTTATTAATTCATGTAAAATGTTATCAGAAGTGAATAGTTTTTATATTTTATATATCATATCCAAAAAGAAATATTCAATTAACAAAAAGGATTTAATTTGTTTAGTCGAGTAAGAATCCATTTACCGAGAATTAAAAGAAAAGCTGTACATTCCATACAACCCGGTTAATTTAAGAATGCACCGTGTGCATCTTGCTGCAAGGTGCCAACGTGACTTAATCGGGATATAACCATAACACACAAGTGTCGTAATGTTATAAAATACGCGTGTTTAATATCCAGGATTATGAGCCTAAAAGCGACACAATAAGAGGTACGTACGTACGTACGTATTGTGTTGAAGAGAGTATTTGTATGGTATTGTATTGATGACGTGCCTGTAATATCGATGAGACACATCAACTAATTCATTTACCGGTAGATGTGACCGCCGCCTTATTAAAAAATTCTCTCAAATCATAAATTGTGCAATTAACTTGCATTCAAGATGAGGCGGTTGCAAGGTGGACTGATGACCTGGTAAAATGCGGGTGGACCAGACCGTTAATTGTGACACTTTTTGGGGGAGGCCATTGTCCAGCAGTAAACTGAACTTGTTCTCTGACAACTGAGTTAACCTCTACGAAGATTCATTAGCGAAGGCATAAAACGCCCGAATGCGACCATCGCCATCTTTGCCCTCATGTGAGCTTCGTAGCTTCAACCGCGTAATTTCCTTACCTTCTCATTAATTGTGGTCACGTTCGACCACGTGCCTCCGTTTGGGGAGGGTACTGTTTACTTTGTTTTTCGGTGCACCTTTCAGGTGTTGACAGTCCGTGATGGGTTTCCTGCGTTACGCTGAAAGGTTTTAGTAATTAATGATTGGGCGGGCTAGAAGATTTTTGCTGGTTTTCTTTCGAAGCAGTACTGGTATGAAACCGAAACGACGTTGATTTACGAATTCCTGTGATATATTATACGCCCTTTATCTACTTAAAACAGGGAATCTACCAGAATAGCACGTAGTAATTGATTTATTCTATATATCCTTTTTCTTTTAGTATATTTAAATTTGTATGACGAGACAAGAAAGACACGTTTCAACTCTATCATTTGGATCTTAAGGTAAAAAGTGGGTACACCACTTGTTTAGCTAACTGTACCTAGAAGTCACTGTGATTATTGGATTTGCATAATTACTTCCGTTGAAACTGGAAATTAAAATAGTTTTGAGCTTTCGAACTGTGAAATAAAAGAACTGTGATTAACGAATTCAATAAATTTTGTATATTAAATTAATGAATGTGGATAATGATTCTATTGTACCGAGGGTCGGAGTAGTTGCTCGATATTCTTTTAATAATAAGTTAAATAGACATCATTGTATACAGGCTCGCAACAAAAATAAGTATACCATTGGGTTCAGGATTTCATCCCTCATAGGGGAAAAATTTAATAAAGTGAGATTTGATAGTCAAAATGTAGAATACGTAATAATTATATAGTATATATTTTATTATTTTGCTTTATAAATTAGACTAAACATGTTTGAAATTAACAGGCTTTCTAATTTTTGATTGTTCTTGATTCCTAAATATTTCAATCTTTGTGAAATAGTTATGCTGCCCTGCTGTCCCCAAAATGAGAAGTAGCAAATGTGCTACTTCTCATTTTGGAGACAGCAGGGTAAACAAATGAGTATTGTGTAAAATACATGTAAGAATAAGAACTATTTATTTCACAAAAACACGTTACACGGAATAGAATTGTCATTGGGTCCTGAGCTAGGATTGGTTGGAGCTAGGAGGACAGGACCCAGTAGAGTGCAAGATTACAATACTAGTTAACATGTCTTCGTGCAGGGCTAACAAACGGGCATACAATATTATATATTATATATTTTTGTATTTTGCAGGTATAGGTACAATAATTTAATTTTAGTTCTGCCAGTGTGTGTGTGTGTGTGTGTGTGTGTGTGTGTGTGTGTGTGTGTGTGTGTGTGTGTGTGTGTGTGTGTTTGTGTGTATGTACAGCGTAAAGTTGTTTCTAGCGGAGAACAGTTAAAAGCAGTGCAAGAACTAAGTTATGTCAAATCTCTCGATCAAAAAGTTTCGCAATTACCACACGCGTTGTGATTTTATGTGTTTCGCGCATTGTTACAGGTTACATCGACGACGACGCGCGTAGAAGCGAAACCCATTGAAATCTCATTCCAAATGCAATGTGATGAACACAAAGTGACGTCTAAATCGATATTCGAATTTTCCTACCTATACTTTTATACCCAGTGATACCAGATCATATTAAATGAATTTGCGGTGCATTTTCAGGCTATTGTAGGCTTCCGAAAGATGAAGAATATAATGTTAGGTTGCTAGCGCGTCGCCTACAACACTTTAACTTTATTCTCATAGTCAACTCTTACGACACTTGCGAAAATAAAGAGTTGATGTTATCTGACCCAAAACCCCAATGGCCTGATTTTTATCATTAAAAAATTCCTAACTCCTTTTTTACTTTGGACGAGGACGGATAACAGAACCGTGAAATCGTTCCGCTCGACTAGAGATCCTTAATCCGGGCTATCAGGGACACGGCAAACTCATTAAAGTATTACCCCATTACAGTAGCCACTTTAATACTTATCAAGTTATTTGTCTAACTGTTCAGCGGAATTGATTGGTTCACAAAGGCTAGAAAGAGTTTTGCGTTTTTATGTTGGGCCCTTGGGGTTGGAGTTAAGCACATTTTTAGGTCAACCTCAGTAACTTTAATTTTAACTCACGTCCGATATTTTAGGCGCTTAGTGGATTATTATCTAATTATATTTATCTTGTTTATTCTTGACGCCATGTAAATTAACTATCGTTTAATTTATAATACAAACTTAGAAATGAATAATATCCATTCTATCAATCGAAAGCACCACATTATTAAATTTATATTGTTTAGGGGTTTTGTATTGATAAACGTTATTCTGTGTTTAGTGTTTGTTGTTATAGCGGCAACAGAGTACAACATCTGTGAATATTTCAACTAACTATCACGGTTCATGGGATACAGCCTGGTGACAGACGGACATACAGACAAGCAGACAGGCGGACAGCGGGTCTTAGTAATAGGGCTCAGTTTTACCCTTTGGGTACGGAACCCTAAATACCCACCAGACCTGTCATCGAAAATCGAAACGAACGCGAAAACTCTACCAATAATCCGAAAAACATTTTCATCGGGTCCGAAGTCGGAACGAAAACACTCGCTATTCATACATTCGGGATACTTCGGTAATCTTTTAAAACTGCCAAGTGTTGGCTGTGACCTCCTCTTTTGGGGGCCCATAAAAAGGCTCTTTTGAATAATTTTGTTAGTTCTGCAGTCCATCACCCGGCCGCCTATGTAAATGTGGGTAGATTGAGTTTGAAAGTACGCTCGTATCTTCGCCCTTTGGCTCTTGAAAGAAAGTGTTCTCAACAACTGAATTTATTGGGCGATTCATTTTTCTGTGAGTTCGGGCTGTCATATTTCAATATAGAATAGAATTTTATAAGAATCAGATAGATTTTTTGGTACAAAATTTTGTGAAACCTTTAGCTATGCTATGCTATGACTTTAATTCATGTAATTTAAGTTATTTTATTATTTATTTTTTTATTTATGGCTATTGGGACGGAAAGGTTCTTTGGTGGCGACCACGTACCGAAAGGCACTGATGACCTGGTAAAGGTTGCGGGAGTCCCCTGGATGCGGGTGGTGCACGACCGCTAATTGTGGCACTCTTTGGGGGAGGCCTATGTCCAGCGGTGGACGTCTTTTGGCTGATATGATGATGATGATGGGGGGTGGGGGGGGGGGGGGCACGTACTAATACCGACTCAATTAACTCACATAAATGGCTGAGTCCACGCTTTACTAGCCCCTTGAGTTTCCAGCGCTTCGGTAGCAACTATCGACTGGAAGTCGACGCGGCGGTCTGACCACGCGTCGTGCCTCCTTCTCTATCGTCGCGTTCCATTATAGGTGGCATCATTGCTCTCTATCCCACTTCTGACACCAATTGTTACGAGCGGGGGGAGGTAGTGAGTCCACGCCTACTAGTACTGACACAGCTAACACTTCACTTTCACCACTTGTTCCCACTGTCTTCTCTTCTTCCAGTTCTCATCCGATACTCTTCATCGTCCTCCTAGCATTATTCCCGGTTGTGGCCCGAAAGGAGCCCGGGGCCGCTTTGACACCTAATCCCCAAGATTTGGCTAAAGCACTAGTTTTACGAAAGCGACTGCCATCTGACCTTCCAACCCAGAGGGATAACTAGACCTTATTTAGATTAATAAATAAATCAATAAAAAAGCCTTTATTTCCCCAATACTTAGTAAAATAAACAAAACAGATATATAAATTGAAAAAGGAATTAAATACAAAATAAATATCGTAGTATACCTATATATAACTATGTTAGAGCTTTATGCTCCTATGTGGAAACCATCCATTTGTGGACGAAGGCCTCCTCCCATTTGTGCCATTCTTCCCTTTTCTGAGCCTCACGGACCCAGAGGTTCCCGGCTATTGCCACGACGTCGTCTCTCCATCGGCGGACGGGACGACCCCGCTCTCTATTGCCTTCTCCAATAACGCACCAGGTATGAGTTGGCTCCATCTGCTGTCGTTTAATCTGGCGACGTGACCAGCCCATTTCCATTTAAGCATTGCGATCATTTCTAGGGCATCAATGATTTTAGTTTGGGACCTAATATGGCTACATCTGATCCGGTCTCTCAGTTTGGACTGCCGTTTTTCGCATTAGGGGCCCATGTTTGACAGCCATATGTAAGGGTGGGTAAGACATTAGATTAGACTGGTAAATATTCCGTACATAAGTTCCAAAAAACTCATTGGTGCGAGCCCGATACTCTCAGTTAGTATTTCACTCCGAGAACTCCACTCCGTAGACTACTTCGATCACTGATTTTCCAGGCTGACTTGTACCGCAAACGTGGTCCCGTTATATACCGCTTTCCGAAGATTCTAGACCTTAATTTCGATCTTCATTCCGATCTCCATTTTATTACTCATTTGTTTTGAGTAGCATGGGCTTTTCCAGATAAACGTGCTAGGTACGTCCACGTTTCTCGTTATAAATTTCCGTAAGCATCAAATGTTTCATTCGCTTACTTCTTCTAGAACATTCCATGCTACTCGGTGTTTTGAAAATGTAGTCACGAAGAATTTAAAACATACAAATAGTGCATGTCGGTCGCTGGTCTTGAACTCGGTTATATCGACTCTAAGGCGCCGTCTGTACCGCTGATGGGCTACTAATGTCTTACAACACGGTGAATTTTGAAATACCGTGACGGTGTGTTATTATGATAAATCTATCTCTTAGGTCCATATTTGGTTTGCGCAAGTATGACCACGTTTCCTCCTTTCGTTCTCAGCTCAAGTGGCTTCCGATTCGTCTCCGTCGTGATTGTCACATTCTTGCGTTACTCTACAGCATACTTTTTGTTACCTCTACTCCTCAATATCTCAAAGAGCGTTTTAATCGTCTCACTTCCATCAGATCTTCCCAAAAACATCTTCTCTCCCCACCAACTTCATCTACCAAATTTTATTATAGCTCATTTACCTTTCGGGCTGTTCGGTTGTGGAATGCTTTGCCGTTGCATATAAGGTGTGCAAAGTCTCTTCCTATTTTCAAAAATCTCTTGAAACAATATTACCTGTATGTGTATCTCCCTTAAGTTGCCTTCTATGTATTGTATGTATGTATATTGTATGTATATATCTATGTATGATTGAATATATGTCTGCGTATTTTTTTAAATTTATTAGGTATGTATTTTAATGTGTCCTGTTTAGTAATATTTTAAAGTTTCCTGTTTACTAATATTTGAAAGAATGATTTGTTAGTATGTTCTTCTTGATGAGTTCCTGCACTACCTGTTTAAAATTCTAATTTAAATGTTTCCTGCTATACAAAGGTTGTCTGGAAGAGATCGCTTTAAAGCGATAAGACCGCCTGTTGTTACCATTATTTATTAAGCAATTTTTTTTTTGTAAGATGTTTCTCTCCTGTTGTGGTGCAATAAAGAGTAGTAATTATTATTATTATTATGGCCATGGCAACAAAACTGTTATTGACCCCGCCATCGTAACACTAGGTACTAACGAAAACATTGATAGCAGCATTACGCTGGCAGCATTACCTCTCTGAATCGCAATGGAAATTCGAACTTATTTACTCATTTCAAATATTGGTTATATCTTTATTTGGAATTATTTCATTAACTAAAACTCTTATTATACGAACATGGTAACTAACTATCTCAAATCATGGCGTCTTCCAGAACAAATGGTGCGAAGTGTTTTATTTGTTTTCATTTGCTAGCTAAGGAGTTCGTTAACAACTTACAAACTTTCGATTTTAGTGACAGACTTGTTCAATATTGAGGTAAATAAACTTCAAACTCCGTAACCAGCTCATTATTTCTACGCCTGTCAGCTGTCGCCCACAGACTCCTTAAAGTCTTGTCAACATTCGATGGGGAAATAGTCAAAAGAAATTATCGATATTGTCCCCTGGTCCCCTAGTCTGGAGGCGTGAGCTGCGATTCATAATCTAACCCTCTCCGCCCCGAGTATAACTTGAACCTGAGATCCGTAGCTCCTGTGCGTGATTAAAGATCAGGTTAACCCTGGTTTGTTGGCGTACGGTCGGTGAGCGATGGGGAATAGCGCTGGTCAGCGGGGGGCCAGGCAGCGTCTTGACGACTCATTAGGGGGACGCCTCGGCAATTGCGCGCGACACTAATGTGATGGTTACTCGTTAGGAGATTCGCTTTTATTTTCTTTAATGTTTTCTAGGGTGATTTTATTTGTAGTGATTAACTAACTGCTAGTTCAGCTACAGTGTTTCTTTTATTTTGTTTAGTCTAACACCTTTTTAATGAGAGTTGATAATTGATCTATTCGTTGTATTCTTTTTTTTGGTCAAAATCATGGGTATTATAATGACTATTCATGCACACAGGTACAGATGTATTGCAAAATTATTTTCCTTCGGGAAAACTCGGATCTTTATCGGAATACGATGACACCCGGACTGTCAATGAATTATCGTATTAAATCAGTGACATTCTCATACCCATTAATATGGAACTTTATTGTTAAGTGTCAAATGTCAAAATGAATAATGTTGTTGTATAATATAGAGATGTAACAACCGCAACAATTATTAGGTACTGAAAATGGGATTTTTAAAACCACTTTCTGTAACTTCAAAAATAATCAGTTTTATTGTCACTACTAAACAAAACATTATCTCCGCTTTAAAACATAATTAAAAGGACAACAAAATAAAGCTTATCGGGAAATATTTACAATGATAAAATTCAAAACCTGTCTATATTTTATCTTTGGCGTCCCTCTCGTACCTAAAAATAACCTGCGTGTGAGAGGAATGCAATTGATTCAAAAGGTTTCATAGGCAAATTCACGAAAGTTATCGCCACGCACACAACCGTTGTAATGAATGATAGAGGATTTTTAAAATTGGTGTTTTTTTTGCGTACCGATTGCAAGTTCAGCAGCGAACTGATGGGATGACAAAATGTTTTTTGTTAAGATTCTCACATTGACTCAATCACTTCGTTCATTCGTTTTTCTTGCAATCAGTACGTAATGTAACTGGGTGTGGTTTCATTCATTTCAACTTTGGTAAAACTACCTATACCTACCTAACATTACAATTTCATCGTATTTGGATCGATGTTTTCAATATTGTCCATTTCACAATCTGAGTCAGTCATATCATCGTCAGATTCGTCAGTGCTGTCATTGACGTTAATAACAATCCTATCAAAGCGATCATCCATAGAGTGTTCCTGTTATTCATTATCACATTTGATAGCATGATCACAAACTTTCTTCCATTCTTCCGAGCCAATAATATTTATTTTTTCTTGAATGATTTTTTTTACTGTACCCAAATTCAAATCTATGTTTCTGTTTGATACATAACCTTTTATCTGTGACCATATATTTTCAATAGGGTTGAAGTCGGGGTGGTATGGAGGTAACCTTAACACTTCGTGTCCATGTTGATGTAAAATTTTGTCAATGGAATATTCTACAAAATCTTCTTTATGCCGGCAAATAATTTCGTATAATTGTATTTTGGTTGACGATGAATTATGTGGAATATTGTATTTTTTTAACCAGTTCATCATAAGTGGCTTTGCGGTATTAGAGTTGGGCGGACATTCCACATATTTATTGTGATAAGCAGCATTGTCTACTACTAGTACAGAATTTGGAGACAAGTTGGGAATAAGTTGATTCCGTAACCATTTTTCATAATTAACATTATTCATGGCATCGTGATAATCACCAGTTTTATCAGTAGACTTATACATAAGTAGAGCACCCCGTACAAATCCTTTGGCACTACCTGCATGTACTATAATTAGTCGTTGACCTTTTGAAATTAACTGTTTTACTCCTTTATCCGTAGAATCGATCCAGCACTTTCCTGTTTAATGGGATGTGTGAACATAGGTTTCGTCAGTATACACAATATCTCTGCCTTCAGATCTGTACTTCCTTATAAGGTCTATGACCTTTATTCTTTTAAGTCTAACGTCATCTTTTTCCATCAGCATTTTCCTATTATTAGTAATTTTCTTGAATAAAAAACCCATTTGGCGAAGTATTTTTCTTAGTGTAAAATCGCAGCCCTTAAAATTCATCGTTTCTATTAATTTGGACTTTAGTACTTTTATAGTAGGGACCTGTTTATAAATGAGATGAAAGTTATAAACCATTCGTCGTATCACTGCGTAGTCAAAATCATCAAGATCTAAATAGAATTTCTTGCGTGGTCTACCCAGCTTAATTTTGTTTGTGTTGGGATTTTCATTACTTCTGTATTGTTCTTCCTGGTTCAAATATTTTCTAATTGTTGGTCTAGATATTCCTGTTGCGTCCGAAATTCGCTGTGGAACTTTCCTAAAATACTCTGAGTCGTTTCTATTTTTGAATTTGCTATTTTACGATATGAAGTACAGGTAAATATTAAATATAATACCTTGAATTGGATTTTTTAACCGTTTTCGAGATTTCGGCATGGCTATACAACCTTATTATAAGTAATCTGAAAATATGATTAAAATTACAGCGAATTTTTAAATTGCGGATTATCCACTCTATATAAGAAGCAATTTGAGAGAGCACGATAAATACGAACTTTTCCGAAAAATTACGAAGGAAAATAATTTCGCACTACATCTGTACTAAAATGACCAAAACAAGAATGTTGATAATTATGTGCTTATTGACCTTTACATTTTTTATTTTAGTTTAACTTGACACATAAATCACTGACCAGGTAATTTCACTGTTGTCAAGGGTCATCGATGAGTGTCTAAAATCATTGAAAATAGACTCGGTTTTTTCTTTCAATTTCTAACATTTACTTTCTAATGTTCTTACCTGTTAGAACTTACTCGGTTCTTTTCTATCGATTTCTAACAGTTACTTTCTAATGTTCTAACAGGTACTCAATAATTTCGACAGCGTAGCGTAACATTTCTTGAGTTCGAACTCTCAACATCACACAACATCTTGAACTCGACTGTACCAAGGTACAGTCGAGTTCAAAGATATGTATACACTTTTTCTCCTTATTCCATATTGTAATAAGCCGAAAAATTTATATATCTCTTTAACGTCGACTGACAAAACAAGAATATCAAACAATCATCAAAACTGAAATCAAACTGCCTATAATATTAATTTAGATTCGACCTTTATTTTCCGCCTCGCTTCTGTTAGAACACTGACTACGCAAACGGTGTATTTAAAAGTACATCTGCAGGGTATTATAAAGTGGGGCTACATAGGACAGTCAGGTGGCCTGAAAAATCTATAAATTGAACCAACTGCTACCTAACTCTTGATTGTAATAGTGACTGCGCTCACGGTAAAAACGTCGAATCAGTCGGATTCATGTTGTGGAGTTACCATACCACTGGGATACCTATCCGTGAGGTATCATATGGTGGTGGAGCACAGGTGACGTCAGAGGGTGCTCATTACTCGCCCTTCATTACGCTCTGAGGCTTGTCCGCATTGAGAGGAATCTTTATCTTCAATAACACACAATTAACATTAATTTAACATTTTTCTTTTTTCTTTGTCATTTCTATCTGTGTTACTTTAATTGGCTTTGTATTAGTATGTAAGACTCATATCATGTTTTTGCAGCTGTTGGTACTCCTTAAGTATAAATTAATAAATAACGAACCTTTAATAGAAATAGTTTACGTTTTTACGTATTCAATTAATCCGTTTGTAAGGTTCCGTACCTAAAGAAAAAATAAACCATTAAACGCTCACATCGTCATCGTCTGTCTGTCTAAACCCTTTTTTCTCAATAAATAAAATAAAATATATCAATCTTACTGTCAAGATCAAAATGCTATTCAACATTATTAATCATTAATCATGCTATCTACATTTTCAATTAATAGCAATGAACAAATGATTATTTATTTATTTTGTAATGGTTTTCATAGGAAACAGTCAATATTTTTTTCATATTTTGTCGCAAACAATCCGGGCTGTTTACATGAAAATATCCATTTTAGTACGTTCTCTCAGCCTCCCATGAGTCCTCTGTGATCAACGCGGTATTCTTCAAATAATTAAAATGACCCGAAGCCGTTTTCTGATTCATGCAGGATAATGTGTTTTCTTCACCTTTTGAGACTATTTATTTTTCAGACACCATACCTAACCTCTTTATTATTATAGTAGTACAGTACATGAATATTTGTATAGATCATACGAGTATATAAATAGGGTAGGATAAATAACATAAAACCACGAGTCTTCTAATGTGAACAAAACAAAATTCGAGTACTGCCCAACAGTTATCTTTACAAAGTTAACACCAGAGGACGCTACGCTACGCACCGACGGAATCACGTGCAGTTCACGCCTTCGTCGTCCACAGTCAGATAATTTCTCTATTAAAACTTCCACTTTGAGCTGCCCTAGGCACAGCCACAGTTGCCATTTTGCAACTAACATTTAAATTTAATTTCATTCTGATCCCATTCGAGTATAATGTGTCTCGTTCAAGCATACTTCGCTATACGCTAACGTAAGTAGAAGCGCACGAGCCTAGATTCGCCATCAAATACGTCAAAACTTGTTTCTGACTTAGTCCCCGCTTGAAATAACGCTGGTAATTTAAATACCTTAAGGCATTCTTTGCTTATTTATCTCATTTACATAAAAAAAATATTCCGCACTTAATTCTGTGTAATTCTGATTTTAAAACACAAACACACCATGTCTTTAGGTTTGAAAATCAGAAAGTCAGAACATTATAACTTTATGTAGTAGATAGAATACCAGCCTATACATTAACTCGATTTCTCAATAGCATATACTATTTATTTCACTACTAATTGTCGTAAAATTCGTCTCTATGTATAAATATGCATTTTTATTTGGTGCATAGGTATATTGAAATCTTATCCGCCCAGAAACCAGTGCGCCCTGGCTCAACAATAATAATATTGTTTTACCAATGGGTCTTAAGATAAAATCCGTTCTAGAAAAGCGATTCGGACTATACTAAACACGATAAAAATCTTAAGTAATGAATTTTCTGTTGCTTGCAACTCGAAGACGAATTTAAGTATAGACTGCAACCAAAGTTAAATTAGGGAAATAAACTACTTGTTTGCTGCACTCTTTATACTATCTTTACTATTTCTTTGTCACCTGCGAGATTGCATTCTGTGCTCTCCTGAGAAGAAATACCTTCCTAGTTAATTTTAATAACACTAAATTAAATCAATAAATGCATACACGGATCGTCGTTCCCAGAATAAGTAGCGTCACTTATGTATAGGTATTATTTCTTTTAAGTCTCCCTGAATGAATCAGTTGTTTTAACACTTTTCCAACATTTGTATAGCGCCTCGATATTTATGAATGTATGTTATGTTGTTATTTATTTATTCGTATGGCAAGTCAAAAGTCAGATACAAAATCGTAAACTAAGCAAAGCATGAGCATGTTGTTATGTATACAATATATGAGATGTACCTAAGGCCATGTTTGAGGACAGGCGACGCGTGCAGCGGTTCGTCACACGTGCTGTCAAATGGCAATGGAAACGCTCAGGCCTCGGACTGGACGCCAGCGGGCCGCGGGGCGACTAGCGGCAGTTCATACATTAGTGTGACTTCAATGTAGGGGCAGCCGCTCGCCGCCCTGCTGCACGCTGCCCGCTGGCGTCTGGTCCGCGGCCTCACGCCAGCATATAAACAGTCCTCAGCTACACCATGTTTTCGTTTAGGCGACTCCCACGCCGCAGCCACGTTGCCGCACGCGTCGTCTGTATAATGCGGCCCAAAAGCACCAATCTTAAAATGGGTGAATTGCAAAAAAAAACCATGTTACTAATAAAATACAGGGTGTAAATTTGATACGGTCGAAATTTTTGATGATGATTAATTAGTGTCGGTGCAAGCAATGCATTTACATAAATTTCTTTAAATGCTTCGTTTTTTTTTTTCATACAAAATAATTGAGTCTATTCAGTACACATCATTGTCATTTGTTACGACATCCATAAAAGTCAAAAAGATTATTAATAATCATCAGTTTGGATGTCACCCATTGCTGCTCGGCCTTACTTTAAAAAAATATTAACTTCCTATGAATTAAATTGCTTTCACATAATCCGTATGAAATTTGCAGCTATTGCAAACTGACGTTATGGAAAAAAAATTAAGCGTAGATTATATTAAGGCCCATGTAATTTTTTTTGCAATTCCCTCCAAATGTCTAACTAAATAGGATTAACAATAAAATGCCGCCATATCCAAAAACCTACAATCAACTTTGGAACATCAAAAATGTTATTCTGACTTAAACTTGAACACAGAAATGTCATTTTATGTAGATGGAAACGGTATCTCATTTCCCTCCCCGCAGTGTGACTCCAATAAAGTTATCGGTTGAAGTGAGTTGCGAAAGATTTCTCCAACTTTTCCGAAATTTTCACAGTTTCATTATCCCGTCGGAAAATGAAGGCTCGAATCGAATCGACTTTGAAAACAAAAGCGATATATCTTCAAAGTTGAAAGTTGGAAAATACGGCGCAGGTACGACGGGGAATTCGTTGTACTCTTAGGTATGTGCGAGGAGATATGAAAAAAATATAGTTTCGGATATATACATTTTTTTGCATATTATAGCAATACAATCTACATGAAGTGGGGCGTCGCTTACAAGAGAGAGGTCTCGCTCCTCGCTCTGGGTAATTTCTGGTGCAGAGGTTGGCCATAGCAATCAGCGCGGCAATGCGGCTAGTGATGGGTACCTTTGCGCCTGGAGTGACGCGGGGCGGGCTTTCAATACTTAGTTACCATTTGACTATGTCGGTGTATTTAATTTTAGGTTTTATTTTATTTTTAGTTTAATTGTAATTTTTATTTAATGTACTTGCCTTTATATAATATAATATAACATCTACATATATATTTAAAGTTTTAAAAATATATTAACTTATATAAATTGGTAGTATTTAGTATACCTCTAAAATTTTAATAATTCATCTAGGTATGAGGAAACACCATCCCTTCTAGTTGCGATCCTATTTCTATAAATAATTTTCTAATTTTGTCTTGTCAATAGCGAAGTTAGAAGTGACGCTGTTTTGTAGATTGAACGAACTGTTTTCGAATTAAGATATAACGATTTTAAATTGTATGTTACACTGGCACCGCAGCATTTGCCGTAATTTTTAAATAACTTTTGTATCTTAATTATAGCGAGCGAATACGCCTGCACGGCTAGCATGCGACGGCGCGCGAGCTCTCTCGATTTTCTTATTAGAACACTTAGAACAAGAGATATAGTGCAATAAAAATCGAGGTTATGTCGCGGCCGTCGCATGCTAGACGTGCTGGCAGTATCATCCGTCAGACGGGGCGATAACTGCCTGTGTCGCGGCGACTCGCGCTGCTCGACAGGAGCCCGCGCGTCGTATGTACGAGCGCCTACCCGCGACAATTGAAAACGAGATCTCCAACGGCATAATTTGAACGCCGACTAAAGGAAATTTTACTTTCAAAATCATTGTATTCCGTAAAGGAATACAACGAGCAAACATTGTAAATTGTATGGTATCTATGACATGTTTTAGTTTTAAAATGACATTATCTTATTCTTCTCTACATTACAGGGCTCGAACAATTCATGCGGATGACGTAAAAATGACGTAACTTTGCCTGTGTGCATCACCTGTATTTGTTTGTATTTAAACTGCCGTGTGACATATCGTACGCAGTAACAAAATAATCGTGAGTAAATCCATGTTTATACAGGTGACGGGATGATGTCGTGAATAAAATATTTTTTTCGGTTATCGTAAGTACGATTATTTATAACAAAGTATATACTAGGTATATTATTAAAAAATAAAAAGTAAACAAATTTTATGTTATTATTTATGTTATTCATGTACTCTGCTCATTTCAAGTGACGATATCGTTTAATTAAAGGTTGATAAATCATAAGTGGTCATTGTTTACGAAAATACTATTTGAAATCATCCTATGACTGGTTTGACGTCATCCGCATGAATTGTTCGAGGTATGATTACGAATATTGTTTAAAATTTGTTGACTTTTGACAATTTATATCTTTGTGTGCGAAACGCTACGCAATCGATCAGCTGGTCGCGCTCGCCTCACAGTGTCCAACGCCTGCTACATGTTTCTCCCCGCAGCACTGCGGGCCTTTGTGCACTCGTTGTGAAAAGAATCGTTTTGTAACTCAATTTGCGGCGAGTGTACTGTTTAGGTATTTGCTCCACTTTGCGGGGACATTATAGAAAGAATTTAAGTTTGACCAGTGAATTTGAAGAATTGAGAAACAACCTTTTTTGAACAAATGAAAAAGATTTAAACTTCCCGCAGCATTGTGGCTTTTCATTCTTTCCGCCCTTTTTCAAGTTTTATATTAAGTAACTTGCACTGTGTTTGCATGTATTGTACATACATTTGTCGGTATCCGATTGAGCTTAAATTTGAAATACTTGTATGCGGTGACAACGCAAATTAGGGCACCACTGAGCTGATTGATGACGGAGACAGAGGGTATCCATAGCAACTACCAAAGTACACAAGATAAACCAGTCGTAGTCGGGGCTCATTAGAACCCTGTCAAAGTGTAGGTAGATGACTGTGATAAAAAATACATCTGGCAATAAAACCTTGTGCAAAAAAGAATTGACAGAAATTAATTTCTTAACTTGAATTTTCGTGAATCTCTTTATGGTTTGCTTACTTATGCGTTCGTAACGTACTGAATTAAAATATAAATGGCCTTGATTCGTGCGCTTCATGCGCGTTTAAGCTTGTGTGTCTTCATTCCATAAGAGGAAACTTGTTAATAATTTGCTAAGCCAAGTTATTGTCAGCGCAAAACACTGATGATTAGTTGGGCAAACTAAATTGTTATTAGTAAGTCGGCCTGTAATCCGAAAACTGAGGCTTAGATATATTGATGTTATTTCTTTCCTCTCGAATCACAATTCACATCTCCACGAATAGGGCAACTACCCTATCTTCATGTTAAAATTTATAACGTAGTGTTGCTAAATGGATTGTAAACCATCAAATTATTATAATAAAGTATAAAATACAAAATATAATTAAAATCATAAAAGAGTATGGAACTTTTGAACAAATAAGTATGTATTTTTTTGTTGTCCCAGGTTAAATTTGAACTTTTTGTTACGATTTATATATAAACAACAATGTATACCAACTATGGACCTAGACTAGAGAATTTTCCATACAACAATTAGTACAAATAGAAGACTGTGACGTCATACTTTTATGTCAATTAGTTTTTACATACATACATACATATAATCACGCCTCTTTGCCAGAGGGGTAGGCAGAGATCACGGATCTCCATTTGCTACGATCCTGACAAACCACTTTCGCTTCACTCACTTTCATAACATTTCTCATACATGCTCGTCGGTTTAGGGTACTCTTGACCTGGCCTTTTTGTAAGATTTCTCCAATTTGACCGGAGAAAGTTCGCCTAGGTCTTCCCCTTCCAACTTGCCCTTCCACTCTTTTTATATATGCTCTCTTCCTTAATCTTCTTTCGTCCATCCTCTCTACATGCCCAAACCACCTTAACATACCCTTCTCAATTTTCGTCACTATATCTCCATCAATTCCACACTTATCTCTTATAACACTGTTTCTATTTCAATTAGTTTGTATCGTCCGTATTAGTAGTATGGCCTTCTTTAACTAATTTTTTTGCGTATTTAATGTTCTTTAATTGTGGTCGCTCCCACACATACATTTGTTTCTCTCCAAAAACTGGTTCGAATGGCATCGTAATTTTTTTTGTAGTACAAGTCTATTCTCCATAGTAGGTAACGATAATAGTTACAGTTAACTCACCAACGGCCGTATCTTCCGATCTACCAAATAAAGACGCATAGCGCATATAATGACCGGGCCGGCCCAGACGATCTACTGCGCTCATTCAGAACCGGGTAAACGACAAAGATCAATTTCAACAGTCCTTAATTTTAAGTAAGTATCGCGTTTTGAGCATCACGAATTGAGACGTCGGTAGTAGATTTTCATACAAAATTGCTAGATCCATAGCACCATCGGCCGGCAAACTCTTCTTTCCCCGCCTAATAAGTGGTATATGTACGTATTTCATTATCCAAATGCTGAACATCAGAAGCATGCCATCAACAAATGCTGGGTCATATTAATGTTTTGTGCGCACTGAGGACTACAGGTTGAGTTAATACCTGTGATGTAACACATAATACAACCCACAAAAAGGAAATAAAACTAAAGTACAATACAATATTTTTTCCTATTTGTCAACTCTTCACGTCAACTTTGCGGAAGTTCATGATAAGTTACGAGAGCAATATTATAGAAAAATTAGAATAGAAAAACTTTATTTCGCAAATAACAGTAAGTACATTTTAGATTTACAATTAGATGCTATGTTAAAACTAAGATTAGATGCGAAAACGGAGTCCACTCAGCATAATGTCGGTCCACAGAAGGCGAAACGACGCTGGTATTATGTGTACATGTGGTGCGCTACAGAACTGCACGTTACATAGTACTACTACTTAAAAGATTTTATTTATACACTAATATTCTTGTTAAATGTGTTTCATCTAAAATTACAAAGGATGCATATAGAACTTAAATTTGAATTTGAAAATAAATTGCTACCTAGGTACGAAAATGTACATAATCATACACAAAGACACTGGAAGGCTATGCTGGATTTATTTGTTGATTTAGTAAATACATTTTTAAGTTTTTTTTGAATGAATTTACTGTGGGAGCATTTTTGACGGGGGGTGGGATGTTGTTCCAGCATTTCGTGGCAGAATAGATAAAGCTGCCATGAAAAGACGCACTTCCGTGTCGAGGACAGATAAGTCGAGGGATCCGTCTAGGACGAGGGTTCGCAAATCGAAGCTTCTGGAAAAGATATTAAGGTTCCTTAGTTTTAATGATGCCGAAGAGTAGTGTGGCAAGGTGCATAGTTCGACGAGCCTCCATCTTTAATAATTTCCCCTGGTTTAGAAAGGGAGTTATATGGGCTCAACGAGGAATTGGATAACAAAACCGCGCACACGCGTTCTGTAAGCGCTGAACTAGCTTTTTTGAACGAGATAGCAAACACTCACTAAAAACTGTATGAGCGTAATTGAGTTTTGAAAGAATTAGAGAGTCACATAATTTAACCCGTATATCGAGCGTTAAGTAGTTTCTGACTCTATAAAGAACTTTTAATCGATAAAAACAGTTGCGAACAGTTTCAAGTACATGACCCTCAAAATGGAGCACACTATCCATAAGGACACCTAAATTCCTAGCTTTTGACACGCATATCAAATCGTCTTTATCTATAGACACCTTGGGATTTAAAGCTAAGACCTTGGCTACACGTTGTTTGGTACCTAAAACCAGAAACTTCGACTTGAGAGGATTTAAAACTAGACCATTAAGTTTGGACCGCTGTGCTACTCGGCTCAGGTTCTGATTCAGTTTGACAACGGCTGTATCAGTGTTATCTTTTTTAAATGATATGTAGATTTGTAAGTCGTCGGCGTACAAATGACAATTGCAATTTCTGATACTATTCATGATATCGGCGCTGTATAAGATAAAAAGGATTGGTCCTAAGATCGATCCCTGAGGCACACCCCTGGTGACGGGTCGGGTATCAGAAACTGCAGATGTCCCGTCAGGGTTAAGCAGCTCGACATACTGAACGCGATTACTCAAGTAGCTGGCAAACCATTTGACACTATCAGGCTTAAAGCCGTAATATGAAAGTTTGGAGAGTAACAGCGTGTGATCTATGGTATCGAAGGCACGCGAGAAGTCAAGTAAAACGAGAATAGTGCCCTCACCGTGGTCTTTCTCTTATTCCTCTCTCTTTATTCCTTTGCTATTCCGTTCAAAAACGTTCAAGTTTATTAGCGCTCAGTAGACGTGACGCAAGCAACATGTCCTGCATCCCCTGATGATGCTTCGTGGAGAAGCGAAACACGTGTCGAGGTTTTGTCATTATTGTTGGTGGTTTTCTGTAATTATCTGCATATTTGCACGTGTGGGCGCATTAACCTTATGCAAACATTCGCAAATAGGTGGATTTCATCATCGCTAACAGACCCGTACGCTTTTTAGAGGAACAGCAAAGAAAGAAAGAAAGAAAGAAAGAAAAAATTTATTCGTGGCAAAAAAAAAAAAAAAAGACAGACTGTGGAGTGGACACGTACGCACATACACATTTGCCACGAAATGGTCACAACTCAGCGTAATGCTGGCAACGCCAGCGCTGGTCTTCCGTTGTGGCCATTTGGTGAGGTGAGGACGGAACAATGACGCCACGATCACACACAAGGACAAATGGCAAATTACAAAAACATTACAAATAACGAAGAACACAAACTCATTAAAAATAAAAATCAATAAATAAAAACAAAAAAAGACACCTGCCACTTAATTTTTAAAAAGAAAAAGAGAAAAGGTACTACAACTATGGCTTATCTATGGTAAATTTGGGTTGACAATTATTGACATTACATAACTACAGGTGACAACTAACGCGTGTTGATGCAAAACATTCTGCGAAAACAAGTAAACGTTGACCATTAAAACTAAAACTATACTATGAGGCTTACTGCTAAACCAGATACTACAACATGGAGTAATATTCGAAGAATTTAAACAAAGAACAGTAACAGCTAACTACAAAACATTCAGGCCACGAAATGCTTGTGGGACATACAAAGCAGGTATGTATTTTGACCCAGGTTAAAAACAGCTTGTGTCATGTTTAAGGTTTTCCTGACTTTTTTGGTGGTGCTGCAAGTGTTTCCTAACCTGGGCCTTAAAAGTATGTATGCCTTTCAGAGTCCTGAGAAGCGGTGGCGATAGATTGTTCCAACATTTAGTTGCAACATATCTGAAACTCCCCCGAAAGGCAGCTGACGCATGGCGATGGGTCAACAATGGCTGGCTACATTGCCGCTCAAAGGAATATTGTTCTCGTAACTTGACAACAAATAACAGATTCATTTACCAGTTTCTCTTCCAGCACAGCCTCGATGTTATTTCATATTAGACTGTATCCTCCAGACATTACATGTATCCCGGCAGACATTAGACGTATCCTGCAGACATTAGGTAGACAGATGGGTTTCATTATGTCGCCCTTAACTGGGCCGAGTTATGGCGCGATTTATCGTTCTTTTAGCTTCGTCAGATTCGGTTGTGTTACGAAAGTTGGAAAAATAATAAACCAAAAAATTACGTCAAGTTGACTCAATATTACTTATTATTTAACTTTGAGTTATTTAACTTTGTTAGTTCGATTTGTGTAACTATATCACAATATATAGATGTTTAGTCTTGCATTTCTACATTTAGTCGTAGTTGGGTTTCGTTGGATTAATAAACAAAAAACAAAGTTATGCAACATCAAAAAATTGATATACACACAGGTTGAGATGTTACCTCCTAGTAAGTATATCAGAGGCTCTAGTTAAGTTTTTCCGAAACAAAACGTTACGATCGCGTTTGCGTTTTACCCTCAATTTGTATGGGATTTGACAGCTAAACGGAAACGCGGTCGTAACGTTTTGTTTCGGTAAAACTTATACTAGAGCCTCAGGTCAGGTATGACAGGAGATGATACTCATTCGCTTTTAACAATGCCTAAAATATGGTTTAACATTTATAAAACTATTACACTAGTTTGCGTTTGTAGCTTGTAATTTATGGCACAGTGCAATATTAAATAATGAAACTGCTTAATCGCACTCAATTGACCAATTACCGACGGGATTCAACTCATTTATTTATTAAAGACGGTTGATTTCTTTTTGTAAACTTGTAGGTGGTCCATTGCATTCGTTTGTACTAACAAATTTTTGGTATTCGTATAATTTTTTTCTGTGTTTACATAGAAACAATCTTCTGAAACCATGTAATTATAACTTTTAAAAACAGTTTTCGTACAGAATTGTGGTTAAGTTTGTTTTAACACCATAAAACAGCCGCTTATTTACTCAGGGCTGTGCGAAATATGACATATTAGATTATAAAAACATTTTAATGGACAAGTGGCGTCATCAAGGTGTAAAATAAAGATTCAAGGCATACTAAAGTACCTCCCTGAAATTAATCAAATCACTGTTTAAAAAAGGTTTTCACTCCATTTCAGTTCATTATCAATTTTTTAATTAATTCGTCGTTATTTTCAGTTTCCATTAATATCATGACGATTCAGGGTTAATACTATAACAACATAGAATATCAACATTTTACTTAAGTTCCCGTTATTTTCGAGCACCAGTCCATGTAAAAGGAATTTAACTTATACCTACTAAGTCTAATGGTAACAGTTTTACACATTCAGAATCGCTACGCCCTACGCTCATAGCCGATCCCGTGGTTTTCCTCGTATGTAGCGGAAAGCGACTACGGCGCTCTGACGCATATGTGTCGTCATGGGCCCTGAATGGGTTAACAATAAATTATGCATCTACCTATAACATTGCTAATTTCCTTAATGTGCATTTACAAAAAAATTGTGTTGTCAATAAGCATGAATTGTTTTCTCAGTGTCAGTTTTGTGACGAAAATTAACACATTCATTGCCCAGAATCGCTACGCTCGTAGCCGATCCCGTGGTTTTCCTCGTATGTAGCGGAAAGCGACTACGGCGGTCTGACGCATATGTGTCGTCATGGGCCCTGAATGGGTTAACAATAAATTATGCATCTAACTATAAAATTGCTAATTTCCTTAATGTGCATTTACAAAAAATTGTGTTCCCAATAAGCATGAATTGTTTACTCAGTTTTGTGACGAAAATTAACACATTCATTGCCCAAAATCGCGACGCTCGTAGCCGATCCCGTGGTTTTCCTCGTATGTAGCGAAAAGCGACTACGGCGGTCTGACGCATATGTGTCGTCATGGGCCCTGAATGGGTTAAGCATACAAATTAAATGAAAATGAACTTGTTTCACATTTAAATAACCTGTTATGCATATCATTACATACTATAAAACAAAGTCGCTTCCCGCTCTGTCCCTATGTATGCTTAGATCTTTAAAACTACACAACGGATTTTGATGCGGGTTTATAATAGATAGAATGATTCAAGAGGAAGGTTTATAATTATGTACAATATAGTAGGTACCCGTGCGAAGCGGGGGGGGGGGGATATATAAAAACTGAATACTTCATTGTCGTATGATCATTTTTGTTTAACAACGCACGCTAATTGGGTACACAATTAATCGAAAATTCCCAAATTACAAAAATATGTGCAGAACATAAGTCTTGTATTTTTACAAAGTTGCAAACTCACTCGAGCTAACACTCGACCGCTAAGCTCTTAAGTTAAACTAAAACTAGTCTTAAGCTTAAGTCCACAACAGTGCGAAGATCAGAGGAGTCATTAATCAGAGTCTAAACGGCGAGATCCGGCGCTACTGTATTCATTTGATCGTGAATGTCGATGCTATTAATCAGAGGTCGGACTGTTTTGTTTGCGCTGTGTCTACCTCCAGCGCAAGGCCGAGTGGATGTGGCAATTTAAAAGATTTATAGTCCAGAGAGTAAGCGGTTACGGTGTGTTTTCGAACCTTTCGCCTTGGAAATTTGGCTGGCATACAACGTGTACCTACCAATATTAATTGCTCGTGACTGTGTTTTATATATATTATCAGCGAAAGAAAAAAACTTCCTTACCAATTTCTACCCAAACACGTGCCTAAAACCCGGTATGCGCGTGTTCGCAGTAAAAAGCTGCGTGGCATCGTTTTGACACCCCGCTCCCAACCCCGCATAATGGCACCCATTCTGTGGGGCTATATCGCGACGCTACTTAGACTTCTATGATAATTTCGTTCGCTGGTTACCACACACAGCCACAGTGCCACAGCAAGCACTCTTACTGGTGCACACAAGTTACCTCCATCACGCACACATTGACAGACCGCGTGTTGCGGCACTACGTCTGTAGCCGGATTTCGCCTGTGGCCGTAAGTGCCGTAACACAGGTCTTAGTATTAGTTTGACATGAATACCCGTCTACAGGCGGTTACGTCTCTGGCCGTTACTGCCGCAACACAAACATTCAAAACCGAGCACGCATACGTCAATCCGTCCCCAGATTTAATGCCATTTTGTATGGGTAATTTCTGTGTCCTATCACAAAAAAATCGAGATGGTCCTGTGTCCGTGAACGTGTTAATTTAGGCAAATAATCAGCGCTGCCGGCGGAGCCGCAGAAGTGTGCGCAAGCGTTACCGTGGCTCCGTAATAAATGACTCTATCCCAAAGTGGTTGTTATAAGAGGGAATATTTTTTAACTATGCCAGCTTAAAAATAAAGATGTTGAAGGAACCGCTTTTGCACCCGCTCAATACGCAATGCGTGAGTAGAGTAGTGTGAACGCCACACTACACTACAGTATTCCGCCATACTTCGCACGAAACTGTTGTAAAGTAGCATTTTGGTTTTACTCCGTCGAAATGTTTTTGCATTTTTTATAACAAATCCCAGCACAATGTTCAATGTGGCTTGCCGACTCCAACATAAGTTTAGCGATTTTCCTAGTATATAACCTATAATAGCCGGTTTGAAGTACCGTATCCATTGTTTGAGCAGCCTCGCCTGTTTGCGCAGGGCCCGAGATAAGAGCAACACAAACACTGCTGACCTGCCGGCTGATACCGGTGATTGTGTCTAATGCCTTGATTACGTTGATGCATCGGCGTTTCATACACGTCTGTCAACCCCAGTATGTTAGTACAGTCCGAGACCACTTAACACATTCAGTGACGAATATGAAATTTTCAATTCAATCCATTTATTGCAATTATCATGTTCATTGTATTGTACAATGGATGTCAAAATTTAAAGATAAGTAGGTACATAATACCCTGCTAGGGCACTGCAATTCTTTTTCTTACATTCTAAAATTAGGTGCTTTCTAGGAATATTATAAATTTAAATATATTAGATTCAACAACAACAATTTTACTATTCTACATATTCAATTAGTGTTTTTAACACACAGGTACTTGTGGAATTTTACAATGAACCTAATGATTTGATATATTGATAACAATAATTAATATAATTTATCAACCTAGAAGTATATCAAAGGTATTTAATATAAATTTATAATTATTCCAAACAAATAAGCTAAAAAAAGAAAAACTAATAAAACTATAACTAAAGGTAAAATATTTGCCCCAGGTCGCCGCCAGGCGGTAGTGTGCCCAGAAGGCTGGTAGCATTGCCACGTTGCGATATAATTGATTACGTATTTTATTCCTACTATTTCTCATTTACAGTATGATAGCAGTTAGAAATTAATTTTTTAATGGTTTTTGTCACATTCTTAATGTTTCATTGTATCTGGTAATTTGTTATACATATTTATGGCTATAATGTAAGTACTATAATGTAAGCGCAGAGCAGTACCTGGCACTAAAAGTGTTAAATCAATTACTTCTTCCTCGATGCCTCTTTCCAAAATAAGAAAGTGATTTCACCCGAATCCAAAGACTGTACTAAAGAACTCACGGAATGTAACATTGGTCGATATTCCATATATCCAATTTGTATAATTATTATTATTTTATTATTGTGAGACACTACAGGTCCCACTGCTGGGCAAAGGCCTCCCCCCCCACTTTTTTTGAATAAGTGTTTTTTTATTTTATTTTATCGGCCTTCAGATACAGGTTCAAATCAGAAAAGTTTGACTGGATCGCTCACAACAAAGAAAGGAAAAGTAAGTAACGACAGATCCATCGATGAAATAACTAAATTAAAATAAATCGGATTGTAAAATCAATAAATGCGTGAAAACATCTCCATTCTTATTTCGATTACTTATTTCAAATCGTAAACAATAGGATAGTTTTAATCTGGGTCCACGCAGACGAAGTCGCAGGACGGAGCTTATATTGTATTTATCTACATTAACAATACCTACGATTCCGATTCTAATGTTGATCTAATTAAAGACTAATCTCAGCTACGAGTTTTCTCCGGCCTAAGGCCTCTTCCGCATACCTATCGCGGGGCGGAATCAGTATGAAGTATTTTATACTTTACCGAGTACATTAAATCATCGTTATATCAGCCGAAAGCTGGACAGCTTTGCAGTGGACACTGCTGGACATAGGCCTCCTCAGAGAGTGCCACTATGATCGGTCTTGCACAGTCCGTGGAGCAAAGGGAAGGCGGGCAGGTAAATTGATACTTTACTGACAGCTAACTGAAACCGCACCGAAGCCGCACTGCCAACTGCGGAAGTGGACGTGCACACATTACACGTGCTACAATCTTGAAGCACTATCGATAGCCTATGCATACACTTGTGGTGTCACACGCAGGATAATCTGTGCCCTTCTGGAGTACCCATTAACGGTTACAATTAATCGTCTAATGAATGTTTGTGTACGCTCTCGGCGCGGCCAAACCCCCATATTTGCTTAGCACTCCATATCTAATGAAGCTACATTGTTGATGGACTGTGGGTCGTATAGACGGGATGAGAGACAACTACGGTTGTATAGTTGCCTCAAAACGTGAAATAACAAAATATATAAAACAAATGAAAGCTTGTAAAGCGACGGGCTTAAGATTTAGCTTAGTTTTAATTTACAATACAATACAATACAATACAAATACTTTTTATTTCACACCTCGATAGTAATATTCAAGAGGCACCCGAATGGCTCGCGGTATTTGAGCTCCTGAAGTGTTGCGAAACCGCCCTGCGCAAACCGAACTGAGAGCCAACTTGGACTGGGGCGGGCGGAAATAGAAAAAACGTGTAAATTTTTTTTTTGCTGCGGTTGCGTGAAAATGTGTATGCTGTTTATGTATATAATGCAATGCTGATCTAAATTGAATACCAGGTAAAAAAATAATATTTTCACCCCTTCCAATTTCCGCCCCAGGCCAAGTTAGCTCAGTTTGAGTTGCACAGGGCTTCGCGAGCTCAAATACCGCGAGCCATCTGGTTGCCTCACGGACACTGAAATTACGCGTTTGTTTTTCGTAGAATGCCGTGTGACTTTCTCAATGGAGACCACATTTGAAAGAGCATTTTTTATCGCCCATTACCAAAAACAACAAACATAATTATCAAAAGTTTAAGATCAAAAAAGAAAAATGGTTGTTCATTGTGGGGGAAAAAGGAACAACACTATCGTTAACCCTATACCTCCTCTGTAGCCTAGTTGGTAGTGACCCTGCCTACTAAGCCGGAGGTCCCGGGTTCGAATCCCGGTAAGGGCATTTATTTGAGTGATGAGCACGAATATTTGTTCCTGAGCCATGGATATTTTCTATGTATTAAGTAGGTATTTATTTATCTATATAACTAAATATATCGTCGTCTAGTACCCATAGTATACAAGCTTTGCTTAGTTTGGGACTAGATCGATTTGTGTAAGAAAATATTTATTTACTTTTATATGTATGCTCTTAAATGATTATCTGTTTTAAGATCTGATCTATGGTTTTGCAGTTCATCATCAAGCTATACCGAATTCCCAAGCGTAGTCAACGTAAAACATACTCAGAAAGCTCCCTGGCCAATCAATTCACATTTTTACATTCAAAAAGCTTCTGCCGTTTTTCTTGTAGATTGACCAGTGGCAGGAAGTTACATGCACTTTCTACTTACCCTTGGTCAAATGACTTGAATAACATTATCCACATAAAGGAGCACTTACCCCACGTGACTGGGATCTTAACGACGCGCCCCGATTGGCTGCGCACGACCGCCTCTCAAAAGACAGCCTGGATGCAATCCACACTAATAGCCGGCTATCGATCTTGATACAATAGTAATATAGACATTGATGGTCTGGTATTGTTGATTTAATTTATAGGGAATGGTTTACGTTTTTATTCCTGGGATAAATCAAGTTTAAATTTAAATTAAATATTCATTTATTTCGAACCCTTCAGTTCAGAATTTGCAACTTAGAAAAGTTGAAAAACCCTCGACATTTTCATTTTAATTCGTTTTTTCGTTCTCGAAATTGGCTGAACCGATTTTGTTGAAATGTAGCTGTATGAAGCAGCTCGATCAGGTCCATTTTCAAACGAAAATCCGCATTAAAGGTCCATTTGTTTAGGAGCTACGATGTCACAGACAAAAACACAAACACACAGACACGTCAAACTTATAACACTCCTCTTTTCGCGTCGGGGGTTAAAAAAAGATTTTATTAAAACATTAATAACGTCAATAGGTACTTGAAATTTCATCAAAACTATGATACAAAGCTGTAATCATCATACTTAATGCAATAAGCTAATCTAGCTCTCTAATGCATTTCAGTACAAAAAAAACTTAACAATGATTTAAAAAAAAATCGTTACTAAAAAAAAATGCTAACAACCATGTTTTAGATTATTGTAACGGACAATCTCTTTATCATGAGCGTCACGGCCATTTTCACAATGCCTTCGTCCCTCAACACACTGAACACAAAAAAAACTTAAAGTAAACTATCCCGCCCCGAGTTGCTCGTAGGGTGTAGTTATTGATGATAGTCAAAATCGGTGAATCCCATCATTTATTATATTTTTTGCATCTTCCTATCAACGATGATGGTGACAACTTTGTACAGTTATGCACAAAAGTTGAGCACGTAATCCTACTTATATTTTGGACATTTGGATGTCCAGATGTTTGTTACTCAATCACACATAAAGGCTCAACCGATTTGGATGAAATTTTGCACGAAGATAGTTACCTAATTCGAATATGGGATAGTTTTTATCCCGGGTCCACGCAGGCAAAGTCGCGGGTGGAAGCTAGTACAATATAAAATATCAGCAATTTGCACTGTTAGTATGTATTTATGTAAGCACTTTATTGTACACAATAACAGGTTAAAGAATATACATGTCACACAATAGATCAAAGTACAAAGGCGAACTTATCCCTATAAGGGGTTTAGTTAAGTTGAAGATGTGAACGAATAATATTAAATCGTATCTACACTTGGGTGATAATCACGTAACGTTCCGAACGCGCATCAGGACAATTTAAGGCTACCCGCTAAAGTCCTTGAGCGTATGGGCGGAGCCTCGACTCTCTCCCCGCGCAAGTCGCACATCCCGCCGTCGTTTATTAAGCGTTACATAGATTAAGTTACAGACGCGTCATCGCGCATCGTTACCAATGCAAGGGTGGACGTGGGTGGGTGACATTCGTCATACATAAATTACATAATTGATTAAGTTCAAAAATTATGTCTCTACTATTATAATACTATTTACTTACGATTAGTGTAGTTCCGTCAGCACGGCTAGCACGAGACGGCCGTGACATACACTCGATTTTTCTCGCACTATCGGTCTCTCTCTTATTAGAACATTAGGAAAGAGAGGTATAGTGTGAGAAAAATCGAGAGTATGTCGCGGCCGTCTCGTGCTAGCCGTGCTAGTGAAAACGAAATTCGTTCGAATAACTCGAACTAGCAAGCGCGACAGAGAGGGAGATACACGAACGAAGTTCGGTTTCGTTTCGCGGTAGGCCCTCAGCACGCCTAGCACTAGACGGCCGCGACATACTTTCGATTTTTCTCGCACTATACCTCTGTTACTAAATATTCTAATAAGAGAGAGACGGATAGTGCGAAAAAATATAAAGGTAATAATAATAATCCATACCTACTGTTGCCCTTAGGCCATTTTTTTATGTCGCTATTAATAGGGGCCCATCTAGCAGTTAGCGAGTTACCGTCTGCCAGAGATAAAATGTGAAACAGTTTTATTGGGCAGGCGTCCGATGTTTCATCCAATAGCCCAGCTACTAGTCCATATTTTTCACCCAATAACCCGTTTTATTTAGATTCCATCAACTAGCAATAGACTCTTACACCCCAGCGGGTGCTGTTTCTGTGTACTCCTTGCATTTCATTAAATTGTCAAAAGGGCCTCTCCGTGTTGGCTTAGAGCTCCACGCACGCCTCCTAAAGGTCCGGGACATCATTGTCCCGTGAGCGGGAAAGACATATAATCCAGACTATCTATACTTCCATATCTATACTCCATACTAATATTATAAATGCGAAAGTGTGTCTGTCTGTCCGTTACCTTTTGTGTAAGTTTAAGGTTGTTAAGTTTTAAACTAATTTTCGGTATATTTATTACGTTCTACTTCCTTGATTTGATGATGATGGCATGTACAGTCAGCATCAGATAGTTAGTAGCATCCAAAGTAGCCAAATATATCGTAACACATTCCTTACTCCTACTTATAGTAACAAAGACTATTTCGATGAATGTACGTTCCGATATATTTGGCTAACTTGGCTGCTACTAACTATATTATGCTGACTGTACAGAAATCGGCCTCGGGTAAATATATACTTATAGATTAGTTGTACGTTAACCATACTATGTTTCATATCAAATAATAACTCTGTATCGAACTTGGAGTTGGCATGCAACCCATAGGTAGGTACTTACAATATTTGCCAAGCCCACTATTTTTATTAGAACTTATTCTATTAACACTTGACAGTCATTAATACGAGCAGATAAAACAATATTGTTACTAGGCAATAGATAGTGAAGTTGCCGTGGCAGGGTCGACCTCTTGCAATCAGGAACGCTTCTACATGGAATGTCTTCAATAACGAACTACTGACTTTTAGTACTGAGATTTATTAATTTTAATAAATTAGTTTACAAGAGTTACGAGTTCAGAGCTATGTAGCCGGAATGTTCGGAAGGAGAGAATAAGCTCTGAGGCTGCGCACGAGTTCTTATACAGATTTTCCAAGGTGAAAATCTGGCGGGAGGAAGGGTTATCTATTCTGGAAAATTCTGTTATCGACATCCGATTTAGGTACGGTCGTAAAAACTGCCAGTAAATCATCTCTTAATTATGTACCGATGTCGCGCTTATTAAGATAAGCAGGTTATTACTATGTTACATTGTTGCTCATGTACTCTCCTATTGACGCACATTGAGTCCTTGAATATTTAATAGAAAAAACCCGTCCTTCCTTCTACATTATTGCGCCATCATTTCATCATCATTATTATTATGTTAACGTTGGGCTAAGGGCTCTACTTAACTCCTCCCTCGAGTACCAATATGTAAATCTATTTTGTATAATGAAAGTGTTTCTTTTAACAATGCATTATTAAATTCGGAACCTGGATCTGAGTTAATTTTCATTGGCGTTCCGTAAAATGAAAAATATTTAATTAAAGCTTTTATGACTTCTGTAGTTGATCTATTTGCAAGTTCAAATGCTTGAGCTAATTTGCTAAAAGCATCAACTATTGTTAGAAATGTTTGTCCTTCTATGGAAAATAAATCCATGAAAAGTTCTTCAAAAGGTTTGTTTTGCGTTTGGGTTAATTGAATTAATGGTTTTAAAGGATGTCTGTCGTATTTCATACGTTTACATACTTCACAAGATCCTATAACTGCTGATATAGTCTCTAACATATTTGGCCAAAAATAATTTCGCTTCATTTTTGCCAGTGTTTCTTTAATTCCTCTATGAGATGTTTTTCCTTCATGATATTTCTGAATTAAATCTCTTTTATCATCATCATTATATTCCACGGGTCTCCGCGTCGCATCACCAGCACCACCAGAAAAACGGTTTGAGTACCGAACATCCAGTAAGTGACCACTCATCTTACTATTCTGCTGTGCTGTGTCGTCGTTTTCCTATCAAGGATTAAGGATACCGCGAACCTATCCAAGACAAATAAAATTTGTGAATTGGCCAAGCAGCTGGGAAATATTCCAGCGAAAATCTCTGCACATTGCGAACGTCGAAACATAATAATTGTCACGAGTCATAATTGTACAGAAACAAATACGATTATAATCGGGACATCCATTAAGTCTCGAACAAGATACTGCACATCTCGAATCCAGGAAGGAAGAATCAGGGGGATCCATACGGTTACAACAGATAACTTTCCCTCTTTACCAAACCCATTCCTTATCCGCATAGGATAGTAAAGCATAGAATAAGCATTTTTTTTTGTATTTTGTGTACATTAAGCAGGCCTGTGTTAAGCGAAATCTTGGGGATAAGAACCCAGCAAAATCAAATTTTGGGATAGAAATCCCAGTACAATTAAAATATTGGCAATAAAAATAGGGATATGAAATCCCTTCGCAAATAAATATAGGAATAAAAAAAAATCCTTTGCGAAAAACGCAATAAAAAAAAAAATATATATATAGATAAATCGCGTAGAAATAATAATAATAATTGCGAATTTATTGATTATTTCATTATTTTTAAACACGGATCGTTTCTAGATCTGTTTCTTTTCTACCTGTATTTAGCATAGAAATGATCGTTTCTAGATCGATATTTTAACTTATTACAGTTAAAATATATATTCTTGGATGTTCATCGTGAGGCTGATCACCACAGAGGACCACAGAGGACAGGAGGAGGAAAAAAAAAATGCTTATTCTATGCTTTACTATCCTATGCGGATAAGGAATGGGTTTGGTAAAGAGGGAAAGTTATCTGTTGTAACCGTATGGATCCCCCTGATTCTTCCTTCCTGGATTCGAGATGTGCAGTATCTTGTTCGAGACTTAATGGATGTCCCGATTATAATCGTATTTGTTTCTGTACAATTATGACTCGTGACAATTATTATGTTTCGACGTTCGCAATGTGCAGAGATTTTCGCTGGAATATTTCCCAGCTGCTTGGCCAATTCACAAATTTTATTTGTCTTGGATAGGTTCGCGGTATCCTTAATCCTTGATAGGAAAACGACGACACAGCACAGCAGAATAGTAAGATGAGTGGTCACTTACTGGATGTTCGGTACTCAAACCGTTTTTCTGGTGGTGCTGGTGATGCGACGCGGAGACCCGTGGAATGAATATCCTACCGGCTGCGCCAGTGAAGTTGCCGTGGCAGGGTCGACCTCTTGCAATCAGGAACGCTTCTACATGGAATGTCTTCAATAACGAACTACTGACTTTTAGTACTGAGATTTATTAATTTTAATAAATTAGTTTACAAGAGTTACGAGTTCAGAGCTATGTAGCCGGAATGTTCGGAAGGAGAGAATAAGCTCTGAGGCTGCGCACGAGTTCTTATACAGATTTTCCAAGGTGAAAATCTGGCGGGAGGAAGGGTTATCTATTCTGGAAAATTCTGTTATCGACATCCGATTTAGGTACGGTCGTAAAAACTGCCAGTAAATCATCTCTTAATTATGTACCGATGTCGCGCTTATTAAGATAAGCAGGTTATTACTATGTTACATTGTTGCTCATGTACTCTCCTATTGACGCACATTGAGTCCTTGAATATTTAATAGAAAAAACCCGTCCTTCCTTCTACATTATTGCGCCATCATTTCATCATCATTATTATTATGTTAACGTTGGGCTAAGGGCTCTACTTAACTAGATATTGTAAATATATTTACTAATATAATGTCTGGTTTTAGCGATTTCCCAATTTTGATACTGTTTAGATATTTGATACTTTGATAGAATAGGTATTTACTTGTGTATTCTTTTTCCTCTTCTCTTGTAAAATTTCTTGATATTCCGTATTTTCCTCCTGCGCTTATTTAACCCCAAAGACCCAAAATAATTATTGAAAAATTTGTGAGACCTAAGCTAAGACCTTACTAACTATAGTATCGTAAGTTTGTATGTTACTAACAATCTATGAGCAAACTGGCCTGAAATAAAGAATTTATTATTAATATTATATTAATAATATTATTATATTATTATTCTCTTTATTCAATTTCAATCATAGGCTAGGTTTTTACAATAATTATATAAAAAGTAAAATATAAAAACTATATACAAAACATAAAATCATTATAAAAACCTAACCTAGGCTACCGCCGGCAGCGAGGCGGGGCTTAAGCTGCCGGTGGTCAGGGCGTCAGAGACAGGAACCTCCTGACTATGCGCGCAGTATCCAGGAGTACCGCCTTCTGTATATTATTATTATTATTACCCGTGTGGTGTCGGGTTAGAATAGCACCAACCCCTTTCTTCCCGTGGGGGTTGTAAGAGTCGACTAAGGGAACGGGGTTGAAGTGTGTTGTGGGCGATGGGCTAGCAACCTGTCACTGCTATATCACATTTTGACGATCTTTTATACCCACATTTATGCTAACAGTGGCACTGGACACAGGTTTCATTTGCTCTGCCCCTTTTAGAGATAAAGGCGTGTATGTATGTATGTATTATTATTATTATTTCCCATCTTGAACTAAAACAAAATCTAAACTATACCTACGTAAATGTTAATTAGGTACAAATGCCAACACAGTTAACTGACCATCCTGTATTTATACAAGAACCTTATTACAATGCACATAAAGTGCACGGATGGTCAGTCAGCTGTATTGTCTATAGTACCTACTACTTTACAAACCACAAAATAGATTGTCCACTCTATGCAACAAAATTATCTGTCACAAAAAACTAAACTATACGCAAATATTTATTAGTTACCTACTATACGAATCACAAAACGGATTGTCCACTCTATGCAACAAATATAGTCCACAATTTCCACAAATATTTAAAAATTTCGGCGCAGCGCAAATTGACACAGGTCCGTCATGCAACGTGTCTCGTCCCGCACTGACTGTATGGACGAAAACGGGGAGACGTACGAACTTTGGCGGAATATTTCAGAAAACGAGATAAATTTCTAAGAAAATTAAGAAAGTAAGAAAATGATGTCCTTGTTCATTATTGTATGAAGAAAGTTATAAAATTTCATATTATTCTGATAAAAAATGGAGCAGTAAAATGGTTACAAGTGAAAAAATAGGGGTGACTAGATTTCTTTTTCTCTAATTTTTATTGTTAAAATGGATTTCTACGAAAACTATGACCCGTCGCATATCTTGCAGATTATGATATATTTTTTCCGAGAACAAAAATGTTACGTTATAATGTATAAAACGGTTACAAAACAACTCATTTTCACGAAAATTTCGAATGTGGAGCCTTAACTGACATTTTTCCATATAAAAATGATATTTAGGTCTCCGTGACGCGCGTACAATTCGTTACGTGGTCGACCTGCTGGTCTACTTAACTAAAAGTAGGTACCTATACACCAAGCAATACTTTTTTTGAACTATTTTAATATATCAATAATAAGTACATTTTTTGTATCTTTTAAATATAATTTATTATTCAGCAACATATTAGCATAACATATGATGTCCTTTGTTGCTAGTGAGGAAGTTTAGCTTAGGTACAGCAATCTAACGTAAACATATAATCTAAAAAACAAACAGATACTATTAAAAAAGAAAATCTTGCAAAGCAACAGATACCAGTTTTCAACAATACCTCTAAACTAACGGAAACTAACTCTAAAAAAGTGACGGGCAACTTCAGTGTCTCAGCTGAGACACTTTTGTCACCGACATTACTTGTGACGTCACGCTCCAACGGCAAGGGTTGGCAAATGGAAACAATTTCCAAGTGCATCTAACTATCGAGATTTATGTATCACGTTTGACGCGTCATTTTTCTACGGTGTCGGACGATAGGTTTTTGTTAACAGCATGTGTGTTGAGACTAAGTATTGTGTGTTTCACGTGAAGTTACTGATCATCGTTTCAGTGTTCTGTAATGTATTTGTTAACTGTAGTTTTGTGTATATTGTATTCAGTACCAGGTGAGTATCATTATATTGTGCTCGTGTCTCTTTTTGCCCGAACATGGCAGAGCCGAAATAAAGGTATATTATGTTTTTAGCAGTCTGAGTTTGTATTAAATACAAACTTAGGCATTTTAAAACCTACTAAAATAGGATTGATAAGGTTAAAAACCCGTTTTTTGTAAATAAGATATGAAAAAAAAACTCAAACAGTCCGCAACTACATGCAATAAGGGCCTTACTTAAGTTTTACTGTAGTGTCTCTGTTCAGTGAAAGAGTACATCACAAAATAAAAGTACATCCACTTTTACCAAACCAAATTAAATTGTACGTAACTACATGTGGACGTGGATGTGTCTTAATAAAATTTTATATTTCTCTAACGTACCATTTCGAAACACCACTCTATCTCAACTGGTTTCCGTCTTGCAAAAGCGACTAATAGTTTGCACGTTTTGGGTGCGCAATAATAAAATCCCTGCTACCATTAAAAGTAGCAAGACACGCTTAGGTTTTGTCATAAAACTAAAATCACTCCTGTTAAAAAAGGCCTATTCCGTTTCTGAATTTATATCTGAATTAAGTTAAAAATAACGTTAATATGTATAATTGTGTGTTGTGTCCCTTAGTTAGTGCAGATTTGTTATTTTTTTAATTATTATTTATTTATTTTTTATTGTAAATATTACCTTTATTGACCTAAATTAATTTATATGTTATATTTTATCGTTTTTTGTATGATTTATATGACTATCTGTACATATTAGCATATTACTACTGTTTATTATATTGACAATGTATAACCAATACTGAATAAAATATAATGAATATATGAATATGATATATTTGTTACTCTGCTATACAATCCGACCATAACACGACAATCGTGACCGCGACAAACGCACGCGTGCGCCCACCCTCATTCAAATCCCGTGCGACAGGGCGACTGATCCTCTAAATAGTGCGGATTACATCGAAACACCATCAGTGTCTTGCGAGCAACCGGATCCTATTTAAAACTTCCAAGAATTCTCTATCCAGCTTCTAAAAACTACTTTTACAATACTATAAAGCTCACGATACGGAAGAGCGGGGATATATTCATTTTTGTTCCCTTTGGAAAAGTCATAGTAAGTATCCATTTCTTTGCGCTTAACATAACTGAAACACAGTCAATGTATATATATTAATAGTTAAAGCCCCGCGCGAATAAACGAGACATCAGTAATATTTTAAGTCAACATTACCATGTTAATTATAACATTGAAATGCAATTGGGATGTGTAAGTGATAAACTAAGAATAAGAAAAGAAATAATTTACTGAAAAAACCTTTTTGCTAATGGTACATGCAACTAATTGATATTGGCTGTTAGCCTGCCGTGAAAGGCGTTAGCTACAACATTACTTATCTTATCAGACATATTCTTTTGTCACAATAATTTATCGACAAATCACCATATTAGCTGACAGTTTACAAGCACCGAACGAGTAGGTGAAATACAACAATATTGGAGAAAAAATTGGCCAAGTGCGTGTCGGGTCACGCGCAGTGTAGGTTTCTGTAGTTGCCTGTCTGTCTTAGTTACATCGACGTGCGGTGCAGTTGCGTCGGCCGATTTGTACGAAAATTGGCCTTTCCAAGTACACATTAAGATGGTTGACTATTACTCGGTAACTACTTATGCCTACTTGTCTGTGATAGTTTTCCTTTTCTTAGGCTTTAAAGCTCTCGCAAAAAAATCACTGATTTGAAAAATGGTTTTAGGAAACCCATTTTTGAACGAGCTATCCAACGATACCACACACCATGGGATTAACGAGAAAAAAAATTACATCCCCACTTTAGGAGGTACCCTAAAAAAAATTTTTTTCACGATTTTATTGTACTGTTTTGTCGGCGTGATTGATTTATATACCCATGCCGAATCACAGTTTTCTAGTATAATGGTTACTGAGCTAAGCCAAAGACGGACGGACAGCCGGACGGACAGACAGACATGGCGAAACTATAAGGGTTCCTTGTTGACTACGGAAACCTAAAAAGAGTTAGATACGTTGTCTATACGAAATTCCATGTTTGAAAATGGCCACCAAATGTGACAGCATACGTTTCCATTGACGACGCGAAACTGAGGCAAGCTGGAGCCATTTACTCAGTTTTAATGTGCCACATATCAGCCAAAAGACGTCCACTGCTGGACATAGGCCTCCCCCAAAGAGTGCCAAAGTGACCGGTCCTGCGCCACCCGCATCCAGCGGACTCCAGCAACCTTTACCAGGTCATCAGTCCACCTTACGGGGGGCCTACCCACGCCGCGCCTGCCGGTTCGCTTATAACCCATCTACCTCTTATATATTAGATCATTGTCTCGGACAGTCGAATCTATAGACAGATCACGTTGTCAAACACAAAGTCATTGGAATTCCTCGCATCAGTCACGACGCTTGCCCAACACCCTTGTTGATCCACCGGGCACCCGGCAATCAAGACAATTGGATAAAAATTAACGACATGCTCATAAATTGTTTACGTCAACACAAAATCAACGTAATTGTTTGTTTTGTCACTATTGATACTGTTTTTGATGAGTGAGGAAAAATTGGGACGGGGAAAAATCTAGACGTTTCTTTAGGGAAGTAAATCGCATTTAGGTCGAGTAGAATAGGGTAGTGGCATCATGTTAAAGTTGATAACGTAGTGTTGCTAAATGGATAATGAACCGTCAAATTATTGCTATGAATTATACAATACAAAATATTATTAAAATCATAAAATGAATAAAAAATAAAAATAGAAATAAAATTGTATTTTTTTTTATTTCCTTTATGATTTTAATAATAACCTAAACGCACTATTTCACGACCGAATCAGCAGTTTGCTTGATTTTCCATACAACGATTTTTTCTCCAATATTGTTGTGTTTCACCTACTCGTTCGGTGCTTGTAAACTGTCAGCTAATATGGTGATTTGTCGATAAATTATTGTGACAAAAGAATATGTCTGATAAGATAAGTAATGTTGTAGCTAACGCCTTTCACGGCAGGCTAACGGCCAATCTCAATTAGTTGCATGTACCATTAGCAAAAAGGTTTTTTCGGTAAATTATTTATTTTCTTATTCTTAGTTTATCACTTACACATCCCAATGACAAGTAACGTCACCGTGTCATAATGCGTTTTATAAATAAATTACCGGGCAACACAAATAAGTACAAAATAATTTCAAACTCTTTTCTCTGGAAAAAGTGATAGGATGACCCCGAGAAGGTAATAAAAATACTTAGGTACTACGTAATTAAATTGTTTAACAACACGAGTCTTAATATGAGGATTAAGTATAGGATGTTTTAATATGAGGAAAATGACTATTTTTTTTGTTACCTATGTCTAAGGTATGTTTTACGCTGTTTGTCATTTCTAGATCACACTCTGTCAAGTGAGCCTCATAAATGTTAAAAGGTCTTATGTCACACGAAAACATAACTCGGCTTTTAAATTCCAGAAAAAGACAATTATCGAGATCAATGGCGTAATATGTCGTCAGTATCACCTAAGCGTTAAGTCAAATCTTAAGTGACCACTCAAAGTGCTGATTTCTGGCCGAAAGGTGTCGTGTTTCGGCGGTTCCAAATTTTACACCGGACTTGTCAAAGCAACGGACGGCTTAATTTTATAGTATAATAGTGGTTTAATTTTATTATTGTGTTATATCTATGTTAATCTTTAAGGTATGGTCCTTAGTTGCCTGAAATAAATGGTTATTATTATTATTTATTAAACCTTGTGGCGGTCATCCGAGCACGGACGCCGCTAGGTTATGGATGCTTCTGTTGATACTATCATCCACGCATATACTTTTGAATATTCACGTAATCATGCTGTAACCACACACTGATTGGCATAACAAGAGCTTTTCTATCAAAAAATACTTGTGACACAAGACAGGGAAGAACGTCGACAGCCAAATTACTGGGGGAGCTCAGCGGTTGCCGAAATCCCCCTTATTGGCCAAATAAACAAGCACAATACACAAATCAATTGTCTAGTCGAAGGTTTAGCGAAAATATAACAGTAAAGAGTGAGGCGCGAAGTGGGAGTGGGTTCCGTAAAGTCAATAAGACTCAATCTTCCGCGCCCTAATCACTACGTTTCTTACTCTAGAAAGCTAAAGCAATTTTTTTGGTACGAGCTTTTGTTGCCAACTGTACTTTTCTGAATACCGTCATCAACTACTCACTGAGACGATTCTATGATTTTAACTGTAACGATCCTCACACATTATATTTACTTAACGAGACTTAAGTGCGGGTAGCCAGTTCGTCCCGTGACCAAGGATGTTGTGACACATCCGAAACGTCGGGAAGCCTCGAAAAGGTAAATAAATACGCGATTAAGTTCCGTTTAGTAAATATAACGATTCTAACGAGCCTGAACTAAACGGGGTTACGTCGGTTAAGTACTGAATTCCCATAGCCACCTTCTGTCTCCATCATCAGCACGTCTACCATGGGACGGCTGCGACATAATCTCGATTTTTCTCGCACTATATACCTCTTGTTCTTAGTGTTCTGATAAGAGAGAGACGGATAGTGCGAGAAAAATCGAGAGAGCTCGCGCGCCGTCTCGTGATACAGATCAGCTTGATGGTACTATATATTGAATTGTCATCCAAACTATACTTGTACCCAAAATTTCAGCTCAATCGGTTTAGGTGAACTGCAGGTCGATCACGTAACGCAGTTTATATGGAAAAAATACTTTAGATAGTCATAACGCGCGTTCGGAACATTAAGTGATTACCCCTCTGGTTCAAAATCCAGTTCCAAGCTTAGTCCTTCACTAACAAACTAACAAACGAACAAGTATGGACATCTCGTCTCGCCACTCACGAAACGTAATATTTCACAGACTATCATTTAAGGAGCATAACGTCAATATGCCAATGCATAATTGAGTTTTTTTTTGTGTTTTTTACACGGAACCCTGGTGGTACGCCCGCACAAAACGTCAACGTAAACCCCCCTAATTTGATGTCCCCGCATGTAACCACTAATACATCATTCATTACCATCAATATTTCTGCCTTGCGGAAACGTTTTGACGATTCTTTTTTGCGGAACAAAGCCTTTGCGATACGTTGTTCTTAATGGTTTTGGTCTGTTAAAGAGGTATTTATGAACGACGCAATGTCTTTTTTTTATCTCAGACGTTTTTTATACATTTAATGAAAACATCAAGAAATAAGACTTCTTAGATCAAATGCGAATACATTTAAAATTTGTACCTAAGTATTTTTTTGAGCTAGTGGCCAAACTGGTAATGTTGAAGCAAAATCAACATGTAAATTGTAATGTGAATTAAATTACCTATATAGTGTTTAAGTCCATTTCTCACATACTCTTACATAAATGTTAAGCTGATAAATAATCGGCTTTTTGCTAAAATAGGTTTAATTGGTGTTTATATATTAGGGAATTAGCCTGGTTCTATAATTATACTTTGCGAATTCCGTCGCAGACGCAGAGTATATAGGTATAGGTAACAAATTTGCTTTCGCCCTAAATGTAAAATGTGCTAATGAATTTCAAGTGAGCGGGCTAATATTAACGCTGCACTCGCGAAAGGCAATAAATGTAAATTCCATAGGCGGTACTAATTGCTACTCGCTACTCCTGGATAAATATTTACTCAAGTCTGACACTTGAGCTGAAAACTCCATTATTTTTCTCCGTCTAGGTATATCACATGATTAATATAATTTTTCTTAACTTAAGAAATCGTAAGTATATGCATTTTGAAGAACATTACTTTCAATAATCGTATTCAGTGAAATTAAGAGCAGGCACCAAACTTATAATAGGAATTTAGGTGTTCACGTCAAGTTATTATTAAATTATGAAACAATATTAAGTTGGTACTCGTATGTTTCTTAAAACATATTAACAAAACTGAACACTGTTTAACGATTTAATAAAACTTTCAACCGTTTAATAATGGGCTTCAGAAAAAAACGGCCTAGAGCGAATCGAGCCACGCACATTAAAGGGCTCTAACAAAAGAGCTCTTCATACAATAGCTTTGTTTTTGACCCTTTGGCGACGGAACCCTAATCTACATCGAAAATTCGTAGTAAAGTAGACTTACCCCGACGCGACAACAGCGAACCTGGAACAATAAATTATGTTTAAATACTCCAGGCAAAATACGGTTTTGAAAAACATTAATTTATAATAGCGTTTTTTTTTGTTGATTTCATTTTAAAATTGTATTCTAAGATGATTTATTCAAGAATCCGGCAAACTTTCCACCCGGAAGTAATTATGTAGCTTTAAATGAAGCATGCATTGTGTTTTTTTGTACGATTTATATTGAATATTATAGAGCAAATGTAAATGAACCAAAATAAAGACAAACATGTTTATTAATATTTTTTCTGACTTTTTAGAAGCTAGTTAATTTATCATTTTTTGATGTCTGAAATTTTGTCGGATTTTGTCGCTGGGTAACTATTTAATTGATAATATATCCGTTACACATCAAAAAGAAGCTATTATAAATTATTTCCAAAATTGACATTTTTTCCATACAAGTTGTCAGTTCATTGACTGGACTATAAAACCAAACAGAAGGTAAGCAAAATTCTAATTGGTTGGCATAATCAATTTCCTGCATTAAATTTAGTAAGTGCAACAAATCAATTATCCCTACAGATTTTATTGAATCATACCGTATGAATCATCATCCTCCTAGCGTTACTCCCGGTTGTGCTCTAAAGGAGCCCGGGGTCCGCGTTGATACCTAATTCCAAGATAGGCACTAGTTTTGACGAAAGCTACTGCTATCTGTCCTTCCAACCCAAAGGGAAGACTAGGCCTTATTGGGATTAGACCGGTTACCTCACGATGTTTTATACGGTACGGTACGGTAAAAACTCATTGGTGCGAGCTAGGATTTGAACCCACGACGACCGCTTGACAGCGGCATACCTGAACGATTAGGCTACCGTAATTTACCGTATTTAAGATTTCTAGCTATAGGTTATATGATTTCATAAAGTAACTAATGTTCATATTCGAAATGATTTATTATAAGTTTTTGGTGAGGTAGGGCACAGCGAAATGTCATCCTGCTCGAATTTGGAGCAGCCCAACTGGGGAAGTACCTCCGCCTTTCAGAAAACCACAGCCATAATAACACTACTACTTGCTCTGTAGTAGTGCTGTGTTCCTGGAGGTGAGCAAGCCAGAGCTCCCGAGGATGAGTTGTGTTGAGAGCGAGGGAATTTGTTCCTTCAGCTGTCCAGCGAATCCACAAACATATCAAGGGTCGGCAACGCCCATGTTTCTGATCTTACCATCAGGCGGGCCGTACGCTTGTTTGCCACCGCCGTTGTATTAAAAAAAAAAATAAGTTGATATTTTAATTACTGCATTGTTGTACTCCAAATCAATATATTACTTGATTCTTTATTAAAAGTGAAGCCAGTGTTAATTTTTTATTTTACTTATAAACATTAAACTAGTAGTGTTTATAGGTTTTGGTTTTGTTAATTCGTCTTAACTTAATTAGGAATTTTTGAAACGCAAGCCAAAGCCGTGATTTGCCGAATTTAGGAAACTATTGTTTTGAATGAAATCTTATCATGTGAGCCAAATATTTATTAGGAATATATATTGAATAAATGTCCTTTGATCACACGTTGAATACTCACTGGCTCAGCCAAAACCGATTACACATGCAAATAAAATTCACAATAAAAACGCCAGCCGAACGCCAGTTCACCACTCACGCATATAAATCAAAAAGATCCTTTGACACAAAGATTGCTAAGTCGAGCCATACGCGATCCGACTGTGGAACGACTTTCTTGAATTCCAAATTCGCAGTAAGTAAGACTCAGAAAACAAATGGCGCGACGGAATTCGAAGAGAGCAATGCTTTGACATTTTGCTTCTGCGGGTTCCGTAGCGTTGCATTTCTGGAATTTGAGGTAAATTTAATCCTGCAATCGGGATGCAACCGTCAGTTCATTTTTAAAGGATTTGCTGTCTTTTGCTTGATATATTTTACTGTAATGCCCTTGAGACTGCCACAAATAGGTATCCAGCGATATTTATTTGAGTTATGTATGTGAATCTAACTGCTTCCTCTTTTTAATCCCCGACGCAAAGAGAGGGGTGTTATAAGTTAAACGTGTCTGTCTGTGTATCTGTGTATCTGTCTGTGGTATCGTAGCTCCCAAACGGATGAACCGACTTTCGTTCAGTTTTTTTGGGTCATAGATAACTTTATCTCAAGTGTTCTTAGCCAAGTTTCATGAAAAACTGTTTTGCCGTTTTTGAGATATTGGATTTTGAAATGAAAATGTCGGGGGTTTTTCAACTTTTCTAAGTTGCGTATAATGTAGCTAGTAGCGTTTTGTTGAGTATAGGTAGTTTAATCTGGATAAAAAAGGTCCATCATTTGATTGAGTCTATTATTCGCATTTTTACTGTATACACGGTGCCCGCGACGAATCTAAAAGATTTTAGCCACGCATTCCTGGGGTCATTAGGAGTAAACAAGTTTCTGTCCAAAATTTCATTTTTGGTACAAGCTTTTATTGCCGACTGTACTTTTCTGTATACCATCATCAACTCCTCATTGAGACGATTCTAACGAGCCCAAACTCGATGGGGGTTTTATTACGGAGTTCCTATGGCCACCTTCCAGCTCCATCATCAGATCAGCTCCACGTCATCATAATATTGCATTGTTACGCGATTTGTATATTCGTGCAAAATTTCAACTCAATCGGAAACCGGGAAGTGGATCAAATTTAACTTGCAAGATTTGATTACAGACATACAGACAGACAGCGGGACAGGTGAAAGTAAATAAAAGCTTGTATAAATGATAAGAACCAAAGTAGAAAAAAAATTAAAAAATATATAAACGTGGTTAACTTCCGTTTCTTTATGAAAATGATCCCTTTTTATAAAATGATAACAATTATTTTTCCATAAAAGGTTAGATTTAGTTAGTGGTAGCTGTCACTTACAGTGCTTTTAAAATAGCTTGGTGCGGGTGACAGCTGTGAAAATCTCAGACTAGAGAGGTGAAAGTATCGAAACTTGAGTCGATAAAAGTGACTCAAGTAAGTTCCCTGTGTGGTGTCGGGTTAGAATAGCACCACCCCCTTTCTTCCTGTGGGTGTCGTAGAGTTGCCTAAGTGAAGTGTGTTGTGGGCGAAGGGCTAGCAACCTGTCACTGCAATATCACATTAGTCGATCTTTTATACCCATATTTATGCTAAGTGGTACTGGAACACAAGTTTCATGTGCTCTGCCTACCCCTTTTAGGGCAAAAAGCGTGAATTTATGTATGTACGTATGTCATTGTCAGGGACCGTATTTTTCGTGCCGATGACGTCAAACCACACATACAATGATCTCAAATAGTCTTTTTACAAACAGTTACGACTTATCAACCTCTTTTATAAGTAAAATCAGCTCTTAAAAATGTTCTTTGACTGACATTGTCATTCAGATGCTCATTAGCTGACGTTGTAATTATCTATCTAGTTATTGTATTTTCACAATTATATGAAGTATTTATTTTTACTACTGTATAAAAAGTTGCTATACAATGTCATCTTTACAAGAATATTGTTACGATATTTCGTTTTTGAAGATTCAGCAACAAGCTTTATTGAACTTATTTTATAATAACATGCTGTGAGCAAAATTACGTCATTTTTACGTCATACGGCAAGTACGGGCCCTGGTCATCATGAATCCGATTATTAGGCTAAGCTAGTAGAGATACTTATTTTGTGGTAACATTTATGCCTGGATGTCGCTACGAGCCTCCCTAAGGTGTAAATACAATAGTGGAAGGGATTGAAGGATTCGTCGACATTAGCGGACCCACGGTAGCTCAATTGGCAGAGCGATGGACGGATTCCATATGTTGTGGGTTCAAATCCCGCTCGTGGCTAATAATTTTTCAATTTTCCACTATTATCGAAATTTATGCCTGGGACAGCAAGATGGAGGAGGAGAGGAAAAGCGGAGACCTGAAGAAGCGGAAGCATGAGAAGCGGTGTTGAAGGCCTGAAAGATAACATGGTTTCATTCCTATCTTACTCGTAGTAAGTTCGAAAGTGATCGGATACATTGATGTTTGTTCAATTAATTAGGGCCTATGTGCCTTTTTTGTGATATTTGGGTAGTTCTTGTATGCGACACGTTTTCTTTTTCCTCCGCCTAAAAATTCACCTATTTACATCAAAGTGGTGTTTTTTGGCTTAATTAATCAATCCAAAGCAAAAAATTTGAAATCATCTTTTCGATTTACTGTCTCGATTTATTGTATTTAGGCGGTTTAATTTAATTTATTTTTATTTGTGCGGTTCCAATTTATAATCAGATAAGTAAGTTTACAAGAATGTTCGTTATATTTACTAATTAATAAGTACCGATATACTCAAGATCCATCATGTCCCATCACTAAAAGAGTCTCTGATGTTTCTTTACATGCATAAAACGTTTACTTTTGAATTGATATTCATTCATAACAATAAAATCAAATATAATATAATAAAGGCCAGGCCCTCGAGTGTAATGTAATATTCTCTTTTGTGTCTACTGTTCTTTTTATAATGTGCTATTGTTAACATGTTTAATCTTAGTTGTGGGACGCATTGGATGCCTGTAATGTCATGTAACATATTAAATAAAAAATAAAAAAATAAATAAATAAATAAAAACATAAATAAATGAGATAGAGGCAGACCGAAAAGGAGATGGCGGGACGACCTTGATACGTTTTGTACAAATTGGCGAACGCTAGCACAGGACCGAGACGAGTGGCGGAAAAAAGGGGAGGCTTTTGCCCAGCAGTGGGACACAATATAGGCTAATAAAAAAAAACAAAAAAAATCGGGTAGGTCAAATTAATTTCGTATAACATAATTCTTTATGTTGAAATATTTTACGGCAGTCATATCCAGGCTGCAACTGAAATATTTCTCTTCTATATATTGCAATAAATAGTTTACATGAAAATTGTTAATATCCATCAACAATTTTTTCACGCGAGCATCTCGTATACCGTACCTATGCTAACGTGATTCGAATCAAACAAAACGTAGAAGAATACAATGCATTCAACTGCCCAGCCATGACAAAACTTCTTAAAACAATTTTAATCTCACGAGTCTGTCTTTGAACCACCGGAATGTATCTTTTACCTTTTTACTTCGATATTTACAATGGTTCGCTAGTTCGTGCTCAAATACCAACTTAGACAAAGGGGGGGGCGCCACAGGGAGCCTTGAGCCCAGTTCAGTTCGAATTTGGAATTGTTAGAACTTTCCCACTTTCACGCTTCCTTTTATCTCTTCGAAAGTGTTTCTGTGTTAAATTATTTTTTCTTTTACTTACTTTTATGATGCGTGTGTGAGTAATGTCTGAGCACGTGCCGCTTTTAGTGTTTGAGAGGATATTGTCTTTTAGATTTAGGTAAGGGTCTCTTCTTCCTCAGCGACTAGTTTCTGTTGTGAATGATTCTGTCGTAGAAACGGGCATAGGTGAATGGTTATTCGTTGATAAATTCTTTAAACAAAATGCTCGTAGATGAAACGTTCTGTCGGCGACCAATTCAACCATCACAAAACGATCGTCAAGAATTGACGAAGACATTTATATTGTATTTCTACTGTGAAATCATAATACGTAAATTGACATTGTTTATTTTTGTTTAAAATTAATTATACACTAGTTGTTAAATGACAATCCGTAATCGGAGATACTATTTCCGCTTTCTGTATTGACTTTTTGAATATTATTTTATTTTTATTTCTTATTATTGACGATCGTGATAAGGATTCATATAATTTTGTCATTGTATGCGAACCTATATTGTATTTTTTATCTCGAAATAAATAAATCTAATCTAGTCTAATCTAATTGTAGAATCGTTATGTGACAATACTTATTTTCAAGTCGTAAATACTTGTCCTAAGAGGTTACAGCTCTTCCTTAGTTGGTAAGGCACATTTGAATAATAATCATGATAAAGTAATCAAAATGAAATTAAACATAAAAAAATATTGGCAGGATAAAGTAGTATATTAGCTTAAGTTTAAAATTAAAAAGAAATATAACAAGTACTTTTACAGTCTGTAAAATGTATAAGATATTATGAATAGTATGAAATATCCATTACATAAAACTATTCCATAAATTAATTTATACCAATACCAAATTCCATCTCAAGCAACATATTTACCACAGAGTCATCAAGAGAGAGTTAACGAAATTTAAGCAGTATTATTATAAAAGCTGTATAACAAGGAGCGTCAATATTAATTTTGCAGGAGTACGCGATTGCTGGAGCACCCTATATTGTTCCTTGGCGGTAATTAATGAAAAAGCGTCTTCAACTTGCAAGTGTTTTTGGTAATTGCCGGGGTTTTGATTGAAATTTGCTGGCACAATAGTTAACTTTGTAAGCTTTTCTCGTTAATTACACTATTTTCTTATTAAGTAAATGATAGTTACCTACCTGAAATAGTAATAGGTAAGTTAAGATTAAAGGCTATACCCGTGTTAGGGAACAAAATATGCCCCTGACGGTATTGGCCAATGAATATTATCCTATGTATTGGTAATAACGCTAGTTATTCATCTGCCAAGTTTTATCTCATAATTGTTGAAAGTTTCCTTGCAATGTCACTTGAAAGTTGTATTTACTTTTCTAAATACCTTGAAAACTACTGGTCCGTTTCTTTTGTGATTAACGTATGTTGATAAAGGCATGAAGAGGAATAATTTCGCAAAAAGCAAGACGTCTCTAGGTCAACATTAACTTGGTCATTTGTGATGTCAAATATTTCAAACATTTTTTTTGACACTTGTGAGTCAGTGACACTCACCATTTTTTTTACACTGATGTCACGTCCAAAGCTAATAATTATTAGTTATTAATCTATTTCAGAGTAACTACTTATAGTCATTTAGGTACATCTCAGTTTTTATTTCCAAAATTCCATTAACCTTATCTGTCCTCCCGTTAATGGATAAAGCCTTAACAATGGCCGGGAATCTTTTGATTCCCGCTCAATTATCTGGTCAATTACTTAATCCAATAGGCCCTCCGTTATCACGGAGACACTATGGAAACTATCAGGAATCGCCATCTTTTCCTCATTGGATTATTCTGGCTTTGTGTGGCGCTTGGTACCTTACAAGTATATATAGTTTTTTTTTTAAACCCTATTCAACCAGCTAGCGCAGTTACTTATGATGCTGACTGTAGAAAGCGTTATGTGATCGACCTGCAGGTAGATCTAAATGTAACTTTGTGTATGGGAAAATGACAGTTGAGCTGTCCTAACGTGCGTTCGAAAAGTTACGTGATCACCCCTTTACTCACAAAATTTCACGAGAATCGGTTGAGAATAGGGACCTGTAAAGGAGAACAGCCAGACATGTCGACATTACAAGCTGAACCGGAGAACTTCGTTCGCGTCACTCGCTCGTTTGAAAATAATACAGTAATCCCATAAAAACATTCCATGTAAAAAAGAGGCGAAGTCTCGAAACTCTTCCACCGTAAAAAGTAGTGAGATATTTCGTAGAGCCAAGTCTTAGTCATTCTTATTAATCTTTATCTGCTTGCTAAATAAAATTCTGTAAATTGCCAATCACACAACTTTACTGCATTTATGGATTTTCACATACCTAAAACTATGTCCTATTGTGTGAAGCAAATAAAGATTAATAAGAATGCCTGAGACTTGGCTCTACGAAAAATCTCTCAACTTTTTACGGTGGAAGTTTTTGAGACTTGGCCTCTTTTTGACATGGAATGTTTTTTATGAGATTTCACTTTTTTTGTAGGTTATTATGTTATCAATACATTATGTCGAATGCAGTCCCATTCTTGCTTTTACATTTTTTGTAACTTTGTAATTCTATATATTTATGCATTTGGTGTGTATCTAGAAAACTGGACCGAAATTGCAAAATATGTTAGTTTTTCCTTGATTTATACACTAAACACTGAATTGTATTCTAAATTTGGAGCTTCTGTTTATGTCTGCTGTTTGTTGACGACCGTTTTAGCCTAGTTGGTAGTGACCCTGCCTACGAAGCAAGAGGTACTGGGTTCGAATCCCGGTAAGGACATTTATTTGTGTGATGACCACGAATATTTGTTCCCGAGTCATGGATGTTTTCTATGTATGTAAGTATTTATTTAGGTATCTGTATAAGTATGTATATCGTCGTCTAGTACCCATAGTACAAGCTTTGCTTAGTTTGGGACTAGGTCGATTTGTGTAAGATTGTCCCCTAATATATATATATATATTTTATTATTTAACATTCATAATTTATATCCCACTTACAGGCAATCACAGTATGCTTTAAAGAATATTGAGCTTAAACTGTAACAACCTTAAGATAGGCACACAATAAAAACTGTTAAATTATATAAAATAAAAATAAAATTTAGAATAGGTAAACTAACCGAATCGTCAAGAGAGACTATTTTATTTTTTAATGCTGACTCACTGTCGTGAAGGACGTCCAACGACGGTACCGGAGGTCGAGGGTCTGCTAGCAAGTTTGTTGTACAAGCGAGACACACGAGGGCGCGTGGGCCCCAAGATTCGTTCGGCTGCGACGCACATTAAGCAAGGCACATGGGTACCGTGGCAATCGAGACGGCACTCTAAATCCAACTCGATTAACTATTTCTAAGCAGTCGATTTCATCGTTCAGCAGCTTATGTAAAAACATTTGGGGTTTTAATTTAAATTGCTTAAGCCGGGTTTCGTATGCTTGGCATTTTATCTTGGTGCGATAGGCTAGACGCTTTTGTATTCGCTCAATCCTGCTACTGTGGACTTTGTAGCTAGGATTCCAAATAATGCTATAATATTCTAATGTACTCCTAATGAAGCTATTAAAAAGGGTTACTATTGTAGAACATTCTTTGAATTCCTTAGAACATCGTATTTAACACGGAACCTAAGGCCTTAGTTAAAAAAAATGTCAAAAAAGTCAAAAGTGTTTTCTTTGTGAAACAGGTGATGGCTGCATAAATACCGAGATGTTACAATTCTTCGTGTTGCACTTTGTTTTGCCAATTGGTGTACAAAAACATTGGTTGTGGCACGTTCGCTAGTGTAGTTGACTTTTGTAAACAGCGCTGGATACTTTTTTATGAATATTACCACTTCTAAAATGTAAAGAGAAGGCATTGTCATGATGTTCAAATCCTTGAAATGCGATACACAACTATCTGTTTGTTTAAGGCCACGCATTGCTCTGATACATCTTTTTTGGGCTTTGATCACCGCTTCCTTATTCGTAGAATTGCCCCAGAAAATGATGCCATAGCGTAAAGTCGACGCTACAAAACCATGGTATGCTATTGTTACAGCATCAGCACTAGCTTTCTTTGCCAGTTTGTATAGAGCATAGGCATATTGGTTCAGTTTAAAAGCAGGTTAAATGCAGTATTTATAGTTTTATCCACATGACTCACAAAGCAAGCATTGCTCTTGCAAGGTATCATTAACTTTAACATACTTGGAAGGTAAAAGACTGCTAGAAGTGCCTTAGAGTTTTGGTGATCGGTCAGTCAGTCAATCAGTGAGTGAGTGAGTGATAAAATTAAGAAATTTTGACTTGTTGTAATTCTGAAAATACTGGTTCAAATTAAATAAAATTTGAAATATACCGTGTTTATACAATGCCTGCTTGTTTACTGAAAATTCAGGCTTCTAGTTTATCCTGAATAATGTTATAGGGTGGTCGAATATGGCCTGAACTGCTTCGAGAAAAGGATGGTACGGCCGTACCGCTGTTTTGATCGACTTAGCGGGGCACAGCCGTGCCCCCAGATAAGAAATAGAAAATAAAAAGAGTTTGCCATACATTATCGTCGTAACAAAAAAAACTTTTCCTTTTCTACCATATTAAACCATCAAAATCACTTGTTTTTTTTTATCTACTAATAAATCCTGGCCAGTGATGTATATCGCTTAAAGACAAGTGTCTTTAAGCGATATACATCACTGGACTTGATTTATTAGTAGATACGGCAAACGTAAATCATTTGAATAGAATGATAATACAAAATCAAAAAAATATTAAAAAGTGGTTTCTAATATTTCTACATGTGCTAGGTACGTAATTAATTGATACGTGAACAAAAACGACATGGCCGTGCACTCGAAGCCACCAAAACTATAGACCACGATATTTGAACAACAATGTCAAAGACTTTCGTTAGGGAGTTTGCATTACACTAAGGTTCTCATTAGATTACTTGTTGCCTTTGAGAGACGCCTTATGCTATCCTCAGGCAACCAGCAAATGAGTATTGGGTGGAGTACGCCGATATCGTCCAATCTTAAGCTCATATATATCTCTTGAAGAAAAACGATAGACCGAGCATTACGAACAACCTAGTGAAGCCGGTTTTCAACCAAGCCAAATAAGTTTAGCACACACTGTAATTTTCAGACAAACTTCTTCAAATGTTACGATCGCTGTAAAATATTAATCTGTATGTGTAGGAATATTAAAAAATAATAATATTTGTGTTTTCTTGTTTATTCGAGTATTATAATGAAACCAAGTAGTACCTAGAATGTACTCAAGCCAAAAACTTAATTTAAATGTTAAAGTAAGGTGTAAACTCCTGTAGATCGCAACGAAACAAATAAATTCTATGAACAAAACTCGAACTGTATTTTCCTCGACTTTTTTATTTCTCCCTTTTGACGTTGAGTATATTTATTAGGGGGAAAGCAATCTAATGGCGAATCTATGAAGGCGCCGCGAAGTCTTCCATAGACCATAAGTCTGTTAAATGAACCAGAAAATTAGGGGTTTTCTGACCGGCGGGCAAACCAATAAAATAGACGTAGGCGAGGGGGTTTAAAGCAGACGCGTGATAGTTTACGTCTCCTTCTAAAATATGACATTAGAAGAAGATAGGTGAAAAATAAGTAAAGACATTATGATGATAGCGTCTGGCCATACCAGCCGATGAATTTTATCAAAGTCGTATTTTGTTTCTACTTTGTTTGAAAAACTAACTTGAGTTTTGCGAAATAAGGCACACATTTGAAAGTGTCATGTCAATATAGTGTTAGGAATAATAAAAAGTTGGTATTTTCGTTGGTTGGTGTGTTCAGTGGACTGAAGTAAACGATGTATTTGATTTCGGAGGCAATTCACTAGTTGCGAGGGTTGCCCAATTGTTGTATTACTAAGTAGGAAATGGATTTATAGTATTTTTTTACGAATTTCATACTTCTATTATTTTATTGCGCTGCGGGCTGTCGTAGTTTTGAAATAAATTTATTCTTGTTTTTTTTACCGAAGGTAATTTTTTAATTTAATTTTTAGTTATCAGGTACATATGTACACTTTTTTGTAACGAAAGTGAGTGCAATACTCGCCAAAAAAAAACTGTCTTTGGCGAAATAAATTAAAAAAATGAAAATCGAAACGCTACAGAATAAACTACTAACTTAAGTATTATTTTGCCTGAAAACCCATCAAGTATTCGCAATTTTTCATCAATACATCTTTCAGGTAACATTTTCACTGTAACAACTTAAATTGAGCTTGAAATATACAATATGGGGCCTGCAACAGAAGCAAAAATCGGTATTCGATATTTTGTAGTTGGACGTGAGCTTACTGATGTCCCACAAATATTTTTCTTTTATGATGGTAAGTGGTTACTGTAGCCTATGGACACTTGGAAATCCAGGGTCTTACATATTTTCAATTCCCAATGTTTGAGCCCAGGACCATCCTCTTCGTAGGCATGGTCTCTAACTACCTACATATTAAATTCTAAAAGACATAATAGGCCGGTCGTCAATAAAAGTAAGTATCGAGCGGAACACATTTTCAGAGTATTCATATGTTACGCTGTTAACAAAAAATGTAGATGAGAACAGCAGGACATCCGAGCATACTTTTTTTTCTGGCCGTAGATGAAACAGAAAGCTTCATTCGCCTCGCTCGCTCGTTCATTAAACATGAACACATATTTACTTGGACTTAAAACTTTTTCAAACAATTGATTGCATCAGGCGTTACTTTGCGGAAGTCCGTGATGATGATGATGTTTAAGAAGAGCAATAATTGCTCTTGTTAAATATATTTAAAACTTTATTTCTCCACTCTTGTGCAAGTCTTTAGCGTACAAAGCGGGAATGAAAGAACGCGTGGCCGAGGTCGCTTACTAAAGGTTGCGGGAGTCCGCTGGATGCGGGTGGCGCAGGACCGGTCACTATGGCACTCTTTGGGGGAGGCCTATGTCCAGCAGTGGACGTCTTCCGGCTGATATGATGATGATGGTGAGTGCGAGCGAGTAGATTGGACTACTTACTCGTAGATAGCCTGGAGGATAGTTTAGACGAACAATTGTTCGCATAATCGAATTTAAACTTTTGTAAGACATGTCTACAATACTACTAAAAAATCCACGGTTATGGGATGCCTTGATTCACGCTGATGACACGCTTATGCCTTCCGCGCACGAGAAAAAGAGATGCAATACTCTTCGGGAATGGCTTTTTGGACAAATTTCGATAAATACGTAACATAGTGAAGTTTTATTTATATTTATGTCATTAAGTGAGATGTTAGATGAGATAAAATGATATAGTATTAACTTGATTGTGTCATAAAATAATGTATTGTTTAGAGTTTAAAAAACAGAAAATAAAGACCCAACTTGGGATTATTTTTCTATCGAGGAAATTTTAGGCAATCATGTATCGATTAAATCAGTTAAACAATCGTATAGTCAAGAATCATATATCTGAAAATCAGACCATATTGTTTCTTAATCTAGTTAGAACGGCGATTCAAAGCATGCGTTGTTAATTCCAATTAACCCCGTTAAACTTACTTATTAAATAACACGACAGGCGACATGTTTCGAACTCTTCGGGTGGTCTTCTTCAAGATGAGTGTTTTCCCCCAACGAGTTCGAAATATGTAGCCTATTATATGTATGCATTATTGTACTCAAATTTTTTCGCATTAGTTTCATTTCCAAACGATGAAACCGACTATACAGGACTTTAAATTCTCTAGTAGTTTAATAATATTATATTTCACGATTGTTACTATACGTTTTCCGAAAAAAAAGGGAATTAAAACTTAGCCTAGTCCTTTTGAGATATATAGAGCGTGAGTTTGTTTGTTGGTTCGTATGTCATTCTTACTATGACGGAATTCCATGCTTTACAAATTCTACAATAATAATCATACACCATGCAAAAGTTATCAAATAATAATTTAGCTTTTATTAAATACCATAACAGAATCGCAAATTCAGAAATCCCGCGCCAAACTCGAAGGTTCACCAGACTATATAATTACCGCGATCGACATGTGCCTCTCCTGGCGAGTAGTTTAGTACTTGTACGAGTTGCTAAACTACGCTGTAGTGTTCGTAGTTTATGTTTGCGAAAATGTTTATAGAAAATATATATTTTCTTAATCTAAAAATAAAATACTGCTGAGATATGAGTCATTGTGACAAGAAGGATATTAGGTAGGAATAGCTGTAAGAGAAAGGTTAGGCTAGGGAAAAAGTGGGCGAACTGCGTGAGAGACAATTATGATGGTCGATATTTATGATACAGAGAGAAAGATTATAACCGCTCACTTATTTTCGGATTTTAAAAAAGCTAGCACACACACACACATTTTGTCGATCTTTTATGCCCACATTTATGCTAAAAGTGGCGGTGGAACATAAGTTGCATGTGCTCTGCCTACCCCTTTTGAGAATAAAGGCGTGAATGTATGTATGTATGAAAAAAGCTAGCCTAAATTGCTTTCAATTTTTCTTTATCAAACAAGTCCATACTTCGCTTGGCAACCACAGTTGCCACCATCAGTATAGGGGTGCGCAAAATTGGAAACTGTGGTTTATTTATTTATTTAAACTTTATTGCACAAATAAGAAGTAGGTACAAATGGCGGACTTAATGCCTTTAGGCATTCTCTATCAGGGCTTAACAGAAAAGGGTATAGGTGCAGGCAGGACCAAGAAAAATACAAATGAAAAGGATATTTCATTAGCTACCTGCACTAATGAAAATACATATCCTAATATAATAAATAAATACATTTACTTACATAAATACAAAAATATAATATACATACATACTGTTACTTGCCACAAGTAAGTGAGTGGATAATGGAAAAATAAACCATCTTCGTCTGTAGCCCCCGACGGGATTCAAAGGGTTAAAGGTATAATAACGATGGTTTTGAAAAAGTTAAGCTGGAAGGATGTCAGTCATAAGACGACGGGTGATAGAGATTTGTGAAAGAGAATAACATGCTGCACCAACCCCAAGTAAATGGGATGATTAAGCAATGACGCCGGTAGTAAGATAATTTGCCACGCTCAGTTATCGACTGAGAACAAGGTCTCTCTACGTCATGCCTTCCGCCCAAGCTCACGACAGACTAGACTATTGACGCCGCGGCCGACTACGTGACTGGGCAACACCATTGGCTAGGCCTGTTTGCCAGGTGGGGCCGGCTCGCGCAGGCAGGTTTTGCAGGCTGGGGTGGGCACCAGACCCTGTTTATTACAAGCTTTATATTAACTTGATCTGTTCAAATGTAAGTACGTAAGTTGTCCATAATTTACAATCAATTTTTCAGTCACTTGCCGTTATCCGATTGAGCTGAAATTTTGGGTATTAGTATAGTTTGGATGACAATTCAATATTATAAATGCTTTGAAAAAATATCTAAAATCCTCCTTGCTAAAAAAGGGATACTATACTGTCGAGGACTACCTAAATGATAAGGATGCTTGGCCTAGTTTAGGAGAATAATTTGCCAAATATGTATAATTAATCATTGACATTATAATGTACAAATTGTTAGTATAATTATTGACGATGCATATACAATTAGCTGAATTATCCTTTTTACTAGCTAGGCTTTTATTTTATCTTATTTTTACTTTATTAACTTATTGTAAAAATCCATGTGGGTATCTTGTGACATGTTTTAATAATTTAAGTTTTAAGTATATTTTGTATAAGTATTTATTTTATAGAACCTGATGTATCTACTGTTCTAGCTGATGACGATGCAAAAGTGGTTCAAAGAATCCTATTTGAATAAATTAATTCTTTCTTTCTTCTTTCTTTCTATAGTACCATCGAGCTGATCTGATTATGGAGACAGAAGTTGGCCATGGGTATTCAGTACTCAACCGACGTAACCCCATTGAGTTGGGGTCGTTAGAATCGTCTCAATTACCTTTTCCTATTACGGCATGCATTACCAACCAAATTCGTTGTGAGTGCGTGTTTTGTATCGACACGTGTATGTCTGTGTGTCTGTCTGTGGCATCGTAGCTCCTAAAGGAATGGACCTATTTAATGCGGTTTTTTGCCCGACAGCTAACGTCATCGAGATTGTTCTCGACGACGTTTCAATAAAATCGGTTTAGCCGCTTTTGAGATATTTGCACTTAGAAATAAAATTGAGTGGTTTTTCCACTCTTCTAAGTGGTTATTACTAAATGCCGCGTGTAATGTTATACATTACTTCTAATTCCACCGTAAGTTAATATTTATGCAGCACTTATAAAATATAGGTTTGTGGAATATAACCCCTCATCATTATAATTTAGCCCGCAAATCCCGATGAACTCTATCGGCATCAAAACCCCATCAAGCGATCCTAAACCTAAATGAAGCCGTAACCCCGGGTCAGCAGGCTCCAGGCTTGACCTTAGACCTACACATGCAGTATTCAATACTACAGTATTATGACTACGTCACATCTTATATTGAAAAAATCGTGAGTCTCAGACATATTAAAATATTTAATGAAATGGGTCACTGACGTCATTGATATCGTATTTTCTTTCTTACTTTCTTTGAGGTCGAATATCGCTAGACATGTTTCAAAGCAGCGAATAAAAAAAAGAGAAGTCTTAGTAGTGCAAAACATTTTAATACGTCACAAAATGGTCACTAAATTGGTTTACTTTAATTTTGTAGACATGGCGAGCGATACCCATTAATAAGACGGATATTGATAAAGTCCTATGCATAACCTACCTTTAAACTACATATATTAAAATACTTATCGAACAAGCGAGCGAAGCGAGTTCTATGCTTCAGCTTGGGCCGAAAATCGTTTGTCTGTCCTGTGTTCGGTGTCCGGTGTCTGTCCCGCTATTCTCCTCTACTGGTCGCGTTTCTCAACCGATTCCCGTGAGATTTTGTGAGCGGGCTCGTTAATTGATTTTTTGTTGGTGAATTTGTTGGCCATTAAAAAAAAGTGGCTCACGAGTTCTCCAGCTCAAAGAGCCACTAGTTACTGTAACGATGCGGGGAACGGAACGTTACAAATCAACCTACTGGCTACTTTTTTTGGATTAACAGTATTCAAATTTTCAAATCCCTATTCCAATTCCACGGCCATTGTGCAGCTTTTTTCTGACAGGACAGTTCGATCCAGATTCCTGATCGAGACACTTCTCCAGCACTAAAAAATTCGAAACTTTCTGCCTCGCACAGCCAAACTCTGGAATGAACTGTCGCCTGCGGTATTTCCGGACCGTTATAACCTTCAAGCCTTCAAGAAAAGAGCGTACTCCCATCTTAAAGGCCGGCAACGCACCTACAACTCTTCTGGTGTTGTAAGTGTCCATGGGCGTCGATTATCGCTTACCATCAGGTGATTCGACTGCTCGTTTGCCTTCTATATCATAAAAAAAAATATAAAAAAAAATTAAAATAATAAAATAAGACAATAGTTAATACGGGGTGACTGATGCTGAGACTGTGGGGGTGGGGCGAGATACCTTCTTTACTGCGAAAGAAATCCAGATGGTCATTAATAAAATGCAGAGAGGTAAATCGCCCGGCCACGATGGCCTCAGCATCGAGCATTTCAGGTACGCGGGTGCTCACCTACCTCGTGTTTTGGCTATGCTATATAATTTCTGTGTGTGTCACTCATATCTTCCTGAGGCTCTAATGAGGACGATTGTTGTGCCAGTGGTTAAAGACAAGACAGGTGACCTATCTAATAGGACGAACTATCGGCCTATTTCACTTGCCACAACCGCCGCTAAAATATTGGACAGTATGTTTGACGCGATTCTAGGAAGGCATCTGAGGATACATGACGCTCAATTTGGGTTTAGGCCCGGTTTGTCCACAGAAAGTGCGATACTTAGCCTCAAGCATACTGTCAAATATTACACGGACCGAAAAACCCCAGTTTATGCCTGCTTCCTCGATTTATCGAAAGCGTTTGATCGTGTGGATTATGAATTGCTATGGCGTTAGCTGGGGGAGACTGGATTGCCGGTGGAGTGCGTGGCTGTCCTGAGGCACTGGTACAACAATCAGACCAATCAGGTGAAGTGGGCTAATGCTCTGTCTAGCGAATACAGGCTGGAATGCGGGGTTAGACCGGGAGGGATTACGTCTCCGAAACTATTTAACTTGTATGTTAATGGGTTGATAGAGGGGCTTAGCAGCATGCATGCTGGTTTCTACGTGGGGAGCACTTGTATTAACAACGTAAGCTATGCCGATGATATGGTGCTGCTTGGCCCTTCTATTGGAGCCATCGAACAACTCTTGGCTACCTGCGAGGCGTATGCCCGGGCACATGGGCTTGTGTACAACCCCACTAAAAGTGAGGTCATGATTTTTTCGGCAGGGAAAATTAAGCCCTATAATGTACCACCAGTTTGGCTAAGCGGTAGTCAGCTGTCGGTCGTAGATAGGGTCAAGTACCTGGGACATATTATCACGAGCGACCTGAAAGATGATATGGATATTGAGAGGGAGCGCAGGGCGTTAGCGGTTCGTAGTAATATGCTTGCTCGCAGGTTTGCTCGATGTTCATCACGTAAAGATAACGCTTTTTAAAGCGTATACACAATCTTTTTACTCGAGCAGCCTGTGGGTTAAGTATACAAAGCGAGCCTATAGCGCCCTGCGCGTGCAATTCAATAATGCTTTTAGAATGCTGCTGGGACTGCCGAGGAGGTGTAGTGCTTCGGGCATGTTCGCCGAAACCCGTGTAGACGGGTTCCAGGCGATCATGCGAAAAAAGATAGCCTCGCTATTAGCCAGGGTGAGAGCAAGTGCCAACAGCATTCTACAGGCAATATCGTGGAGGTTTGACTGTTCAATCCTGTCTTACTGGATTGGGCAGATTAAGGGCGTTGCCCAATTTGTTATTTAAGAACTGTCTTTTTATACTTGCGTTACTAACCAAATTTAATTAGTCTTAAGTCACTTGTTACTAACACACTATGGATCAATTGGTCTAAAATAAAGTATTTTTATTTTTATTTTATTATTTTATTAATACAGTTCTAGTTCAGTTTCCCAATATTCATTATTATTGTGATTTTTAATACTGTGTACTAAAAGTTTACCATAAGAGTGTTATCCAGCTCTTCAGTTCACCCCTACAAAGGCACAATAGCAACCTATTGTAAGTTACAGTGTATTTAAGTAATTACCTAATCAAAATCTGTTTATCAAATCGTAGGCTAAGCATTGCCTGTGTTTGTTACAGGTGCCTTCTCTTTCAAATATAACTTCATACTGCCCTGGCCTCCGCTGTTTACCTGCTTCCCTGATCATCACCTCCTCCCATCACTTGCGGCCCTACAGGCTGACAGTTACTATACTACATGGTAAGCGACCCAATATTTGAAACCTTAATTCAAATAAATGAACCCCTGCTTGTCAGCCTTATTGCTATTAAATTAGATTGAAGTTATTCTCATCGCAACTTTAAACATGTAGTTGGAAAGGCTAACTTTCGTACAAATTCGGGCGATGCAACCGCAACGTTTAGATGGCGCGCGCGTGTCGATGTAACAAATACACTACTACGGAAACCTACACTGCGCGTGGCTCGACACGCACTTGGCCGATTGCTTGTGATTGACAAATAAAATATACCGATCTAGTACAACATGCTCTCTATTGTCTATGTATTTCTCATGTCTATGTCATCATCATCGTCATATCAGCCGAAAAACGTCCACTGCTGGACATAGGCCTCCCCCAAAGAGTGCCAAAGTGACCGGTCCTGCGCCACTCGCATCCAGCGGACTCCAGCAACCTTTACCAGGTCCTCAGTCCACCTTGCGGGGGGTCTATGTATGTAGTCGAAATATTGCTTGTAATAACTCCACTGTAACAGATCAGAAGTTTCCGTTTGTTTGTTTATGTTTTGAACATAGATTACGATCCGATCACAAGACGACCCGAGGCTCGATACGACTTTACGATTATTGAGATAAATTATCGATTGATTCACAGATAAGGCACTCAATCCGGTTCGTTTCTTTCGCATTCTAATCTCATTTCAATGTACCTCTCGCAATATATTTCGCGCGCTTATTGAGACACATTAGATCAGCACACGAAGCTATGGTAGCCTAGTGGTTCAGGCATGCGGCTGTCAAGCGGTGGCCGTGAGTTCGAATCCCGGCTCGTACCAATGAGTTTTTCGGAACTTATGTAAGGATTATCTACCGTTAGCTTTCCGGTAAAGGAAAACATCGTGATGAAACCGGTCTAATCCCAATAAGGTCTAGTTTTCCCTCTGGCTTGGAAGGTCAGATGGCAGTTGCTTTCGTAAAACTAGTGCCTATGCCAGATCTTGGGATTAGATGTCAAAGCGGACCTCGGGCGCCTTTAGGGTATAACCAGACCCCGTATCATGGTCAGCCTTATCACGCGATAAGTGACAAGTTAGAGCGCCCGTCTCGTTCCATCGAACGGTGTCAGCGAGTGTGATAAAACACAAAAATGTATCTCTACTTCGCAGTTTATTAGAAACTAGCTTCTGCGTGGAGCCCGTTTATGTCGCAGTTCCATACAAACCTTCCCTGGGACTCAAAATATCTTTATAGATGCCAAATTTCATCGAAATCGATTAAAATAGTTTAAACGTGAATAAGTAAAAGACGGACAGGCAGAGAGAGAGAGAGAGTGAGAGAGAGACAGACACACTTCCGCATTTATAATATTAGTACCTATGGATGTGCGAAGATCCACATCTGATCGCGCAAAAAAAAAACCGTAATAATTATTCCATTCCAGATACATTCACAACAATAGCTTTCCGACACGATAACTTACGCATTCAATATAGGTACAATTTAACATTGCCTTTAGTAAATAATAAAACTTATGGCAAACGCACATTTATTAGATCCATTCAAGTTTTAAATCAGCTTCGTAATTAATTAAAAATGCTGGATGACATAACATTAAAACGTAATTAAAAAATATGAGGGGTTACGGATTCGTTAAAAGATTCGACGATGTGACGACCGCTGTAGCCTAGTTGGTAGTGACCCTGCCTACGAAGCAAGAGGTCCCGGGTTCGAATCCCGATAAGGGCATTTATTTGTGTGATGAGCACGAATATTTGTTCCTGAGTCATGGATGTTTTCTATGTATTTAAGTATTTATTTATCTATATACGTATGTTAATCTTCGTCTAGTACCCATAGTACAAGCTTTGCTTAGTTTGGGACTAGGTCGATTTGTGTAAGATTGTCCCCAAATATTTATTTATTTATTCTATAAAATTTTAGCGCATGTATATTTATATTCGTTTTTTTTTAAATGTTGTACACGCGAAATGGGTAACCGTTGGAATCTGATACTTGTAATATTTAATTCCATCTAGTTATGTAACATGGTAAAAAATAAAGTGATTATATTCTATTATATTTAGATATTTACTGACAATTCTCCAAAAAACCGATTCCCGAAGAACGTTGCATCTCGCGAGGTCCCTGGTTAAAAAATCGATGCGTGATTAATGCCGTGTGTTTTGCTATTGTTATGCACGGAGCCTATAATCTACCCTACATTACATAAATCACTACACGGACACTAAAAATCTAATTTAAATTAAACATCTCTCACCTCACTCTTCTTACCATTCTCGACGCACCAACCAAAGAATTTCAATTTAAACCCCCTATTTAATCACTTACGAATAAAAATCTCCGTCTATCGTGCCCTGCATGACAATACGCTGCCTAGTCGCTACGCGTGCAGCGATAATAAAGCACTTATTATACTGTCAGGTATTCAGGGCCGTTGTTTAGGGTGCCATTGCCCTTTGTAAGAAATCTAGGCTTTTTTATCTGGCTGTTTATCGTTATCAGTATCATAGCACTGCTGGACTCAGGTCACGTCTTATAGATATGACAGTGAATGGGCAGCACGTCTATCATGAGACGGCTGCGACAAACTCTCGATTTTTCTCGCATTATCTCGCCTCTTTCTTATTAGAACAAGAGGTATAGTGTGAGAAAAATCGAGAGTATGTCGCGGCCGTCTCATGATAGACGTGCAGGAGTCTCCACGCTGGCCCAGAGCATATAACGCACACCTTTTGAATTTATTTGGGTACAATATTTGTGTATTAAGCAGTAACTTTAGCTAAGGAAAATGTATAAATTTCAAAATAAATGAAAGTAAATGTAATACTCCCTTCAATCATATCCCTCTTACAACGCCTTAGGGAGGCATGTAGTGATATCTACCAAGAAGACTCAAGCTTCCTAAAGGCAGCAACATTGCAACATTGAAAAATCGTCAGTAACGATGCGCCACCCCATAGTCAAATTATTTTTTGTATTAAGCAGTAACGTATGCTACGGAAAAGGGTCTAGCCGCATTCCTATAGTGAAACTGCCCCTGGCTGAAATGTGTACCTTTCTTAGAAGCGTTAATTGGTCTTATTATAAAATATCATTTTACAATATTTCAAGCCTGGAATCCCCTTGATTTGGATAAAAAAAAAAAAACTTTTTTAATTTTGTCTAAGCTAAAGTATGGTTAGATTTCTTAGAAATTCGGATTATACATGGCACTAATAGCAATACATTTTCAAAAAAAAAACAAGGTTGTAACTTGTTTACAAAGGCCTAAAAAAAATTTTTTTTTTAATTTACAAGAGGGCGACAACCTTCATTTTTTGGTATTTAATGCACAACATGATATTGTATGACAATTTTTTTTTTCATAAAAATCCATTTGTGGCAACAAGGTAAAAATGTCTTACTAATGCAGGCCATTCGACTTAAGGCGTTTGTAGGTAACACATATACACATTGGGCCACCGTACTTGGCTCACTGTGTACTTGTGCCTTTACAACCATTTAGTAGGCATAAACGAGCAGCAGCTAGTTGAGCAGAAAAATTGTGTACACTAAGTTTTTTTTAAATGCAGTATTGCATATTTCATAATAGGAATGTTTACGTAGTAGTTGTTATGTACAGCAATAGTAGATTACATACCGAGGCCAATAAAATAAGAAATGTCTCAGAACACGTGTAATTATCGGCCGAAGCGAAGCTGAGGTCTATTATGACATACGCAATACTGCCTTAAAAAAATTTACGTATCAAAAGAAACTAAAAAAGTTAAGCACATTTTATTAAAATCCTACAATTTACACCTAAACATAACACTTATAATTACTCATCCTCGTCACTATCTGTATTAATACTAACATTTATACCTTCGGTCTTGAACAGTGCACAGAGTTTATGGCTAGGCCGCGGAATTCTGGATAAAAATCTGCCATACGACAAGTAATATATAATTGCGGCTACATGTGAATAACAACCTACTGTTCTTAACCCGTTCGCACATTCACAACAATATTGATCGATTGCTTCTACTCCCCTCTTTTCGCCATCATACTTTATGAAGCATCTATATACCTTCTTAGAGATGTGCCGAGAATGTATCTGTATTTTAAGGATATTTGTACAATCTTTGACGTAGGCCATATTCATGTTACCATCTTCGTCTAGAACCTCGGCTTGATACGAAATAGCATGTCCGAATTGGTAACTTCCTGTGAATAACAACTTTAATTCGTATTCTGTTAGTTGGGGGAAGTCAGAAATACAATTTTTAGCAGAAAAAATCTGGAACGGGAGTTTTTTCCGTAGCCAACCTTTGTCTTCTACCATAGCTGCTAAAATATTTTTATCATCAGTACTTTTCAGGCTCATTGCTTCAAAAATCTCACTAGACATGTTGTTATCGGAGTTTAGGCGTTTCCCAAAACGATTTAGGAGATATGATCCAATGCGGTAAAAACTCTTTATTTTGGGAAGCAACTTGTTATCTAGTGTTTGATCTAGGAGTTTAAATCTCTGTTTTAATCCTCCGTGTACTGCCTCAACAACCCAGCCGACTTTGGTAACGTACCGTGAGTAGTTAGCTTCTTGAGTTGTTAGTTGTTTTCTCTTACCTTTCAGAGAAGGCATCATAACTCGATAGCCTTTTGATTCGAGCAAAGGTACTGCGTCTCGAAAACCACGGTCTAAAACAAATATGTCACTGGGTTGAATGAGGTGGGATAAACTATCGATAACTTTGACCATGATAGTTGCGTCATTCTCAGTACCGTAGAAGGGTCCTAGCATCATCATCATCCTCCTAGCGTTGTTCCCGGTTGTGCCCCTAAAGGAGCCCGGGGTCCGCTTTGACACCTAATCCCAAGATTCGGGATAGGCACTAGTTTTACGAAAGCGACTGCCATCTGACCTTCCAACCCAGAGGGAAAACTAGACCTTATTAGGATTAGACCGGTTTCCTCACGATGTTTTCCTTCACCGAAAAGCTAACGGTAAATATTCCGTACATAATTTCCGAAAAACTCATTGGTACGAGCCGGGATTCGAACCCACGACCGCCGCTTGACAGCCGCATGCCTGAACCACTAGGCTACCGTAGCTTATATAGAAGGGTCCTAGCATATCAACGATAAATCCGTCAGTTGTGCAAATAGTGAAAGGCTTACATAAATGCGTCTTTTTTTGCCCGGAATATGATTTACGTTGATATTCATTATTATTGCTTTTCTGGTGGTAGGCGTACGTGCCGTCGCAAATGAGTATTAAGCAGTTTGTGGCATTCAAAAGTTTAGAGGAAATATCTGAAGTGTGGTTTTCTATAAGCCATTCTCTACTAAATGCATGGAGACCAAACTGATGTGGAAGTAAATGGCTTTCAAATGATGTTACAACATTTGACACATATTCGGAAACGATTTGCTCTCTTGAAAGTTCTAGCATCGAAGAGATTAATTTATTGCTGCCGCCGGTTCGAAGTTTTATTAAAAATACGACGATAGCTTGTAACATGACACTAGGGTCGGCACAATTTTGACGAGAGACTAATTCAGTTAGTATGGTATTAATTTTTTCCCAGGAAAATCCAGTTATTACAGCGAAATGGTCGTCGGATATGCTTTTGGTAAGAATTTTTTCAAGTAGCGTTAATGGTTTTTGAATCGCCAAACATCCAAATAGCTCCGTTGTTTCAGTTACTTTGACTGTCGCTGTAGTCGAAAAAACTGCGATCTGGTCTAATACATCTACATAAAAGTGATCATTCATTAAATGTGAGGTGCAGCATCTATTTCCACTTGGTATGTATATATTTTTTTGGCATAAACTTCTAATCTGGCACTTTTAGGCACTGTTCGTAAAGAATCAGTTTTAGAGCAAATGAAGCAATAACGATGAGTAGCCAATGTTCTATTTAGTGGCAAGTCGACGCTTTCATGCTCAGTTTGCGTTTTTAAAACCGTTGTGAATGTGGTGTCTTCATCTGAACTGCTATCGAGCAGCGAATCGTCGCTTGCTGAACAATAATTTGAATTCACAGGTACTTTCTTGCGGTAAGCCTTTGTTCGGCAAGAAGAACATATAATATCACCTATCTCAAAATCTTGAGCCAAGGAAATTGAAAATAAATCTACATCCTCACATGACGTTAATATTTTCTTATTACCAGAACTCTGATAAAATCGTGTTTTGCAGCAATCGCAATTACGTTTTCTTCGTTCACAGTTTGATGACATTCTGATGTTGTCAACTTATATAACATATCTCACATCGATGCAAGTGTGTTTCTACGTAATCGATAACAGTATCGTACTCATTAAAACTAATTACATTAGGTATAATACAAATAGGTTTCTCAAGTAAGCATTTAGTTATTTAATCATTATAATAGTAAAGGAAATACTGACTTAAGTAGTGAGATAGATGCTTAATTCTCTAAATATTATCGTTACTCTCAAACAATTTCCCTGCACAATTAATGCAGTATAAAGTATTTAAAATTACTATATCACTTCCGTCATATTGCGAATCACTCCCACACCGCAAGCATCTTTCTAGAATAAAATTCCTTCATCTGCTAGCAACACGTTTTCATAGGGTAATGCGTCATGGTACAGTGCAACTAAAATGCATCTCGGTATGTTGATTTGGGCAAAGATTACAGCCTTTACCGTTTCGGCCTACAAAATAAAATAAAGTAATAATTAGGTTACTAACTTCTTGCATATTTTCAAATATTTGCGAGTACTAACAGAAAACTTCAGGCAAGTAAAATATCAAAAAACTTCAAGAAACTTACGGTTTCTATTAGGGTCTGCGAATGCTCATTTTCAATATACTTTTGTACATATTGTGTTAGTCGGGCCTCAATTACTTCATACGAATTAACGAATAAACTCTTAATACGTTTCTTAAATAACTGGCATTTGCATTGCATTAGTTTTATCCATTACTCAGGTATACTTTTAACTAATCGGTACTAAACGTTGAAAATCTTTTACGGTTCCCGCCAGTTTCTAGCTTTTTTTTTTAATTAGGAGCTGTGGCCTAGATGCCAGGCCATCAGCAGCCGGGCATAAATGTGTTTAAAAATAACACAGCGTTATTGGAACGCGTGTTCGAAATTCAAATTCCAAATATGTTCGCAATTCAAATGTATAAAAATTCTGGCCAGGACAAACTTTTGTGTGATGAGTATGGCTATGTGTTCTTTGGTCTTGGATGTTTTTTATGTATTTTATTTATGCATGTAAGTATTTTTCTATATATGTATAAGTACCGTCGCCAAGTACCCATAATACAAGCTTTGCTTAGCCTAGGACTAGCTTAATTTGCGTAAGATTGTCTCCAAATATTTATATTACTATTACCTCCTAGGTCGTAAGACGAAAGGCCTGCATTAGTAAGACATTTTTACCTTGTTGCCACAAATGGATTTTTATGAAAAAAAAATATTTCATACAATATTATATTGTGCATTAAATACCAAAAAATTGAGGTTGTCGCCCTCTTGTAAATAAAAAAATAATGAAAAAAAAAAAATTTTTTTTAGACCTTTATAAATAAGTTAGAACCTTGTTTTTTTGTTTTGAAAATGTATTGCTATTAGTGCCATATATAATCCGAATTTCAAAGAAATCTAACCATTAGTTTAGCTTAGAAAAATTAAAAAAGTTTTATTTTTATTTTTATCCAAACCAAGGGGATTCCAGGCTTGAAATATTGTAAAATGATATCTTATAATAAGACCAATTAACGCTTCTAAGAAAGGTATACATTTCAGCCAGGGGCAGTTTCACTATAGGATTGCGGCTAGACCCTTTATACAAATTAAGGGAAACATTACGCTCCGAACCGGAACCGGTGACAAATATATAAATAGAGGTTTCCTTGCAATATATTTATTATTTTCCTGCACCGAAATGGTAATGGTAAATATCAAAGTAAAATTCGTACATACAAGTTCCAAATGCCTTTTGACAGCCGCATGCTTGAACCAGTGCGTCTGGGTAATCTTATCTTATTATACTATCCTCAAAAGAGTAAAAAGGGAAAAGATTCAAAGAAACCTGGTGCAGGTGGTTCGACGACCATACTAAACGCTTTTTGACATTCGCAGGCTTTCCATTTGCGCGAAATTCCCCCTTTCCTATAGATTAAACTTTAAAAACCAGAATAATTTGAGAAATTAGTTTGTCACGTGATACTTTGAGAAAACGATTATTCGCAATTATTCTAGTTTATACAAGTTTATTATAGAAAATGGGGAATTTCAAGCAGCCAATTTATGAAAGATGGTTAGATAAGTTTCTTAAAATATCACGCCGTTAGCCAGTGAATGGCAAAAGACGTTTTGTATTTTCGTCGAACCACCTTAAATAAGGTAAAATAATAACTGCTAATCTTCGAATCTTGGTTCGTAGCAGTGAGCTACGAGTAATGTATGCACACAACTTTACTGCATTAGAAAAATGTATTTAGCTAGCAAATAAAGATTAATAAGAATGCCTGAGACTTGGCTCTACGAAACATCTCACAACTTTTTACGGTGGAAGCATTTCGAGACTTGGCCTCTTTTTTACATGGAATGTTTTTTATGGGATCTTACTTCTTTTGTAGGTTATTGTGTTATCAAAACATACAAATTATGAATGCAGTCCCATTCTTGCTTTTACATTGTTTGTCCCATTCACTGCAAATGTAACTTTCTAATCCTATACATATACCTATTTATGCAGTTGGTGTATCTAGAAAACTGGACCGAAATTGCAAAATATTTTAGATTTCCCTTGATTTATATACACTAAACACTAATCGAATTCTAAATTTGAAGCTTCTACGTCTGGTAGAAGTGCCTTAGAGTTTTGATGATCGGTCAGACAGTGAGTGACAAAATTAAGAAACTTTGACTAGTTATAATTCGTAAACTACTGGTTTAAATTGATAAAAATTTGAGGTATACCGTGTTTATATAATGCTTGTTTGGTTAATGAAAAGGCTTCTAGTTTGTGTTACTTGGCGGGGGTACCGCCGTGCCTAGGGTTTGCAATCCGGATCCGACTTGTATGGAAATTTTCGGATCCAGATCCGCGGATCCGGATATTTCCATACAAGTTGGATCCGGATTGCAAACCCTAGCCGTGCCCCCAGATAAGGAACCCTCGGAGCGTCAGTCAGATTCGAACTTGACCAGTTTTTCTATCGTAAGTCTTGTCTAGAAACAGTTCTTAGCTAAGTTTATACAGTACATTGTAGTGTTTTACTTCCCCTCTTGAATTGACTTTTGGGCAGGGAACCAACATCTAGATAATTTTTTTGTTGGCCAAATGGTGAATCACCGCGTTTCAAAGTTGACAACTAATTTTCATCATCATAATCATCATTGCAGCCGAAAGACGTACACTGCTGGACATAGGCCTCCCCCAAAGAGTGCCACAATGACCAGTCCTGCGCCACCCGCATCCAGCGGTCTCCTGCGATCTTTACCTTAGAAGGCTCAAAGGCACCCACAGGGCAATGCAGAGGGGCAGCTAGCTAGGCTAGAGGGCCGGAGGGGCTCGCATCAGAAATGAGACTATCCGCAGCAGAACCAAGGTAACCGATATAGCCCTCCGAATCGCTGAAATTAAGTGGCAGTGGGTGGGGCACATTGCACGTAGAACCGATGGCCGTGGGGCGGAAAGGTTCTCGAGTGGCGACCACGTACCGTAAGGCGCAGCGTGGGTAGGCCCATAAGGTGGACAACAAATTTTACTTCTAAATATTACGTCATCACCAATCTTAAAAGATACCCCTGGAACAACATATTGAAATTCTTAATAAAGTACTACCTACCTACTTTGGGTTTTAAATTACAAAACTACATTCTTAATAGAACACTTTAATATTTATTATAATAGGCAAACTGCGTCGAAACGTCGGAAAGAAAGGTATATAAATATCGCGATGGACCCATGAATAAAAGTAATCTTTTAAAAATAGTAAGGTAAACGTCCGAGTGCTCGACGCTGTACTAGCATATGCATCTATGTCAAAGTGATATGGCTTAAATTTGAATAAAGAAATATCCCCTTAGTACGAATTTAACCCATACCTTAGTAACGGTCTAAGTTGTTATAATGAATTTTCAGCATATTTTGATAAAATTTTGACACAAGATAAAATAACATTTAATTTTAATGACTGGGTGAAGTGGATTTCTTTGTCATCCGACATCTTTGTCCAACCGGAACGTGGTTTCTAAAGAGTTTTAAAACACCGCGGTTGGTTGTGTTTTTTAGAAAAAAAAAATTACTATTCAGCGAATGTACGTTAAGCGTCAGACCACATAAAATGTTACTCATCTGGTGTATACGATTTACATGAAAAAGTGACTTCACAAACAAAAAAACCCACGAAATAATACCTATTCAATTCAGTCAATGTTTGATCAAAAGGTGAACCGTTATTTCTGTATATTTTAGACGTATAGGTAGGTAGGTATTTTACCTTTCACGCTATTCGGTTGAGAAATCCTTTGTCTATTGACATCCCCTCCTTTTCTTATTCAGCGTGTACCTATGCGCCCACCGTTGGGCATAAGCCTTTCCAATTTTCTTCCATTCAGCCCTATTTGCCGTAGCTCGCCCCAAGACTGGCGCTGCGATCGTTTTTATGCCGTCCGACCATTTTTGCCGGGGGCCTGCCGACCTGTGTCTTCAAGCGAGGATTTCAGAACGCGTTCACTGCATCTCCATTCGTTTCGGCGATATACGACGTGATGAATCCTTTTCTAAAATAATTAGTACATCCAAATGTATCAATTCTGTAATTAGTAGTCTGTATTTCAATGTGGTGCTGTTTGCTTTAGACCGTCTGGATGCTATAGTTAGTTTTTGTATGCATAGGTATACATGATTTATGTTCTAGAACTTAATACGTGAGTAGTAAATAAACCTATTAAATCATTAGAAAAAATATAATCCTTGTTTATGTGTAATAGTTTGTTTAAAGTAATTTCTTTTTTTCGTAAGTAATTATCTCACATGATATTGTTAATGCTGCGGTGTGGATTTTTTCAGTAGTATTATAGGCTGGTCCGATAATGGATGCGAAAGATGGTCGTAGGAATTCCTAATACCTATGTACCTATTCTGCATCTAATAATCCAAAAATGTTAGGGCAACTTAGGTATCGACTCAATGAGTAGTTGATGATCGTCAATAAAGTTCGGTCAGCAATAATTTAGAGATCAAAAACAAAAAAAAACGGGGCGTTGTCCTAGACTCAGTAATAGACCGTTATTCAATACTATCGAACATGCATGAAAATAATAATCAGGTCGTTTGGTGTTATTGCATATTCAGAGGCTACTTTCATATGATATTTCACTGGCATTTTAATAGTTAATACTTTTTTTAAATAAGTCGATTTAACGTCGATTAAAGAAATCATTTTGGCTTGCATCAGCAAGCCAAAATTATGAATACGCGCATCACTGTATGAAACGTTCGGCCGCGGCAACGCTAAGCCGCCGGAAAAGTCAGTGGGCAGTCATGGGGTATCGAGCGACAGTTATCCTTCATATTATAATAGGTATAGTCTGTATAAGAAACTAGCCTACCACAAAACCAACAAAAAATAAATTAACCTACCAACCTTCCCTAAAGGGGCCGCCGGAATTAAAAACATAACCTAAAAGGCGGCCAGTGATTTCAACAAAACTTTCAATTTCATCCGTTCGGAATTCAAATAAGTAATTCGAACCAATTCTAGCAAATTGGTTAAGTTCGTTAAAGTAGTTTGATTGGTTCCCTTCGTCCGTTAACGAATTAACTTATTCGATTGGATAATTTTATTTCAAGAATTGTAATAGCCGCGGGCATTATTCGAAAGTCACGCTCACGATTATTTTAAACAAAATCACAAAATATTACAGTCAGACAAAATGTTCTTCCATAGCATGTTATGATAGACATACAAATAGTACATTGTAGTAGTGCAAAAGTATCTTTGAATACAAGTATACAAAAATAACTATATTTAATGCAATATTCAAAATAAAAACCAGATTTCCATTTAGTTCACTTTTTTTAACCCCCGACGTAAAAAGATAGGGGTGTTATAAGTTTAACGTGTCTGTGTATCTGTGTTAGCTGTTTCATGAATATCTGTTCAGCCGTTTGAAGATCATCAGCTCTTTTCTAGTTGATGAGGGGATCTGACTACCTTCCTTATGTCCGATCGATTCGAAATTTGGTACCGTGTTACTTCAATGATATTGAAAGTATATGGTAAGGTAACCAAGACCTGATCACCAGCCACCATTTCCATTTTATTCACGTTTTTGGTAAAGTAAAGTGTATTTTACAAATTGTTTCACTGAATTTTAAAACAGTCGAATAATTATGTAATGTCCGTGCCGATCTAATGATAGAAACCAAAAGTAGACCCTCCTCCTAACCTGCACAAAATGTTACGTCTTGTTCGGGTTAATTACAATCCTGTCAATGAATACTTGATGACTCTCCGAAAAGTCCATCCATTAAAGCTTTGTCTGCGTTGTCCAAAGGTTTACTGTTAGATAATGCTTATGGTGTCAAATCGGAAAAAATATTCGGAAAGTTGAAACAACTTTTATGCGGCGCCGATAGGAGAGGTTTTAATTTGATTTAGAACTTTCTATGTTTTAGGGTGTTCACATCAGTAACAAAAAGGTCACGATACAGTCGCGATGCTGTGGCTGGTCATATATCCTCGCACACGTAAACTCGATTCTGCGTCGCTAATACTATCACGATACAGCATCGATACAGCCGCGATACAGAATCGATACAGTTGCCATGCAGAATTCACTCAGACGCGATGCAGCACCGATGCAGTCGTGGGCCCCTCCCCCCACTCTTCCTATACCCGATGTCACGCGAAAGAGTTGCGCGTTAGTAGAATTACTGAATCAATACAGTTTCAGTACGCGCGTTTGCTTCAATGCAGAACCGATGCTGAATTAAAACACCGCGACTGAATCGCTGCAAATGTCGCCGTGTGCGACCTCCCTTAGCTGTCGTAAATTTCAGGTGGAAAATCCTTTAGCATTTTAAAAATAACGTTTCAATAGACCGAGGCAGGGGATGTATGGATAGCATTTGTCACGCGACTTGAAGTTCATATCTGGAAAAAGTCAAAAGGTTATTTATAAAAATGTCTGGGCTACTACTGTTTTATTACTCTATTTGTTTAAGTTATTATTTTATGTTTCAGATATTTCTTCAGAAAGTTCATTCTACACGCAGGTGAATTTTTGAAATCGGATAAGCGTCAGAGTTTACCAATATAAGCATACATTTTAGAATCTCATAAAGTTTTCCACTTTATAATATTAGTAAATATAGATTCGTATCGATGAGTTTGTAGGTATGTATGTTTGTTTGTAAATATGTATTATTTGGTACTAGCTTCTGCCCGCGACTCCGTCCGCGTGGAACTCGTTTTCATCGTAGCTTCATACAGACTTTCACCCACCATGTGAAATGACAGACAGACAGACACATTAAGTGACAAACTTTCGCGTTAATAATAATAATCAATATATTAGTATGAATAGCATGCGGAAACATTATGTAGAAGTGTGTGACAGTGACTTTCATGAATATACAGAAATAATGGCAATTCATTTCATGTATAAATAATTCAGCTAAACGCAAATTAAGTGAGTGTTTGTAATTATAAAATAGTAGGTAATCCATTTTGCCAATCGATATTCAGCATATTGCTGTTAGACTCCCGAAGTTGACATCAAAATTGCAAGAATTGTTTTGTACATGGCTGTTTGTTTTATAAAAAAAAAAAAAAATTGCTACCGTTCTTTTCACTATGTCAAATATTTTTTTACGAGATGTCTAAACGCGATTGCTTAAATGTGTTCCATTGCAAGTCATTTTCGAACGAAGGAGCAAAGGGAACGAAGTTCCATGCTTCAGCTTGGGTCAAAACACGTTTGTATGTCCGGGTGTCCCGCTGTCCCGCTGTTCTCCTCGACAGGTGGGATTTCTCAACCGATTGTCGTGAAATTTAGTGAGTGGGTTCTTTAATTATTATAATTTTTTGCCGCGTCGCTTTTTGTAAATGCAATAAATAAATATATATATTTATACCTACAGCTCACAGGCTATAAATGACTACTACCTAGCAATACTTCGCTTGGTTTTAGGACACTGTGTGTTTAGATTTTTCTAAAACAGCCTTCTTTCTTACACAGCTTACTGCTTCATAATTTCTGTAACTTATCCGGTGGTAAAATTATATATTACTAGCTTCCGCCCGTGACTTCACTTGCGTGGACCCCGGATAAACACTATCCTATATTTTAACCTAGGCTATAAACTATCTTCGTGCAAAATTTCATCCAAATCTGTTGAGCCGTTTAAGCGTGATTGAGTAACAAACATCCAAACATCTAAACATCCAAACTTTCGTATCTATAATACTCGTATAAGTAGAAAAGTACAATTAGTAGAATTTCAGGCCTTACAGTTTTCACGACTGCAGAATTTGCCAATAGTCTGTGGATATCTTTATTCATCGAGGCGCCCTGCTTTGCTCGCTCCCGCCGCAACGCAACCTGCAGCGCATAGATTGCGACACACGCCTCTGCCACCTGAGTGATTTCCTCTATTTATAGTTTTTCCTTGTAATATTTTTTAGAGTTGCTTTATATACGTTATACTATTTTCGCCCTTCTAGTAAGTCAGTCTGATACATCCGTATTTGTCATAATTTCCCCTCACTATTACATCAAACCAATTTAAGAGTACCTACCTTGTAGACGTCAGCGCCAATGTCAAAAGAAATTCTTATTTTCGATTCCCCGCAATTGAACTAGTTATGTACAAACTATGCTGTTTGTAAGACGTGCATGTAAACTGTTTAACCAGGATGAATGACTTATACCTATACATTGATCTGTTTAATTGTTCTATTAAGTCATTAAAACATGCTTTCCAGTAACAATGGTCTATATAACGTATGGGTTTATCACAATCTGATTGTAGGTAAACTGTCCTATTCAATATTAGAATTTAAACTTTAAAGTCATTTATCATCATGAAGCTACAATACTTAAGTTTGTTGATAATGTATGTTGGTAATTTGCTCATATTTATAAAATAAGGAAACTCCAGGTCTAAGTTGTAAGCAATAGTTTAAGAGTTAATTTCTGTAAACGACTGTTTGTTTCTTCATTAATTTTTTTTTAAATGTAACAATGAAATCGCTTCAAAATATTTTTCTCGATGTAACTCATGTTGCTGTGATATCTGAAAACAGCAAACAAAGTAAAAAAACCTACATGATTTTGTATAAACAACTATAATACAGCAACCAACTTCTAGGAAGAGTTCAAACTACGGTGAGTACCATGCATAATTTATGCGTAAGTAATGTTGGCGATGTCATTTAACCTAGATGTACCTTTATTGATTAATAGTTTTCTGGCTTGTGACAAAGTCCATAAAATTTACCTACTCTCTATAAGAGTAGTAAATACACGGCGCAGGTATTTGTTTTTCAGTCTAAAATACCTAATACAGAAACGATTTTTGACACAAGTGAAGTATTTTTATCCAAACGCGTGTGGTAGGAAAATATATTCCCAAATCTAATATGTTCATATTTTCTCATGTTTACCATTCCTAGTAAAAACCGGTCTTGGACATCTGGGGGCACGGAAGTGTCCCTGCCATGTCGAGCAAAAGAGCAAAAACTTGGGCCATTTTCCACTTCCTGTAACTTCGTTGTGCAAGAAACTAGAAGACTACATTTTCAGTGACACTTTCAGTCATTACCTAGATATATTTCCAAATTACAATACAATACAATACAATACAAATACTCTTTATTGCACACCTCACACAAACAAAGCAGTTAAAAAGAAAAACAATACAATAACATGTAGGTAGAGGTAGACAACAGGCGGTCTTATCGCTGAAGAGCGATCTCTTCCAGACAACCTTTGGGTATCGGAGAAAGAGATAAAACTAGATTATGTAGTAGGTGGTGCAGAGATTATAATAAGCCAAAAATCAAAATAATTATATTAATGCACGTACATAAATAGCTCTATATATAAACATACATACACAATCATACATATATACAAATAACACAAATAAAAATATATAAAACATAAACAGTCAGCCAATAATAATAATAGTAGGACAATCAGGGTTAGGGGAAAGACAAATAATGTTCTTTAAGAAGAGATTTGAAGTTGCCGATAGATTTAGCTTTTCTTATATGAAGAGGGAGAGAGTTCCACAGTCGAATAGCCTTAAAGGTGAACGAACTACTGTAAAATTTGGAAGATGACAAAGGCACAGTTAATAGCAAATTGTTAGAAGATCTAACAGAATTCAAATAACTAAAACGCTCTTTGAGATAGCGGGGAGTTGCAGGGTTAAAAAGGACACTAAACAGAAGCGAAATAATGTGAGAGTTACGGCGATAACGGATAGGGAGCCACTTGAGTTTGGAACGGAAACTAGAAACGTGGTCATATTTACGTAACCCAAATATGAACCGAATGCAGACATTTTGGAGACGCTCAAGCTTATTAAGCTACTCCTCAGAAAGGTCGAGATAGGATCCATCAGCGTAATCAAGAATAGGAAGAAGTAAAGTTTGTGCAAGCGCAATTTTAGTTGCAGTAGGCAGAAAATTACGAAGCCGCCTGAGAGACCCCACTGCAGCAAATACCTTCCTGCTCACTTCACTCACTTGAGGCACCCAAGACAAAGAGCGATCCATAATGATCCCAAGATTTTTCACATGCATCGAGTAATCGATCTGAATCCCATCAAAAAGTATTGGAGGGAGATTTACAAAATCAACTCTAGAAATCAGATTGTTGCTGCCAATAACAATGACTTGGGTCTTCGTTGGGTTCACACTCAGACCGTTGACTCCATTTCAGAATGCGTACCAAGTCATCATTAGTTCTTTCTATGGCAGAAGGGAGATCACCAAGCACGGACTGTGTATAAATCTGAAGATCATCGTCATAAAGGTGATAATGAGAGGATATATTGTGTGTGATGGAATTGATGAAGATAGAAAATAAGAGAAAGAAATAGAAAAAAAGAATAAGAGTAAGAAATTACATTAAATTCGAACTAGTAGTTTAAGAATGATTGCAAGTCAAAGTTCCTAACTTTTGTCACTGAATGACCCACTCACTGACTCACCGATCATCAAAATTCTAAGGCACTTCTAGCAGACTTAAAATATTGCATGCTATGCAGGTTTCCTCACGATGTTTTTCCTTCACCGAAAAGCTAACGGTAAATATCAAATGATATTCCGTACATAAGTTCCGAAAAACTCATTAGTACGAGTCGGGCTTCGAACCCACTACCGCCGTTTGACAGCCTCATGCCTGAACCGCTAGGCTACCGTAGTTTTATTATTTATGTAATGTAATACATAAGTAATTCGATATAAATTATACATCTACCTACTTATTTAGCACGGCACGTCATAAAAATATACTCCCTATTCTGTTGAGTGTAGAATTTAAGTTTGCTAACGACTCCTTAAAATTTAATCAAGATTGTACCGAGGGCGCTCGTTTTAAACCCTAACCTCAGACCGCAGCGCCTCTAAGTGTTTTGTCTTGTAGGGGCTGCCCGCAAAAAACGATATTCGATTCCTTAAGTTATTTGAAATTGAATAATAGATGTGAGTACCTGCGAATTATTATTAAGGAAGATATAGATGACTAGCTTCTGCCCGCGACTCCGTCCGCGTGGAATTCGTTTATATTACAGTTACAAACTTTCACACCCTATTTAACCACTTCACGGGATAATTTAGGAGAAAAAACTATTCTATGTCCTTCCCCAGGACTTAAACTATCTCTATACCAAATTTCAAAGTTAACATACAGACACACTTTCGCAATTATAATATTCGTATGGATTCTAACTTTCCAACGATCCTTATACGTATTTATTTGGTGACAGTTCCCTTCAACCGTTTCAGTTTGGGACACTTTGGAATATCAACCTCGAGCTGAGATGTAAAACATGTCCACCATCAATAATTCAGAGGTTCAAGCGCGACAAACGATTCGTTTGCGTGAGAAGACGCCTGCTGTGTGCGGTCGACACACGAGGTTCTTCCCATACACAGATTTTACATTCATGTTTACGTGTTTATCATCATTATACATTTAAGAGCCGAGCTATTGACGGTGGAGTAATTTCCATTATTTTCTCCGCCACTATCTTGAGCTCTTGATATGACATTGACCATTGAAAAAGAGGAAGGCTGAGGACATCAATAGATCAAGACAAAGAGATCTCTTTGGCTTAATCAATTAATGCTCGTCTCAGCCTTTCCCTACCTCTTCTTCCTTTTGCTTTCGTCTTTTCTAATTACAATGATTTAAAGTAGCCAGACACATCAGAGCGCATAATTGGGCAAATCCATAATACACTTTTAATTATCCTAGAAACAACATTCTTTTTACACGATTATAGTAACAAGAACAACTTAAATTAAACTATCGACCAAAATAAAAGTCAGTTAAACTACACAATCTTTCAACCCATCCCATTGTAATAAAATGAGCCCACTTTGCGCGAAAGCTTAAAAGGCTCAACAATACCACCTACCACCAAAAAAAGCAATTACCCACAACAGTAATAAAATCCACAGGAAAGACCAAATGGTACAAATTAAATTTTCACCTTCACAGCTGAGGTTTTTCCTCCCACTTGTGTTCCACTATCTCATAAAAGATGCATCGGCCGGAACAGGAAAATTAATATCAAACAATAGCGCTGGCGCTGGGTGCAACAAGATGAGACCTTACTGCGGAATTAAAGCTGGCATTCCACATTTATTGAAAAACATTTTTTTGTAACGTAATTTAAATTTTAATTCGAAAATGTAGGTACTGAATGCTTGGGCCGTATGCACCGGAACTTTAACGGCATACATTAAGAACTAAAAAGTATTATGTGCAATCAAACATTCTATGAATAAAAACAATATGATAACTGACTAGGTACAAATGACGGGCCAAATTCTTAAACTAAATTGGTTGTATAGTATACCATATCATGGTTCACTCTTTAAATAAAAATTTACTAAATATTAAAATAATTAAAGCACTCTGATATATCAAACATAGCTTAAAACCATCTTGACGGAATAAGCTTCATATTTAAAAAACCCGCACTCTAATCGCTCTTCCGTTTGGGATATACGATGCCACACAGATACACAGATAAATATGAAAAGAATACAAACTTAACTACTCTTGTGTTAAATAGCTGACTTAAAAAGACGTAAAGTATATGATGGAAGAAGGCTTAATTTACATAATATTGTCTATTATTGTGTTAATAAAAAATATGGGATTTTACTCCGTGCAAAATAAAATGACTGCCAACTTAGATCGAGTTGCACCAACTTACGATCAGACAGACTGATGAACAACGTTTAGGATGGCGCCGGCTGCTGTCATCCCATAGAAACCTGTAAAACTTCCCATACGTTGAGATTTTAACGAACACTTCTTACGATTACTGACAACTGTCAGTAATCGTCAAACTTGATACAACCCACCAGTAGTATTTGACCGTAAAGTTGAAGTGATTTAAAAGGGGTACTTTCATTTAGTAAAATACTCAAATAATATTTGACGTAATAAGTATTAATATAATATCTTTCGTAACCTTACTACCCTAAGGCACTGGTCTCACCGCCGGCTAGTAAGCTAGAAAAGTTGAGCGAGTAACGGTTAATTGCGTGCTGACCAGGCACAGTGTGATCAATCCACCTTTACAGATCCGCAATGTAATGCTACTCGCCCAACTTTTCTAGCTTACTAGCCGGCGGTGGGACCAGTGCCTAAAGGTTAGTAGAGTCGTACACAGATTTAGGTTCGTGTCTTTCTGTGGACATTGTCAAAGTTAAGGGTAACCACAGGAAATGCGAATTTTGTTTTAGCACTGTGTATGACGCAGCTTTGTAGATACATTTCTCATAACCAGACTATTTTCCCCTAGTATACCCCGCAATTCAACCCGGTTTCAATCAAATCAAATTGAAATAAAACTCTCATAATGACGCAATCTTATCAACTCTAAAACAGCCGTAGACGTTGAATCAAAAGGCTTTATTTAAATTTACAAAACCTCATTCTCCAGTGGTTGCAAAATTACGTAACCGATGTAACATCCTTACGAACATAAGCCTTTTAGTAAAAGGAAGACATTGTAGCAGGCTGAATGGAAAATTGCCTATTTTCGGCCGAGCTACATCGCCTTCATTCAATTTATAGCTCTTTACTGTTTCGTCGAACTTAAGATTTACTTTTAAACAGGATGCTTGCTTCCCAGCGTCTGTTATTGCAATTTGTTTTACCGGCAGTGTATTTTGTATTATTTTCTACGCCGAATAGGTAGGTACACAGGGATTCAGGTTTTGACCAAACCCGGCGCACTCCGCCTGTTAGGCGTGACAGTCGTTAAAAATTTGGATAGTGATATTATCTAAAACTTGTGAGCTGTGGTCACCTATAAGTGGCTAAGGTTCTTACATAGATTTTTGTATTTTAGCTAAATGTGTTGTTCAAATGTCCATAAATAAATAAATCACTACGCACATTTTTTATATTTTTTGACGATTTAAATGTATTTTGATAAGTGACAGTTAGCAAGGCAAAAGACGAAAAGTAAAGTAGGTAATATTTAGGTTCAAAGAACTTGTGTTCGTGTGTGTCACAATGAGGGAAACAGTCATGCTTAGGTCCTTTACTATAATTGAACCTACGGTCGACGATACATTTTCTTATTTATTACCGGTTAATCTCACAACATACCAGAATCGCTTTTTAATTGTAAAATAACGAATAGCAATTAAAACATATTAATAATTAGCAGAATGTAGTCTTAAATCGAAATCAACAATTAACAGTATTAAAAAAATCGGATACTCCATTATACAGTAATTCAAATCAAAAACATTCGCCGTGTAGGGCACCTGGTCGATTACGTAACGCATTGTACGTGCACGGTACACCAGGTAGATCTAAATGGCACGTTGAATGACAGTAGAGTTGGCGTAACGCGCGTTCGAAAAGTTACGTGATCACCCCTCTGCTCAATTACTCTGCGAACATGCGTTTTTATGGACGTTATCTGTAGATAGATAGATAAATCATTTATGTCATATATTTGGCATTTTGCAACAAAATAAAAACAAAGAAATACAGAAAAAAAGAAACAGAAAAAAAAACAAACAATAAAAGAACAAGTAAAGCAATTGTGGTACGGAACTAGAATTATAAATTAAAATTACGGCATACTTGTGAGTTGCAATAATGCCAAAAAGGTACTGGCTCAGTTTTGCTTCGCTCGTGTGAGCTAGCACTGATATTCTGCCAGTACCTCGGGTCACGATGCAGGTGAAATATTACAAGAAAAATAATAATAAATAAATAAAGCTTGCAAATAAATCGAATAAATAAAATAGATCTGTGTGATAGGTGAGTACTAAAACTGACAAAATATAAGGTGTAAAGTGTATTCAGTTTATCGTTTTTGCATCGGTTTCGGGCGCTTAAAACCGAACGCCACGAAGCGTGCGTTCGAGACAAGTGCGAAACGATGATGAAAAATAGAACTGCATAACAATTTTAGCTATTACATAATTTTCAATAAAAATGTAATTTAAACTCTGGCATGCGTAGCCAGACGCTGCCTAGAGCACCTCACGCAACCCTCATAAGGCAGTTTAATTTCGCGCCTCCATATATTTTGTAAGGCGCTCTATATATTACTACACCTCGCATATATCTGCCTAATAGCGAGATTGTTTTATCGGCCTCATTATGAGAGCACTACTGCCTATTAATTCACCTAAACGGGGGAATTGCTTCTTAGGTACTGGCCGGAATTCCGTTACAACTTTACAAGGTGTTTCATATCACAATATCAATAGATTTATTAAGGAGATCAGAGAGCGTTCTTATTCTTCTATAAATTATAGTGAATACGTGCAGGAGGTACTCTGTCTAACAAAATCAGTGATTGATTTTTGATTTTCATTATAGACATGGAAATAAAGACAATAGCTACATGTATTAACGTATTCACCTTACAATTCAATACAAAAATATAAAAAACAACGACGATAATAGGGCCCCACTCAGTATGATGCATGCTGCGGCAAGTCGACACAAATAAATAAATAAAATCTTTATAATATACATAACGAAACAAAATTAAAACTGGAAACACCTGCTGTTTTCTAAAGTTATGGAGATTTACTGATAGAAAATATTACAATAATCTTAAGACAAACACACAATAAATATTAGAATATAAACATCAATTATCCAGCAATCCTCGTGACATTTTGAGGCCGCAATTATCAAAGTGCTCGCCAAGTCGCGTAATGAATTCGTAACACTCGATAATTGACACGTCTGGGCCCTAATCGACCCCCGCTTTATGCTAAGATCGCGACAACTTCTGATATTTCCCACACGAATTCTGAAGGGTTAAGTCGGGTCATTATGGATTGGGTCGTGACTTATTTTTTATAATTTATGTTTAATGGATCTGACTTCTACGGTGGTTTTTTTACTACAGATATTTCCCTGGTAATTCGGAAGGATTATCCAACACAATCACTTGAATTATTTTAGTGAACCAAATTATGCTTAGTTAAAGTACTTAGTGGTACTTTGTTATTGAATACGGATGTTGACACCGGATAAAATAACAATAATTTTTATTATTCTCAAAAAACGTTACTATTTAATAATGACTAAGTTATTAGTGTCGAAAGTTTTCAGTGACTAGACATTATATATCTAGTAATAAATAAGTATAAGTCAAAAAATGCCTTTTTGGTACAAGCTTTTATTACCAACTGTACTTTTCTTTATATTTTCATCAACTACTCAACTCAACTCAACTCAACGCCCAAACTCAACGACGTTACGTCAGTTAAGTACTGAATTCTCATGGCCACCTTACCTCAATCATCAGATCAGCTCCATGATACCATAGTATTCATTATCATCTGTATTGAATTGTCATCCAAACTATACTTACGCCCAAAATTTCAGCTCAATCGGTTGAAGGTAACTGGTTCATAATTCAATTCCAAGATTTGTTCCACACTAACAAACGAACAGGTCAAGTTAAATAAAAGCTTGTAAAAAAGGTGACTAGACATGTTCTTTCTGTGGATCCTTCATAATTAAACGTCTACCAGAAGGGTCTTTATATCGTTAGTTTGTACTAAAGTGTACGCTTTAGAAACGTACACGAGCCAATCTTCACTAAGCAGACGCTAAGCCCAAATAGTAGAAAACGTAATTAACTCAGGTAAATCGGATCGGGCGAAAGTTTTCGCACGATAACTGGAGCGGAAAGCTCCCCCCGGCTTAAGCCCACTTAAGAAGCTTTACGACATAACTCGGGCGAAAAATTTGCATCATAGTGTTGAGAGCTTTGAGCTTTCAGTGAACTGATACTTTATTGTAGAAACATAGACATAAATCCAAATCAAAATCAATTATTTATTCTGCAAATAGGCCACAAGGGCACCTTTACATGTCAAACGGTAATTTACAATATAATAATAATAATCTTACCAATAATATATTTAAAATTGCAGATTAAGGACCGATATAAACGGTTAACAAACTAAATGTCACTAAGTCAACGAAAACAAAACAAAACTGCAAAATATGACCATTACATTCGATATAAGGTCTATATCATTAATATATATATTGGATGTGGTGTGGTTTGTGTGGTGGTTAAAATAACGAATTATTAGAATATCCACATATCTACTCTATACCTACTGTTGAAACTTTCGACGCCAAGCACAACTTAAAGCGTTACTTGTTGTCGTGCGGCACGGCGCTAAAAATAACGACAGGTTTTAAGCGTAGCCTGTTAAAGTAATGAAGGTGACTTTGACAAACTACGCTTTAGTATTCACACTCTTATGCAAACATAATTGGCGTACATACCTACGTGTCACTTTTGTACGTAAATAATGGCGTCCAGACGAATTATCACGTAACTTCTTGGACGTTCGTTAGAACATCTCAACTGTCCTTTTCCCATTAGTAAATTATAGCGTAAGTATCCTTTTGGCAGCTTTAAAATTGCTCTTGGAAGATATAAAAATGCACATATTTTTAGCTTTCAAGTTTCATATGTTTTCATATTTTAATTTTAATTTGAAACCTATACTTTTTTGTAATAATTTTATGGTTTGACTGCAATATAGCAACAACACTTACATTATGTTAAACAATTGTTAACTACAAGACGAAAGTACCCAATTGACATAAATACTTTTATTTTCGTAAAAACGTACGTTACAAGCTTTAAAAAAAACGTATTAATTACACTTTGTCTGCTTACCAACAACCAATGCAATGCTGGTTGCTATAAACGCAGACATCCAACATCCCATCTCATCCCATCTCCCGAGATCTAAAGCGTTGACAGCGAAAATTTAATTTTCACGTCATTGCAACGAAAACATAAAATGCTCTGTAAAGTGCGGGATTGCCTTGACTAGCCGGGCCAATCGCGTCCCTAGTTGTCGTCGTAATGATATAAAAAAGTGAGATAAAAAAAGGAAGAAAATTGCTATCATAAGAACGCTCCCAGTAGGTGAGGGGAGGGTGACGGCGAGAGTGAAACAAGAATTGTTCAAGCACCAATTTGCTGTTATAGCTCGTGGAATATAATGTAACACGGATTTACATGTCATGTGCCCGAAATTGGGCACTGTTGCACTTGCTAATATTTATTAAATACTAGCTTCCGCCTGCGACTTCGTCCGCATGGACCCGGGATAAAAACAATCCTATATTTTAATCCAGGCTATAAACTATCTACGTGCAAAATTTCATTCAAATCGGTTCAGCCGTTTAAGCATGATTGAGTAACAAACATCCAAACATCGAAACTTTCGCATTTATAATATTAAGTAGGAGTAGGATTAGCAACCCGCCCCGGCTTCGCACGGGTACTATATTATACACTAGCTGCCCGGCCCGGCTTCGCACGGTTAATGCGTAGGAATGAAGCATTTTCCCGCGGTCAAAAGTAGCCTATGTTCATCAGGGATAATGTCGGCTTCTAATGGTAAAATAATTTTTCAAATCGGTCCAGTAGTTTCGGAGCCTATTCAATACAAACAAACAATCAAATCTTTCCTCTTTATAATATTAGTGTAGATATAAACCTAACGGCAGAAGTGAAAACTCAATGACACTGTAACAGTTTTTCGATCAGGTCACGTGTCCGTCTTACGGTCACGTGACCTGTGGTAAGATTAACCATTTTTCCCCATCACAAAAAAAAAGGCACAGCGCCGCTAAAGAAGTATTCACTTCAAAAACCACATCAAAATCTGTTGCGTAGTTTTAAAGATCTAAGCATGCATAGGGACAGACAGAGGGAAGGTACTTTGTTTTATACTATGTAGTGATTAATTTACAATATTAAAAAATAATAAATTAATTGTAATGTAACCCGGAACTCTATACATCTGTGACATTTTCTCTAGCAGCAAGTTTGCAATTATTATACATTATAGATTGACAGGTTGTCATACGGAAAAATTACCGGTATTTACTTAAATGTTTTAAATTAATACCTTACTGTGAAAGCCAATACACTCATAATTAGTGGATAGGTACTGCTTTTAATCCTCCTTCCGGACAGAAAGGTGAATGAGAAAACACCAAGTGATTCATATCTCAACAAGCGGGAGCGATGAGAATCCCCTCTTAAACAATTCAATAGAAGTATCGTAAATCAAAGGAAAATCAATGACTATTTTACGTCTTTATTCGAAGAGTTTGGCTCATTCGCGCAGACAACCATCCCCCGACTAAGTTGTGTTCTTTGGCAGATAAAATGCAAATTTTCAGATTCGTCTGAAGTTTTCTTATTACCTGCTCTAATAAACGATCCTCGCTGGATTGTCTCACATTTGCACGCATACCGAGGCCGCGAACACTCCCGTTGGAACCAGGTGGGATGGTTTAAAACCTTGGCTTTGAGTAAAAAGTTCATATCATAGAGCACAGTAAATTTTTACTAAGCGGAAACGTCAGCTAACGAAAATCCAAATTGCGATCAAATTTAAATTCCGCTCGTGGCGAACAGTTTTGGAATTTTCCACTTTGATCGAAAGTTTTCTGTGAATTAAGTATTTTTTTATCTATATACTAACGAGCAAAGAAATGAAATCGCTTTACAAGGGCCGTACATAGCAAAGTGATTCGATTTCATTGCTCGCGAGTACATATAATTCTGGTACCCATAGTACAAGTTTTGTTTAGTTTGGACTAGGTAAATTTGTGTGAGTTTGCCCCAAACATTAATTTATTTTATTTCAGGAAAAAAAACTGTAGCGCCCAATATGAGCGTAATATGGGCCTAACGATCAAGTGCGATGAAAATTCTATTTCCTGCGTTGTTTTTCAGAAAAATATACATATACCTACATAATATGTATGGAATGGAATGGTATGTAGGTACGTTATGCCAGCATCCCTCATTACGGGGTAGTGCCTGCGACCATAAAATTTCCCTTACAAATGTACCGGGGTCATTAACCTTTATTTTATTACGGGCTTTCAGAAACGGTCGCTAAAATAGTTTACCTTCCAATGTTGTAGTAAATGGGGTGAAGTATTCCATCGAATGCTGCCTCAAGAAGTAGTTGATGCATGTGCTAGATTACTGCAGTCGGCAATTAAAAGTTATTAAAAATTACTTGTGTACTCACATAAATATCTTGCCCCTTTAAAATTGAAAACAGGAGCTGCCGCTACCTAGGTACCGATTAATAAATTAATTTAAAAAAACCACTATCCCCAGATGAACTTGAAAAGAGTAAAAAATAAATCATAATGAAATATATATGAAATATATATATGTTCTTAAGCAGCTTTCCCTCTCATTCACGAAAGGAGGCCTGCCCAGCAGTAGGATGTACATAGGCTGATTATAATATAATATAATATTTCATTATTAAGATGTATGTATATTATTTGAATGTGATTATTAAAAAGTTTATTTTGGTTTTCTAAATATATTCAAGATGACTATTTACATTTAGATGTCACTTATTAAGATTAAATGTTTGTTACTTCTATACTCATCAAAATGTAGCATTTATATAAACTTCAAAAACGGCCTATAGCCGTTTAGGGTAATGCATTTTCAGTAAATATTACTCCTTAATTAAACCAACCGAAACCAAATTCGAAAATATCTGTATCGCATTTTTTTCAGAAATACACATTAAATACCGTAAACCGACTTGACAACTTTAAGGTTTGACTCAATATTATGACGACGATAATACACGAAAAAATGTAATAATAAACTATATAAATCGTTTTTTGCTGTTCTCTCTGCTTACCAAATGACAAAAATTATGTCATTTGGTAACTGGGTGGGTTACTTTGAAACCACAACTTTTTTATTGTAAATGCAACCAAGTAAACCTACTAAAATGCATATAAAAAAAGAAAATAAATTTAATCGGTTAAATAATTTTTAAGTTGTTTTTTTTGGTGGTTTGTGGTTTGATAACAAAAATAACACATTTTATAAACTTTTTGATAAATAGACTTCAAAAGTTGAATACCTTTCAATCACAAAATAAAGATGGATTTTTTTGGTGTCCACTAATACAAGTGAGGGATCTTTCAAGGTATTTTTTATAATCTTGTGACCCCAATCGAAGTTTTTTAACCATGATAATCACAAGGAAAAGTACCCTTGCCGTTACCATTTTTTTCTCCACGAAATAATTACGCTACACACGAACCATTTGACCATGTGACGAAGCAACTACCAATGTTACCAATAATGCGAAAAAATCTACGAAGATGCCTTAGATGCCTTTAAGCTCTTTAATACTTATATGTATTTTAGTAGTGGATGGAAGTTGTTATCAAAGTCAACCCGCAAATTAAAGTAACCCAGTACTAAAACCTTTTTTTTTTTGACGCTGGGGAAATGTGTTGCACATACCCCCCGGCCCGGGGAAGGCCATAGTGGGGGGTTATGTGGAGATCTCTCCTCCCTTAACCCCCTCCAGGGGGGGGAGGAGCCTACCCACTAAAACCCCAGCGGCGTCACCCTCTCCTGCCGTTAAGGGGGCGTTATGGGATGCAGCATTACTTACCACGACGACCCCCGGCGGCCCTGGCTACTCCCGCCAGGGCACCCGCGCCAGAGGAGGGGAAGGTCAGAGACGCTTGACTTTCCCCCTAGACGTGTAGGGCCATGTGCAATGTGGGTCCCCAACCCACTGGCCCTACTGGGGGAAGACGCGGCCCGCGGCAGCAAACCGCGCGCGCCTTCGACCCCTCCGTCTGCGCCGGAGCGGGAGCGCACCGCACTGTCTTCGCGCTCCCGCTCCGCGGCCTCCTTCTGCGATATGACGACTTCGCAGAAGGAGGCCACCGCCTCCCAAGATCTCTCGCACCCCAACATGGCCGCCACTACGCTGTGCAGCGAGAGATCATCCACGCCGAGGGCCAACACCATCGTGCGGCGCTCTTCGGCCCAGCGAGTGCACCACTCCAAGGTGTGCTGGGCCGTGTCATCCTCCACGCCGCACTCATGGCAGGTGGGGCTAACTTCTCTTCCTATCCTGCACAGACCGAAACAGCCATGACCGGTCATCACCTGCGCAAGCCTGTACCCCACCTTGCCATGGGCCCTCTCCAACCAACCTTCCATCGACCCGAGGAGTGCCCCTATGGTGCGGACTCCATGGGGGGAGTCCTCGAGGTCGGCTTTCCATTTCTCCCTCATCCTCCTCTGGGTCTGTCTCCTCGCCTCTCTCACCTCCTCGGGAGCGGGAAATTCCCCGGTGGCTCTCCACCGCACCCGCTCCCTGTGCGCCTCGGCGTGCGCCTCCGCGTCGAGCTCCCACGGAGGAGTGCCAGCCAAGGCGCACGCTGCCGCCCACGCCAACCCAGTACTAAAACCTGCACCGAGGAAGCGCAACACAAGTGTTTTCTCCCATTCGCAATTCTGTTCAAATGCAATTAGTACAATAGTACGACATTCGTTATTCTTCCCAGCCCTCATTTGTGCACAAAGTTGTTAAAGTATCCCTTTTCGCAATTCTGCACAATTTGGATTCATCACAATGGGTGACTTTCCACTATGTTATATCATCTGAAACAGCTTCGTATACCTTATACTCGTAGTGAAGAATTATATACAATCCAATAAACTGTCCACTAGTTTTCACAGTTTCAATGACACGTTGTCAAAAAAGAAAACTGACACCTGACCTACATTTCTTTATGAAAGAGAACAATTGTACATCCCTTCCCACTTCACTGTAGAATTAATTTTCCTGTCTCTGTGGCTCTGTCTGGCTACCCGGCCTACCCTCATTAGGATGAATATACTCAATTGCCCTAGATATTTTTTAATGAACTCGGCTTTCATATCTTGCGAGTGAATTACGCGAAGATTTTATTATCTGAGCACTTTTAAAATAAATATACGAATTAAGTACGTCAATTAAAGCATGTGTTTAATGTTACCTTTTTGTAGTTACATTAAACATTATTAACATTTTTGATATTTATTAGGTATCACTTAATTTACAGTTTATTAATACACTAATTCATAGGAATACGCGGATGCCTGAATGTCGCAGGTTCGAATCCTGTTCGGATTAACACGTTTTCAAATTTTCCTCCGTTTGAAAATATTCCGTTTGAGCTGTAGAACTCGCGCGCCTGTCCTTTTTTTCGAAGAAGTGAATGGATAAAACAATTATCTATAATTATCGAACCTGCTCACAAAGTTTCACGAGAATCGTTTGGGAATATCTACCTGTAGAGGAGAACAGGTGCACAGTGGGACAGCGAGACATTCGGACAAATAAATTTTAGCTCCAGACAAAACCATAGAACTTCGTTCGCTTTACTCGCTTGTTCCAATACTGATTTGAACAGCTGAAATACTAATCATCATCCTCCTGGCCATTTCCCGGTTGTGCCCCAAAGGAGCCCGGGGTCCGCTTTAGCACCCTACCTAACCTAACCTAACCTAATCCCAAGATTTGGGGTGTGTAAGGATGGGTATAAAAATAAATGATATAATTTCATTCAATATAATTTCATTCAATATAATAACATTTGATATAGTTTCAAAGTATATAATCAGTCATTCTATATAATAAACGTTTGGTATAATCTCAAAATATTTATATTTATTTTGTATAACTAGAAATAGAAATAACTTTATTGCTTTCATGTTGGTATAACACTTATTTGTTATAACCATAATATGGCATAATTCTCATGATACAAAACTGTCAAGTGCCTAGTATAATATATTGTTTTTATAACAACAGCTTGGTAACGCCAATAAAGTACCTAAAGAAAGTATAGCAAACATTACGCTTTGCAAATTTTACTTATATAGTATCAGTATTCGGCGGTAAAAAAGTGTTCGGTTCTGGCGCATCGCCAGCCGCTGCCGCTGCTCGCTTCGCTCGCTCGGCTCGCGCTGTAGGGTCGCGGTTGTACCTAACACTCCTCTTCGCTTTGCTCGTCGTCGTACCTACACCGACTACCGTAATGTCTACCAAAAACTATTATGCTTCACTATAGAAAATATGCATTACATTTAAAGTATGTTATATTAAATGTTATTAAATCAAATGAATATTATATAAAATGATACTTATATCATATGTAAATATATTAAGTGGTGTTATGTGACTCAATAATAATATCAAATAAGCATTATTGCAACAAATATTATATCAAAAAAAAAAATAGGCATCGTTATGCACCCCAAGATTTGGCGTAGACACTACTTTTAGAATGCCTCTGCCATCTGACCTTCCAACCCAGAGGGAAAACTAGACCTTATTGGGATTAGACCGGTTTCCTCACGATGTTTTCCTTCACCGAACAGCTAACAGTAAATATTCCGTACATAAGTTCCAAAAAGGTGATTGGTACGAGCCGGGATTCGAACCCACGACTGCCACTTGACAGCCGCATGCCTGAACTACTTGGCTACTGTAGCTTCACAGCTAAAATACGATTCATTCATCAAAATTCGGTTTTGATGTTCAATAGTTAAATTTTTATGTGCAAGTCGGTATTTTTTGGTAAGCGAGTAAAATTTTCCCTTTGTGTACTATCGCATGATTACCTTTATATCTATTATAGTAAAACCGGCCAAGTGCGTGTTGGACCACGCGCAGTGTAGGGTCCCGTAGTTGCCTGTCTGTCTTTGTAAAATCGACACGCGTGCGCCGATGGCATTGTTTAGTCAAACGTTGCGTTCGCGTCGCCTGAATTTGTACGAAAGTAGGCCTTTTCATATTCATTTCTTGTTTTCTTGATTCAATATACTTATAAACTATTTACATATATGTACGTGCGTACGGTTTATCTGTCGCCATTCTCGCTCGTTTAACTAATCAACTAACGGTCGACTATTACTTAATAACTAGTTATGCCTAATTTAACTTACTAACTAGTTATACCTACCCATGCCGAATTACAGCTATCTAGTAGTAAGGGTCACTGAGCTAAGCCGCAGATGGACGGCAGACGGACATGGCGAAACTAGGGGTTCCTTGTTGACTCCTTGTTGACTACGGAACCCTAAGAAAAGGATCCTGTCGGAATTTAAAATCATTAAAAACGGTACCAAAATAAAATATAAGATTATGACAAAATTAATTCTGAATCATATTTTCATGTGTATTTTCCAGGACATAATACTCACAACATGAAACCTAAACGAAACTATTTAAAATTACGAACCACAAGATTTTGCACCCATACACTCTCCACGCCTATAAACTGCTCCCGACTATATCGGCAATAAACTCGAAAAGCAAGCCGACAAACAAGGAATTCACACCTTGAAATTTCGCGAATAAAGTTTACTTTGCCTTGAAGCGGTCTAACGAAATAATGTAAGTTGAAAATATGTTTCTGCATAGATAAATTTCCAGTGCTCGGGTACGGGCAAACAACTCAACAGAAGCTTGCATTTTTGCGAGTCTCAATGGCCTGGCTCGAACTGGGAACGTTTAGGTTTATTTGAATAAAGTATTGTGGAGATACGTTAGGTATTTACGTGTGATGAATGATGAACTCTCTCTCAGCTAAGCGTTGAGTGTAAGGATTTGCAGGAACGGTGGCGGGCGCTGCATTCAAATATATGCCCTGACACTATAGATCATTAAATCTCCCTACCAAGTATTGTATCCATTGCGTACGTAGCCCTTTGTATAGTAGAACTTTTCTAAACTAAGCACATGAATGGCCATTGTACTGAGCTCATGAATGCCTTTGTTTGTGGTCCGAACAAAGGCTATTGAATATTCTTCATTCTTTGAATAATGAACTCTGTCTTCTTTTACAATAGTTTCCAAATTACCATAGCGCCTTGTACCTGGCTCGATTTGGTACGCGCGCGTCATGAATAGCTTTTGTTCGGACCGCATGAGCTCAGTACAATGGCCATTCATGAGCTTAGTTTAGAAAATTTTAACTATACTTATTTTATTTGTGCAATAAAGTTTCAATAAATAAATTAACGCGAATTTCCTCTGATTGAACGAACGATCTTTTGTCATAGTAGTAGGCCTACTTCTCATCCTAATAATCCTAATAAAATATTATTAACGTGACACTGTACCGATGTTTTTTCCTCTAAGTCGCAAAAACTAAATATCCGTTTTTTCATGACGCTTTCCAGGAATGTGGCTTAGAATAGCTTAATACTAGTTTTTTAATGTGTCAATTGAATTACCTATTATTATGATTATTATTTAATAAGTTGTTATATCTATTTGATTCATGTTTTGAGGTGTGCAATAAAGAGTATTTGTATTGTTTTGTATTGTAATGTATTACCCAAGAGTATTAAACACGGGTGGATAAATTGTATGGTTAACCTGACATATTCAAGTGAGTGGTTGCAAACTTGACGTTGTCCTCTTAAGCATGCATCACACTCGCGCCGCCTGGCCGGGGCGGACAATACTCATTAGCTGTCAAATTTACTATTGACCGCCACCGCAGGCCGCTCCAGTTTGTGAAAGGCCTTAAGGGCCTAAAGAGGCAAAAGAGGTTGAATATTGTATTGTTTGTATAGAAAATTAGTAATTTTGCGTTTGAGATCAGCGGGCCTAACATGGTTGCAATGTTATCACTGTGGATACGAAATTTGTCACGTTCTGACAAGTACGCGAGTGCAACAGCGACGGATCTCTTATCCACAAGGATAAGTGATAAAACGGCAATCATCATATGCCCCCTGACATATCGTGTATCCACTCATTTAAGATGGGTAAAAAGTAATAACAGCGTTTTTAGTAGTTCATTCCTTAAAGGGGTAAAAAGGGTTGAATGTTTGTATGGAAAATATTAATATTCTGAGTGAAAGACTAGAATATTTCGGTGAACTCTTAATAAAAGTAGGTAAGTTTATTCTTAACACTAAGCGTAGCGAGGCTGATTCTATCTTTGGATAAGAAGCGAAGTTAAGAAAACGTTTGTAGGTCAATTTACCTAAGCAATAATATGTTAATTGTAATATTTACCTTATATAGAAGAGTGCCATATTATGTAAGTAGATCATAACATAATCTTTGAAGACTACTCGTGCGAAGCTGCTATGCGCTAATAGTCGCGAGCTCCTCCCACATTATTTCTAAGGCTTTACACTGCCCCAGTTTGGGGCAAAGGCCTCCCCCAGAAATGCGACCAGTGCTCTTATTCGCTACGTGCTAATGCGGCTCACCCCGCCGGGCACCCGTCACGAAACTAGAACTCTACCTACGCTTAGTTACTACGCATTGCGGTGTCAAGATATATTTGTGGGTGAGCGTTGAGGTAAGCTTAAAAAAAGTTACAGAATAGGGGGGCAGGTCGTCCTGGCATCTCCACCTCAGCCTGGCACGTCGTAGACGCACATCTTAGTGCACCCTCTCCGAAGACAATGCCCTCTCACACTTGAGCCTGGCGTGGAGGTCTTAGCTCCAAAAGAGAAATACGGGTTTTTAAAAACAGTGGTTGATCTGTTTTAATATTTATTAAGATCGCTGCGCTCCTTGCTTGTTGGCAAACATTATGTGCTCTTGTGTATCTGTGAGGGACCATGTTTGTGTGTAGTAGGTTAGGATATGATAAATACATGTGTGTCGTGAGTGGTCCAAGTATAAAGTTCTGAATATATTTTCTCACCACAAGGTGCCTCTGTCTAAGACTCGTGAATATGGTATGCACCTAGCTATGCACCGACAAGAAATTTCTAAAGTTGTGAGGCTTTCCATGTGAAAACGAAACGCGATCTCAAAGTTATCGGTAATTTTATAACAATCATCCTCCTGGCATTTATCCCGGTTGTGCCCTAAAGGAGCCCGGGGTCCGATTTAGCACCATATTAATACGGTAATTTTAGAACATCTTTCAAAATTAAATGTTGCCTTCAGAGAACTTCCTAAACTTACGTACCATATGTTCTCTTGAAAGTTTCTCAGAATTTTCCAACCTTGTTGAGAACGTTCTGCAATTTGTTCATGGCTGTACACACCAGTTAATAGAGCAAACACGTAATATTTAAAGGTCGATCAGCTATGAACAATTCTGAGACATATAAGTGTACATAAAATAATTATACCAACCGAGAATTATTTCCGGTTTTGACGGGTATAACGTTTTATATGTAATACTAGCTTCCGCCCGCGACTTCGACTGCGTGGACTCGGGATAAAACCTATCCTATATTTTAATTCAGGCTATAAACTAACTTCGTGCCAAATTTCATTCAAATCGGTTCAGCCTGATTGAGTAACAAACATCCAAACATCTAAACTTTCGCATTTATAATATTAGTAGGATTAGTAAATATAAGAAGTCCTTGTAGAAGTACATATATTTATGCTCCTTACAATGATGGAACCCCCCCCCCCCCAGTGTTCAGTACTCATATTTACTAACTGAGACACAAAGTCTCAGTTAGTAAATACGAGCATATACCCTTATAAGAACAGCCAACTCAGGCGCATAAAAATTCTCCCAGCACAAAGCGCAACTGCAAACAATTTACACCTAACCCCAGGTATTCATAGTACACGCAAAGTTTTTTCCAACTTGCGAAATTGCACTGGCAACGCATTAAATTGCGCGGCTCGAACGGGGTACCCCGTTGTTGCTAACTTTTGCTGTGTTCAAACTTTGCAGAACGATTTTATTGCAAGTGTGTGTGTTAATATTTTATTGGGCTAGAAGTTGGTTTATGAGGGCATTGTTACATCATTTATGCATGCAAATGTTTTTGAATGAGTTGAAATTTGGCTTTACAGTAGAACCAGGCCTATTCCACTCGCTTTTTGGCGCCAAATGACTTGTCTCCATAAAATTATCACGATGATGAAAAAGAAAAATACTTTCTTCATGAATATTTCTCTAAATATCACTAGACTCGAGATTTGGATGGTTTAGTACTAAGTAAAACAAAAATTGGACCTTTACTCTATCGACAACCTTCTGTTAAATAATCTTCTCGTAAATTTGACAGCTACAGTCACTAAGGGAGAGAACCTTTTGTACCTTAGTGTTATAATCGTAACTTATTCTACGGAAAAATAATAAAGGGCACTGGAATCTGTTTTAAAATATAAACACATTAAAAATTAACAGCCGATACAAACATCTTCGAACACAATTGTTTTAAAAAGTTACAAGCGGTAGTGACATGTATTATCTAGGCACCAGTACGTATATAAGTCAAGAGAATACGAATAAAAAACATACATTTCAGCAACGAGCTCTTCATAGAAATGAGTATAGCATAATTTCCATAATAAATACCGCCCAGTCACCACGATGACAGCACAAATGGAAAATATTCTAAACCGCTGTAGCAGTATCTCTTTGGTCTCACTCCGTTAAGCGACTACGCCGGACAAAATTTATATATGTCCCACTCGCACACAAAAGAAATCATCCACCATAGTTAAAGTTAAGCAAAAACCAGCTTTAAATTTGCGTCGTTTCAGTACTTTTTTCAAAGTAAGCAAAGGATTTCCAAAGTGCATGCATTTTATGCGGGTCTGTTTATAAGAAAAGGTTCTGGTGTAATATGAAATCCGCGTCGGTTATGACATTTTACGAATATAAACATTATTTGAAATGGGATGAATCGGAGGGAATATGACAAATCTTATGAATTGTTTGTTCTATGGGATGTCAATGAGATATGACGTCTGTGTTTGAACATTGCATATTGGAGTGGAAAATGGGTTTTATCGGAAACGTATTTTAATAAAACTTAACATTTAAGAGATTACAAGAGTTCAATTGTTTTTTAAAGATCCATTTTGGCATATGGAATCAGAGAACCGCTATCACAATTAATAATAATTAATATTTTCTTATTTAAAAAATAAAGTAAAAGTACAAACTCTACTATTAGTTTCTTTAAAAGCTATACGTTAAATACCACGTAAAACACGCAAGTAACGGATCATTTATATATTTTATACACATTAATAATGTCATACGCTGTTACAACGAAATTCAAAAAATTGTAAACAAAGTCGTAATGGGAAATTTCACCAAAAATACGTACACCGTGCTACAAAAGCAGTGGAGACCGTTTTCCCCGTGTCTCGACGGCTACTCAACATGATCCTATAATTAGTATATTTTATGATTCAATTCAAAATTCAAAAGTAGCCTTGTTTTATTTATTATAATTAAAATTCAGCGTCCCATGCATATATGGGACTCTTTATATTTTAACTTACTAACATGGGCGTTGCCGACCCTTGATATGTTTGAGGATTCGCCGTGTTGACAGCTGAAGGAACAAATTGCGTCGCTCTCAACACAACGCATCCTCGGCTAGTGTAGCACAGCAGTCGATCACGTAACGTATTGTACGCGCTTTAGGTAGATTTTAAGGACCATTTTTTGTATAGGAAAATGGTAGTTGAGTTGCTCTATCGTGCGTTTGTAACGTAACGCAATCATCCCTCAGGATTTGTTCTTATACAAATGAAACACGGTTTTTTTTTCAAAAATTTAACTCCATAATAAAAAGAGGGGTGTGTGCGAAAGCTAACGTGATAGAGATGATGGTTCTTAGCTACGTTTCAACAAAATTTGTTTAGCCGGTGTTGAGATAGTGAACTTTGAAAAAGCCTTGTTTTTTCTTGTTTTAATTTCTATACATATTTCTTTGTTGTTATTTCTGCCAACAAACTGCTCTATAGTTTTAGCGAAAGTTGATAATTTTTTTTTAAATACTGTTTTTTTCGTGATAAATGCAAAAAAAATGAAAACTGTCGGGGTTTTTAAACTTTTTAAAGTTATTAATTTAATTTAATTATTAAATCATAACACAGTATAGGGTCACTGTTACTTCATTATTGATGATAATCCAGAGCCTAAACCACTGAAGATAGAGGCATGAATAGAAAAATAATAAAAAACACATTTAACATTTTATGGAAATTCATGCTATAAAGGATTCCACTCCTTGGAAGGGAAGCAAAAAATTTTATAAAGTATTTTGAAAAAAAAAAATACAACACTAAGAACTTAGCGACACAGCAGACTTCTAAGAAAGTTCCATTATTTTCTTTTTCTGTCTTGTGTTTAGTTTCAAGATGTTTACTTGTTTATCTATGCATTACGTTTTATTCTCTCTTTCCTTTTACCCGACTGCCGAAGGAGAGGAGGGTTGTGTTTTTCGTATTCTTATTTTAGTTTACTTATTTTATGTAGATAATAGTTGAATTTACTTATATTAAATGGCAATTAATCTACTTCAAATAAGTAAACATTGTAATAAGCTTGATCTTAAAAAAAAACTGACTGTTGAGTTTGTATCAGCGTTTTTTATAGACAGTAAGTATTGTACTTAAGTAGTTGTCTTTTTCTGAAGTACTGGTAAATCTTGATTTGTAAAAGTGCTGTTGAATTAGTTAGATACATAAAAGCTTGTATACCTTACATTTATTACAAAGTTATGAATGAGGATGTGTATCAAGCATTTTCAATAAGCAAACCCATGGTGAAATCTGGAGATGAACTAAAACCTAATTATATGTTTGATTATGTTTTCTAAAACTATCTTATAGGGCTGGAGGAAGAAAGGTCAAGTAGATGGAAATCGTAACGCTCGATTTCCATGCACGGGTAAGGATCAAATTATTAGTCGGTAGTTAGCCTGCTTAGTCGGTAGTTAGCCTGGTTAGTCGGTAGTTAGCCATACAAACTGAAGAATTGAACGAAGTTGCGTTGTGACTCAAAAGTTAACCATAGAATTAATTGTATGGTTAATTTTCGTGTCACAACGGAAAAAAAACACAAAATTTAAATTTTGTAATCATAAATACGTCCAACTATACAACGAAAACAATATGAAGGAGACAAAACAATATTATGCATAATATTGTTTTGTCTCCTTCATATTGTTTTCGTTGTATAGTTGGACGTATTTATGCAGAAGGGAAGCAACCCACACATCACCCAAAATTTAGTTAAGTATGCAGAAGGCTTTAAAAATGTGCCTTATACCCCCTACAGAAAGATCAAAGTTGTAAGATCATTCGACATTATGAAAAGATTCCGTTGACAAAGTTATCAAACCACATTATCATTGTTTCATAAAACATTAAAAAGATCCATGCTGTATGGTAACTTGCTAATTTTACATTATATATATTATGACACGTGGTTCACCGTTACAGTATCGTTTCATTTACTTCATAAGAGTCCATGCGGGTTGGTTCTTGTTTGCATAATAAAAACTGCAAAAGTTAACACTTTCACAAAGATCCAACATCAAATGGGTCCTGGTTGAAATAATCTAGTTTATATAACGTAAGGAACCAAGTTCATTGAATCTGGTTTGCATAATCGAAATTTGACGTATTTGTACCAAATGGAACCAACCTACATATTACCCAAATTTGAGTTACATGCAAAAGGCTTTAAAGATCAAAGTCGTACGATCTGACATAATTCGAGGTATTTATGCACAAGCAAACCAACCCACACAATGATAATTTTGAGAAAAAGAGGATTATGTTAAAAGGTGTGTACATTTTTTTTCCCCATATTTTTTAGCAAAGTTGGATTGCCAAGCGATACAACATGGTATTATTGATTGATGTAGTTTTAAGTGTAGTTTTCTCTGAAAAAGGCAATGGTTCCTTTTAGTAAAAATATTTAAGTGAGGTTTAGTACCTTGTTGATTTATTTAAAAATGTACACACTACTTTGAATGTACTACTTTATTAACAAAAATGTTCACAATACAGAAGTTTAGCAAAATTTTGAAATATTACTCTCTAATCTAATCCTCCCCAAACATCAAACGCTTTAATTAAAAAATTAAGAGAAAGACTATCACAAAGCTTTCTTAGTACCCGCTAGTTTCATCTTCCACTTCAAAGTCAGGTTCACCCGAAAAGCCTTCCAGATCATCCTCGATGCTTTCATCGGGAATTAACCGAACGTAAAAATCGTGATGAACCTGTGGATGAAGAAGGCTCTTCAGGTCAACTTTGCGTCGGCAACAGGCTTGCCTTATGACCAAAGTGGTTCCATTAACTGCTTAGTAATACTATGGGGTCCTTTTCCAAGTAGACACAGTGTCATGGCTGTCCACAAAAGAAATAGAGCTTAGAAAACATGAAATGTTTAAAATTTACATGAGATCTAACTTCATTGAAGAATTTAAGGAAGTAGATATTATGAAAAAAGTACTCTGGAAAGGGCATCATCAATTATTACCAAGCAGTTAATGGAACCACTTTGGCCATCAGGAAAGCCTGTTGCCGACGCAAAGTTAAAAACCTTAAGAGCCTTCTTAATCTGATTCCACAGGTCCATCACGATTTTGATCGATGCATGATGACGAAAGCATCGAGGATGATCTGGAGGGCTTTTCGGGTGAAACTGACTATGAACTGGAAGATGAAAATAGCGAGAACTAAGAAAGCTTTGTGATAAAATCTTTCTCTTATTTTTTTTATTAAAGCGTTGGATGTTTGGAAAGGATTAGATTAGAGAATAATATTTCTGATTTTTTAGAACTTTTGTATTGTAAACATTTTGCTGATAGAGTACATTCAAACTAGTGTGTATAATTTTTTTGTATACCTATTTATAGTCCCTATTAAATCAAAAAGGTACCAACCCTCACTTAAATATTTTTGCTAAAAGGAACCATCGTCTTTTCAAGAGAGAACTACACTTAAAACTACATTTTCTTAGGATGTTTAAGTAAAAAAATATCAAAAATACCATGTTGTAACGCTTGGCAATCCAACTTTGCCAAAAAACATGAGAAAAAAAATTGTATACACTTTTTTAACAAAAACCTCTTTTTCTCAAAACTATCATTGTGTGGGTTGGTTCCCTTGTGCATAAATACGTCCAGTTAGAAAGTAGATTATTAGTAAACAATAATGCAACTTTTCGAACGAGCGTTACGACAACTCAACTGTGATTTTCCTGTACAAAAAATTACAGATTCAGATTCAGATTCCGAACTGTATTGGTAAAATTACTTATTTTACAGGTCAATATCATTGAAAATGGTTACATTCTTGTAAACAAGGTTATGTCCATATGCTGGTAAAAAAATCTAGAACAAATATGTAACTTGAAATTTCTACATTGAAAATAAAATGCTGTGGAAATATTTCGCCTACACCCGTTTAGTTTGCCGCCCGGGCGCGCGCGCCTGATATTTCGATATTCCCCTTTCTGCGTCACTTGGTCGACATGTTGACCTTTTTATTAGATGTGGCATACGTTTCGTTAAGTCGTAATACTGTAGTTTGCATATTTTTCATATTGTACTTTGTCATGAAAGCGTTATTACAGGCCGTCACCAGTGTCACATTACGTTACATAAACAAAAAGAAAGAAAGTTTTAAATTACGGGATAGATCTCCGGCGGTTTGGAACGCTTGTTCATTAAGTAGTTCTAATTTCACGATAATTACAAAATATGACAAAACGCCAGAATTTTGTTGAAATAAAACTCAACACCGGTATTGTTATATGTTTTTAACATGACGAAAAAACACTAACTATTACCCCGTACAACAAAAAGAAACAAAGTATTTTTGGAAGTTATGATACTGAGATCTCTTCATCGGCGCCGTCTTGTGCGAGTGGTCCCCGCACTGGCCCAGTGCGGGTTGGGGACTTTTTATACACCTTTGATTTTCTTCGCAGATGTATACAGGTTTCCTCACGATGTTTTTCCTTCACCGAAAAGCTAACGGTAAATATCAAATGACATTCAGTAAAATACAAAACGCTTATGACAGTAATTGATACCTGTGATGCTTATTCGGATAAGTACACAATTACAATTGCTTGCAGCTACTAAGTTGTCGTTTCTTTGGATACATTATTAGATTAGATTAGATTATTTATTTCATGATAAAAAATTACATTACAGAATTGCATATAGGTACATATCAAAAATATAAGAAAATTTATTTACAAAAAAATACAATTATATCACGATCGTCAAAAACAGATAAAAATAAAGATATAATATTAAGACAATGTCAACAAATGTACGAACACAATAACAAGGAAATAAAAAAAAAACAAACCAAAAGCAAAAGAAAAATAAATAGTTATATCAACCACTTAGGTATCGTCATTGTTTACAATATTTAGTGCATCAGAAAATACGTGACACAATACATTTAATGTCAAATCATATTCATACAAATTTGAATAGGTAATAATAATAATAATTTGACATGTCAAGTCAAGACTTAAATGGATTATGAAAACCTTTTTTAATTACCATTACAAAAAAAAATGTCACGCGCAGTTTTTTGCACGTGGAGAATACATTACACACGAATACGAACAACAAATAACCCTAACTTCTAACTCGACTCACTTGAAATCCACAACAAACAATAAGCCCGCCCAACTCCCAAGTGCTCAAAGCGTCATAAAACCCGTTTAAAATTAATGTTCCCTTGCTAAAATCCAACATGTAACTCGTTTGTCAAACGCATAGCAATTATTCTGTTATTTATGCAGAAGGGCAACGATAGGGCTGATTTATGTATGTTTGTGTGTTCTTCGTAATGATGTCTGTGGTTAAAGTTTCATTAATTTTTAGGTGGCGCATATTAAATAACAAAAAAATACAATTATATTTACGACAAGCTCCCAGCCCCGCGACTTGGCCCGCGTGGAACTCGTTTATATTGGACCTCCATACAAACCTACAAAGGGATCATTTCTGGGATAAAAACTATCATTTATCCTTTCCAGTCTCAAACTATCTCCATACAAAATTGTATCCAAATCGGTTAAGCGGTTTCAGTATTCAGTATTCATTATTTATTGCGTTAAAGGACACGTCCATGCAGTAATACATAATAAACAAAATAAACAACAAATAACAACAATAATAGAATTGACAATTCGACAGTAAAACACAACGGAATAATAGGTAACTTAGAAAAATATACGAAATAGGATTACATTTAAGATAATTGTGAATGTCAGTTAAATAATACTATAATAAAGTCCGTTTAAATATACATTACAATTGCATTAAATCGGTATAAACATGTCAAAGAAGAGAAATAATAAGATATAATAATAAGGAAATTACAATAGTTGATGATTATTGGTAACAAAAATTAAATTGAGTACAAGTATCAATCAAATATCTTACCAAAGTATTCGTCCAAGTTGTAGAAAGGTATTAGGTATGATTTTAACTTTCCACTAAATTCCCTTATGCTGCTAGAGTTCTTTATGTCAATTTCGAGATGATTATAAATTTTTATGGCTATAAAGTTGAAGCTTTTCTTAAAATGAGCAAAATTTGACTGAGGCAGTAAAAGGTCTAAGTTACGACGTTAAGGGATATCTTTCACAATATTTCGTTAATTCGTAGAGGTTTTGATTTTTATATACATGAAGACAAACCTGATACAGGTATAATGCAGTAACAGTGTAAATGTTGTTTTTTATAAATAGGCGTCTATGTGTTTCAGGGAAGTAACCCTCAATAAACCTTAAACATTTCTTCTGCATTAACAAAACTTTATTCACATATGAACTATTGCCCCAAACTTCAATTCCATATCGGATGATACTTTCGACATAGGAGTAATAAATAGTTCTTAATGTTAGCTTATCGCCTACTTTAGCCATTGATTTGAGAGTATAACATGCACTTCCAAGTCTTTTTACAACATAATTAACGTGATCATACCATTTTACACATGGATCTAGTTCTACCCCAAGAAAACGGATAGAATCAGGTCTGTTAAGAGGGAGGTTCAAAACACAATCTACAGAGTTGAGTGCACGTTTAAATATCATGTAGGAACATTTGTCTTTGTTTAACGATAGGCCATTCGCGAAGAACCAATGAGATATGTCTCCCCAGCCACAATTGGTTGCATGTTTTAGCCTCTCGTAACACTCCGCTCCCAAAATCAGACTTGTGTCATCAGCGTATAAATATGGTGTCCCATTGAGCACATTATTCGGTAGATCGTTTATAAAAATGATGAACAACAAAGGTCCGAGTACAGATCCCTGTGGGGAGTTTAAGCGTGAAACGGTAAAAGACAGACTGACAGAGTTACTTGGGCATATATGATACTGACTGATAGTGGCTCTGTGAGCTGTAGAATTCGAGCAAATGCAGGAAAACAATCTAAACAATTGAATTGACAATAAAAATTATATAATTATCAAACCTGCTCACAAATTTTCAAGGGAATCGGTTGAAAAACGCGGCCTGTAGAGGAGAACCGGATATACGAACGAATTTTAGCCCAATCTGGAGTACATATATAACTTCGTTCCCTACGCTCGCGGGCGCACGCTAGGCGACGAAACAGAAACATTGTAATACTGAGGGAACAGAGAATCCAAAAGCAAATAAAAAATACTTAAAAAACAATACATACTTAGATGTCATAACACCAGCACTGAGAAATAATATTAGTTAACACGAAACGTACTAGGATCCATACTAATATTATAAATGGGAAAGTGTATGTGTGTTTGTTTGACGAATTGACGTGTTTTTTTTAAGTAGACATAGTTGAAGGGATGGAGAGTGACATAGGCTACTTTTTTCTCTTTCTAACCCCCCACTTCCCTAAAATAGGGGGTGAAAGTTTGTATGGAGCTACGATATAAACGACTTCCACGCGGACGGAGTCGCGGGCAGAAGCTAGTAATAAAATAATTAGGTCGCAACTGATTCTTGCCAATAAGCCCAATTGAGGCTTCAGTAAGAATACAGCAATAATTGTATTAGCTTAATTTTAAACAACAACAAGTAAAAAAACCGGCTAAGTGCGAGTCCCGTGCTCGTGTCACTACTACACATGACACAAACGAAGCCACGGGATTAGGTACTGTAAATGTCCATGCCAAGGGCCCAAAATATTTTTTTCCCAAAAATGCTTTTAAAATAATATTATTTTATCCACCTCAGTGCGTTCCTATTACAGTACCTATTTTATACATCCTTTCAGGGAAATTCTAAATATCTTGTAATATATCTACACACGAAACAATAAAACGGACAACCTTTTGAGTTCGTCGGCTAAAAAAAGGTATCCATTATCCATCTAATTTAACCAGCACTGTACTCGAGCATTATCTCTTTAAAAAAAATACAAACATTGAGGCACCTGGAAGCCATATTTCGGGTCGGACCTCTATAAATTCCGCCGAAGAAAACAGTTAAATCGAATGGTCCGGGAGATATATGCCCGGGAAAAATAGTTTTTCACGCGCCGATAGGATCCAGAATAGATAGGGAAAAAGCAGCTGTTTACATTTTGAATGTGGAACAGATTGCGTTAAAGAGTTAGTGCTTGGCAAAAAAATCTCTCCTGACTGCAACTATATGTACATTTGAGCCTTGCCAGTATGATTTTTCATTAATATTTCAAGCTTCTTTGAACTATAAGAATGGGTGATAGCACCCACCTGTCAAAGTCCGCGTGAAAATTATAATGCATGAAGCATTGATTACTTATTACTATACGGTTTTTGAGTGAAGGATTGACGCCTATTTTCACAAACTCTCGCCTTTATTATAATAATAGGAAGGTGAGGGGAACAAGAAGTGTTCCAATAAAGCCAAGCCTGCCTGGCTGGCGCTGGCATTGAAACTTTGAAATATGAATTAAAATAAGACAAATGGACCTCTTAACGAAACAAATTATTTTATTAAATATTTTTGTTTCGAGCAATTTAACGTGGAAGTTATCGTACCGTTTAAGACAAATGGAATTCATGTTTTTGCTTTTGGATGAATGCCTCTTGTCTTATTTTTACCGATTTCCCATTTTTACCACGCGGGACCAGCGTGTAAAGGATGACTCACGCTAGACCGGCCGTGTCCGACCCGGGCCGTTTTCTAGGAAAAATGACGGCGTTTTTACGCGGCCGAGCCATGCCCAAGCCCGGCCGAGCCAAGGCCGAGGCTCCAAAGCGGCTCGGTGTTGGCACGGCCCGGCCGCTCAACTGTAACAACGTTTGATGGCCGATCTACCTACCACCGAGCCTTGGCGTCGGTCGGCCCGGCCCGGTGCAAGCTCGGTGACATGACGCATAATGTCTCGGCCCGGTGGCCGAGCTGCGGACGCGGCTCGGCTCGGTGCAGGCTCGGAATCGGCCCGTAGACGAAATGTGGAGCACACCGTCAAGCAAATAAACTCAGTGACGGCTCGCTACGATTACGGCTCGGTGCGGACACGACCCGTTGTAGCGTGAGTCATCCTTAAATTGTTCTTTGATTATTTTTAAATATGATAGTTTGTATTTAGTGCAGAGTCTATTAAGACAATTATAAGTTTAAACTGTGGTGGACTAAAGAAGAAGAATGATGTTATTCAATATTTTTGTGAAGTCTGAAATCACGAAATTATTGAGAACCATAATATATCCCTGGGCGCGTAGATACGAGTCTCTTGTAAAATATTAAAGGGTTACCTATGTTTTACCAAAAAATGTTTGACAATTTTCGCTTCCCAAAAAATTTTTCGTACAATTTAATTTGCCAAATAATCGTTTGCCAAATTAACACTTGACAAATAATTCTTACGCAAACCTAATGTTTGACATATTCATGTTTAAGCAATATCTCGTTTACGAGTACCAACTGGTACTTTGACCAAATTTCATTCAGTCAAATATGCTAGTTGGCATAATATGTTTTAACCAAAATAAAAATAAAAAAACCAGCCAAGAGCGTGTCGGGCCACGCTCAGTGTAGGGTTCCGTAGCCCGTTCCGTGAACCGAATGTATGAGCAAGAGAGTTCAAATTCCCAAATCAAATCGACCATGTATTATAGACAGACACAATACAAGCAATACTTTGCGAACAATTTTATTATTAGACAACGAACGACCAAAGACAACTAAGACAATTCGAGTACGACAAATTTTCGACCTAATCTATGGGCGCACCTGCTCCGACCCCATTAAATCAGGAAAAATCTTAACAGCGCCATGTACAATGTGAGCGTTCCGCGTACAGCGACATCTATCGGCAAATTAAGTAAACTATTGCGCGCAAGCTTAAAGTACGGAAGGTGATTTTTATGGGATAATTCTTTATTGCGTGAACCGATTTTCACCGTTTTCTTACTTTATTTGAAAACACGTCATTTCCCTCGTCATTTCCGTCATTACCCTAAAAAGACATCTTTGCATTTTGTGTAGAGGTCGCAATTCTAACCTAACCGCCAGGGTGTCGACGTCATTTCCGCTCTAAGGGACACAAGCTAACCCTAACCTAACCTACCAAATAATACAATTGTTACGATTATTTGTTTTTTTACTGCGGGGGGCTTTGCCCGCCGAGCCCCCGTTTTTTGGCTGCCCTGACCTAATTTAACACCCTTGCCTACCGACCTACCTAACCTAGTTGAGACAGTATATCAAATATGATTATATCAACGTATTATAACCAGTGTTCAATATAGGAAACAATGCATTATACTTAATGTATGTTATATTAAATATTATTATATAAAAGAATCGTTATATTATTTTTTATTAAAGGGACCGTGCCCTTTTATTAATAGTATATTGGTAAAATTTCATAACCCAGACAAATGTGATTTTTGTCTATTTATAGTTTGCCATAACATTAACTTGACTAAATGTTTATTGTCTAATGTTTGTTTACCTTATCAAAGCATTTGCTAAAAGACCATATATGCCATAATGTAATTTTTCGTAATAATATTTAGCTGAATTAAAATTTGACGTAATGAAAATATACGTATTAAAATTGTGCCAAAGTTTGTATTGGCAAAAAAATTGGTTTGTTTGGAAAATGAAATTTGAACAAAATCAATTTGGTAAAACAGCAGGATCCCAATATTAAAATGACAAATATACGTTAACTAGCCTAGTTATAATAAATAAAATATACTGCTAAACTGGAATTTGTATATTGTGTAAGTAACTCATAACAATGAGTTATACGAGATCTTATAACATATATTAACCCTCCTTTAAACTCCGTTAAACACCAATATTTTGTTACGACGCAATAAACAATGTAATTGCAAAACCGAACTGTCTCGGATCGCGACTGTTAATTAAAACAATAAATTAAATACCGCACCGACGGTTGGCGAGCACTGCTCAGCTATGAATATGTCAAACGACGGCGACACAGGTCGCTATTAAGGCATTAGCGAGGTAGAGGTCGCCAACTATTTCCTAACAGGGGTGCTCCTTTACGGTATTGTAAATTTCCCTAAAGTGTGGCCATAGCGTGGCAGTAATTAATTAGACAATTGAATAATTATTTTTGCAGTACTTTGAATCGGTATGGTATGGCTATTTCCACCTGGGCTTGTTGCCTTCTTACAAACTGTGTTATCTTGAGATTATGGTTACAGTATTCACGTGACAAACGACAACATAGCATCCGTCACTTTCTATCAACCAAGGAACGAAAGAATCGAACACTTCATTTAATCTTTGCTGCATTGGTACACCGTAAACACATCGACTATACAACTTGCTGAGAAAATGATGAATATACGAGTAGACTGTTGCTGTATAAGTGTCGCCACCGCGTTCTGTGGCCCCACAGCCCAGACCTCAAGACAGTAGTGGTAGGGCAGGGACGGTGCAAAAACTAATTCAAACCGAAGGGTTCAACACCCATAAATTCACCCGAACCCAAGTTTATTTACACGAACGTTTTTGCTGAATGAAAATGCAGTGCTAAAGCTGCTGAATAATTGTGTAGAATTATGCCAGGCTGTAAACGAAAGCGTTTCTACCTGAAGAAAATTGTTCACTAGCGCAATTTTTCACAACAAATATTCAGCAAAGCAAATATTGAAAACATCTTGCACAGAAAAAAAATAAGTTCACAATTAATAATTTTTAAATCTGGGGGCACAACAGTGCCCCCGGCAAGTCAAGCAAAACAGCGGCACGGCCGTACCATCTTTTTCTCGAAGCAGTTCAGGTTTTCATCATTTTCGACCGCCAACTTCGTTGTAGATAAAACTAGAAGCCTGAATTTTCAGTAACCAAGGAGGCATTGTATAAACACGGTATAATATTTTAAATTGTATTCTTTGTGAACCAATAATTTAAGAATTATAACTAGTCAAAGTTTCTTAATTTTATTACTCACTCACTGACGACTGACCGATCATCAAAACTCCAAAGTTCGAAAATTTAGAATACAATTAGGGTTTAGTGTCTAAATCAAGGAAAAACAAAATATTTTGCAATTTTGGTCCAGTTTTCTAGATACACCAACGTATAAAATATTCCCATATAAATAATCCCATATCGGATTACATTTGCAGTGAATGGGACAAAAAATGAAAAAGCAAGAATAGGACTGCATTAATAATTTGTATGTATTGATAACACAATAACCTACAAAAAGAAATGAGATCCCATAAAAAACATTCCATGTAAAAAAGAGGCTAAGTCTCAAAACCCTTCCACCGTAAAAAATTGTGAGATATTTCGTAGAACCAAGTCTTAGGTATTCTTATTAATCTTTATTTGCATTATAGTCATACAATTTTGAGACGGCAATCACACAATACTACATACATAACATAACATTACTACGAGTACAAGAATGCCTGAGACTTGGCTCTACGAAATATCTAACAAATGTTTACGATGGAATAGTTTTGAGACTTGGCCTCTTTTTTACATGGAATGTTTTTTATGCGATACATATTTCCATGTACAAGTTTGTTTGTCATAGCAATGTCAATGCGTTTCGCTCGCTGATGTATATTGTATTGTAGTGTACGCGCTATATATTCTATGCTGTAACTAAAGACAAATACCTACCTACATATATTTGAATGGGAACTTTGCTAGCCAAGTTCTCGAAAGTATTAAAGAAAGGATTAAGGGCATGCACTGCCGTCATAGTGAATAACAAGAGAATTCGGGGAAATAAGACATTACGAAACGTTGTTATGTCAACGAAATGGAGCGATATCCTATCCTTTACTATTAAACGAGCAATTCTCAAAAACGGCTATAACGATTTCAATTAAATTTGGAGTACTTACGGGAGTTTACGGGGGCGAATAGTCGATCTAGCTGGGTCTCATGTCTGGGAAAATTTATTTTTACCCGAGCAGCGCTCGGTCACCCAGGGACTAAATTGCTAAACTTGGTTTTAAATTTAGCAAACATAAGCCAACAAACATTAATGTAAAACCTTAACAATACTAACATTGCCTCTGAATCCGCCGCACGCAACGAGGCGGCACGCCGGAGAGCACAGAGAAATTATGTAATTACTCTAAAAGCTGGGCAAATATTTTTATACGGCGAGGTTTAATAAGACTCGCCGGTAATATTTTAAACAAATCCATTACTTGATGTCTTCGACCGTTTGCTCAGCTCTGTTTGGCTTTACATTGACAGTGCTTTCTGAGCCATTTAAGTGGTTGAAACATTGGCTTATTGAAAGGGTGGCAGATGAAGGTTTATATTTTTTATTATTCCATTAGGGGTCGTAACAACGAGATTTACTTCATTTTAATATAAATGCTAACTTAAATTTGAAACGGTGAATAGAAAACATTGTATTGGTACTGACGTCCTATATGATTATAAGTATCCGTATAAGGAATAATGTATACCGGTAGGTACCTACCTATAATCTATCCATTAAAAGTACCAAATTTTTATTCCAAGATATTTTAACATAGCTTCCGCCCGCGACTTCGTCTGCGTGGACCCGGGATAAAAACTATCCTATATTTACTCCAGGCTATAAACTAAATCTCCTTCAAATCGGTTGCCGTGCAAAGTTTAAACGTGATTGAGTAACAAACACTCAAACATCTCATCATCCAAACTTTCGTATTTATAATATTAGTAGGATAAAAGTCCACCAAACCTATTTTAGAATGAATGAGGAAAAAGGGGTGCGTAATGTTTCATATAATATCAGAAAAACTAACATACACTTCATAAACTTTAAATTGGCATACAATTATTTAGTATAATGTAACGTTTGATATAACGGTTTTTCTATGTTTTGCTTTACTCTAATTATCGCTTGACATAATAGGCAAAATGACATCATTTGCGAGTGGCATAATTCTATTTTCATATTACGCATTTATGACATAAATATGTTTAACATACATATTAATATATAAAATAATAGCGCTTTCATATAATAATGTCTGCCTATGTGTTGAAAGTGCAAAGAGACTTTTCGGTATCGTGAAATTGATGTGAGTATAAAATGACATTAAAATCTTGATTATATTGGATTTTTGTGTTATAATTTCTATATATCAACCTTAATTATTTAGAACCCCTCAGCACAACAGAGAACGAGAAGTACTTTTTTAAAAGGTCTCGCTTGTTTATTGTATTATTAATTATATAATGATTTTTAATGATTTGTTTATATCTAAAGTTATTTATTGCAAAATTGACATATCTTCTGAAATTTATAGCATTGACGAATTATGTCAAGTAAGTCATTATGATAAACACGTTTTATACTAAGTGATAAATATTATAGTAAATGTATTTTATACTAATTGTAATTATAGCCTTAAATCATTATATCACTTTTTACATTAGATAATTTGAAAATTATCTGAAACAATATTATACCATCCGTTACATTATAATAAGCAATGGTATATCAAACCAAAATGGATTAAGTGAAATTATAAAAAACGTCGTGCACCCAAGAAAACTACACAAGATGTAAGTACCTACATGTACAAATACTGCAGGTCGATCACGTAACGCATTGTACGTGTACGTACGTTAGGTAGATCTAAATGTCTAATTTTATATGGAAAAATGACGGTTAAACTGTCCTCACGCGCGTTCAAAACGTTACATGATTACCCCTCTGGTCTGCGAAGAAGTTTGATAATTTTGACATGTTACAGGAGGCTAGATTACATTTCCATGTTAAAAATCGTTACCTTATGCGCCGTGTAGGTGTAGGCACGTCCTTTAACTCACGACATTAAATATCAAGTTACATTTCAACCGTAAAAAATCCATGAAAATTATTTTTCATTCAAGGTTTACATGTGACCAAAAACTGTCAAAAATAGGTACAGAAAAAGCGAAATTGACTGCCTCAGACCGTCTTGAATATTTTGTTCTGATTTTGTTGAAATAAATGCTTTAACTGTCTATCTGTCTCCCTACCAATCCAAACGGAAACTAGCAATTTTAGGGAATAGGTTTCTTCAAGGAAGTGGGTGAACTGTCTGTTGCCTCTGCCACCCGGAGGCCTATAACGGCGTTGCGACTGCTGGTGTAAACAAAAACCAGGATCAATGACCAAACGTACCTTTCAAAACACGAGAGCGTTCCGTTAAGTACTAAACACTAACCCCCTTATCCACAAAACTTAAAATGCCTCTATAAATAAAATGTTCCTTGTCCCTTACGGACGAACACAGATGAAAAAGTGTCAGATAAGGACAAACGAATATTAACGCCATTTTAGTTAAAATAGGCCTGTAGAACGTATAAAAATACGGCCGTTAATGTTTCTTCACCCGCGTAGCCAGTGCAATCGTACAGCTACGGATCAGCCATAAGCTCTCCAATGAACCTTAAGAAAAAGTAAGTACCTTAACTCCAATTTAAATCTGCATTATCCGTCTGATTCTGTATACAGGGCAAAAGTGCACTTGAGCGCACCCTACGCACGGCGCGACGCGTTTGCATTTCAATCAAAGTCAATATTCATTAGCGCGGGTGTAAACAAGGCTTTACGAGTATAATGGTATATACTTTTACAATAGTATTGCCACGTTCAGAGTGGGCGCACAGGTTTTTTTATTTGATTACAGAAAGCTTGTTACTGTCACAGGCTCTTATTGATGTATTTATATTTTATTTATTAGGAGAATCAACAGCTATATTCACATATTAAACTTCAAAAGCGGATATAAAGAGCCAATTATAGGAACTCACATGTGGTAACATAGTATTTTAACTTTAGGTACTAATGCTACGCACTAGCGCAAGGCTAAATACGATAACGGCTAGTTTCCTATGAACAAACATGACCCCATGTTGTTTAATTAATAAATGAATTATTATTTTTATTATTAACTTATTGCACAAACTATCGGACACAATAAGTAACAAAGAAACTAAGATATAGAGAACAAAGTTCAAACGAATGTTTTCAGCAAAATAAAGATAGCAGTGGATGTTAAAGCTGATTTTTTTTATCGCTCTTCAACTTGCGCAAATTGCGGCCCTAAAGGTCAAGCTGAGAGTAGCCTCAAACAGAAATAAATGCAAAAAATATAGGTCCAGTTAATAATAAAATTCAATGTACATCAGAGGGGTAATCAGATCAGAATCAGAAATCATGATAATAAATTGTGCGAGTAAAGTAGTTGTTACAGGAAAAAGTTTGGCGTGTGTCACAATCAACCGCTTTACGGTATACAATAATTTATAGTACATTGTGATACAAGTGAGGTATGTTGATAATTACATCAGAGGCGGAATTATCACGCGAGCCGCAGGTGAGCGTGATAAGAGAGCCGAGGATGTAATTATCAAAGCTCACGCGTTTCATACGACATTTTTCAACACATTTGCGAGGAAAAAATCCTTTTCATAAGATGAATATTTTATAGGCCTGCCAAGTTTCTTTACTTATTTATGGCAACAGGTTTTTACTCACATGTTATATACATCGCCAAGAATTTCCAGTGGCGTCCATTCTTTTTATCACTTTTCTAGTCACCCCGAGTCAACATTTTTGTTAATAACCAAACACTTATTAACAATGTTTACAAATATCTGTGAAATAACCTCAAATGGCGCGCAACAGTTTTTTTTCGTGAAGTTTGCGCAGTGCTCGCGCATGATATGAAATCTCTAAACAGCCAATACAAAATTAAATAAATATTTTCGTTTTAAAAAGTTTTCTTTATTAATTCATGTTAAGATGTTATCAAAAGTGAATAGTTTTACTAAATTAAACGTTTCTATATCATATCCAAAAAGAAATAGTCAATTAATTAACAAAAAGGATTTAATTGGTTTAGTCAAGTAAGAATCCATTTGCCGAGATTTTAAAAAAAAGCTGTACAATCTGTACAACCCGGTTAATTTAAGAATGCACCGTGTGCACGCATACATCTTGCTGCAAGGTGCCAACCTGACTTAATCGGGATATTACCATAAACACACAAGTGTCGTAATGTTATAAAACACGCGTGTTTAATATCCAGGATTATAAGCCTAAAAGCGAGACAATAAGAGGTACGTTACGAGCAATTGTGTTGTAAAATATATTATGTGAGCACATCAGCGTTTCGAACGAATGTTAGGACAAGTCAAAGTGTCATTTTCCCATACAAGAAGTGAGATGTAGATCTTCCTGACGCGTGAGCAATGCGTTACTTGTTTGACCAAAACAAAGACATCAGAAACAAAATAGACCAAAATATCTCTGAATCTGAACCTACAATATAAATAAAAACAAATATTTCAATTTTGATTAAATACCTATTAACTATTTACAATTTGGCTCGTGAGTGACGAAGGAATTAGGTACCTACTAGGAATTAGATTCAAGTATTTATTTTTGAACGATTTAAGCGGCACTAAAGAATGCTAGGTTTATTACATTATGTACTTTATAGGTATACTTAATATTATAAGCGAAAGTGTGTCTGTCTGTCTGTTACCTCTTCACGCTTAAACCGCTGAATCGATTTAAATGAAATTTGGTATAAAGATACTTTGAGTTCCGAGAAAGGACATATGATAGTTTTATCCCTGAAATCATCCCCTAAGGTGGTGAAATAGGGGGTGACAGTTTGTATGGAGCTAAGATAATTAAACGAGTTTCACGCGGACGGAGTCGGGGGCAGAAGCTAGTATGTATGTACGAATGTATGTGTATAGAAGCATAATGATGGTTCTCCACAGGTAAGACGGAGCGGGAACACTTTCGGCATTTAAGTTATTTATTTGTTTTATACCCCGTCTCGCCGGTACAAAAAAAAGCAATTAGTCTTGAAAAAACGACAGTTTCTATAACAAGCCCACTGCGTAACGCACGGCTTAATTAAAATACCTATTTGTTATAAACACAACACGTTGTAAGTCTTCCTTCAAATTTACCTTTCCTTTATTGTACATAAGGTTGTAACAATTACTCATTTTCTCATGCACAGTTATGCAACGTTTTGTAAAATAAAATAAATATAAGTTAATTGACCATTGGCCCGAGGAAAATTATATCATAAAACTCACGGAACACTTTAGGATATCTTACTTCCTCATCTTATTGAAGCCCTTATCAAAATCGTCATCATCATCATATCAGCCGAAAGACGTCCACTGATGGACATACGCCTCCCCCAAAGAGTGCCACAATGGCCGGTCCTGCGCCACCCGCATCCAGCGGACTCCCGCTACCTTTACCTTTGCTCTCCGAATCGCTAAACTTAAGTGGCAGTGGGCACATTGCACGTAGAACCGATGGCCGTTAGGGCGGAAAGGTTCTCGAGTGACGAACACGTACCGAAAGGCACAGCGTGGGTAGGCCCCCCAAAATATCATCATCATCATTGGCCTTGACCAGTCGCCATCAGATACAAGGTGTAACAAAAATGGGGTATGAACCGATCAAGGGCTTAACAGGTATCGTGTTCTGATAAAAAATAACAGAAAAAAAAAAAATTATATAAAAAAAATATATGGAGCTTGTCGCCCCAGTCGGCCAACGCTCCATACTAAAGTAAAAAAAAACGCGTCAATTTATTTTTTTTCTGTTTTTTCTTATCAGAACACGAGCTCTTGATCGGTTCACACGCCATTTTTGTTACAGCCTGTATATCGGAGCGGCCAAACGGCTAACAAATATCTGAACACGTCTCTAATTGTCAATGCATTAGAGACGTGTTCAGACATTTGTGAGCACTTTCGCCGCCCTGATATATCTGATCTGATGGCGACTGAACATCTTTGATAAGATGATTGAAGAAGCGTCTATATTATGGTGGTGCAGCACCCACGCACATGTCTCGTAAGGCCAATACGGGAGCGACAGCTACGACCGCATATTTGACAAGTAAATGTTGAGCACGGTGATGTAGGGCGGAGAGCAGTACGCTGGTGTCTCTGTTCTCGCCGGAGCGACAGAAGATCGAACCAAGCTGCATCATGGACCGATAAAGGCAGCTGAAGGATAAAGCAGCTGACATACAGACAATCTTTAGTATTACAAAAATAAGCCATTCGTTCTATATATAACCTGAGAGCAAGAGAATCCGCGAGAGAAGAAATATCTAAAGAAATTAGCATTTTAACAGTAGCGTCCCAATACTCGTACAACTATCAAAAAGTTGTTTATGTCATTAAAAACATATTTATTCCGTAAACATTTTGATATACATATTTTAATAAAAATAAAATAGCAACTAAAAAGTTTCGTGTTCGTAAAGTATACAAGTCTTTTTCTGGTCAATGTATCCATTTTTATAATAAACTAGCTGAAGGCCGCGGCTTTGCCCGCGTGGTTATAGGAAAATGTAACATAGTGAATTTTCCCGTGGGAATTAGATGTTTTCCCGCTGGAAAAAGTAGCCTATGTCACTCTTCAGCTTCTAAACTATCTCCATACAAAAAATCACATCAATACGACGCTCCGATACGACGTGAAAGAAGGACAAACATACACACTTTCGCATTTATAATAATAGTAAGGATTACTTAGCCACTCACTTGCTTGTGGCAACCACAGTTGCCAATTTCGCGCACCCCTAAACTGATGGTGGCAACTGTGGTTGCCAAGTGAAGTATGGACTTCTTTAATAAAGAAAAATTTAAAGCAATTTAGGCTACCTTTTTTAAAATCCGAAAGCAAGTGAGTGGCTAATGTATTAACATTGTCTCTACCCACTCCAGCTCTTAAAAATTACTTGAAAAAAACATTGATGTCAAAGGCTTAAGTGTTACAGGGACAGATCTAACTCAATCTAACTGGCAGAAATGCATGGCCCAAACCAGAGCCCAAAACAGCATAAATTAATTCATAATTTAATAGTCATTGTATCACGCCTAGGGTGCTAGATAACATAGTTCCCACAAGAAAGCAACCCAAGGATTTAGTGAATAGTCGCATTTCCATTCTTTTCGTTTTTTTTTTAATCCGCCTTGTACTAAACACAGTTTCCGAGACGTCTTCTTGTAGAACAACGCATTATGTTTTTTTTCTTTGAATTCATATTCAGTTTTACTTATTTTAAGTAGGTTAAATTCCATCATTGTAAAAAGTTTTTTTTGGCAAAAAAAGACTGTTTGTTGAGTTAGTTTCAGCGTTTCTTCTTAACAGTGGTCTTCTTTTTCAGAAAAGCTGGTAGAATTTTGACTCGTGAAAGTGCCATTACGATCTACTTGCAAAATAAAATTCATTAATTTCATTTATTAATCGAGAGGTTGCTCAGCATCGCGTCGCGCGTTTATCCAGCATCATTGTAATCTTGAAACAAACACGTCTTCGCTGGTTTGGGCACGTGCAAAGAATGGTGCCCTCTCGTTTGCTAAGTATAACTCTCCTGAGCAAAATAGCCCACCAAAATAGACCAGTAGGGCGACCATTGCTTGGTTTTAAGGACAGCGCAAAACAAGACAAGTTGTCCTTTAAGATTGATCCAACCAAATGGGAGTTCCCCAGAATATAAGGACGGAGACCATTGGAGCAAGAATATATACATCATGTTGTCATATATACGACAGTATCCCTCCAAGGAGCTGGCAGTTTCCTTGCTCAGCGGTTTAGTATTGCCATACATCGATGAAATGCTCCCAGCGTCTTCGGTACGATGCCGCGCAGACGCTTTATAGATTTCAGTGTTAGGTAAGCTTTAATTTTTACTCAGTTATTTGTTACAGTAAATGTATACGTTTTAGTTTATTTATAAAACTTAAGAGAGATAATACACTGACCGGCAGCAAAGGCCCAAACACTTTTCGTGATTTCAAACTATAAATTGAATAGATTAAATAATGTTTTAAATAATTAAATGCATTTTTTTCTAATTTGGGCCAAATTTATTGCCGGTGAGCGATGTATAATGTAAATATTAAACCTTATTAGTTAGAGGATTTTTAAGAGATCAAAAACAAATGGCGCGTGACCGCTGTGTCGCAGTAGCAAACTAAATGCCACTTTGTATGTTGGTTTTGACAAATTATGAATGCCCATGCCCATACACTACAAGAATTTATGAATAATTAAAATGAAAATAATTATGTATTTAATAAAAAATGGAGCACGATAAGTATTATAGTGATATAATAATCTAACTAGTTAAGTACATACAATATTTGATTTAATTTATTGTAATAATGTGAATATTTGATTTAATTACAATTGTTGATAGATTTATTTTATAAGAGAGTGCCTTAGAAGTAAGTAGACATAAAAATGTTGCTACGCCCTAGTAGGCTCCATGATTGTACTCACTTTATTTTAAGAACATCTGTCATACCATGGTTGCAACTAATAAATAAACATGGATATGAACTATCACTACGAGAGGTCGAAAACTAATTAACGAATAAGTTAATTCTAAAATCTTTGAATATTAAACTATTTTTATTTTACAGATAATATTAATGTGGATTCCCGGCGGTAATCCATTGCCGTTTTATTTATTTTTGTGTATATAACAACGTTTCGCATAACATCACGATTGATGTATTATATTTACGAACCCTGTATGTTTTTATATTTTTCTGAGACAAATGAGACAGATAAATTACATTTATTTCTATAAAAATCTAGTTGATGCCTTTTGCATAAATCATATTAACACACTGACCCAGGAACCTTTTCGGCTATGAGCGTAACGCAATGAAAGCGTTGACTGGGTTAAGAGAAATGTGACGTAACGAAACTTTACTCTTCTGAAATGCGATAGTTCTATTAAGTTTTGTCGAAAAAGTCGATACAGTCCGTCAATTACATTATCAAAAAATATTTGAAACGTATTTTTTTTGTAAATCAAACAAAAAACCATGATGATATAGCCCGTTAAAGTTCCGCGTGACGTTACATTATGGTACACTTTTTAGCATAATGTGAGTCACTCTGAACTTTAATGAGCTGTATCTTCATAATTTTATTGTTTGATTGACAAAAAATGAATACGTGTCCAACTTTTTTTTGATAATCTAATTCTACGTGACGGACTAAATAGATTTATATTTTTTTACCCAGAAAGTACTCAAGCGTAACTTAAGTTTATGTGCCTACTTAGCATAGCTTAGCATTCGCTATATTTCTACTTAAGCTATTAGCCTTATAACATATGTAGAAATATAACTCATGCTTATTAAATTATGGCAACGCAAACAGTAAGCCAGGTACTTCAGAACTTAAAAAGTTGTGTTACTCGCTACGCGAGCGCCCCTTCAAACGCGTAGCGGCTACGAGCCTCTACGAGTCTACGGCGTAGCACCGACGCGTGGCTAAAGTTTAAAACTTTACATACCTCAACCGTTATGGCCTTTTAGTAAAAAAACTGTAATTAAATATGCAAGTCTGCAAGAAAACAATTATTTGGATCATAATGACGATTTTTGGAGGACATTTATAGGACAGGTACCTATATCTGAACAGATACCTGATGATAAAAGATTATGTAATACATTTGTACGTAAGCAAACTTACCTAAGCAGCAGCACGGCAGTTTCACACAGTTAATTGTCAATACACCTTAAATTAACTGAACTACGACTAAAGGATTAATTAGACACCGATACAAACCCTACAATAAATAAGTTCTACGAACCTAACACAATCTAACTTTCACAACCAACTGAGTTAGCTTCTACTCTAGCTTAGACCTATCCTCATAAACGCACTAAAAAAGTTTTATACTTATTCTAAATCTCGAACGCGCCACCACCTAATAACGGAACGCAATTCAGATTTGAAATTCGAACGCGTTCGAAAGTTGTAAAAAGTTAGGGTTGTCACCTCGGACCGCGTGTTGCGTGGGTCGACGGCGCTGTAGCACTGAACGCGGCAGCTATCAGACACAGTAACGGTTGATACTAGGTCTAGATGTAGGCACAGTAGACAGCCCTAGCGCTGCATGTGTGCGTTGCATTTCATTTTGTATCTGGCGGTTTTGCTTTTTTGCGGGAATGAATTCTGTTTCAATTTGATAATTGAACGCCATACAATTTATTTATATGAGTGAACAATAAGTAAATGCATCATCCTCAAATATGTACAAGCACCTTAGGATGTTTTCGCAGTTAAGGTAAACACCTTACAAATTACCTTTGAAGCTAAGCTCAAGCGACATTACCGCGAAAACACTCATCCCGGAGAACTCCCGGAGAGTTCGAAACACTGCGCCCGTAGTGACATTTAATACGCGAATTAAAACCGCGGATGTATTAGCAGTATACCGTTTTTTATCGTTATTAAACTCTGGTGTAATACCAGCCGACTTTCAGGAACCCTGAAGGGTAATCACATGACGTTCCGAAATCGCATTAGGACAGTCTGTAATTTTTCCATATAAAAAGTGACATTAAATCTACCTGACACGCGTACAATTCGTCACGTGATTGACCAGCTGATCATGAATACTGCGTTCGTGACGCCCCGTTTCTGCGCATTCCGCCAGATGCAGTTTTCTCCGTGATTTGGTCACGCCGCTTCAAGTACCGGCCCCATGGGGCATGTTAGCGCTGCTTACGGCACACACGCGTTCTATCACAGCGGTTGCATGCGATAGAAATGGCCACGTTTAGGCTCGTTCAGCATAGCTAAACAGTGGATTTGTTAACCCGTCGAGCGCGCTAGTAACACACGTGTGTTACTAAGGGACAATACTAAGGGGCTTATGACACCTACCTGAATTTAGCATCCTAATTAGGGAGCGGAGTTGAGTCATAAGCACACATTGTTCTACAGACGACGCGCGTTCGTCGGGTTAACAGAATCCTTCTGTACTTAGTATTATAATTTATTTTCTGTGATCCCGCGCCAATCAGAAAGCAGTTATCGCGCAGTAAATAATCTTTACCAACTAAGTACAGCTTACTGCTACCTCACTGACTCCGCACAGCCAAATGAGAAAGAGCCCTGAAATAATTCACATTAATTTGTGGTTAACTTGACCTATATCAAGTGGTTGTCACATGCAATTTATTATTTATCGTTCGTTATACGAAAAGAATAATAAGAACATTGATAAAATTAAAGATTTGCTCTTATGCCGATTACTAAGCACTAATTTATCATGATTAATAAAGACGTATAATGCCAGCTAATCAACTGGTCTATACAGAAATAAAAACTTACTTGAATCTAGGGAAATATTGTTAAACCAAGAAGTGAAGTGACTGGTGATCTAAGAGCTGGCGGCTTTCTCACGCAACACATCAGCATTGCAATTCAGCGGGGAAAAGCCACCAGCATGCTAGGTACAATGCCTCGAGGGCCTTTTTTATCAGATTTTAGTTTAATTGGAATTTAGTTTATAATAATAATTAAAATCATTTATGTTCAGATAACTAAAGATCCACAGTTTGCTAGTGTAGATGTCTTACGAAAAGTTAATGATTATAGTTAATTAGGAAGATGTTAAATTATCTTGAACTAAGCGAAATATTCTTGGACCAAGATTTATTTGCCTTTTAACTGTCTGTCTAGGTATGAGCTAGACCAAGAAAGTTATACAACGAATACAAAACGCCTGTGCCCGGTTTTGCTTTCCTATACCCCCACGATCGCATCTTACTCCACAACTAGCGAAGAACAAACTCTTAAACATGAGTTCTCGCCGACACCTTCATTTTGCCACACTCGTCTTCGGTATTTGTCAAAATAAAAATCCTAAATAAAAAATATGAGAAGTTGACTTTCTCACGTCGTCACATAAGATATGCTCCACGAGTAATACGTCCGAGGCACAGTACTGCTGCATTCCGTGACAGCTTTCGATATGCTGCTACGAAGTGCTAGAATAATCTTCCACCGCCGTTTTTAAAAAGTAGCACTATCGCAACTATCAAAGCAAGGTTTAAAAAATAAATCCTTGACCCGCAAAGTGCTGTTGCCTAGGGCCTTATACTTAGGTAGGTTTAATCAGAACAATTATTTTCTTTCCTGCATAGCTTTAAAAAAAAAGAATTATAATTGCTGCTTACCAACACTCGCCCTAACTAACTATAGAGATTCAAATTAATTTAACCACAATTTTATTTATAAACTTATACAAAGTGTAACAAAAATGGGGTATGAACCAATCAAGGGCTTAACAGGTATCGTGTTCTGATAAGAAAAAACAAAAAAAAAATTACCTGTTGAGCCCTTGATCGGTTCACACCCCATTTTTGGTACACACTGTATGTACATTGAATATTATTTTGTTTGTATTTTTTATGTATTTATACGAGTATGCTGTCCCTGTCCCGCACACCTCACTGGGTCCACAGGAAACCAGCGCCGTTGGCACTGCTGTGTCAATGTCAACTGCATTGCTGAGTGGAGACCTTTTCATTAGCACGTCCCTATTTGTGAGTTCTTAAGGTGCATTATGTGTGTGTGTTATCCGACTTTTCTATTCTATTCTATTTCTCTTGGTCCAAGAGAATCATCGAAATCAAAAATGGTTTTGGTTTCATTGGGGATAACGGCAGTCTCTGTAATTCATTTCTGGTTTTTTTTTCTAAATGTTCAACTGAAAAGAGTCAAGTTACTAAAATGTCTAATCGTTTAAAATATAATAAATTATGATCAAAATGAAATAAGCTTCCATTTATATATGAATATTATAGAGCAAATTATAGATAAACGTAAGTTAAGTTTTATTGCTTATCATGATTATTTTAAATGACTACTATACAAGTTTGCAAACATAGAAAAAATCATTAAAAGGCAGCAGTTAGTAACAGCGATAGAACCGCAAACGTTCTTACGCAACTCATCACTGTAAATAATAAATGCATATATGCATGCATGTATGTATGCATTATGTTTTATAATTCACTAGCTTCTGCCTGCGACTCAGTCCGCGTGAAACTTGTTTATATCATACCTTCACACAAACTTTCACCCCCCTTTATCCCGGAAATAATTTCCCTAATATTCGTAATACCGGGCGTTTCTCAGTGAAAACACGAAGGCCCGGTTAGATCCATTTTTCGCTCCCATAATTCACAGATTTACACTCATCAAAAACCTTTAAAGCCGTTTTTCAGAATCAATTTACAAGGCAAGCTAATAAAATAGGCTGATTGACAAATGGTTTTCACTAAAAAGTACTTGTACGATAGGCTTTGTGCATATGTGAAACGTTTCGATCCCATAAAATGTTATAAGGAGACGTTTTTCAAGCATCCTTCCAAAAATTAGCTTTTTATCCCTTAACACTTTCACTACCTGTGGTTTTACCCGTATGTTGCGGAAATCAACTACGGCGTAGGCGCCCGCTAGGCTCCTGTCCCATAAAAAAATAGAACTTAAAACATTGTACCTACGTATGACTCTCTTATATGTTTGTACATAACACGCAGCCATTCAAACATTATAATGCTTATAATAGTGATTTAATTTAATTAGAGCTTTGTATTCTTCCTTAAAAAAAAAATATTAGTCTCCTACATCTCGCCGAAAGTGTTGTCTATGTAAAGTAAGTTAAACCATATTTTTCTCTCTCTTGATACTAATGATCTCTTGATAATAAAAAATCACAGCACTAATAATAACGATTTCTCATTCCCTTCATCGACATAGCTTTAGATAATAAATGCTGACAAAGAAAAGTTTGTATTATTGTGTCCAAAATGAAATACCTGAGCCAATTTCATTCAATGAGCCGAATTGGCATTTACCTCAACGTTTCTTTAACAGCCTTTGATCTGAATTCCATCGGATTCCAAACTTGTACCAAATCTCATTCGAATCAAACTTTCATTATTGCTTGAAAAGAATCACGTGCCCTGCTACAAAGCATTTTTAGTTCAACAAAAAGGCCGGAAGGACCAGCGTTTCGAATTTTCGTGACAATCGTGCGTTTACTTAGAAAACATCGTACCTTGACAAGTTATTCGACTGAAAAGGAATCGTTTATCTCTCGACGTAGAGTGCAATTCCTATATTAAGGCAGAACGGCGATACGAAGTATGAAAACGCCCCGATAGTCGCACAAAAGGGTGATTGCGCTCAGATACGAACCATCAAGGAATTTAGTATCTGCGCCATCTAGTGTCGGAAATGGGAACCGCTTACTGCGGCCATGATTGGAGCGTCGCGCAATTGAAGTTGCAACTTTGCCGGACTTTTTGGCGCATCCGTCGGAGAAGTTGAATGATGTTCGTTACTTTGAGTGTCTTTAGTGCAATTTTACTGCATTGTACTGCATTGTGAGAGATTTAGAAGCGTTGAACAATACTGTTGAAAATTGTAAAAATTTGTCGCAAACGGTTACATTTTGAACCCGATAACAAACTATCCATCTATACTAATATGATACAGAGATAATGTTTGTTAGGTGCATCTTTGTTAGTTTGTAGGGGTAACCACGTAACGTTTTTAACCGACGAAAAAAACGGAGGAGGTTCTCTAGTCAACGCGTATATTTTTTTTTATGTATGACCACGCATAACATTTTACAGAGTAGTCCGATTTTGATAATTCTTTTTTTATTAGAAAGGGTGTACCTCGAAGTTGGTCCCACATAAATAAAAATTTCAAAATTACTTAGGTACACTTAGATTAATTTAAGAACTTCGTTATTAAGGTTAACTAAAAACTCAAAATAATTACAAAAATATATACTTAGATATACATACAATAGTTTAAGAACTTAGTTATTAAACTAAATAAAAAGGTTTATTATTTTTTGCTTTTCAGTTTTTTTTCGGCGGTTTAATTTTTTTGTTAAAAAGTTTTTAACGCTCAATTTAACTATTTTTTCCATATAAAAATTGACATTTAGTTCTACCTGACGCGCGTACAATGCATTGCTTGATCGACCTGCAGGACTACATAACTTTTAATCCGGTAAAAAAAAAACCCGTATATGGAAAGTGTTACGTATAGGCTGATGATGATGACGATGATATGCAAAACAATATAATTATTGTATTGTTGTATTGTATTACGGCACAACGCGACAATACAAGCGCCCACATTCTTCTCTTTGTCTTACAAAATCAGAGTAATAGAGATATCAATAGGGGATTTATTTTCCATCGAATATTGCAGGTGGAATTCTGACCGGAGTTTAATTCTGCAATAACTGCAAGTCGAAATAAAGATCTCAGGTACAGTAAGTACTCCTTTACTAAGTTCAAGATAGTTAAGCAAAGCGATTTCGATAAGACTCGGTACTTGCAGCCATTTGTACCGGTTCCCCGGACGGTCGCTTTATCTGCAGATAACGGAAACCACAGGATAGCGAAATGATTATTTTATGTAGCTTTTGTAATTAGTTCCTGATCTAAAAGTTAATGTTTTAATTAAGCTTAACTTGGTATATGGGACTGTTTTTTCTATGCCTGGCGGGAATGTTATAATTATAAGGGGTTTATTTATTAAACATTGTTGTTATACAGTCAAGTGTAAAAATATTTATCGATTTAATCCTCTCATAAATATTTATGTACCGAAACCTTAATCCGCTGACATAAGAGCTATGGGACATATTTATGAGTAAGTAGTGTGCACCCTTATTTTTAGAGGTGGTCTGTTTCAGCATTTTTGGTAAGAAACATCCATACTACATTGTCCATACTAATATTATAAATGCGAGTGTCTCTGTCTGTCATTCTGTCTGTCTGTTACCTCTTCAAGATTAAACCTCTGAACCGATTTTGATAAAATTTGGTACAGAGACAGTTTGAGTCCCGGGGCTTTAGGATAGTCTTTATCCCAGAAATCATCCCCTAAAGGGGAGAAATGGTGGGTAAAAGTTTGTATGGAGCCTCAATATAAACGAGTTCGTCGCGGACTAATAATGAATGAATGTATGATTTATCTGAAAAACACAACCACAATATTACATACAAACTGCTTAAAACTGGAAAAAAAACATAAAAGAAGTACAATGTTGAGGGTGGCTCAAAAAGGAGTCCACTCAGCATGTGTCGGAGCATGGGGAGCCAAGACGCAGATTTTCAGTGAATCCACGATAAGCAATAAGCCCACACTACATTACTAATTAGATCATTATCCTCCTATATTTATTCCCGGTTGTGCCCTAAGGGAGCCCATTGACTTGTAAAAGTGCCTTCGTGGTCTATTTGCTGAATAAATATTTTGTACTTTGAATTTATTGAATTTGCAGTAATCGTTACCCAAGAATTAGGTACTCATAAGTGGAAGACCTACTAACATAAAGAGCGCATTTAAAAAAGTACCTACATGAGGTTTTGTTTCAGAATGTTTTATTTTGGTTTTTTTGTTATATTCCTTACAAGAAAATAAGTGTGTCAATTATTCCATTCCAGATCGTCACATTTTTACATGGCGTCTTTTTTTATTTGTTTGTGACGAACTGGAGGGAAATTTTAAATGGTATCTAGGTCAAGTATTTTCTTCTTTATGGATCTGTTTTCTTCTAAAAGAGAAACAAGACCTAAAGTAAAAAAAAAACTTTTTGGATAACGCTCCGCTTCTTCATGTGTTGAAAAGTCAATAAAAGTTTTCTCCGGGAAATGGGGAACATTATACGTGTGTATGTATTTCGTATATGAGTAAAACACGATGTGCTTCTTATTACCAGATAATAGATATTGCTTGGTGAATATTACTTTTGATTTTACAGTTAAATAAATAAATCTCAGACGCCAATTTTCACATTTCTCCTCTGCAATGTCTAATTACTGTCCAAATAAAGCAGGCCTTTCACACTGGACAAACAAAACTATCCTATATTTGCAAGTTGCGGCCACCTGTGGTCCAACTTTGTCCGCGATTTAATCAGTTATGGTAATGAACCGCACCGGAAACGGCTCAGCCGGTGTCCTGATGTAAATTGTTTCACTAACTTTGCCTCGAACCTTGGCCTAATTAACGCAACCTCGGATCTGAGGGAAAATATGACTGCAAATGCATTTTTGCGGCGTCTGGATAAAGTCGTAATTACAATGAAGGCTTCACTAAGATAGGTGTGGGTTAGACTTAGTGGTTTGTTCTGCATGTATATATCTTGGGAGTTAAAAGTTTGTGAAGCTAGAGGTAGTGGAATCTTATTTGACTTTGCGATACCTTTATTTGCCCACTAGATAATGAACATTTTATTTAACAAACATTATTAACGAGAAGTTTTTTTTTTGTCTGACAAGCATGAAAGTTTATTTTTGAGACTTGGTTTTTTTATTATATATTTTTAAGTTTAGTATACTATGAAATACATTAAGGTATTTCAATGTATAAAATATATCGTCGTTTTCATAACCCCAGCCTACATTATCTTACTATGAGACAATTTCGATAAGAGTTCGATTCTTCCCTAATATTTATTCATATTAGTTACCTATTCGAGTTAGACCTAAAGTCAGACCGTTTATCTCAGTACTCGATAAAGGGGCGCGGGTGACGTGCGGTAGGCAAAGCCCAGCGCCCACATGCCGCGCGCACCCCGTTATCGTCATACCCACACCCGCGCGCAGTTTAAGGGTCTATCGGTACCAATTAGTTTTTACTCTAATGCCTCTAAACTGGGCACTGCTGTCAAGTGGACAAATGACTTATCCTTTGAAATTCATACAGTGTAAAATCTTTTCGAAAGGCGTAGCTTTTTTATGATGATTTTATTATGATGCCATTCGAACTATTTTTTAGAGAGGAACAAATGTTTGTATGGGAGCAACTACAAATAAAGAAAAAAAAATACCCAAAAAATTTAGTCAGACGGAAAAGCTTCATACTAATTGACATAAAAGTATGACGTCACAGTTCACTATTTGTACTAATTGTTGTATGGAAAATCAAGTTAATTACTGCTTTGGTCGCGAAATACTGCGTTTCGGTCCATAGTCGTACAATTTTGTTTTTAACCGACTTCAAAAAAAAGAAGGAGGTTCTCAATTCGGTTGTATTTTTTTTTTTTTTTCAATGTTTGTTACTTCAGAACTCCGTCATTGATGAGCCGATTCGTATTTTTTTTTTTTTTTTTTAAGTATATGCTTCCAGGTGGGTCCCATTTTTTTCAAAAATTCAATTGGATGATGGGATCCATGAGGAATTGAGAGAACTCCTTAATTATATTAGGCACGCGTGTAGTGATTTTGGTATTTTCTATTATAACTCGTGTATTTACACCCGGAAATCATAAATTTGGTGGAGTGGAATTGATGATGAAGACCACAGATGACTTATGGAATTCCTCAATTATGTACATAAAAGTACAAAAGTATATCACAGATTCTGATAAGATTCCGTTGAAATAGCAACTAATGAAGTGCCAAAGGTGATTCTTGTTGAATCGACGGAAGTCCTCAAATATTATCGGCCCACATACAGCGATTGGGTTTTTTTCTCTAATAATCAACGCATTTGCTCTCGGAAATCAGTTCATGTGGTAAATTGGAAAAGAAATGTGGAAATGTTCTCGTGGCTTGGCGGAGTACTAAATTGAAGTCGGTTAAAACTTTGTTTTTAAAGTAAATTATTATAAAAGCGTAAGGAGTCTATTTGTAGCTTTACATTTTTTTACTCTTGGACACTAAAAAATGCATCTCATTTCTTCCTTGACTGTCAAGGTCCATATCTTTTTATGATTGTTATTTTTGTACTTTATACTTCATTACAATAATTTTATGGTTTACTATAACATTTAGCAACACTACGATATCAATTTTAACATGAGGCAACTACCCTATTCAATTAGCCTTTATCAGTAATTTCCGCGCCATCAGATTTTAGCGTCGCTCGATACAATAATCTAATTTTATAGAGCGGGTGCTCTTTGTGAGGACTACCTGCCACCGCGCCGCGGCTCCACCCGTGTGTTACAGAAAAACTATGTGGAGCCGCAAGATAAAATATATCCCACTTCTAGCTTCTGCCTGCGAGTGCGACTCCGTCCTCGTGGGACTCGTTTATATCGCACATATCTCCATACAAATTTTCTATCCCCATTTCACCGTCTTAGGGGGTAATTACCGGGATAAAAACTATTTTTTGTCCTTTCCTGGAACTTAAACAATCTCCATACCAAATTTCATTACAATCGGTTTAGCGGTTTATGCGTGAAGAGGTAACAGACAGACAGACACACTTTCGCATTTATAATATTGGTGGATGTCCACCCTGAAGGTTTATTCTACACATTGAAGGAAGAATTTTTGGAATCGGATGAACAGTTCCGGAGTTTATCCTCTTGATACAAACTTATAAAGTAACACCCGCACAAAGCTATACAATCTCACTTATTTTAGAAACCTCTTATATTGGTGAAAATGTGGAGGTTCTTAGGTTCTAATCCTCATCGCATGTCAATATGAGTTTGGGCTTGTTTTGACACGCTAGACAAGCATGGGAAACCCATTGAAAATTATGAAATGTGACGGGGATGAACCGAATTTAGATGAAGAAGAACTGCCCGAAAAGCTCTTTTTAATCACACCTTGGATGAATGGTACTCGGAGTGAATGCTTTGTAAGATCTTTTGCCTCGTATTAGAGAAAACAGCAGAAATGTATCGTATCTCTCTCTGAATTAATGAATGAGGGCTGGAGTGTTAAAATAAATGAATTCTCGGTGTATCTCATAGCGAAATACGCAGTGAATGTTAAAAGGTAATGGACGTTTCGCTATGGGTCGATTTGATAAATTAAATTCCATTAACACGAATTTCCTAAAATAACATTGTTAATCATGTGTTTTAAAATTAACTAGTTCTGAAGTATCGTCGAGGAATGAAAAGGTTCGCCAGTTTACAACTTTATAGTAAAAATCCTTCCATTACATTAACCGTTTTGAAAGTTGGTCATCTTTAGGTTAGTTAGAGTAACGAGATCGCAAAAAAAACTGCTTTATAAACTTCAATACATCAATTAAGTATTTAAGGCGTATGTCACATTGTATTGATGGATTGGAGTAATAGTATAACTAAAATATCAAGGAAAAAAAAACAATCGGTTGCGTGACATACGACAAGTAGATATTTATCTGTTTTTATTGTCAAGTTTATAAGTTTATATTACTTTATTATGTCTGTTGTTTTGATCCTCGTTAGTTATCCGAAATAAAGAATGATTAAGTATTGTTATTATTGAAAACTTCATGCTTGGCTTTTTTAAATAATGTGCCGTTTGACAAATGGGCTCAGTATTGTGGAGCTAAATTACCGAGCGAGATTTCTTTTTTAAGTGTTATGAAACAGTCTCCTAAGTGGGTACGATTGGTTTTGTAGGTTTTGTTTTGGAAAAAACCTGTATAAATTACACTATAGGCCATCTCCTACAACATAATGTCATTATTACTACCCAGTATAAACCCAAGAATCATTAATATCAGTATCCTCATCCCTCAGTTTACAGGGGGCATAAATTGTAATAAAGTACCTCTCAGATGCACCCCAGGAGATGGATTTGCAACAACTTGTGGGACGGTAAGCACTTTATGGATTTAATGGATGTTTTATTGTCTGTTTTTTTTACATTATTGCTTGGGAAGTCATCGAGTGACTAGAAAAAAACGGATGGTCTTTTTTGTGGGTCGCTTTCGTTTCCAATCACATTTTCATATTATTCATGGGTACAATTTTTATCTACACATGCCGAACTAACATGTCAGAACGAATCATCGAAATATAATAAAGACGTCGTTACCCCAGTGGGTAGTGACGCTGCCTACGAAGCTGAAAGTCACGGGTTCGAATCCCGGTGAGTGCCATCAGTGAATATTTGTGTGATGAGCATGAATATTTGTTTCTTGAATGTATTCTATACATTTAAGTATATAAATTATTATTTATAGTTTAACACGTTCCCTGTGCAGCGGGAAATTCAAAATTTACTCCTACGTGCAATTGTAGGTATTGGTATAAAATACCCACATTATGAGCAATAAAATCATTCTGGAAACCCATTTGCAAATTTTCTAATCTTTTCACAGTGCAACACATGTGTTACACGCACGTACGAGCTCCTTGCCTCGTGCTATACATGTGATACACACACGTACTAGTTCTTGGTTGCATGATGCATATATGTAGCACGCACGTTGACAGCTGTTTTGACAAGTATCTTGATCGGTTATCTGTGGTTTATGTGGAGTTTATGACGTAAAAAGTTATAAAAAGTTTGTAAATATTGTTTCGTGCTTCCAATGTGTGTAGTATTTGAGTGTTAAGTTGTTAAGTGTTTGAAACACTGTTTATTTATTATGAAACGCTCAAAACCTCGAGGTAAACCGATTTCTCATTACAAACCGGAAGAAATATGGGCAATTTTAGAAGAAAGTGACGATCATCGTTTAGGATCAGATAATGGAAGAGTTGGATGATTCAGACCGGTGAGTTTTCACCACCTCATTATACGGAGACTATCGATAGCTTAAGAGAATTTGTCAATCACAATTTTTTTGAAGAACCTGCTGCGTATACTGAAGTTACCGACTCGGTTGTTTTTAAACAACCTAGAATGTCATCACCTGAACCAGATTTGCCGCCACTATTCGAAATCAAGTACCCAGTGTTGCCAATGCGAAGAACAGTGCCAGTGTTTTAACTTCAACAGTCTACGGTGTTCCCACAGCTAAGCGATGTGTTAGATATTAGAAAGTCAGCAGTGTTGCCAACTCGAGGGATGAAGAAAGTGTTATACGGCGGTCCACACTTGAACTAAGGGGTCAAGCGCGAAGAACATTGCCAGTGGTTCGACAGTCTGCGGCGTTGCCACAACCAATGCGTTAGGGTTAGTGGTTTGGGGTTTCATCCCAATAAAAAAATGTCTATGATGATAGGCCATGAAATTATTATCACTCGATTTCGGGGCATTAAAAATGCTGAGCCTTCGGTTGATGCAACCACTCGATCTAGCTTGTCTCGCCCCCGCCATGAATTGACTAAAATCCCATTTGGACATGATGGCAAAATACGCAGAAAACGTTGTACTGGTTGCTACAAAATGATGACTGAGCAAGGTAGCACAACCTCAGAAGCTCGTAAAAGAACAAAATTAACGGACACGGAATGTTTGATGTGTAAAAAAGCATTGTGCTTACGTTGTTTCAATGTGTGCCACATTGATGATTTTATTTGTGCCTGGATTACTAAATACTATGACTATGGTGTATGTTTTCGACAATATTTGATTATTAATCTTTTTAAATAATATTTGAGAGAACTCTGCGAGCCAATCTTTTTTTTTTTTTTTTTATAAAAACTACTAAGTGTAAATTGTGTTTTATTTTGGCGGTCCAACCTGGCAACATTACTTAAAATCTCCTCCGGTCATTCGTGCTTTTTCTTATACATTTCATTGGCTATACGTGCAAGCAAATAGTATTGGTCCAGCTCATACGTGCAAATTTTGATCAAGCCTTAAGTTTAGACGGGTTCGTGCGGCACATATGAAGCACTCACGTATCGTTGATACCTCGAAGTGTAACATATATGACGCATGCACAGGGAACGTGTTAAATAAGTTTATTTATTATTTATTATAATAATAAAGTTGAATTATGGCTTGTCTACCACGATTTTGAAACTAAAATGTCTTATCTTTCGTAAAACAATCAAAAGGCCAACGGAAAGCCGACTTGTCACTGGAAGGATTATTATACTAGCTCTGCCTTAGCACTAGATTTTATGCGACAAGTTTTGAGCGCCAGTTATAGTTTTATAGGTACTTGTTATATTTCGATGGAACAAATTGGTACTACCGTCGATTTTTGTAGACCGCCTCTCAGTGTAAAAGACACGTATATTAAAGCTTAATATAATACGTTATATGTATAAATAAAATACATGTCGTCTTCTGGATAGTTGTAATATTTTCATAACCTATGACTAAAGTAAGATTTATCCCCCTCGAGTGAAAAGCGGAGGCTTGTACCTATTGCATTCACTAAGCACTGGCCAGTTACGCTACGTCATCCTTTCCAGTCGTAACAAGCCAAGCGATCGGTCGCCACGGATCACCAACAACACCAATTTGACTTCCACAAAGCCGTCCGTTGCTGGCCTTCAATTTGCTATGCAAATGTATCTTTTGTCCGCCCGGGCAGCACTCCATGAATTTGTTCACTGCGGACCCTTTCGTATGCAATTTTCTGACCTTATGCGGCTGGAATTGTCGTGCTTTGATGGGCATCTTATGCGTATTTAGTACGAGTACCTATGTGATTGCTTAAAACAACACATTGGATCAGTATTGTACATAGCGGATCAGCATTGTACAGTATAAAACGCCAGACATTTTGTATTGAACTTAGTGCCTCATTTTTGTCAGACAGAATATTACAAAAAATTGTTACGTATCATATTAGCTTGCAGGAACACTTTATGAGAGAGGGCAGTAAATACTTGTGCCGATAATACAACCTGTGATAAAATTAGAAAACGATGTTTCTTACGTGTCCTTTTTATTTTTATAATTTTGTGACAAATAAATATTTTTATTCGTACCTTCGGTAGCTACAGAGGGCGATTCTCGTTTGGTGGGTTTTCATGGTTTTGACAAAATGCAATCACAGAGGCAATTAATCAATATCAGCGCGTGCTCATTTCAACATTCTCATTTTGTCGATTGTATTGGATAATTGTATCATGAGGAGTAGCTTAAAAATATATAACTAGTGGCACTGGGAGCTGAAAACCTCGCGAGTTACCGTCTTAATGTCTTTTGTGAATGTGCCTTTCTTATGAATACAAATGTCAAAGTGACGGATAAAGATAAACGAATGTTAACGGCATTAAATAAAAAATTATTTATAATAATATATATTTTTAATGCCGTTAACATTCGTTTATCTTTATCCGTCACTTTGACATTGAAATGCCAAAAAGAAAACCATATAATTATTCAACCAGTTTACAAGATTTTACGAGAGAGAGAAAGACATACCCGAAACTGAATTGTGAATGTTATTTTCTGGCTGTATACATAAGCTGTTTAAAAATACCCTTTTAATCTCGGATGAAAATCGTTATAAAAATATTTCATACGTGTCAATGGCATGTTGCCTCATTTTTAAGGGTAAAGTCACCTATATTAGAATAATGAATTTATAAAATAAATTATTAACAATTTATTACCTCATGCCACAGAAGGAATGGTAAGTAGTGCATAATTATTTAATCGTACGGCTTTTTTTTGGTAGGCTTTGTAAACGGTTTGACGAATTTTATCGTGTGTCATTGATTTCAACTGAAAAGTCTTTTTTATGTGACTGATATTTCTATTTTTTTTAGAGCGTATTCGTTTCTTCTTTTCAATATTGCCGTTTTAAAGCGTTTTATCATATGAAGTTTACTATTTATTTAAGTACCTGAAAATTAGGAATCATTTTATAACAACGTACATCAATCAAGCATCAAGCATTTTCTTAGAACATCTTCTGTCAGTTATCTGGTTTTGGAAGTATACTGACAAGATATTTAAGGGTTCTTTTTGTGGTTTAAAAGACGAAAACAAGACAATCGCTGTGAACACGTATCCTCAATAACTCTGCCAACCTTACATTTAATTTATTATAAATACATTCTAGGAGTCTGTTGTGACTGCCAGGCAAAGGTATCCAGACCTGCCGATCCTGAGCAGCCCCTGACCAATACTTTAGAAAAGATTCTAAGCTCGTCCCGCCATCACAGGCAAGGTCTGCCTCGTCTCTACTTATTTTCATGAGTTTTCATGTCTTCACTTTTATTTATCGTAACGCCTGTCCGCTGGTCGGAGCGCTTACCCAGCGGCATTCGACATACGTCAGCGATGGCGGGCGGAAATGGCGGCTCTGCCAATATCCGGGGTCGATAGTGTAGCACCCAAAGTAAAAATTTGCTTTTTAATAAGAAACTTGCTAAAATATTGCTTTTGAAGCGAGTTCATTTTGGATTTCACCTTGGAAACAAAAAACTTCCGTTACATATACATACAGTTAAAAAATGCTTGTATTTTATATAGCACATTATTTTTCCTAAACGGGACTTATTTACCTCACTGATCACCGACTGACTGATTTATAAGTTAATTATACGCGATTAAGTCCTGTTAGTAAAAATAATGTGTGAGAATCGTGAAAGTTTATATGGCGCATTATAATTTGAGCCGATTTCGTGATGGTTAACATTCTTTTTATGATCCCAGGGGAGGTGACACTTTTCGAACTCTTCGGGAGTTCTTCTTCACGGTGGGTGTTCGCATTGTCGTTCAAACATACGTGAGTTTAACCTTGGATTTATTATTATTATTATTACTCAGTATTTTAGACGTGTCTCACGAAAGCTTTAATTCCACACTATACCTTATTGAAATAAGCTCCGTCAAGAGAGTTGGCAACATAACTTTTAGAAGACAAGATGTCATAGACAACTACGTACACGAATAAATGGCTTAACGTGCTTTCGAAATTTGCGCTACCCACAAGTTGTGCAAGAAAATGCAAAGAAAATGTCAAAGGTATGATTCCTGAAAGTTACCATTACAGGCACGATACCAGAAAGCATTATACGGGGTGGGCGCAATTTTTATCTAATGTTATGACCTCCAAGTAATGTATCTTGGCACCACGAGATCATAGCACAACGGTCAATGCAGATTTTGGGGTAACATCATGTAATGAGTCATACAATAGTTATTGAATTTTTGTTTTTGAAAGATATTTGTGAGATTTTTATGTGTTTTTGTTTTTTTAAAGTAAAATAGTACTTATGTCACCCCAGGAGAGTAAAAGATACACGTAAACTTAATTTAAAGAAAAAACTTTTTTTTTTTTCAAATAAAACTTCTCGGATATATTTTTGCTCACCAAGCTCAATATAATCTCCTGTTTCATTTTTTGCTCTTGTTACAGGGCCCACCCCGTAGACGTTTAAAAATAATGTGCACATTTATGTAATTTGTATGCTTTCTCTGGTATTAGAATAAAACGCATCAATAATGAAACCTTAGTTGCAAAATGGAGATCCAATTCAAAGACATTCGCAGACACTACGTGATGAAGGTGCACCTATGTCCAAGTCAGGTTGCATTCCCAATATCCCGGTAGCGCCACAATAGCCAGTTAGGCCGTAAAGCAATTTCCATATTGATACCCGGCAATTGGGCTACGCGTGATTCGATGATCGAATCAATGATTTCATGATTGCACACCGATTATGGGAATCAATGAGTAAGCTTTAATGAATACGCGAGCTGCCGTAGGGATTGGTTATGAAGAAAATATCCAGCGGTGAAAATGTTCTAGGTGAGTTGGAATGGAAACTAAAAATATGAACTAAAATGAAGCTTGAAATAAAATAATTTTTGTACTCCTAAATTTAAAATAAAAACTCTTTAGCAAAAAAATTAAACCGCCGAAAAAACACCGAAAATCAAAAAATAATAAAACTTTTTTATTTAGTTTAATAACTAAGTTCTTAAACTATTGTAAGTATACCTAAGTATACATTTTTGTAATTATTTAGAGTTTTTTATTAACCTTAATAACTAAGCTCTTAAATTAATCTAAATGCACCTAAGTAATTTTGAGTCGGCGCCAAACAAGCATCACGTCGTTGCGAGTGGTCGTGCGGAGAGCGCATTTTTTGGAATGTTAATGTTTATCTCTGGAGATTTCACGTTGCATTGTTAATTTCTGTTTGGTGTAACTTGTACTTGTTTGGAGTAATCTTTGTTCATTGATTGTTTGGCGCCGACTCAAAATTACTTAGGTACACTTAGATTAATTTAACAATTTAGTTATTAAGGTTAATTAAAAACTCAAAATAATTACAAAAATGTATACTTAGGTATACTTACAATAGTTTAAGAACTTAGTTATTAAACTAAATAAGAAAGGTTTATTATTTTTAGATTTTCAGTGTTTTTTCGGCGGTTTAATTTTTTGTTCAAAAGTTTTTATTTTTCAATTTTCTGTGGCTTACTTTAGTTAATTACTAGTTACATGCAAAGTTACTTTCAAATTATATTATGCGTAAATTCATTCATCTCATCTGTGTCATGTATGGCATTCTGGGCCTTCCTCAACCTCTTGTTCCTTCTATTTTGCCTTCCAGGATAATGACGTTCATCCCTTCATGTCTCAGTATGTGGCTGATGCATTTGGCTCTACAGCAGATATTATCTGTCTTTTTTCTTTAGCCTTTTCCAACACTTCTTCATTGGTACGCCTTTCTGTCCAGCTGATCTTTAAGCATCTTGTGCCAACACCACATTTCAAAGGCTTCCAGTCGACGTCGGTCTTGTGTTGTGATGTTCCAGCTTTCACATCCATAAAGAGCTGTACTCCAGATGTAGGTTTTTATTAAGTTTTTCCTTATGTTTATATTAATTTTGCTATTATAGACATGCCTATTCGTAGTAAATGCTGTCTTGGCTATTGCAATTCTTGTTTTTATCTCCTTTTCACTTCTACCTTGTTCTTTTATAATACTTCCCAGATGCGTGAATGACTTTACTTGCTCTAATTGTACCGAGTTCAGTGTGATGTTTACTTTGGGAGACTGTGTTTTGTGGGTTACCATGACTTTAGTCTTTTTTTAAGTTAATTTTAAGGTTGTATTTCCAGAAAATTTTGTCAATTTTTCGCATATATTGGACGAGTGCTTCCTCTGTTTCCGCAAAGAGAGCAATATCATCAGCGAAACGTATCCAGTGTACGTGGTTTCCATTGAAGCTTATTCCTTGAGTGCATTCTTTGATTTCCCGCAAAGCTTCCTCTATATATAAATTAAATAACAATGGTGACAGGCTGCAACCTTGTCTCACCCTTTATTTAATTTTCGCAGTTTTTGTTGTCGCCCATTGTCACTTCTGTCTGTTGGTTCTTGTACATTTCTAATATTATTCTCCTGTCTTTCCAGTCTATATTTTTCCGTTTCAAAAGGTCGAAGAGTTGGTTCCATTCAACATTGTCAAAGGCCTTTTCCAGGTCCACGAAGCTGATATATTTGTTTTTATTCAGGTAAAGGCGTCTTTCGATAACGTTACGTATCGCCAGAATAGCTTCTCGGGTTCCTTTGTTTTTCCTGAACCCGTACTGATCTTCGCTAACTTTTGGGTACAGCCGGTTTTGTGTGATTTTCAGGAGGAAATTCATTATAAATCTTTTTTTAAAGTATTCCGAGGTGTGATTTCAAAAAAAATATACTTTTTTAAAAAAAAATTGCTGTTTATTTCAGTAAAAAAAAATTTTCAATGATGATTACTTAACTATTAATCTTAAATGACAAAAGATTTTTTAAGTTAAGGACTTGCGAGACTAAGCTAGCATTATTCTAATAATACGTTGTTGTTCTAGTTTCTCTTACATAACAATTTATTTCTTTAACATATATAATTTTACGGACTTTCTGAGACTCTTGGCTTTCTTATTACTAAGTTCTAGCAGTAACTGTTTGGGGAATTTATTAGAAAGATACATGACAAGTTGCTATGTCTCGATACTTGTATGAGTTTATCAATTTTATCTCTGTACTGCGCTAATATCTCTAAGTCTATTTTGACAAAAATGCTTAGGACTTTACAATGATTAAATAGATTTTCAGTTATGTTTATATTTATGTTTGATTTTTAGGGGAACAATAGTTTTTAACATTTTTATCTGTAGGTTATATATATTGTTTAGATATGTTTTATATGTTCTACCATATGTGGATAATCCGTAGCTTATGACCGAATCAGCTAGTGACAAATATAGTAGCCTTAACGTGTTGTAAGGAACTTTATGCTTAAGTACACACAGTTTTGACAGAACAGATCTCAGTTTTTTACATACATGGTCAACGTGCGGACCCCAGTTAAAGTTTTTATCTATTTTTAATCCAAGGTAGGTATGCTGTTCCACTAATTTTAGTTGTGTACACGTACAATCGGCGTCACTTGGGAGCGTGTGCATACAACCGTGCTCGTGGGCTACGATCTTGGGTGTCTTATCAGACTTTCTATATGGTGAGTGTATATACATTAATTTAGTTTTGCTATAGTTTATAGATAACCCAAGGTCGTGAGCTCATTTGCATAATATATCAAAATCTTTTTGCAACATGGTTCGCGCAACCTCGAGCTCTCCATGCGCTGTTATGAGACAAGTGTCGTCGGCAAATTGGTATACAGAGCTATGCTGGAATATGTTGCACATATCGTTCACATACAGCAGGTACTCGGTGGGGCCCAGGACAGAGCCTTGAGCCATTCCTTGCGTGGTTGGAATTAGATCACTCAGTTCACCGCCTATACTGACCGCGTTAAACCTTTTATTATGATAACTTTTTAGAATTTCCAGCACAGGACCCTGTATACCATTTTCTTGCATTTTTTGATACAACTTAGTATAATTTAGGGTGTCAAACGCTTTACTAAAGTCTATCATTACTACCAGAACATGTTTTTTGTTATCAAGGCGACTGTTGATTTCATCAGCAAATGAATACAGTAGCTGGGATGTAGTTTTATTCTTTTGAAACCCAAATTGCTTCTCATGGAGACCCATTAAGCCATTAAGCCATTACCGGTTAAAAAATTAGTTATTTGATGGCCAATATATTTTTCTATTATTTTATTTATACATGAGAGTAGTGTAATAGGCCTATAATTATTTGTATCGGTGCGGCTACCTTTTTATGTATGGGTCTGATTAGTCCAATTTTCAGTTTATCTGGATACAGTGACTGTCTAAGACTGTCAAAGTAACTAGATTATCGGTAAGTAAACTATATTCACATTACATTGCCGCGTTTGCTTTGAGCGTTTAATCTGACGTTGTGTGTTAAGAGACGATGAATATCAGAACAAGCGATACTGTCGCGCATCGCTTTGAGTTCGTGGTACTTACAAGGGAACTTATCATTCGTCTGTCAAATCTAGCAACTAGTGTTGTAACATATTTCGATGATCGATTTTAATCGATATCGGACAGACAAATGATATTAACCATTTTAAAAACGCCAATTTAGTAGTTATTGATAAAAGCAAAGTTCATAATATGTCCTAATTTTACTCGTCAAAAACTGTCTCTGTCTCTGTCATATGGAAACCGTACCGAAATTCCGTGCATCTGCGAATGGCGCGTGCGGCGGCGGCGTCTTTGAATCGATTTTGCGCGGACAACGGGGAATTCACGTCACTAATTCGCCCTTGTGACGTCACAGTAGGTAGAAAAAAGTGACATGGTTGGTTTTGATACAGATTGAGGTTTAAGTTATCTAGTGTATATCTATATCTGTGGTAGACGAATTCCTTGACGACACAAATTTAGTATTATAAACTAAAATAAAAATAGGACATGATTTTAGGTAATTTTAGATCTCAGACATAAAATTATTGCAACAGAATGCGGTCACTAACTAAAGCTTTTGACATAGATATACTTAATTTATTTGACATACCTATACCCTAAATGTAAATAATCAAGTACCTAGGTTAAGTTTTTGGTTTACTTAAATCTAGAATTAATATTGTAATTGATTGTGTGCCCTTACCGTCATCAATTGACTTATAATTAAAAATGTAACACCTTATTATATATATGCATGACATAACAATTAATAAGTGAATGAAAAAAAAAACAATTGTTAACCTTTTTCAATAAATAAATTCAAACATTAGCTGTAATCATTTTATCATTATATTCTGAATTATTGTGCTCCCTAGAGAACAATCTACTCTGTGAAAACCCTAAATAGGTTTAGTTAAATTGCAAAGCGTTTAATTTTGCGGCTGCAGCTTATTCAGCTGTATGTGATGCATGGCTCCGCCGATAAGGTAATTCGTCCCCGGCCGTCTATTACGCATTACGATAGTCATTTGCATTATGTAAGGGGCTCTTGGGCCCAAAGTTAACGCTTGTTCCTGTAACTATCTTTGGCCTGAGGTTACGTCAAAACGGATTTTATTTATCTTTGAAATGGGTTTGGGTATTATCGAAACAAGTCAAAGTAGACGAACAATCATTTTGTCCAATATTGTGTACGCCAAATATCATCGATGCCCCACAAATAGACGTTTTTGCGGATCTTAGTGTTCGTGGTTTTGGCAGAAAGTTATTAAACTTCAATGATTATTTTAATGAACGACTAAATCTCTAACGAAACATAATGAATAAGTACCCGTCTTTTTTATATTTTTTATTATATATTATTAAATAATTGTAATGTAAATATGTTCCTAAATTGGCTGTAATTAATTTTAACTGACTGGTCTATCTACCTATGACTTATGTTTAGTGTGTAAGCGATTTGGTCTTGTACTGTTATGCTTGCGTATGTCTAAATAAATAAATACATAACTGCGATCATAATTATTTGAGATAAATAACTCATTAAGATAATTAATGCCGACGACCTCCATAGCATAGTTGGTAGTGACCCTGCCTACGAAGCCGGAGGTCCTGGGTTCGAATCCCGGTAAGGGCATTTATTTGTTGCGATGAGCACGAATGTTCGTTCCTGAGTCATGGACGTGTTTTATGTATTTAAATATTTATTTATCTATCGTCGTCTAGTATCCATAGTACAAGCTTTGCTTAGTTTGGGACTAGGTCGATTTGTGTAAGATTGTCCCCAAATATTTATATATTTATTTTTATCTACGGCATGTGCAAAAGGAAAAATAATAATCATTTCTGCCAAGACTATTCTGATGATTCTGTCATGTATTAAGCGCATAAAAATCTAGTCAGAGCCTATGCTCTAGCTCTAGAGCTCTGTTCTGAATGAGCGTAGGTACGCGACAAATATAAAACCGATTTCAATTCAATACGATTTTTTGAATAGATCCAAACGTTCCCGGAAACGGCACATCATTAAGCGCATCTAAGTTGGCAGATAACGCGACGATTCCTTATTCATCATGTAAATTGTTTGAGAGTTTTTAAATCGAAATACACGTCAAATTGCCAACTCGGGAAGTTTCTTTTTTAATTTCTCCTAATACTTTAATGCGACGTTGGGATTAACGTTTTCTGGAGCGGTAAATTAACATGGAAATGTACTTCTTTCGTTTATCTTCCAGTTGGACCGCCATTTTTACTCTCTACTTGTTACTTAGTACTTTCTGGATCCGCTTTAAATGGTGATTGTTTTTTTGTTTAGCATCTAATGAATTTATTTTCATATTTAAAAATGTTTGAATGTTCATTGTGATATTCCCTTTGTCTGATAGATTTGATTAAAACTTTGTAAAATACGTAAAAACTGTAGTCATTATGAGAAACATTTAGGCCATTTTAATTTGTTGCAGAAAGAAAAATAAGGAATGGATTACATCCAACCAGTAAATAAATAATGACATTTCAAAGACTCACAATCAAGTTCAGTACATGAATATCTTATCTCTATACATACGTAGTCATTTTACTACTTCAGTAAATAAAGAATAAATAAAATAAAATATTAAAATACGCAAAAAGTCCAGTCCCAGATTTTATATTTTATTTAGACTTAAACCTAATACGTTACTGCGTTCATGATGGAGTAATAACTTGCGAAGAGAAATCTCTCAATATCTTTAATTAATTCATTCGTTCGTTCGTTCAATCCAGCTGGATTTAGACCGGAATTACATGTATGATTAATTTTAAATCCAGAATACCCTAATAAATTTTATATACTAGTTCATATTGTGGTACTTACAAACTTACATTGATATAATATGAATACATACATAAAGTAGCATAAATCTAACCCAAAAAACTTGACGATAATCAGACAACGTCGTAAAATAATTTAAAAAAGAAGAATAATGGAAAAGCAAAGGAAGGAAGAAATAAATAAATATTAGATTACAGTTTTTTGCAAACAAATGCTCATAGTGTGAACGCAAACAGCGCTGACAGGATAACTTAAACAGCTTAAAAAAACAAAAAAAAACGGTAATGCAAGTTAAGTAACAATAAAAAAGAGGCCCAAAAATTTTCAGGGAAATATTTCCTTTAATCATCCAATTAAAAAGACGCTATGCAAATTGAATTAAATTGAATGAGATATTTAGCTTTGCAGATATAAGCGGATAATATTCCATGTTCATGAACACTGTGTAGTCTTATATGGGTATTAAATCATTTATATTATTTTGTTATTATTGATTCTGCATTATATGTCTTAAACTCGTCCTGTCCTCGAAATTGAAGTTATATCTTTCCAAAGACGGTGGATTTAATGTCCTTTATACAAAACTTTTGTAGTCACACTTGTAATACCGTGCAGGTTATTTCCGAATATAAATTAGATTTAATTTTTGTAGCTTAGTGTGAACAGGGGCATAATGAAATGAGATAAGGAATCATGCCCTTAGCTTAAATGTTGGGGGAAGTTGTTAATCAAAAAGATTATACTTTTGACGGATCTAGCGCGACATTCACGCAGATTGTGGTTTTTAATCATTTACTTCATTCGCGAGTTTGACATGCGTGAAATTTTGGGTAGGTATCTTTTTAAGCGTGTCATTTTTTGTGAAAAAATGCTGTAGGTCTTCTAAAGACATATCATTAGTTTTTGCCGTTTCAATAAACACAATAAAATTTACAGATCAAAAAGAAGACAATGACAAATACCAGAAGTAATCTACTTATACTTAAATCACATTGTATGGAACAGGTCTTTTGTTTTTTTCTCTAATCTATATTTTTGTTTCGAGCCCGTTGTGTCCAACTGTTTGGCAGAAGCTTCCTCTATTTCTATTATTCGTGGTCTTGAGTAATATCTGGCCAGAATCAGTTCAAGCTATGCCACCATCACCGACGACGTCTAACAAGTTTCTGTTTTGGATCGTGGGCTTCCAGGCTGCAGCTTCTTGGCTCATTTCTCTTGCAGATCTGACCAGCTCAGTCCCACTTCTGCTTGGCCGCCTACGGAGCTTAGTCAATTTTTTCAATTTTAAAGTGTTGTACAGATATAATTCATTAACTGTACACCCAATATGCTGCGCGCTGTAACTCGCTGGCAAAACTCGAGTTACGATTTCTGACCTATAATATTTCATAAGAACAAGAAGTAAATATTTACTTAGTTTGATTGATTTAGCAAGCTCCAGCGTTATCCACTAGATTTGTATTACCAAGCTTTGTCTCTTAGGTGAGAGGTGATTAATGGTCACTTCCTTTTCTTCGGATCGTCCATTACGCTAATATTACCCTTTTAGTGCATTTCAGTCATAAAACCCGCTAAACAGGTATTCTCTTGGCTTCATTAAACCACAAACATAAGCCCAATTCCATAAAAGGCTACTAATCACCTGCCAGTGGCCCATACAAATCCAAGACAAACTAATATGACCCTTATGACTCGATAACAAAGTGCAAACATCAAAGAGTAACCAGTTCCATTTTGTAAATCAAACGTTCATTACCATTAGTACATTCCCTGGTCATTCTATTCATGACAGGGGAGAGACCTATTCAGAGCCTTATTTCCATAAAGTCGTAAGTGTTGATAAAATTCTACGAATATGGGGTTTTACTGAGCACCACTAACTAAATGCAGGCCTGGACATCCTGAGGGATATTTATGCTCGATTATATTGATTGCACTTCTTTTCATGCCTAGGTACTCGTACATTTTGCAGCAGGGAATAGTGAATAGATTATATACCAGGGGACTGTCTGATGTTAAAAGATTGCACACAATTCAAGGGTACGAGCTGAGATGCCAAAGCCTCATTTATCATACAAATGTTGTACAATATATTGATATTATGGCGGGTTCAGACCAATCCAACCGTTTTGTTACATATATGAATTATGTAATATTAAATATTTCCTAATGAAGTAATAAATTACTAAATGAATGTTGTATTAAGCAGTAACGCTGCTAACGAAATTATAAATTTTAAATTAAAGGAAAAATTTAAAAATTAAATGCTCCGAGCCGGATTCGAACCGGCGACCACAGGCATTCATGGCCCGTCGCTCCTAACCAACTGAGCTATCGGAACAATCCGTCTCGGCCACTAAATCTTTCAATCAGTTCCTTCCTACAACGCCTTAGGGAGGCGTGTAGCGACAGCTACCAGAAGACTTACGGCCGTATTCATAAACGTACTTCAAGCCTATTTTAACTAAAATGCCGTTAAAGTTCGTTTGTCTTTATCTGTCACCTTGACATTTGTGTGTGTAAGAATGGGACAAGCACATTTTATTTAGCAGAGGCATTTTAAGTTTTATGAATAAGGGCCTTAGGCTTCTTAACGGCACCGACGTCTCAAATTATATTGAGAAATCGTCAGTAACGATGCGCCACCCCATACTAAATTAATTTTGTATTAAGCAGTAACGCTGCTAACGAAATTATAAATTTTAAATTAAAGGAAAAATTTAAAAATGTAATGCTCCGAGCCGGATTCGAACCGGCGACCACAGGCATTCATGGCCCGTCGCTACTAACCAACTGAGCTATCGCAACAATCCGTCTCGGCCACTAAATCAATAGGTCAAATTTTCCAGAACAATATAATTGCTGTTTTACTTAGTGAATAGTCCGACAAACAAATTTTTATGAGATAAGTTTGAACTTTTATTACTTATATTAATGAATATTTTATTAAATACGAAAAGAATTATATAAGTTGTTCTAGCAAAGTAACAGTAAGATGAGATGCCAATATAAGTTGTGAAATTATTTCTAAATAAACCTATAAGTAGCTACGTAAGATGCAGTTGGATCTATAACTTTAAGGTGTTTTAAAGTGAGGTTAGAGTACAGTTTATGGCCTTTAAATCGACTACAGTACAGTTTTTTACATAATATATAATAGATATTCGACGACATATCAACTTGTTAAGCATACCACGTTTCACGCCTAACCATCCAACTCCGCCCCAATCTGAACCCAACCAATAAATAAGTCGAAATAAAATATCTTAGCAAAAACAAATAAGTGTGCACAAAGGCGAGCATTAAGACCCGCCATACATTTTCCATCGAGCCCAATAGACTCGGAGATAAAGTCGCCAGTGAGGCGAAAAGATAGGACCAAGAAATTGTCAAAGAGGCCAGCTAAGGGGAACTAAGCCCCTTCGGACGCCAACGGATTTATTGTTTAAGGTTTTCGAACGGACATAGGCCAGTGTTTCGTTATTGTGACAGTTTTTGATGAAGATTATTATATTTAGGATCTTTCTTGTATTTTATGAGACGGATTTTCTTTTTTGATCATGATCGGTATGTGACTATTATTCACTTCTTTTTTAATCTATTTTTCTCGTTATATTTTGTTTATGGAAATTAGATTGTTTTTCTAGAAACATTCTAGACTAGTATTTTTAGACAATTTTTACTTCATATAATTTTTATTTTTTATGTTTTATAAATTACGCAAAAAAGAATTTGCTGACGATTTGAAAGTGCTTGTTACTAGGCCTACTTGAATAAAGATCATTTTGAGTTTAAGTTTGAGTTTGACTTTTAGTCAATGTGATGAGCAGTTGGTTAATATTACGAACTAATGTCAAACTCATCTATTATATAAAATCGAAAAACCAGAACGGGATAAAACACGAAGGAACGAGCGAGATAGCGCCTTACAAAAAAAAGATCTCCGACGACACGTTTCTCAAAAACAACGCAAGTAACACGACAAATAAATGTTAGAATCAATTTTATGGATATTACCTTAGAATAAGAGCATTAAAGGCTGCTGATTCTGTTGCGTATTTTTTCTACAATCACGTAATGAAATCTCGATAACATTGACAATTTGAAACGTAGGCCATTGTCCGGAAATCTTCGGAAATGTTCGGCTAACGTACGAATCACATTCAGGCAAATTCCATTTTACGTAATTTGATTATATCTGAGACTACATTCCATGTTAGTATAATCGTTATACAATTAATTCGGCTAAAAAAACATACTTTTTATAAATAATAATGATTAAAACTGAACTTTGAAATTGCGGTTAGAGAATTTTACATGAAATGGAACGTACGCGCTTCTGTTCAACCTTCCGTCACTGTCACTGTTTGTTACTTTGAAAATTTGCCTTTAATTATTATTTATCGTTTGTTATCGTGTGCAACAAGTGCTCTGATGTTCGATCGGTCGGATATACTACCGAACACTACCTGTAGTCCACCGTCAAGATTAAATACTGGCCGTGTCTTATCTATACTTGACATTGGCGGAATCATCATGGCTTTGATGGAGCCATATAGCCCCAAAAATTGATTGATTGAAGTGATTGATCGACGGGACCTATTTCGTTATTTACGACGATTATTCGGTTATTTACGACATGCTCGGTAGTAAACTACAAGACCGAGTGAGCAACGTTGCACTAAGGTGCTCGATGTTGGAGATACCTTTAGTTAGGCAGGACACCTTGCCAGGCAGAATGATGGTAAGTGGACCAAAAAGTTGTCAGATTGGTGACCACTTCTAGGTAAAAGGAGCGTCGGCCGTCCTCCAGCTCGATGGGTGGACGATATTAGGAAGATTGCGGGTCACTTCTGGATAAGATTATTAGCTCAGGATACAGACGGGTGGCGTGCTCAAAGAGAGGCCTATGCACAACAGTGGGCGATTACGGGCTGAAAATGATGATGATGGTCATACACAGATTTAGGTACGCATCTTTCCTGTGGACATTATCAAAGTTAAGGGCTACGAAGCCTTATTTTTGGTTGGACTCTTAATCCGCATAAACGGTGTCTCCTCTTCTATATTACTATGTGATAAAAACATTATTTATATGCACATGAGCTCTTAATTTTTGACCACAGGAGAAACGAATTTTGTTTTATGCACTGTGTAATACCCGAATGCTCATATTTCGTGTTTGTAATTTTCCGTGACTACAGAATATCGTCTGACATATGGAAGCCAATCCTGGACATACACAAAGAAAATTAAACATTAAATCTCAACATGCCAACGATCCATGGAAAGAAGTTTATTAAAGTTAAGAAAGCATACATAAAACCAGAAATGAAGTTTTTAGAAAATGTTCAAAAATAACAGATGCACTTCACCAAGCACTGTGCCTTAAGTGGAAATGGGCAGGCTATCGCCACATATAAGGAGAAAAGATGGGCACTAGCAGCAACAATATGGTCGGGGCCGAAAGAAAGATAGACCACGAAGACATTGGACAGACGACATAACCGGACAATAGTAAGTTTGACAGCTAATGACAAGTTTACTATGGTGCGCTGCGGCCAGGCTGCGCCACTGTGATGTGGGCAAGCGTTTACGGCTATAGCTCGCGCTTGGGCTGTTGACGTTGACGAGTACTCTTTGGTGGCCGCAGAGTACAAGAGGTTTTTTTTTAATAGGGGTGTAGACACTTAATAAAATAATCAATAATGTCATATTTGCTCTAAAAAGAATTAAAAATGTAGTCAAATGGAGAAAAAATCAACGCAAGAGGTTAAATAATCACGAAGTTAAGTGTCCAAAATTTTAAGAAGGGGTATGTTCTGCCCCTTTTTCGCAAAACGCAACTTTATATGAAACAATTAACGCTCGCAGTTTGTGACGTCACTAGAAGACGGCAACGTGCTGTGCCCCATCGTGTTCGGCGCCGGCACCGACGCCGAACACGAACGTGTCTGTGTATCTGTGTATCTGTCTGTGGTACCGTAGCTCCCAAACAGATGAACCGATTTCCGTTTAGTTTTTTGTGTCATCTTAGATAATTTTATCACTTAGCCATGTTTCGTGAAAATTTGCAGCCGTTTTTGAGATATTGGACTTTGGTCTAGTTGATGAGGGGATCTGATTAAATTATTTATATCCGATGGATTCGAAATTTAGTAAGTACGGTGTTACTTCAATGATATTGAAAGTATATGTTAATTTAACCATGGCCTGATTAGCCGTTTGAATATCATCACTTTAAAAAGGACAAAATAAAAGTAAAATTAAAGAATTTAAAAACTCCCGACACAAATACTGACGAAAAATATGTGAACTTACATAATAATATATATATATATACATATATATGACGATAATAATTATAAAAGGTTTAGAATATTACTTGTAAGTTTTTAGAGTTTTTTTTGTGTCGGGGGTCTTTATTAAAGTTTCTAATGTTTTGAAGTCAGTTTACAAGTACCCATAGCTTTTATGTATTTACTGTTCGCAAAAGGGAATTACTATCCCAAGATGCATTATCAAACATTATTTAAATCCTCATAAAGTATTGACCCTTTCAAATGCTCCGAAGTTACGTAAAGTCTACACCTGTACGGGAGATAACCATACATTTTCCGCCAAAGCCGAGCTTTATTGAAATTCAGATCGAGAAGTGGACAGCGATAACATACGGATTTAACCTTGTTATTCTTGGGTCTTTTAACGCTTAAGCTGTTTTTTTATTGAGGTTATTTTTGCTACTTGGCGATACTGCTTTAAGCGGGAATTACAAAAAAATATACCTAGATAAAAAATGTATCCATTTTTGTCAGCTCAGACTACACACTTTATGGACGACTTTATCAAGTTAGAATGACGTAATTATATGTAAATAATAATTTTAAAATTTTGGTCTTTATCGACATTTTTAATACAATATAATTGCTCAGCGTTGTTGCACCGGTGTTTTTTAGATGATTAACCTACAGAATGGTGTCAACTTTAAATCCATTTTAAATTCAACCAGTCATTGCATTTTTATGTTCGGATCGCTAGTCTCAAGTTCTATATCCGAGTGTTTCGACGCAATTTTTCCGCTGACAAAAAAGTTGGGTTAAACCTACTTACTAAGTAAAGTTTCTAGTGTGCATGTGTGTTTGTGGGTGTGTGAGTGTGTGTGTGTGTGTGCGGGTGAATGTGTGTGTATGTGCGTGATAGTGAGCGTAATGAGACAACCCGAATTATGATTTCTGACTGTTCATAATTCCAAGATAATAAGAGCGTTTGTATTTTCTTTTTTGCTTCTTGGACGCTGCAATGTCGAAGTTCAATCGCTTTTGCAAATTCGTTATAAATATGCGGAAACAGAAACCTAGGGAATCGCTTTGTCAAGTATTTATATCTATTATATATATCGTCGTTTAGTACCCATAACACAAACTTTACTGAGCTAACTAGGAGACTAGGTCAATTTGTGTACGATTTTCCCCTTATATTTATTATTATATAAAATTACGCATAATATGATTGTTTTTGTCTGTTGTTTCTGTATGGAAGTGATTGTCAGTGCAAACAGTTTCACATATATATGACACAAACAACATACTTACTTATGAATTACGCCAAGATCAGTCAAGCGGTGACATAATATGTTATCTAAAACGACATATTTATTATACGCTATACAGTACGATTACTGTTAGTTAACCACTGACAGATGGATTGCCGTCATTTAATTTTCAACTTTAATTTCATACAGATAAAGCATTTTTCAGAATTCTGTTACCCACATCTACCGATTTAGTAATAACAATTTGATTTGTATAAGATTAAAGTTGAAAATTAAATGAAGGCAATCCATCTGTCAGTGGTTAACTAACAGTAATGCAACGGATATAAACGCAAGGGTATTGTTCGGTGCGTTACTGCTAGAAGGGTAGCATCCTTTCACAGAACGAGTTACCGATAAGAATATTGACAGTAACTCCTAAATCCTGATTTTGACAACCTGTGAGTAATGCGGTTACAAATTATTAATATGTAACATTGTCTCTTAGTATTATTTATTTATTTTAATTATCACGGCTTCAGCAACCATGTACAAGTTGCAGACATTTTCAAAATAAGTACCTATCAGAAAAGTTCTTAAAAAATTCCGGAACCTTCACGAGAAACATTTTTTTCCCGATGAGGATCATACATGAACATATAATTTAGTAACAATCTATTATTCTGTATAAACAACCTATTAAAACAGCTGATATTTTATTGACCTGTAAAGTTCTTGACACGTTTTTAGTGTTTTTAAAATTTAATTTGTTATATAGAGATTTCGCAACATTGGAAACTTCGCGATATAGGCGTCACTAACGTACCCGCTGGTGTCTCAACTTCGCCTGAACTCAAGCCCTGCGCAATCCAGTCCCGCGCACCGACGCACCGGCGCCAATCGCCGTCCCATCAATCCAACGCTTGATCACCTGCAAAAAGTAAAGAAAGATCACCGATAACCCGCCCGGCTAATAAGTTTGCTCGCTCTTGCATGCCGGCATGGAATTGGTCCAATTCCCGTCTCTTTAAATTCAGGATTTTTTTCGGAGCGTTGATTTGAAGCGGGCACGGGTGGGTCGTAGAGGTAATGTTGTTCTTGACGCAATTTAGATTTGTGATACTCTATTTTTTTATTAAACTTTAGGACAGTGTGTTTGTTAAAATGCCCTTCTTTTGAAATAGAGAAGAGAAAATGTACGGTTGCAAAACGATTGTATTTTTGAGAGTCATGCTTGGGTCTAAAAGTAAAATTCCAAATGTTTAACTCTAAGGTGTACACTACCTGATTTTCATTTTTAATGCTATAAATTAAGATTGGTGCCAAGTATTGCAGAAGAGTAGAGCACTGGCACTTAAAATCCTTATCTGAAGATACTTAAGAATCTAATTATAAACAAACTTTTCGTGTAATTTAATGCAACCTTTTCGTGTAATGCAAAGAGAACGAAAAGGTTTTTAGTTTACTATCAAACTGAAATAAAATGTTTGGTCACAACAGAAAATGGGTGCTTTAGTCCAAAAAAGGGGTTTGAACGGAGAACACAGCAAAAACAAAGAAAGGCGCACTGTTCCTACACAGAGAACTTTACTGCTCTGGCATGGCAAATGTAAATGAACCGTTACAACTGGACGCTACCGTAAAAACATAGGTTAACGTTAGAGACGACATGCTTAAAGGTTTTCCCTGTCAAGGTCTTTAAAACACATAAGATAGCATCTTGCCTGGCCAATGAAAATGTTTGGTCACTACATTTGAGATGTATACCTAAATAAGTTGCCCTGGGACGAATTTGAACAAAAAAAATAGCATAGAATAGAATAATTTAATGAAAAAAATTGCTATTTTGCAATGTATAGTAATAGTGTTTTTATATTAGGATTTATATTATCTTAAGCAATTGATTTCGTATCTGTTACAATTGATGCTTGCTGTGTATAACGTAATTTCAGTAAGTACATTTGATAATCCAAAACGTATTGTAACGTGACAATGTTACGCAAAAATATGGTGTCCCCTTATTTCACCCACACACGTATCACCGAATGCATGGTTTCGTTGAATTTTCGTTTTATCGAAATTCTGTTACTCAGAAACTGTTAACTTTTTAGGCACAGTTAAAAGGTATTTGTGTAGAACCCATTAGGTTAGGTTAGGTTTGTGTTATAACATTCCTGAAAAGTTTAATATTTTTGAAAAAAAAACTGTAATGAAAGTTCTGCGAAACATACATCGATGAAACAAAATTGTCCATAAAACAAAGCACCAGAGCTTCAGGCATCAAAATCATGGTCGGTAAGCCCATCAAAGTTTATTTAACCCCAAACCTTCCCCAAGCTCTCCCTTAACACATAATAAAAGCAAAATCGTCAAGCGTAAACTAACACGAGGATTTCATCAGAAAACCTCGTCGGCATAATAATTGAATGAATATTCAGACTTCTTAATCAATGGAGGCATTACCGAGCTCCTGCAGGAGCAGCCACCGGCCTGTGAAATTGGACTCGAAGAGATAAGGACGGGGCGATAGGGTTAACTAGGGGTGTAACAGGGAGGTGGGATCTACTGGCTTTTATAAATCATTTTTCCTGGCACGGCAGAGGTTTAGGACGACCGCGGAGGCGAAAGGATTTGGATTTTATTTAACACTATCGGTATTTTGAAAGGACATGAGAGATTTTGCTTAGTGTGCGGTTCCGACTTGGTAGTATTAAGACGTAAATGCGTCCTATTGTAGACTGACGTGAGAACAATAAATAGTGTTAGTAAACAATTTGCGAGTAAATGCAACCTTATTACTATTATACTGATACCTTTCATTTGTTCCTGCGTGCACGTATCATGCAGCAGGTATTCATGTACAGTCCATCAAACCTGGGGGCCGATTTTTGACTTTCGAGCGCTCGAAAATTAAATAAAAATAAATGCAATTGTAGTGTCATAATCACAGGCACTTACATTCGACCGATAGAATTGAATGCGAGTAGTATACCACACGTTTTTTAATTTTCCATCGTCATTTCAAAATAGCATTTGATATTTTTTGTCAGTTTTCGAGTGAAAGAGTCGAGCGCTCGAAAGTTAAAAATCGGTCCCCTGTCCGTAATCATGCTCAGAATGCTGTTGGAGCTAGCCCGCACTATGCGCACCAGGGACGTAGCTCGCTTGCGCATAGTGGTGTAGGAGCAGTCTACCCGCGCCTCTGCGAGCATCCCTGATGCGCTATAGAATCTGGGCAGCCCCATCAGCATCCTGAACGCATTAGTACAAGTACGTAGGAACGCCATTAGAACGTTGAAATATGCCTTACAATATTTCTAAACAGTTATCGATAGACCTTTGAACGTTATAGTCATGAATTTTATAGCTTTGGTGACAACAGTATTTAAGGTCAACAAAAATTATGACTATTGATATTTATGATTATAAATGATTATATGGCTATCAATTTCTGACTATCCAAATTCGAAACAATAAGTTAATGGGAAACAGAGCGATCCCCTATGTAACACCATAGCGGACCTATTTGGCAATCCGATCTGATTCTGAGTGCTTCGCGCTCACACACCAAAGACTAAGCGTTTGATGATTCTCATACTGGTACGAGTGGGTACGTCAAAAGATCGTTTCAGAATTGGTTAACTGATACCGCATTTATTTTACACGTAGCGGGCAGAAAAGTGCCGTATGTAGCCCGCCTTAGTTGCTGAAACGCTGAATCGCGATTATTTCTCTTTTCGTTTAGTTAATCAATTATTGTAATGTTGTTGGCGTAGACGTGTGGGCGTGGTATTGCTTTGGGTGTGGGAAAGCGCGGCGCGTCGTCTGTTTTAATTTAAAGTTACAGTTTGTCGCTTGAGAGAGAGAGAATATCTCTATGAAATATATAATTATTTAAAAATCAGTTTTAGTTTGAGGAAAACTTAAAATAAAAGCTCAATACATAATATCTCTTGTTGTCAACCCATGCACAGTCAAGGTTTTACGCGAAGGTTTATTATTTTCCATGAAAGAGTTCCATCCTCAGAAGACCCGTTGTTTCCATCATCAGATTAATTTCATCATCATCATATATCAGCCGAGAGCCGTCCACTGCTCGACAGAGGCCTCCTCCAAAGAGTGCCACAATGACTGATCCTGTGCCACCCGCATCCAGCGGACTCCCGCGACTTTTAGGTCATCAGTCCACCTTTGTGGGTCTACCCACGCTACGCCTTCCAGAACGTGGTCGCCACTCGAGAACCTTTCCACCCCCATGGCCGGTTCTACGTGCAATGTTTTGTTGATACTAAATTATAGAAAAGAATACATACTTGCAAAGTTTCAAATAGATACAACAAATTAATGTGGGTGATAATACTGATAATCTTCGAAGATTTATAGATTTGCAAATTTGATTTAGTACATTCATAGATATACAGGTGAAGTTAAATACAGACTTTGAGAAAAGGTGAACATGTAAAATTCAATTCTATGCAGTGATTCTGCTCGAGTATGTGAAAGGACATGGGACGCAAAAATATCTGGATAGATTAAATTTGTGTGTAAAGCAGTTTGGGTAGCACTATAATTTTACTATATTATAGGTATAATTTCGCGCGTAAGATTATAAAACTGACGGTGTTCACAAGTATTTATTTAGTTTTGTGTAACATAATTTTTAAGCATAAATCATCCAGTAAAAAATCTAAAGTGCACGGATTGACAATAAATTCTTCAAGCATTCTAACAGCTTTAGAGTAACCTCAATTTTAACATGAAAAAAAAATACATGGGGTGACATAGAGTACAACCAAAAAACGTGTGCATATAAAGATACCCTGCCAAATACATATACCTAGGGTTTATGACTCGCACTAAAATGTTTTTTTATAGTGAATGTATATGAACTCTATTTTCTTATACAATAGATTCCAAATTAGCTACGAGATAAAATACCACACACAGCGCCTTGTACCTGGCTCGCTGGGAGCAGGTTGTTTTATCTTTTAGTCCATTTTGAATCTATTGAATAAGACGATAGAGTTCATACAATGAACATTTTATGTGGCGCTAACCTTTTACTTGCAAAAAATGGCACGCGTCCGTATTGTTAGACTTGAATGCTATTGTTCTGAAGATAAGAAGCTCATTCCAGTTCAGAAAATCTCAACTATACTCATTGTTCACTGCAACCGCTGCTATGAACAAAAACATAAATATCTTACAGAGAAAATAATGCGAAGCACGGAAGCCTGAAGCAATATAATAACGCAGAGTAAGTTCAAACAAAATATTCATCGGTACAAGATGAAGCTCCCGCACAATCTATCGAGATATAATGGAGCTGTTAAGGACAATATTCCGGGAAACATATTGGATGCAGCCCGGCGAATGTGTAAGCGAGCGAAGACGACTCACTCGGCCGAGGACACAGTGGGCGGAAGGAAGATATTTATAAACTATATTCTTAAAGGAAACTTAGGTGCAGGAAACCGCGTTTTTATAATTTTACTTTATTTTTTTATTTTACTGTATTTATTTATGTTTTTACATGCCTGTATAAAGTAAAATAGTACGAATGTTGTGATTACAGTGGTGGTCGTTTATTATAATTACAAATTACTGTTATTATTATTTTCCCAATACCAACGATTGTCCACATTCTACGTTGGGAAAATGGCGTTACAGTATAAAAAATATAGTAAATAAACAATTGGCAAGCATGTGTCTGCATGATGTTAAAAGAGATTAAAGACTGTTCTAGACAAAAGGAAATAAAACTAGCATTTTATCACGAAGCGGGACTTAATCGCGTAGAATTAACTTATTTATTTAACTAATTTAATTTTCTTATTAAACTTTTAAATTAAAAATAAACTATTTATGTCCCCGATCGTAAGTAAAATTTAATTCTAAAACTCTCCAGAACAATACAACATTTATTTATTGACAGCTTAGTACACGGAAAATAATAATTTATGGTTAAGATTATCCTAGAGCAGAAGGTTCAAACTTATAGCTAGAACAAAAGAATATACGCAGGGGTCATTGACATGACGTCGTATTGACTAACTTTGCTGACGGCGGTAAAAAATTGTAGCAGTAATGAGAGTCAATTTATGAGGGCCGAAATTAAACGAAAACGTAAAGTTGTCTTTTTTATAGCCCTGTGCACTCCGCGCTTTTTCAAGCGATAAATCCGTAGCTACATCTGGCCAGGCGCTCGGTTCAATTTTATTACCATTCTCTCCCGGCGACTTATTTGATTCGCCGTCAAAGCCTTCGGGACGATCTTGGTTACATTATCTTCTTTACACTCCCGGCTTTTCTTACCTTATCTTATCTTCCTATCCTTTGCTGATCAGTCTAGTCTCAGTTGCATCTGAGATGCAGATGCTAAGTGGATCTGTCGAGCGTGCCACGCTTGGAACCCAAAGAGGCAGACTTTTATATTTTTCAATAACTCGGTCTATAGACATTATTGATCGTAAGTACCTATAACAAATACAAAAAGATATCGTATCCATTTGTATTTGGTACCCTTACGATCGACATTTAGATGTGTCACATTTACATTGTAAGTAATATAAATTGTGTAGACGGGGGCCAACCTTACAGGAGGATTGGGAGGAAAAATAGATATCGCCAGATCACGTAACGATTCGACTGTCATATTCCCTTACAAAAAGTAACATTTACATCTAACTGACGCGCGTAGCCGCGTACGTACAATGCGTTACGTAATCGACCTGCAGGTTTCGATTATGAAATTGTATTGTGTTGTGTGAACTTTTCGAAGGCCTCTGACTCGCTTTGAACACACAAATTATTTTCGGTAAACAATTTCACATTCCAATTTTCTGACAGCAGTGATCCATTGTTCCCCAATTGTTGTATTTTACATAACTCTACAAAGTCATCACGATTTTACGATACTGTGCGGAGAGCTTATCGATGTAGCATTTTGTTTTGTTCGACAATAAAACCGGTTTACAGCTCTTACAAAATATAACGCGGGCGCGAACGCGGAGATGGATTCAGTTAGTTTTGGTAGCTATATTTGCTTTTATTTTAATCAATTTTATGCGGACGTTTCAAGAAAATTTCTACATGTCAGCATTTTCTGTTCCTCAGCCCATTTTTTAGGGTTGCGTTCTTTAAAACGTTTGCCAGTCAGGACTCTTTTTTTAAGTCTACGTGGAGGTTACAAGTCAAAATAATATCAAATATTCAGGAAAATACCACACTTTTCAGATAAAGCAAACTAAAAACCTAGAGTAGTTTGTCGATTTAGAATCTCGAAATTTGGCAAGTATCAACCGAAACTATGACGCATAAAAATACTGTTTGAATGTAAGTTTGAAGGGACATCTTGACGCCAGTGAACACCACGCGGCGGGAGCTCACAATACTCGAGACATGCCTTAAAAATAAAGTTCATCGTTCATTACGACCCTCGTGCGCGAGCACATTCAATTATCACAGTGACAGAGCGTGAACGTGTGTTGTCGTAACATTTACAATGTATATAATAGGTGTAAAGGTTATAAAACACCATACGTCGGTAGAATTTTATACAGGTACCAAATTAATGCATTTTTAAAGATATTTCACAAAAAATAATATACTGTTCGTTCTTTCTTTTAAAACTCAAGATACTTTGTTACCTTCTTCTTATCCTTCTGACTTGTTGAATCAGTCAAGTAATTTAACGATTATTTATCATCATCATGATATCAGCCGGAAGACTTCCACGGCTGGACCTAGCGCTCCCCCAAAGAGTGCCACAATAACCACCTGCGCCACCCGCATCCGTGAAGATTATTACTAGTCTTTAAATAAATTAAGATTTTTCATCAATTCATTGGAAGTCCCGATATCGTCTTTAGAGTCCGCTTCTTGCAACTTTGATTTTAAAATATATACAAAGGGAATGTATTTTTGTGTATCGTTCCAGTCAGAATAGCAATAATGTTATGTGCAATATGGGACCCGCGGCGCACAGAAACAGCGTTTACAATGCCTCACAAGTTGAATGAACTTGATTTAGTAAGTAAATTTCGGTCTATAATTCGGGCATTATACCTCCGTCCTACAATGTATCTATTACAATACTCCCAAGATTTACCCAAGGGAGTTAAATAATCTTCATGGTATCCAAAACCGGGTCATGCAATGTTTCAAAGTCAAAAAGTTAAAGTAATCCGCAAGATTTGACAGTTTCATGGCTCTGTCTTTTAAAATTTGAAAGGAAGAGACATTGGTCTGGGAATGTGTCCCCTCAGACATTAATTTCACTGAATTGATTTTACATTAATTTTTACGCTGCTAATTTGTTTTATTTGTGTAGGTATATTAATCCATTATTTAAATACGTATCGAAACTACATCGAGACCGTTGCTCCATGCCCCTAGCTTTCTGGCTGTGAACATTTTAGTGTAGTTTATTATTTAACCACGAACATAAATATGGTTACGTAATTTAAGCGTACGTAAGCGCAGAAAATATTAATATAGGGTATAATAATATATTGTTATGTCATAATTACACTGATACGCTCGGCTTCAGTGTCCTTAACTTGCTGACCTTAATTATTTAAATAGTGTGAAATTTGTTAATGCCTCATCAGAATACGACAGACGCTGAACACGCAACGACAAACCACCGCCATTAAATATGATTTACAGAACAACGTGTCGAGTCAGTCGGTCACCAAGTTGCCAATACGAGTATATTCGTCCGTGCGTCATCCGGCAAACGGTTACATCTTTTTTTTTTTTTGACGGAGTGGAAATGCCCTTATGCATCCCCCCAGCCGGGGAAGCTATAATTGGGGGGTATGTGGGACTCTCGCCCTCCAGCCAACTGTATTTAAACAGAAGGGGGAGGGAGTCTACCCACTAAAACCACTCCGGCGTTTCCATACCTGCCGTTAATGGGGGCGCAGTGGGATCGCGAGCATTTCACCACGACGCCCCCCGAAACGGTTACATCTGACCAAATCGCGTAGAAAACAAAATGCCAATAATGAAGCAGCGAAATCAGTGACTGAGACGAACACTATTATTTAGTTGAGCCCGAGCACGACACGAGCTTGGCACGGTGTATATAATACATCCTTTCTAAACTGGCATGATATTTGCAGAAAATCTTGAGAGACAGATTGGGTAAAAACACGGTTGTGTCATCGTTTGCTTTCCGCCTGCCTCTCTGCAAGCTGGCAGCCTCGGCTGCGTCGACCACTAGACACGAAATTATATCAATTCTCGATATTCACACGCTTAGTCAGGTAAGTACGTATTTATATATTTATTGTGTAAATATGCAAAATTCATCAGACAGGACAAGCCGTATGGTTGTTTGCTACCGTTGTAGTATACAAAAAACTATGCTAAAGATTATTATTCACAAATCTACCGTTTTAGTACAAAGTACGCTGTAAAAGTTATACTTACTGCCATCATTCAGTGACAGACAGAAAAAAACTTACTTATAAACTCCATTGGCTCAGCGACCCAATACGACTTTTGGCATCCGACACGAGTGCGCCATTTTTCATGGTTCTTCTCTATCTCTTGGCTAAGGAGAAAATAGCAATGGCATTTTTTCACAAGTCCTCTGATTCTGTTTACTGTTAGACGGAATTAGGCTGTAATTTTCGAAGAATCAATTACATGAGGTGTACCCTTAGTTCCTTATTGAGTTTACCCCTGCATTTTAGCTTCTCAGTCTGAAAAGATTAAAATGCACATATTTAATTGCCATTCCTCCAGTCACTTAAGCAAATAAAAGGAGCCAATCTCGGAATTAGATATAACATTTATATTTACAGCGTATATGCTGGAACAGTCTGGAACACCTATGTTTTGACTTTATGAAAATTGACTAAAAAGTCTTTTAAAATCTAGTGTACGCGTCGTAAGTTATTTATGATCACAAATATAACGGTCACGAGTTTTCACGATTACCTAAAGATGAATTAGAATGCCAAAATGAAGGTTTCGAGTTTCCAGGCTCTCTCATTCAGAGGTGAAACCCCTATATTACTGGATCAATTTGGAATGTCTGTCGTTTTAGACAAAATCCTGTTACTCAGGCCTTTTTCCCGCTATATCTCCTCTACTGGAGACCGACTTCACTATGCTGAACAAGATCTATGTGAACTACACGGACGAAATAGACGACCAGTTCATTCTGGGCGCACCGGCTTACGGTGTCACGGTTTCAAAGATCGGATACAACTACCCACGGGATGCCGTCGACTATGTGAACAGAGAAGTAAGTTTTTTTTAACTTGATTTTTGTTAAATTCGTGTCATACTTGTGGTTAATCGTTAGCAGTCTGCTTAACTTTGGATAGCCAAAGTTAAGCAGACTGCTAAGAGTCCGCAGTAAGCTCGGCCGAATTTCACTTTCCCATACAAACGTAGTTACGCTCTCATTTTAAAACTACGTGTTGGATTGTGACGAAACTTTGCATATACAATGACATGAAGTATATATATGTCTGTAATTAGTTTATATGGTTCCAGTTTATAAAACAAACGAAATACAGCTAAAACAAGTTTTCTATGAAAAACTTAAATTCGCTGTATTATTTTACTAAGGTATCTGTAAGGTATCTGAAGCTACATAAACTAATTACAGACATAGATATACCTCATGTCAATCCAACACGTAGTTTTAAAATGAGATCGTAACTACGTTTGTATGGAGAATCGAGCTTACTGCGGACTCTTAATGCTCCGTGGTGTTGTGTGATGTTGTTGTTTTCGTATGTTCCGTGACATAGGTCCAAGGAACATACGGTCACCTAAATCGGGGTATGACCCATTTATGACATGTTTACAGTTGAATAAAACTAGCCTAAAATCACCACTATAACTAATTTTACCTTCAATTTTTAACCTAACCTTCAGTTTAATGTTTCTGCTTACACTAGGTATACTTAGACTAAAACCTACATAATTGTTTGCAGTTCAGTAGCAAAACGTACATGCGTATACGAGACGTCTTGGAGTTGAATGATATCGATGCAAATTCTTCTATTTTGCTTGTCAATGGCTTTCATTATAAAGTAAGTACTCATATACAGGTGTTATTAATAAAACAATACGTAGATATACGTACATTATATTATATATTGAAAATAAGAAGCTCTACTAAGGAGCCCTAAGAAGCGGTTTCCAGTAGGACTTTTGTTAAAATTAGAGTGAGCATATAACTGGCCATTTTAATAATATGCCGTGATGTGTAGACAAGTGGGGAAACTATCACATTAACATTACTTATTATGAAGAATATACATCGCTAGAGAAGTGAATAGAATGATGTTTAAGACAAGAGCTTGGCTGTACATTTATGATGAGATGCCTTAATCAATATATAAACCATTTTCTTATTTTTGACACCGGCCGCCCCAGAGCATATATAGCCAATGTGTAAACAGTGCGATACTTATATGACATCGTAAGTTTGCATCGTGCGTGCTTTGATCATTTCGGTACACCAACTTTTCGTGAGATTTTTTTTTTAAGTAACTGAATTTATATTATAGGGCGTTTGGGAAACACTTTTTGAAGAAAAATCTTCGCGAAATAAGCAGTTTCGTAACGGGAACCAGACGCTACACGAGCAAATGATGCAAGCGACAACACAATGCTTATTTTTGGACGACGTAGAAGGAAAATATAAGGTAATGTCATGAAAAGATTTGACTGTACTAAGGACTAGGTGCCGGGTATAATGGAGGCAATGCCCATCTCCAAAGTCCATTTTAAAATAGCATAGATTTTTTGAAATAGCATGAGTAGTTCCGGGGATCACCCCTGCAACAAACTAACAAATACTTTACCTCTTTATAATCTACATATACTAATATGTGTTATAAAGAAGAAAAGTTTGAGAAATTGTAGCTGTGCAAGCTTATAAGTTTGTATGTAATGGGTAATCTCAGGGACTGCATATCCGATTTGCAAAATTCTTTCACCTGCGTGTAGAGAGGACTTTGTGGATGGTTATTATTATTGTATGTAGACGTGTGTAAATGTATATCAATAAGGTATGACCTATCATCAACACATTCGTTTCTGCACGACCTACTATAAGGCGGATGTCACACTGCGCCGCACCTCCGGACGGGGGTGCGGTGCAGTGTGTCGTACCACACGGAATTTATATAAGTACAAACTGAGGTACTTGCATACAACGTGCTCCGCATCTCCGTCCGGAGATGCGGCGCAGTATGACATCCACCATAGGTAACGCCACCAGAGTTGAGGTCACGGTCACGCACACAAAAATATGGCATGTATTGACGGCGGGATTTTGAAATTACTGTTCTTTTTTCGTAGAGATAGCAGATTCATTAGTGATTTTCAAGATAAACCAAAAAGTTTCTTTCAACTATTTACAAAAATACATCGGATAACAAAACAGGAAATAAAATAAGTTTCTTGATCTATTTTATTTACAAATATTTATAGTTGCACTGAAAAAAAACTAGCTGAACTAGTTGAGCTACTTGAGGAATAGCCAAACTGTGCTTAGTAGTAACCAAAGTTATGCTAAATTTATAAAAACTAATTTTGGATACTAGTAGCACTCAGTTTGCCAGTCCCCCGAATTATGTTACTGGTAGCTAAAACTTAGGCTACTGCTAACAATACTTTTTTTCATTGTACCGATTCAAATAGTTTTATTTAAATAAATGGGTTATATGAATAAATAAAGGTCATATATGCGTATAATTATAAAATTAATCGTAAATTATCCAAGAGAATAATAAATTGCCTTGTTTTTATTTACATTCATTTCATGCATTAACTTTGTTTGAAAATGTTTTATTAAATAAATGTATTTTGTAATTTTACGACAAAAATGTAATTTGTAATTGCATTACAAATTACGTTGTGTAATTGTAATTAATAGTTGAAAATGCAATTACTGTTTCCTTGTATTTTAAATTTTCAATTGAAATTATATTTTATAATTGTAATTTTTCATTTGTATACTGGTAAGTGGAAATGCTAAGTAATTCAAAGATTTTAATGTTAGTCAGAAATCAGGAACTGTAGTAAAATTGTGCGGTGTTTACTTCACATCCATCTCATCAAAACCTTCTTTGTTTTAGGCCATTTCATTACATTTATCGCAACCTGGTATGTACATGACCTTAATTTTGCCATACCGGAATTCGAGCATTGTTCATCTTCTGGACACCATGTCGCGAAATCCTAAGTTCCTCCACGATATCGATGGCAGGATGCAATGGAAATTTGTTAAGATGGAGATCCCAAAATTCAAAATAAAGACATGTTTAGATTGGACGCCATATTTGAAACGGGTAATGTTGTTATTTATTCATATTAAGGTTTATATAGAGGATGATCGTGTCATGGACACACTCAAAAGCGCTTGCAGTAAATACTACATGGTATCAGTGGTGGCGCATGAAAGGGACGGACGGTTTGACGTCTTTCTAGTAGGGAGACATATCGGTTGTAACCGTTATTTTTTGAATCGATTAAATGATTCGATTCACGTTCACTTTACAAAAGATTATCGATAGTTGATGATGTCAGTTCATCATCATAAAAATATCAAAAATGCACAACGTTAATATTCAAGTTTTCACTTCTGCCGGCACTCCCGGAGTGCAACCAGGTCTTTTTTTATTTATCATTTATTAAAGGAAAATATATTTTTTTGATGTCAACTTAGATAGATATGAGAATGTCACTTTTTTATCGCTACTTGACTTTAGTAATGCTTTTAACACTGTTGATCTTGATATTATGCTTAGTTTATTACGTTCTCTTAACATATCTCCTGTGGTGATTGATTGGTTTCATAGTTATTTACATGGTCGTCGGCAGCGCATAAAGGTAGACTCTTCCTATTCGTCGTGGTGCAACACGCTGGCTGGCGTCCCGCAAGGTGGCGTGTTGTCTCCTCTTCTTTTTTAAATTTTCATTAATTCCATTACTAGCAACATCGTTTCATCATATCACCTTTATGCCGACGATCTTCAAATTTACTCTCAAGGACCTATTACTGATTTACCTCATGTTATCCACTCCATGAATACGGACTTGGAGAGTATTTCTACCTGGAGTGAACGTTTTGGGCTTAAGGTAAATCCTGCTAAAACCCAGGTCATAATCGTAGGCAGTCCGAAGCTCATTCCTAGGGTTGATTTTATTAACTTACCAGCCGTAATGTTCAATGGTGTTCAAATTCCATATTCGAACCAGGTAAGGAACCTTGGTATCATAATGGATCGTACATTATCTTGGGTACCACAAGTGAGCGAGATCAGCAGGAGGATGTTTGCTTCGATCGGTTCTCTTCGTCGACTTCGTAACTTTTTGCCACTCGCCACTAAAATTGCGCGAGCTCAATCTCTCCTTCTTCCCATTCTAGATTATGCTGATGTGTGCTATCTGGACCTTACTGAGGACCAACTTAACAAACTTGAGCGCCTTCAAAATCTGTCTCTTAGGATCATATTTGGTTTGCGCAAGTATGACCACGTTTCCTCCTTTCATTCTCTGCTCAAGTGGCTTTCGATTCGTCTCCGTCGTGATTCTCACATTCTTGCGTTACTCTACAGCATACTTTTTGTTACCTCTACTCCTCAATATCTCAAAGAGCATTTTAACCGTCTCACTTCCATCAGATCTTCCCAAAAACATCTTCTCGCCCCACCAACTTCATCAACCAAATTTTATAATAGCTCATTTACCTTTAAGGCTGTTCGGTTGTGGAATGCTTTACTGTTGCATGTAAGGTGTGCAAAATCTCTTCCTATTTTCAAAAATCTCTTGAAACAATATTACCTGTCTCTCCCTTAAGTTGCCTTCTATGTATTGTATGTATGTATATTGTATGTATGTATCTATGTATGATTGTATATATGTCTGCGTATTTTTTTTAATTTATTAGGTATGTATTTTAATGTGTCCTGTTTAGTTATATTTTAAAGTTTCCTGTTTACTCATATTTGAAAGAATGATGTGTTAGTATGCTCTTCTTGATGAGTTCCTGCACTACCTGTTTAAAATTCTAATTTAAACGTTTCCTGCTATGCAAAGGTTGTCTGGAAGAGATCGCTTTAAAGCGATAACACCGCCTGTTGTTACCATTATTTATTAAGCAATATATTTTTTTGTAAAATGTTTCTCTCCTGTTGTGGTGCAATAAAGAGTATTTATTATTATTATAGATACATTATTGGGAACTTTTGCCTTAATCCGTTCAGTAGTTTTAGGTACTCACGTAAGTCCGGGCTACCTGAAATTTTAAACGTAAAATTATTTAATGCCAAGAGACGTAGAACTTTCCATTTCCAACCCGAGTGCCCATTTCACAGAGTTTAAGAATAATTTATATTCATTAGCCAAAATTAACTTCTAATATAAAAAAAAAACGCTGTTTTAATATAACATTACTTTATTTTCAGTTCTGTGAGCATTGCAGTTCTAACCTAAGCTAACCTACATTTCTGGTAGCTGTTCGGTTCTATAAGGGTCGTTAGAGGATGAATTAAAAAAAACGCCGTAATTTGTTTTCAAGCTTTTTAACAAACCGTCTATGACCGGAGTTACATATATCTCAATTTAGAAATATCTTGCTCTCAAGCAAAATTATGAGAATGTTATTAATAATGCTACTGCTGACATAATTAAATGGTTAAATTATAACAATCTACAAGTTAATGTTGACAAAACGAAGTACATCAAATTTATTAACAGCAGGGGTAAGAAGGAGAAACTAAATGTAGTACATAATGGAAAGGCTTTAGTAGAACGTGATACAACTACGTTTCTAGGATTTGCTCTTGATGATCGATGTACTTGGAAGATGCATGTGGAAAGTTAATAGATTTGTATATGTTTTATGGAGATTGACACGTATAACTGATATGAAAACCGCTTTAATGGCATATCATGCTTTTGTGGTATCTAATTTAAGGAATGGTATTTTGATTTGTGGATCTTCGTCACATGTGAGTCGAACCCTGATAGCACATAAGCAATGCATTAGAGCAATATGCAACTTACCTCGAAGAACATCTTGTAAATGTTACTTTGTTGTAACTGAAGTTATTAACGGTGAACTCAATTAATATTTACGAGGTTTGTGTATTTGTTAAACGGCACCCCGATATGTTCATCACGAAAAGAGATATAACGCGTTTTAATGCTAGATATCCTAACAAGGCTAGTACTCCCTAATATGCATACAGTCATGAGAAGTAAAAGTTGTTACCCAATGTGCATTAAAATATTTAACTGACTGCCTGATGAGCTTAAAAAACTACCAATCACGACATTAAAAAAAAACTATTCTCTTTTCTGGTTGAAAAGTGTTACTACACACTGAATGACTTTTTATGTAATTATTAATAATTGACTTTTTCATAATTAAAACGACTGTCACAATATTTATTAATTATTGTTATTTTTTTAAATAATAATGTTCTTTTTCTTCATTTTAATATAATTGAAATTTGCATGGCTTTTCAAAGTCTAAATGTGTACGGCTCTATAATGTATCATTGTAACACCATATGTATACCACATTTAATAGCAAATAAATATTTATATTTCTATTTCAATATAAACTTTGAGCTGGAATTTAATCCCCTTAAGGGATGAATTAAAAAAAAACGCTGACTTAATTTTTGAAGTCTTTTACTAAACAGTCTAAAACCGAAGTCACAATTCTCTTACTTTAAAAATTTCTTGCTCTCCATGCAAACATCGAACCCCCTTTGAACCCTGTTAGGGAATGAATAGAAAAAAAACGCTAAATTCAGTTTTGTAGTATTTTTAACAAACCATCAATGACCGGAGTTACATGTCTCACTTTAAAAATCTTACTCACGTTATAAATTATGAGCCCCTATTTAATCGTAATTAAAACTTCGAAATAAGTTTTTATACAAAATTTTAACCTCCATTCAAATTTTAACCGCTCCATACAAAATTTTAACCTCCTTTTAACCTCTTTAGGGGATGAATTTCAAAAAATGCTGAAATAACTTTTTTGTACTCTAATAAGTAATCTTTCTACAAAGTTCTAAAGTCTAGCTAAAAAAAGGGGTAAAAAGGGGTGCATCCCTTTTTACCTCCTTTTTAGGTAGAATTTTCGAAAACGCTGAAATTACTTTTTTGTGTTTTAATAAGTAATCTTTCTACAAAGTTTCAAGTCTAGCTAAAAAAAAATCCCCATACAAACCTTGACGACTGTGTATGACGTCCTTGCAAAACGCTGAAAGTTAATTATTTGTATTTTAATAAGTATTCATTTACACAGTGTTAACTATCTCGATCAAAAAAAAAGTTTGGCCCATACAAACTTTGCACCCCTATTTAACCCCCTCAGGGATGGAATTTCCAAAGATTCCGTCTTATCCCTTGCCTACGTCATAAAAGGTAACTTCTAGTGTCAAGTTTCTAGTCCCAGTAGTTTCTTACGGCTGTGCCTTGATGATCTTTCTGGAAGTCTTCTATTATATATAGAGATCTCGCATAGCTTTTGTGTCCCATTCTACACTGACTACCGTAGAGTGAATTTTTGACAAAAATATGTGAGTATATTCATATACGATATAGAAAGAACATTTCGTTCATCAAGGAAAATCAGTGTTTTAACTGGAGAATATTTTTTTAAATAAACTTTATTGCACAAATAAACAGTACAAAACGCGGGCTTATTGCCTCTAATACACCCTTTAGGCACTGTCTTGTGGCAGTGATTTGGGGGAAATATGTATATATACTTGTATAAATAGTTTAGGTAAGTACACATAGTTTAAGTTAGTTTGTAAGTTTTTGTTATTTTCTTTTCTGTTTTTGCTTTTTTCCATGGTTATTCTTGTAAATAATAGGGCTAAATAAAGAAATAAATCTAATTTTATATCTATGCTTAAGACACGAAGGGACAGGGGAATATTATTTAACGTGATTTTAAGCAGATACTGTTCAATATATACTAAACTAGATTATTCAAACTTAAACAATTAACCGTATTAAATTTATAGGTTGGTCTGAATCTGACAACCAATATGAATAACACAGGCCTTAATGGCATCTTGAAAGATGAAGATGCTGACACCACCGTGTACTTGAGTAAAGCGAAGCAAAAGATATTCATGGAGACCGAAGAGGGCCCCCTCCAGAATAAGTACGGTAAGCATTCAAATTAATACAGGTAGTTCGGTATTGATGGCTGAACCTAACATCTTAGGAGAGATCAAAGCTCACAGACTCCATTGGCTTGGTCACCTGGAGAAAATAAAGGAAGATCGCAGTCAAGACAGCATACCGAGGCCGTACGGAAGGTCGACGTCCTATCGTACGTCCAAGGTACCGCTGGAGCGACATGGTCCAGGCGGATAAGCGCGAGCTGCAAATCTGCAATAGGGGTGTAGACACTAAATAAAATAATCAATAATGTCATATTTTCTCGAAAAAGGATTTTAATGTAGTCAAATGGAGAAAAAAACAACTCAAGATGTTAAATAATCACGAAGTTATAAGTGTCCAAAGTTTTAAGAAGGGGTGTCCCTTTTCCGCAAAACGCAACTTTTAATGAAACGATGGCGCTTGTAGATTGTGACGTTACTAATAGACGGCAACGTGCCGTGCCCCCTCGTGTTCGGCGCCGCCGTCGACGCAACCTGCCGCCCTGTTCTGCGGCAGTCTCGCATATTGTGACGTCACACACTGTTTGCGTTTTGTCTCTAACAAGCAATATTAACGGTTGTAGCTTCGTAATTCTTTGAGATATCTGAATGGGATTTTCTTCAGTAGGCAAATTTTTTGCCTTTTTTTTGGAGTAATAATAACTTTCGAGTCTCCCGTATTGGCAGAACGGGGAAAAATGGCGTACTCTCGTCTCGGAGGCCAAGATTCATTTTGGTATTGATCTATCGCCCTATATAAAGCCGAAGATGTTTGAACCCAAAAATACTGCACTTGTTCTGATGTACGTCATGGTCAGCTCGCTGCACGTAAAAGCAAGTGAGCGAATTTATACACAATTGAAACATAAGTACACATATTTTTAGATTTATTAAGCTTTTGAGACATGTGTTTTGTTGTAACCTGCCATTGTGCACAGTTATTTAGATATGTCTACATACATTAATTTGTTAAAGCGTGCGTAACAAATACGTGTTTTTTTGTATTATATCACATACTCGTAAGACAAAGTTTGCTCTCTCCTCAAATATTTTCTTACTCGAAACTGCAATCCCACGTCATGTTCCACACATAAGTTAGGTAATATCAGTGACAGGTAATATCAACCGTTTAGGAGCTATCAAAAGGGGGATGTTCGTTTAACTTGCACTGTCAAACCTAAGTTAAGGTGGTTCGCTTTGCATACAAAACGTTATTTGACATTCGCAGGCTAACGGCGTGATAATTTTAGAAACTTATTGTATTGAACTTTCATAAATTGGCTTTCCATTTGCGCAAAATTACCCCTTTCCTAGAATGCGTAAATGGAAATCCAATTAATGAAGGTTTGTTACATAATTTTCTTGAAATATCACGCCGTTAGCCTGCGAATGTCAAATAACGTCTTGTATGGAAAGCGAGCCACCTTAAGTTGTATTTAAATCACATCAAATCTAACTGTTTTGTGACGTAAATGTACCTATAAATGTATCTGACTATGATTGTCAGTTTTGTGACGGCGATTGGGCAGTTAATAAGTAACTGTTAGGTAATTAATTAATAAAAATAAAAAAACAGAGGACAATAAAAAGCTCAATAAAGCTTATGTTATGAGTGCTAGACGACGTTGTATGTAATAGATATATACATTTTTTAAATTCAATACATAGAAAACATCCAAGAGCCAATACAAATATTCATGCTCGTCATAAAAATATTTGTATTTACATTGTAGTACCAGCAGCTGGGTTCGATTCCTGGTAAAATCCTGCTCTGCAGAGCTAGTCGATCATGTAACGCTTTACGCGTACGTATTTTTTTGCATGGGAAGTTGATTTGTCCTAACACTCTTTCAAAAATTACCCATTTACCCCTCTGGACCCTCCTTAATGGTTTAATGAAACCCCAAATACTGCTCTTATGTCCACAGTGGGTCTCCAAGAAACCCCGCAAGTGATACCTGAAATGGAGCGCAACCCCCCCGACACGTCCTTTGTCCGGAGGGAAGACTTCACAGTAGACGGGCCGTTTTTCTTCTCCGTCGCGTTAACTGTGGATCCCACGAAGCGGAAACGTAAAAAGAAAACGTTTCAGGTTCTGAACGGCATTTATTACGGGGCAGAGTGATACTAATATCAACATTTAGAAAAAATAATTGATATGAGCTGTACAAGAAAACGTGTCAAAAGTTTTTCAAAATGTAATCCAAATAGAGATTAGTGGAAAAAAATCGTATATAAATTATTTGATACGCTTTCTTGCAAAAACTGTGTCATCTAGGTGTGAACATTTAGATAAAGTGCCAATCAATGAATTAAAGAATAAAATGTATAATTACACAAAAAAATATAATCTATTACTCTACTGTTTCTATTGGTATTTAATACCGGTTAGCCTAGTACCCACAAACTGGTTAGCCAGTATATAAAAAAAACAATAGAAACAGTAAAGTAAACCAAGTCACAACCCGGTGACGCTGCCTACGAAGCTGAAAGTCGTAGGTTCGATACCCGGCGAGGGCAAGTATTTATGTGATAAACGTGTTGTTGGTTTCTGAGTCTTGAATGTTTTCTTTGTATTGAAGTATTTAAATATCTATTGATTAATACAAGCGTACCCTCTCATCCATGAGAGGAGGCCTGTGACGGCATTGGGACATACGTCCTATATACATAGGTTGATTTATTATATTAGAGCTTGCTGTGGGGCTAATGTGATTTGTGAAAGATTGTCCCCTAATATTTGTAGATCACATCAAAATACAAGTAGATCTTACAGCTCCAACAGCCAACTCGAATAGGGTGAAGAAGGGTTAATAGACACACGACACCTAATCATTTCTATTACAACTTAAATTGGTAGAATGGTCTAATAAAGTGACACAAAGGACAATAATGGCTGACTAACGGGCGCGTGGCAAGAGCGTGCCGATTGATAATTACAGAGGGTCGCGAGTGGGCGAGGTTAATCGCAAAAAATAAATTGCATTCATATTTATTAGCTTCATAATTTATAGGGACTTAAAAAATGATTCAGGTCAAACATTCAGCTCTGATAAAAATGCCGGTTTGTATATATACTCATCACCGGCAATAAATTTGACCCAAATTAGAAAAATGATTTAATTATTAAAAACATTATTTAATCTATTCAATTTATAGTTTGAAATCACGAAAAGTTTTTGGGCCAAATTTTCTGGCGGTGTGTTTTACCAACGTTATTTGCACGTGAAAAACGCACGTTGCGTTCATTTTGGCAATAACTTAATTTGAATTTAAACAGCAGGGCCTTGAGGTCGTTAGACCACTGTGTGTATTTTCTGGTCAGGTCGCCACCTCAGAGCGCGGTAATGAAAATACACGTCAGACTATTATCTATTGCTAGTAAATGTGATCTCCTGGGTGTTAAGTCATCGGAGTTGGAGCTTTAACCCATTCTGCCAAGAATTGCTACGCGCTACGCTCGTAGCCGATTCCGTGGTTTTCCCGCTTAGTAGCGTAAAGCGGCGACGGCGTAGGCGCCCGCCGAGCATGTTTCTGGCAGTAAAAGTGTGGTATGTGTAGTGCGATGAATTTTATCGATAAACCATCCAAATTGCATATTTTATACCCGCTTTTACATGTTGAAGGGCGTGTCATGAGTGCACAACGTAATTTAGCCATTGTCTGTCTAATGACTGGTCCTAGAGATGCAAATTAGGTCTCATTTATGTATGTTTATCCTTCCATATATATTTTCTACTCATATATTTTTCTGGGTTCCAACAGAATACCAGTGTTTTAGTTAAATTGCGAGCAAAGCTACGCACTGAGTTGGAGCCTTTTTGTCTTGCTGCAATGCACACAGTATTTTCTGTTGATTTCTGATTGTTTTATGTTATTTGAATGTTCTAAGTTTCGTGTTATCTGTAATTTTTTTCTCTTATTGTAATGTGTGTGTATTTAGAAAACCAATAAATGATTTATCTATCTATCTATCCATTTGAGAACTAACAGACTAGGCAACTAAAATTAACAGTTGTACAGATCACCATCATCCTTCTAGCGTTTTTCCCGGTTGTGCCCTAAAAGAGGCCGACATCCACTTTAACTAACAGTTATACAGATATTTTTCAAAAAACTATTTATTTAAACAAAATAAACAACATCATGTATTATCATCATAATAGCCGAAAGACACCCACTGCTGGATATGCAGAGGGGTATTCACGTAACGTTTCCAACGCGCGTTAGGACAGTCCAACTGCCATTTTTCCATATAAAAGTTGAAATTTAGATCTACCTAACGTACGTACAATGCGTTACGTGATCTACCTGCTGGACTGCATTACGTGGTCCACCTGCTGGACTGCGTTACCTGTTCTACCTGCTGGACTGCGTTACGTGATCTACCTGCTGAACTGCGTTACGTGATCTACCTGCTGGACTGCGTTACGTGTTCTACATGCTGGACTGCGTTACGCGATCTACCTGCTGGACTGCGTTACGTGATCTACCTGCTGGACTGCGTTACGTGTTCTACCTGCTGGACTGCGTTACGCGATCTACCTGCTGGACGGCTGAGCTCCAATGTGCGCCACATTTTGTTTTATTTTCTACTGAAATTGACGCAGTATGTGGTCATGTTTAAAGTTTTGTAACTCTTCAAGTAGAAACTTAATTTTTCACCTTATCACAATGGAGTAAGGTGCAAAAAAGTGTAAACATATTTTTAACGATAACGGTACCTCGTAACACTTCAACTTTGTTGTTTATTTGAAGAAAATATTCTGAACCGTAGTTAGAATTTCACCACCCCCTTTCTTACCGTGGCGAGGGTATCATAAAAGTGTACTAAGGGAGCAGGGTGTGTTGTGGGCGATGGACTAGCAACCTATCACATGGGTACTAGACGACGATAAACATACTTATATAGATAAATAAATACTTAAATACATAGAAAACATCCATGACTCAGGAACAAATATTCGTGCTCATCACACAAATAAATGCCCTTACCGGGATTCGAACCCAGGACCTCTTGCTTTGTACTTGATATTTCCCACACAAGATTAGCAAAACAAGATCGTGAGTGCGCTAGCGGAGCGCCGGGACTCTGCGCTTGTGCACCGTTAGACACAGGTTCATGTCCGTGTAACGCATAGTTAATCTTATTTTATTTGAAATGTGACTGTGGTATACTCAATGGCCAATAATCCAGAAACACATTCTCGGTGTGCTTCGCCAGTATGTGCATTTTTTTTTTTAGATTTGTCCCTTGTATTGCAAGTGTATTTTTAATTTATAAATTAGTAAACATGTTACAATAAAGTAAAAAAAAAATTAAATCACTAACCTAAAATATAAAATGCGCACCCGATTCAGCCCGATTTTATTTGAATAACACACTTTCCTTCACAAAAACTACATGCATAATCGCCACCCTAAAACATCTACTTTGTTATCCTCTGCACTAAATAACAATAATCCCTTGGATATTATTCAGTGGTGCCACTCTATATGCATGGCAATTTAGTCTTTACAATATTCAAATCGCAGTAACAATGAAGGGCAATTATTAAGGCGCTACAACGCTCTGGGCGTTCGTAAATATGCAGATGGGGATATTGTGATTGTTTATTTGAGACATTCGTGTTTTGTTTTAAAAGGCATACATAGAAATAAAACAGTAGGAGTTTTAATGGTGATAAACGATGTCAAGTAGGGATGCGTACCAAAAAGGTAAAAAAGGAACTTATTGTGCGACTTCGTCCGTCTGTCTGTCACAAGGTTAAATATTTCAGTAGTTGTAAACGATCGTAACGCAAATGTATGGAAAATGATTTTTTTTTACATTTATATTAAAAAGCTATGGTAGCCTAGTGGTTCAGGCATGCGGCTGTCAAACGGCGGTCGTGGGTTCGAATCCCGGCTCGTACCAATGAGTTTTTCGGAACTTAAGTACGGAATATCATTTGATATTTCACTTTAGCTTTTCGGTGAAGGAAAAACATCGTGTGTGAACATGCTGAAAAATCATTCGATCATTATCACTACGAGTATCGTCAGCTATAATTTATGGACTATGTTTGTAATTTAATCACCTTCAAATTCCTATTCTATATTCTGAGAGCACCATCTCTTACGTAACTGAAATAAAAAAAATCGGCTCATTGACAAAAAAATATCGCGGAAAATTAACATACATACCGAGTTCTTTCGTCCTGCAAGTTAGTATCAATAGTAGCAATGGCGCTTTACTCATGAAGGCAACTTCTACTATGCGTTTAGATTTTTCCAAAATTAATAGGCGGGTACGAAAGAACTGACGGGGTTATGTTATGATAACGTTTGTACGGAACCCTGGACGTGCGAGTCTGACTTGCACTTGACCGGATATTTTTTTCCCAAAATTGTCTTTTTTAGTATCACGAATTTTTTCTGAGATACTAAAATAGGTTACGGTTTTTAAAACTAAACTTGCTATTCTTTCAAAAAAAGCGTGAAAGGTTAAACTTTCAAGTTCAGCAACTAAATTTTGTATTTTTTAAACATCCATTATTGAGGAAAGCACTAGATTAGATAGATAGACTCTTAGATGGGATGGCAATTGCCAGCTTCCTAGTAATTAAATGTAACTTTCAAGCTCGTCCGTTCAAAACTTACACCTATATTACCTACTCAGTCTACAGTTGCCTACTTCCATGCCGACTGGAACTGAGGAATTGAATACAGATATTTTGATTCAACTCTTCTGAAATGCCTTCATGGTAATGTTTGATGCCAAAAGCTTAGATTCCCTATACACTCCGATTCCCGTCCGATTTCCGTCGTGCATAATTTGCCCAGTAAAACCGGTGAACCCCACAAAAAGGAAAATGATCTCTGAAAAACATGCAAGTTCAAATCATATCATCACACCTGTCCTGTAACACTACGCGTGCTGAAAATACCAACTATCACCCTTGGCATCGGTTAAGGCATCCATTACTTGCGATCTAAATCTTTCTTAATTTTACCACCTCGGCGAGTAATCATGTACTAATAATTAACTTAAGGCACATACAGGGTGAATCCTAAGTCGTGAACAAAAATATATGTGTTTCTTACTGTTTAACTTTAGTTTGAATATGTGGACGTGAGAACAGGCAAAAATATGTAAACGTTGTTTGTTAATTCGTTATTTTATTTTTTTAATTTATTGAGTCTCATAGTGACCCTAATTGCTACGTTAAACTGTCACTTTAAGCTACAGACCAAGTCTTGTTGAATGAGGTATCCATAAGGTTGGTGTTTTTGCTATTTAAATTTGCCTTAAAATACTGCGATAAAAACAAAATTTCTGTTTAGGACTTATGTTTCACCATATATAATTGAATGGAGGTTTACATAAACAACATAACTACATTTTTGTGGATTTTACAGGAAGCGATTTATTTACACAATACCTTCCAATTCCTATGCAGGTATATGGCCATAGAGTTGCACTTGCATATTGGATTCCAATAATAACCATCAAACATGAAAAAAAACTTCGTCACCTTATGCTGTTAATATAAAAATATTAGCAGTAATGCTATTTTTGTGCAAAAATAATTTACATTCTTATAGTAAATAATAATTGAAATTACGTACTTTTTTATTACCAAATGTGTGTGCCATCTAAATTATATGTAAATGTACCTGATAATGTAATTATGATTGTACTATAAGTGCTGCTGAATAATTCCATTTTACAGATAGAAAGGGGTAATTTTGTGTAAATGGGTTCTAATCTAATTAAACAACGTCTACTGCACAGTTGTAGCCCTTCACAGAAGAACATAATCATACCAACAAGTCGAGTTCGTAAACGATGTCACTTCTTATGTTGTTTGTGTAATCATCCTCTTAATTGATATATAATACAAATATTATCCTTTATTTTATTGCAAGTGATAAGCAATACAGATTTTTAACATCGAGGACTTTACAAAAGACATTATTGATTCAAGGCAAAGCTCACTCCCAACAGCCAAGTCTGAGCTGTGAGCCACGGCACCTATAGGCACAGCCCATTAATTCGGCAGGCCAACCCACCGCACCTACATCATGCCTAGCCTAGTCCTCCTACGGTGCGCAGAAAAATCGAGGCCCGCGCGCACTCTGACAGGAGGTCATTTGTTAATTCGTTGAAATATGGTGGCAGGCGACGGCTATTCATTATAAGGCCTGCTCGTTTACGCCACACGTGTGTAGCGTTTGCAGTTTAGGAACGTGAATGGGACGAATTTTTGAGTGATGTTGTTTGTAAAACATAAAGTTTCTGTTTCTGAATGCGGTGGATCTTAAATATACTTATTTTTAGTATTTTTTTAAGAACGTTTTTATTTACTTATTTACTATGTTTTAGTAAGTATAAGCTTTGCTTAGTTTGGGACGAGGTCGATTTATGTAAGACTGTCCCCATTTTTTTATTTATTTTTATTTATACATTATTTATTTATTTGCGCTATAGAGCACGATCAATACTTGTATGCTTCATTTATTTCTATTTTTATTTAGTTTAAGATATATGTGGAAGCCCTATAAACAAGATTGAAGAACAAAGAAAAAGTGCTTAAGCATAGCCCGGGAATGTTTTTTTTTGTTTACCCAGATTCATAAACTTTTTGACTACTACTAAAGCACCAGTTGGTGATCAGTCACGATGTCGTTGTTTATCAGAGCATTTTTCCCGAGGTACAATTTAAATGTGCTAGTTTATTTATATCTCTTCCGTCCTAAGCAAAAAGGCCGCATCTGACTACGAGTCTCAAATCAAATGCGGCCTTTTTGCTAAGGACGGCAGATCTACTCATTAATGACAAATTATCATAGCAACCTATTACTCCAGAATTAATGGGCTGTGCCTATAGGTGCTTCCAGCTCACACTTGGCTGTAGGGATCACTCCTTGCTTGGATCAATAACGTCTTTTGTTAAGACCTCTAGATGTTAATTTTTTTTATTGCTTATTACTTGCAATAAAATAAATTAATTATACGGTTTCAAAAAAACTTATGGTATATATAATGGCGCTTTTTTTTAACGTTATTTTACGATACTTTATTCAAGAATCTAACAAACTTTCCACCCGTAATATATACCTTTAATTATATAGATTGAAATAAAGCACGCATTGTGTTTTTTTTGTATGATATATCTTGAATATTGAATAGAAAATGTAAATAAACCAAAAAAAGATAAAAACATTTATTAATATTTGTTCTGACTTTTCCGAAGCTAGTTAAGCAGTCATTTTTTTGATGCCTGAAATTTTATTGGATTTTTTTCTCTCTCATATCTCTTTTCCAAATTCGTCATTTTTTCTATACAAGTCGGCATTTTATTAACTGGACCGTATACCGTCATAAGTTTAAACTAGCTAAAGAAAACTGCAACGGCCAGATACCTATACTTTTTCATTTGAGCAAAAACATTAAAATTGAGAATTATACGAATTGAAAATTTATACACCTCTGAAACAGCAAAGTGAGAGTTACCATGCCACAGACAAACACACTGATAAAAACACATGCTAGACTAATTTGAATTAAAACTGATTTATTTGCCGACGCTACAGCCAGTGCAACCGCTTGTGCAATTGCTACAACCTACACTCTCTCTCTCTCTCTGCCACATGTCACATGTATATTCTTTCCTTTCCCTCATGGAGTGCAATTTTGTCATCGTATGTAGTTAGGCCTACAGGACGTCCGTAATTATTTTGTTAAAATGGTGGACGTAGTTTTTAACTCTGTGATTTTAATAAAAGTTTCTGTTTAAGTAATGTGTCAGTAGTTTTGTTTTATTAATTTAAAAATATTTTTTGGCGTTGAGGTGGAGACAGAAAAGGATACAAGTCATGCCGATGGTATGATACAAACACGGACGAGATGTACAAACAAGAAATAAACACACGATTGCAACTTCGATGCCAACTTTGAGGGCGGAGGAGACAACACGTACCACTCTTCGGCCAGGAGTCACCTAACGCTACCGTCCCTTTTCAGAATCAGAGTCAGAATGTATTTATTCATTAGGTAGTTGTAGAGTCATAGGTCTTAAAAATAGAATTGCGAATCACTATGTTTTGCCAGGTAGGCGTACGAACAGGTGTATGTTAACTAATATTATTCATTAGCATAGAATTATAACAATAATAATGCATTCGCTGTTTAAACAAAGTAAACTAATTATCAATAAGAATATCCAACAAAATACTCTGTCATAAGTCAGCGTCATTCAAAAATTGATAGACTTTAAAACCTTAAGATTAATAATAATTTCAGTGTTTTCTTAAAATTTGCAGTGTTTAATTCTTTAATAGAATTTGGAATTTTATTATATATTTTTTCTACTCGAGCACTTCTATCAGTCAATTAAATGACTGACAGCGATATCTAAATCAACTTCATTTGAGTTGGGCTCGTAAGATGACTGCTAGCAGTCATCTTATGAATATAAGATAACTGTATACAGAACTAAGAAGAATTTTGACCAATTACGAGGCTCAATTTCCAGAAGACATCAACGCGCAAAAATAAAAGAAGCGGCTGGCTGCACTTCGTTTCAGCAGGTTGATTTGCAATAGATACCAAGTTTGTTTAATAAATTATTATTTCCGTTAACTCATAGAAAAAGTATTGTATGCAATAGTTATATAATTAGCTTTTTAACTCTCGTACCTTAATTAGGCCACTCAGCAAGCTTCGTGGCCTAAACGTGGTACTCGACTGGAAAAGCATACATTATATAACGATTGCATAAACTACTAAAAGGTGCCATTCCTAGTACACTTTTCCGAACTAGCGCTGTTTTACACACTTTATGTCGCATGTCACTTTGGTACTGAGATCTTACAGGGAGCTTTCTTGTGTTAGCAATTTTAGTGTACAAATTAGGATTGCATTTAACAAATGTCAGAACCTTAAGTGATATAAAATGTGGGCTGCAACTATCCATCATTTTCAGGCCACACATGGCTCTTAAGCATCTTTTTTGTGCCTTGAAAATCTTTATCTACTGCCCCAGAAAATAGCCCTTGCAGCGCAAAAGCCCTGTTTTGTTTAGGGGTTAAATATAATGACCACCAAAAAAAAATCGATACCCCAAGCTCTATAACCAAAAAAATATACTGAACACAAAGAAAAATATTATACCATTACAATACTTAGTACTAGCTGTTTTAGTTAACGACTGCACATTAAATTGTATTCAAAGACCAAATTGAGTAAATGATCACCAAATCTTAGTGAGCAAATTAATACAATATTTCTACCTAAATAACCCACTATGATTTCAATAAAACGTATGCATATTACCAAATAAAGTATAATGATGCCAAATTTACAAGTGCTACCAAAATCCGAATCAACGTACCCCACTTCCACGTGGTCTTGCATGTCCTATCCCTAGCGCACGTGAAACGAAGGGCCGACGAAGCGAGTTTCTGGCGGGAACCCGGACGGAGGTCGGGAGACTCAGTCCCAGAAACGAAAGCGGGGCTCCGTCGACTTTAGAAAATTATTTACTGTTTGGGAGAAATAATGATTTACATAGCGTAATTTACTTTACTAGGATAACGAGATGTTAAATATAATATCCCTACTAATATTTTATAAAACTTGGCATGAAGAAAGTTTAAGCCCCACGGAAGGATATACGAGTAGGTTCCTTTATTTTTAGTAATCCAACTTTTGCAGGGAGGACGGGGAATCACAAATGGGCGGAGCCGCGCGTAGAGCTAATCCATGTCCATAGTAATATTATAAATGCGAAAGTGTGCCTGACTGTCTGTCTGTTACCTCTTCACGCTTAAACCGCTGCTGAACCGATTGAGATAAAATGATATGCTAGGTATAGGTATAGGTTGAAGATATCCCGGGGAAGGATATTAGGTAGTTTTATCCCGGAAATCAAATGGGGGGTGAGCCTTTGTATGGAGCTACGATATAAACGAGTTCCACGCAGTAATATTATGAGGCGCAAACCAGGTGCTCTCTGATGAGCTCAGATGCCTAACACAAAAGATCCGTCACGTTAGACCGCATCAGATCGGTGGGAAGAGTAAAGGCGTACTTAATGTATGAATCTGATATCGTTCTGTTGCGTCATGACGCGATACGTCAAGTAAGTATGAATCCGGCTTAACTCGTGACTGTAGCCTCAATTTACACTCTGACGTATGCGGTACAGAGTTTATATTTGATTGACAAACTCCCTGAAACCTTACACAATGTTAACCATCACATATCGAATGGCCAATAAGCCTTATTATACCTAATGGCCAGCACATAGCCAATATACAGCACATAGGCAGGCATTGCGATGCTACGCACGGCAGCCGGTGAATATGGAATGACCCGTGGGCGACTTTATGCTCTGCATATAATACGGCTTTCATTTAACATAATGTTATATGCCGGTAAAGGTTGGTAGTAGGTATGTTAAGTCTTTTTGATTCTGAGTGGATTCACTGCCTGTGGAGTATGTTCCCACGATCAGCCGGCGTATGATGGTTGGCATTTAAGAACAGAAAAAATCCGTACAGTCTGTAATATGGTGATTGACCGATTTGGAGTTTAATAGTAACTTTATAGTTTACTGCAACAAAGACGTAGCTTGTATCAGCGCAGGGGTCTGCTTTGACACCTAATCCCAAGATTTGGCATAGGCACTAGTTTCACAAAAGCGACTGCCTTCCAACTCAGAGGGAAAACTAGACCTTATTGGGATTAGACCGGTTTCCTCACGATGTTTTCCTTTCCCGTAAAGCGAACGGTAAATATTCCGTACATAGACATTTTGAGATTGAGGTATTTATTGATAAAACTATAAACGTCACGCATTGGTTATTACTGTAATGTCACGTAAATGTATTTGTCAATAAATAAATAAATAATTTTACATGTAATTTTACATTATTTAGGTTAGTTACATTTTATATGACTTTTACTATACATTGGTCAGGTCTAGAAATTAATCTACGAGTAAGTTAGTATTATAATTCAATAAAATTACAACTCATACTTAAGTTTATTATTTAACATGTTTAAGTTTTTCATTCCACTTACATATATAAATATTTTTTTCTTTTTTAGTCATCAATCCTCTTCAACATAAATTCATTTATCTGTGCTATCAATTAACATTTTTTTCAGCGGGCGTAGCACGGTTGCCATTTTATCACTTATCGTTGTGGATAAGGCATCCGTCACTCTCGCACTCGCATACTTGTCAGAGCGTGATGGGCGTCTTTACCACAACGATAAGTGATAAAATGGCAACCATGCTACGCCCACAGTTTTTTAGCGAATAAAGTAAGTATATGTAATAGGTTCTGAAAAACTCATTGGCGTACCAATTTGAACCGATCACCGCCGCTTGACAGCCGCATGCCTGAACCACTAGGCTACCGTAGCTTCCACTTAGCTTAGTTGGCGTAGAGCCAGCTGGGTTCAGTCTTTATAAAAGTTTGAAGTTATTTTCTTATATTTGAGATTATACATATTAATGTGACCGACTTTTTATAAAACAACTGTCCTTGGAATTGGAATCTTCTAACTCGGACGGCAGAGTTGCTTTTTACAAGCTTTTATTTAGTTTCACCTGGCCCGTTGTCTGTAATCAAATCTTGCAAGTTAAATTTGACCCACTTCCCGGTGACCGATTGAGCTGAAATTTTGGTTATAAGTATAGTTTGGGTGACAATTCAATATTATGGTATCATCGAGCTGATCTGATGATGGAGACAGAAGGTGGCCATGGGAAATCAGTATTTAACCGACGTAACCCCTTTGAGTTTGGGCTCGTTAGAATCGTCTCAATGAGTAAGTAGTTGATGATGATAATACAGAAAAGTACAATGACGGCTGAGACAAATTATCGGGTTTCTTTTAATATTTCTAGTAATTTTGAATATCAATCAGAATAACACAATACAAGGTAATTTACATTTAGGCACTGTACATTGTCTATTAATACATCTAATCTGGATATTCTGAACCAAGGACTATCAATATCACTTAGCAATTCCAGGATCAGATTCCAATTACACGACCAGATCGAGCTAAGCGGAGTTTTGCGAGTTAAAGACAAACAGACAACTATGCAGACGGCCTGAGATCCATTTAATTAATACAAATTCGCTGCGAGGTGCAGTTTCACTCAAACACATTAGGGGATTTGGGCTTTTTGGAAATGCTCTTGAATTTTAGCTCGATTCGGATTTTAAGGGTGCCCATTAAGGCACATTGTTCTGAACTTCGATCAAAGTCACTGTGATCGAAATTTTGAATTTCGTTAGCGGCCGTTACTGCTTAGTAAACATTTACTGCACATTGTTCTTGTTATTTACTAATCTCGGTGCAGAATGCAATCAACATGGGTCAACGTAAGTAGACTAAACATTGTAAGTAGACTAGTAATTGTAAAGAACTCTAAGGCGGTCTAGTTGTGTCTTCTTTCTTTCTAAATACGCGTGGCTATGACTTGGGACCTACTGTTTCAACTGTAAAATAACTATTATTTCTATAATTTATTAGTTTTTAAACTTGAACTTCGACAGTGTACATTGTATAAAAGTGTTACCACCACCATACCTATACACCCAGACCTAAATCATAATATTTTAACATGCAAGGAGTGGGGTAAATGCGCTAGTTAGCGACCGCAACATCCCCATATCGCAATCAGCTGCATTTTGTTTGATTTGCAACACCTCGTTAACAACCGTTGTCGGCCATTTTGAATCGGGTGATGATATATTTAATTCATGAAGCCTCACTTTGACGATCTCAATGTAAAACTGCTACTGTGAACCGAATTTCAATTTCATTTTTATAAGATATTTTATATCACGATTGTCGGAAACAAGTTCACGGTAATACTGATAGTAAATTATCGCCTATGGACACCTGCAACTCCTGATGAGATAGGTATTTATTAATTTCGGATCCACTGTGCGGACAGAGAGGGACATTTGTCAGACATGTCCCTTACTCCCAATACATCACATCCTCATGAGCTCTGGCGACCTTACTTACCACCAAGAACACACCAATAAACGCTTGCAGAACAAATAGTAATAGTAGTCATTTTCTGTAAGGTGGAAGTTCTACACCAGCCAGGCGGCGCCAAATATGGGCGAAGTGACACTACGTTCCCGATCTTTGGTCGTCTTCTCTCCAATCAATTTGGGTAACGAAGTGAAGTCACTCACTTATCTCTATTTAAGACTATTTGTAGCATTGATTAATTGATTGATTAAAACTTTATTATTCCCACAACATACATGGCATTGATAAAATTCAAAATTTAAACAATAAAGGTAAAAGGATATAATAATAATATACATATAAAGAAAGCATGCAAGAAGTACATTCTAAAGAAGCCATGTGTCGTGGCAGAGAAATGGTGCTGGTTCAGCGTTATGACGTGGCAAGCCACATCGCTGGTATTACGCCAGGACCTTAGATTACAAAATTAAAAATAAACAAAACCGTCAACTTAAAAGAAGAAGAATTATTTAAGTTTGAGTGCGTAAGTCTAAATGTGCATGTGTGTGTCTTTGTGTACACACACACGCACATATAGACATACACACGCGTGTGTGTGTTGTGTGCATAGAGTGAATCATAATAATATACGTAAATTATAATGGTACTTAATTTCATCATCATCATTATCATATCAGCCGAAAGACGTCCACTGCTGGACATAGGCCACAATGACCGGTCCTGCGCCACCCGCATCCAGCGGACTCCCGCGACCTTTACCAGGTCATCAGTCCACCTTGTAGGGGGCGTCTTCCGGTACGTGGTCGCCACTCGAGAACCTTTCCACCCCAACGGACATCGATTCTACGTGCAATATGCCCCGCCCCAGTGGTCGGGGCATATTGCACGTAGAATTAAGTGGCAGTACTTAAGTACTTAATTTGGCTGGGTGCAAAGCATGATAATTGATCTATTAATATTGAGAGGGATAATAATGCGGAAGTTTCTGTTTATATGGCTCATTCATCACATTTTTTTGGTTATCATGTAAATGTAGTCGGTACTTGAGTTTGAATGCTGGCTTGCTTATTAGTTCACGTATCGGTGGAAGAATAATATTCCAGCATTTCGTTAATCAATACTGAAAGCTCCCTCTAAATGCAGCCGTCCGGTGTCGGGGCACTTGCTACACAATGGCTCGTGAAGCTCTAATCCCGTGATTATTCCTACCTTCTGAGGACCATCGCAGTTTCTTGAACAGATTCGATGGGGTTTTGGTCCGTATAGTGTCCAAGAGCAGACATGCAAACATAAGCTCTTGTCGAGCAGCCATCTTCAACATATTCGCGTTGTTTAAAAGAACAACCCGGCCTTACTCTCGTTTTTCAGTTACGTATACACTATACATCTATGCATGTAATTAAAAAAAAAAAAAAAACAAGAGCAACACCCAAACACCGCCATCAAAAAGACCTGCATTAAAATTCAAAACCCGTAGAATTAAAACAAAATAAAACACTTCCCAACGGAATTAACAACTCGTTGATAAACTGTTAACCGTTGCAACGCTTACGTGATGCAGCTGCTAATATCGTTATATCGTTGTCGTTATTTCGTTACGTCGGTATTCGACTCACGTCGCTTGCTCAAAAAGCGAGCACCGCTCCAATTATAATTTGTACGTCGAATGAGTCCAGTTGTGTTCGGTTTATTCAAATGGAACGTGTTAGTGGTAATTGATTAATGAAATTGCGGTTAAAAGTATTGCTGTGACGAGGTGTCCAAGTGACGTCCTTCAATTGACAACATGTGTTTCTAAGGCTACATTTTTATTAGTGATCTGTATTTTGATTAAATAGAGGAGCACATTATAGTTTTAATGCCTGTCACAGACTGGCGCGGTCTGTGGTGGTGGTTTAATAGTAAATCAGAATAACTATCAAGTTTATTAGTGAACGCCACCGCAGGCCGCGCCAGTGTGTTTCAGGCTTCAATCTTTTCTGCCATTAGTATTTGATCACTAAAAAAATATATATCTGGTTCGTGTAGCTTAAACAGTTTTTACACTATCATTTCATATATCAAAGGCAAAACGCTTTCGATTCCTATATACATTCCCAGCGGGCGTAGCACGGCTGCCATTTTATCACTTATCGTTGTGGATAAGGCATCCGTCACTCTCGCACTCGCATACTTGTCAGAGCGTGATGGGCGTCTTTACCACAACGATAAGTGATGAAATGGCAACCATGCTACGCCCACAGGCCCCGTATCCTGGTCGGCCTTATCACGCAATAAGTGACAAGATAGAGCGTCAGTCTCGTTCTATCTAACGGTGTCAGCCAGTGACGGACGCTCTATCTTGTCACTTATTACGTGATAAGGCCGATGATGATACGGGGTCAGGTGTCAAAATCACAAAAAATTGAAAACTTATGGTTTTTTTATGAAGTTCATGTTATGAACTGCCAGTTTCACGTCGTATATCGATAACATTCTAAATTATTTAATTAATTAAAAAGTTCCGCGAAACATATGACGATTCCCACGCGGCTCGCCCCAGCTTTAACTTAAAGCCAGTATTATGATAATGCCAATCCCAGACTAGTGTAACTCACACCCTATTTGTTTGTTTGTTTGTTACTAACGCGTGGGGTGAACTGACAAAAAGAGGATTAAGATTTTTTATGGAATTGGTATGAAGTTTGATGGTATAAAAATGCCTTTAACAGTAAACCTATAGGTATAGATGCCAGTTTACCCGTGTTAACCTTTTATATGCCTTGTTCTGTATCCGTCAAGAATGGTTTGAAAAGTGCCTCTAAACCTTCGAGGACATTCTTGACATTGGCATATTTGGCATACCAAGGGTTACTGCCCGTTCAGGGCATTTTATAACAGTTCGCGAATATGCCCACATGTTGGTACGATTTTTGATGAAGTTCGCATGAAAATCCATCTTTTTAAGGCGACATTCGTAGGCTACACTCCCGAAATACGGAGTGGCCTGACACGGATGTGTTGAAATTATTCATACTTGGTCAGCTCAAAACTCATAGAAATGAGTTAATAATGGATGTAATGTTAGCTGTCAGAAAGACTAGCAAAAAAAAATAGTGCCCTGTGACTCTCCTCCATCTTCTTCTTCTCGACTAACTCAACGGCCATTTTGGCAGATTATGAAAAATATGCAATTGCTAAAATATGCTGTGTGAGCTAGAACTAACAATTCTGTGTTTATTCCAAAAAAAGATTTAATTTCTGAAGAGTGAACCGACAACACACATAATTAACTAACCTGCTCACAAAATTTCACGAGTATCGTTTGAGAAATTCGACCTTCAGAAGGAGAAGGTGGACATCAGAAAGAATTTTGGCCCAAGCTCCAGCAGAGAACTTCATGCCCCTCGCTCTCTCGTTCATTAAAAGTGGAATAGACCAGGCTTAAAATTCTCCTCATTTGCCGCATGTAGCAAAGCAAACTAGCGTTTCCCAAAAACGAAACCCCACGGAGCTGCAACTCAATCGGCCCACACAAACAGTCGGGGTAAACAGGGCGACTGAAACTTAGATTGCGTGCATATAATGGCAGTAGCATTGTGACTTGGGATTAACAGACGCCTTATTCTGGTTATGCATGTGTCACACGCTTGGAGAGGGGCTCGTTTGTGGGAAATTACAATTGCGGTACTATACTGTTAGTTGGTTACTCTCCAGATTTTTGCCTGCGTCTCCTCTCCATATAAAATTTCCGTACAGCGACGCATTAATTAGACACATGCGCAGTCACAAAAATGAGAGAATGACCGCGGTAGACCGGTTTAAATTATTATGTATTGTATTAAAAATGTAGGCAGGGTTAAAGTGTGTTGCGGGCGATGAGCTAGCAATCTATCACTAAATATATTACATTTAGTCGATCTTTTATTACATTTATGCTCAAAGTAGCACTGAAACATTTAATGTGGGAACATTTAATTTTGGGAATAAAGGCGCGAATCTGCGTATGTATGTATTAAAAAGGTTTATATTTGCAGGACGCTATTAAAGAATAGTAAGATTATTCTTCATACGATAAAAATAATCATTGATTAGGCTTCATAGACCTGCATCCTGGTACTCCCTTACGGCACTGGTCCCACCGCCGGCTAGTAAGCTAGAAAAGTTGGGCGAGTAGCATTACATTGCGGATCTGTAAGGGTCGATTGATCACACTGTGCCTGGTCAGCACGCAATGAACCGTTACTCGTCCAACTTTTCTAGCTTACTAGCCGGCGGTGGGACCAGTGCCTACTGGATACTAGTTAATTTCGGTTATAGTATTTTCTCCGATTTGTATTTTGTATAAGTCATACTGCAAATTAAGGTACTTGCGCACGACGACACGACCTTTCCAAAACTTTGTCGTCTGCATCTCAATCAACTTTCCGGTGCTTTTTCAGGAAACTATACTTGACACTGTAAAATAAAAAGAAAGTACCGCAGGCTCGTTTTAACTGTGACCGTTTTCCCGAACTAAAAAGGTTCTCTTATCAATTTTCTATATCGAGAGATGAGCTCCCATAACGATGGCAATACGGGGTTCTATTTCCTCCCCTCACACCTTGAAATATTCAAGCTACATGAGACAAGCGGTTTTAATATTAAGTTAAGCAACATTACACAATTGCGAAGGTAAGTCTACAAGTACCAACAATGTTTTCTGGGACACTTGCCTCGATAGTATTTTTTTATGTTTAGTGTAGTTATTATGATTTTTATATATTTTCGTTCTTCATGTTTTAATAAATATTTAATCACTATAGTAAAAATACATAAGAAAATATATTTCTTGTATATTTGCATACATTTGTATTTCACTCAAATTCTCCAGATAAAATTTTAGTATGCGTAACCGACAGACGAAAATAGTTTTTGATTTATTTTTATAAAAAAATAACACCAGCGATGATTGGATTGGATTCCGGGTAGCCAAACCCAGTTAGGATCGCGGGTTTTAATCCCCTACAAAGTGTAATATTTTAAAATAGCTCTTTTAATTTAATATATTCTGATGTTTGTAACCATTTTGATCACGCTTTAACGACTAACTAGAATAAGATTAAATTAAGCATGTAGTCATTAAAAAGTATTTTCTTTTTATCGAGGTTAATTTTATTATAAATAACCTCCACAAAAACAAAATACTTTTTATCGCGATATAATCTTTCAAAGCGATGCAATAGGTGATGAATGTTGATATGAACTCGCTGACAAATGCTGGTATTTTATAAAACAATCCAAGCTTTATAGATACCGTTTGGTCTTACCGCTTCATCTCATGAACGACACCTCACCTTAAGACGGTCATTTGGCCGTAATAATCGCCGTGTGGACTTGAAAGAAGCTCGCCCCCATTATCTGGCCCGTAATTGGACGGCTCAAAAAGATGTTCACATCTGAACCTCTTTATTCTCAGGCTCCGATGGCCGGGAACAGACGCACGCTCAATTATGGCGTGTTCCTTGCGGATTAACGGTATTGTTAAAGACACAAGAATATCTTTTGCGTCCTTTTGTTTGAGATTTTAAGTAAGTAAAGTAATATCTGTCATGAGAGATTACTTGGGCTTGACTTTCATTTTGCCTACAAGAAAGCCAGTATTATTCTTTCACGCTTCATTTGTTTTAACAAATGAAGCGTGAAAGAGTAAGCATAAGGTTTACCTTATGCTATGAAAGTTGTCAGTTGTATTGGTAATCGAAAGAGCGAGTGAAGCGAATGAAGTTCTATGCTTCAGCTTGGACCGTAAATCGTTTCTGTCCGGTGTCTGTCCCGCTGTTCTCGTTTACAGGTCGCATTTGTCAACCGATTCTCGGAAATTTTTTGAGCAGTTTCGTTGATTAAAATTATATCGTTTTTTTGTCGAGTTGCTTTTTTGTTTTTTTTTTAAGTAAGTACATGCTTGCGATGTCTACACCTTACAGAGCCACTATAGTGAGTGCATTCCTATTTGCGTTATGTGACAGCTGTCATAAGGCTAATAGGAATGCCCTCACTATATAAGTATTAAGATAATTTTTAACTACTTACATAAGTTTTTTTTATAGCATTCCTCATGCTATATCACTTCAAGTATCGGCTAGTATTAGAAATTAAAACTAGTGTACAATATGCAGATGAAAAAAATATTGTATGGTATCAACAAATTCTCATGGCATAACCAATCAACCCTTTATGGCGCAATTACATTGATTTATTTTGCGTATCTCCTGAGTCAAACAGTTAACTATGTAATGTAATCAGAATCCTGATTCAAATCCGAGTAATTGTTATTAAGGCCATTATATATTATATCTGTATATTTATCGCCTTTTCCAAGACTATACCTATACGAAAAAATATTTATTGTCGTTTTTATTCACTCGCAATTTACCCGGAAACTGTTCCCCAAATCAGCTTAGCGAGCTAATCAGTCCCTCCGACAAGTTTATTCACGCGCGATAACCAGTCGCGCTGACCTCGCCCGAGGGACAGTCCCCTCGACAACGGGGTAAGAATTGAAATAAAGGCACTATTGTGACCTTTTTGTGTATTTAGTGACTTTTTCCATGGGAATTTTGAGTGGTAATGGTAATACGTGGGTACAGATTTACACACATACATTTCTAATTGTGTTGTTCATACTTAAAGCATTGCATCGTCTATGCGAACAAATTCAACTAGTAGTCAGCTTGTGAAATTAATTCCTGAGATACATTTGATTTAAAGTTACCTTTTATGCAAGTTCTCAAGGGCCCATGAAACTAACTATATTGACGCGGTAGAAGATAAATATATGGGTATACATTTACCGATCCATAAAATTTCCGGGTTCATATATTCAACAATAATTATAATGTGTGGCTTGGTAAAGACTCCGCCGAGACCTCCGCCGTCAACATAAACCAAAAGATAACACATTAAGAATTTTGCAGATATAAACGGAATATTAACGTCAAAAAGAAAATGCTTAGTAACTATCTGAAACAACTTTATCACGTGAAAAGATTTTGTTCAGCGGTTAATTACAAATAGGTAAATAATTATTGAACGCATTGTAATGTTTATATCAATCACATCATTAGGGACGAAATAAAACTTATAATGCGCATGATTTCATGGTTGATTTTTACCACAAATTTTTATTACTGAAATTTTACTAGTAATCATTACTATGTCTTCATTAAACTATTACAATCCTACCTGATTTAACTCCACTGCCTTATTTGCCTAATACATTTGTCAATCCATCTGTGTCTTAAAGCAGGCAATCACCAAGTTGAAAATAGTGGCGGGATTAAAGTTAGCACCGCCGCGGGCGTGGCTTGATTGTGGCAACTTCTTGATTACGGCTGCGTGCTCGTGTGATGTCGCGTACTAGTTACCAACTGACTTCAAAAAGACATGCAAACATACATAATACTCATGACTTTGTCCCATCAACATATCTTCCATCACATCAAGTAGGTTGAGATCAAAGCATGTCCAATACTACGATTCAAACACAGATTATTGTAGATATTACGTAAAATGCGCCACGCGTCGCCGTCTTTACGTGTTATTGTGTTATATAAGTTTTTTTATATTAACATGTATGCTAGTGTTTGAGATGCTGTAAGGCCTAATGCAAATAATTAAAATGAGTTAGAAATAAAAGCATTTCTTTTTCACAAATTTGCACAAACTCAACTTCACAACTGCAATTTACCACATCCTTTATTCTTCACTGTCCTCATTTGAAAGCGTTTCTGCCTATTCACAACTCTTTACAATCAATTATAATATGCTCGTTTCCGTGGCTCTGTTTTGACCTCCAAGACTCACAAAGCCTGTCTCAAAAAACAATTTTTTCGAAGAACTGAATCGACCAAAATGTCACTATACCTATCTACTTATCGTTGGAAGTTGTCACAAGTGTCGATATCAGCATAGGAAAATAAATGTGTCATAAAAGGATACATATGGTTCGCGAGCCTCTTTTAAGGAGACATTACCAAAGTTGAGAGCTATTAAGGCAAACTTTTTTGTAGACTCATAATTCACATAAGCGATTCTTATACAAACGTAGTTGCCACTTGAGAACCTTTCCGCCCCAACGGCCATCGGTTCTACGTGCTATGTACCCCGCTCACTGCCATAAGTTTTGCGATTCGGAGGGCTATATCGGTTGCCTTGGTTCTGCTGCGGATAGCCTCATTTCTGATGCGATCACGCAGATAAACTCCCAACATGGCCCTCTCCATTGCCCTTTGGGTGACTGAGCCTTCTTATGAGGCCCATAGTAAGCGACCACGTTTCAGTGCCATATGCCATCACTGGCAACACACACTGGTCAAAGACTCTCGTCTTGAGACATTGCGGAAATATGGACGAAAAGATGGGCCGTAGCATCCCGAACGCTGCCCAGCCGAGTCGGATTCGACGATTGACCTCTTTCTCGAAGTTGGACCTACCTAACTGGATAGTCTGTCCTAGGTATAAATAATCGTCTACAACTTCGAGCGTAAGGTTAGCGTAGCTTAGGTAAATAAGCAATTTTCTTTGGCTTTTTGTAATTACGAACCTGGGTAGGTAGACTCCGAAATTCCAGTATCTTGCCACGATCGATGTCTAGCAAATAATTCAGTGAAAACTTCAAGACAGCAGCTTATGGTAATTTGAGCTGCTTGAGCATTCAAATCCCGTAGACCGTCCCATCGGCTGCAAATGTAGGTATTATAGCTCAGATTTTGAATTTGTAATGCTAAGTGAATTGTGTTGATTCTACTCGCGAAATTTGATAGTCATCGGGAAAGTCCAACTGTCAACAGATCACGAAAGTGTCAGCTCAATAAATAAGTTGCGATGTTGTTAATATAATACATAGCTATTGAATCACAGCAAAATTGCATTTGAAATATATACTTACCGTCTATTCTGATTACAACCAAGTTTAACTTTTACAATAATATGTACCTCGCCTTTTACTATAAAGTTTATTTAACCTTAACTGTATGTATTTTCTAATGGACATTATTTTGAATTGAATGACGATACCTAACGGGTATTTGTTTTTCTAATTGCTTGTTATTCAGTATTTTTTTTGTTGACATGTGTTAATATTATTATAATTATGTTCTTTGTTTGACGATCATGATATAAATTATTATAGTTTTGATGTGGACATGCGAATTTATACTGTAATTTCTTATCATGAATAAATTATCTTATCGTATCTTATGTCTTATCAAGCTCATTTATATCTCGCTCTACATACAGCGAAATTTCGCTGTAGATTTTAATGTAACTCCTGGCGTAACATGACAAAACTAAGCAATCGGAAAAATCAAACATTCAATTTTACCTTTCGAATTGTGGCAATTGAAAGAGAATGAGTATAGTCGCCAAGCCAATTAGCAACACAGAATGTGCGTTAGCGAGCCGTCACACTTTTTGTGCATACCTTTTGTTTGACAGTGCACCTGACGGACGGGTCTGATCGACGAACGGTCGTACGGTCGCGTTCTCGAATTTAGAACCCTTTTCACAAAAATATTACATGTATTCCTATACAATTTGACGGGATTGTCAACCTAAAGTAGGTCCCAAATTAAAGTTTGTGACTGTACATACCTTCTCTGTGTAAAAATACAAAATGTGCGAATGATTTTATAACTAAGGTATTCTAAGCGCTCTAAGTAACTACTCTATTATAATCTTTTTTTTGCTCTGCAGGTTGATGTTGTGTGTTTGGCAGGTGATCTGTCGGGTGGTGGATGGTACCGTAAATATCATCATCATCATATCAGCCGAATGACGTCCACTGCTCCCCCTAAGAGTGCCAATGTGACCAAACCTGCGCCACCCACATCCAGCGGAAACCAACCTTTACCAGGTCATCAATCCAGCTTGTGTGGGCCTACCCACGCCGCGCCTTCCATTACGTGGCCGCCAATCGAGAACTTTCCACCCCAGCGGCCATCGGTTCTACATGCAGTGTGCCCCGGCCACTGCCAATTAAGTTTAGCGATTCGGAGGGCTATATCGTCTACCTTGGTGCAACTGCGGAAAGCCTCATTTCTAATGCGATCACGCAAAGACATAGCCCTCTCCATTGGCCTTTGGGTGAGTTTGAGCTCTCTTATGAGGCCCACAGTAAGCGACCACGTTTCGTTCATATATATATATATATATATATATATATATATATATATATATATATGTTATATTATAAAGAGGAAAGATTTAATTGTTTGTAAACAAGTCTGTATTGAATAGGCTCCGAAACTACTGGACCGATTTGTAAAATTATTTTACCATTAGAAGCGTACATTATCCCTGATGAACATAGGCTACTTTTTACCGCGGGGGTTCATTGCTTTCTGTTTTACAAAAAATAAAATATCGTCATCATCTTCATCGTAAATATTAATCGCGTATATTTTACTTATTTATATACCTCTCTGAGGTTCACGACGTTTTGGATGTTTTCCATATCACATCCACGGTCACGGGACAACTGGCTTCAGCAGGATATCGACGGGTTTTCCTAACTACCCTCACTTGGTTTTTATTTATCAGTTGGACACTAACCAGTAGCCCCGTTTAGATAAAATAATATGTGAGTATTGTGAAAGTTTAAATCACCTTTGCGCCTGGAATGAAATGGGCGGTTTATTTGACTAAGTTTGTTTTTATTGACATGTAAACTTTCCATTAATGAATTAATAAATATGTCAATTTTTCCTTCGCACTAATATTTTAAAGCACGGCATTCCTTTCTCTTACCTGTCAGCAAAATAAACAGATTGAGTAAAAGGAACAGGGTTCGTGTTTGTGATTATCGATGTTAAACGCAGTAAACTTATTTCTGTGGTAAACGCATTTCTTGCATGACTATACATATATAAACTATGTGAAACGGTTTGTATCAATTAATGTTCAGTGACAATTTTTTTTTACAAAGTACCTGCCTCAGAAACACAAAAACATTCTTCAGCCCCATAAATCCACAGATAAATTTATCCCTGTACGTAAAACCCCGCAGCGAAGTAGGTCGTTTTAAAATTGTATCCAACAGCTAATTTCGCGGCACGTCGTCCTAATTTATGTCACCGATTGCGTATCTGCTACTCCGACGTGAGACGAGAAGAAAAAAATTGCATTTGTGGAATGAGGTCATGTGGAACAGCGTCATTAAACTCACATTTTCACTAAAATCAAGATTTTTATTTTTGGCGAAGGAGAACATCGTGAGGAAACCGGTCTAAACCCAATAAGGTCTAGTTTTCCCTCTGGGTTGGCAGGCCAGGTGGCAGTCGCTTTCGTAAAACTAGTGATTTTAGGTGCCAAAGCGAACCCCGGGCTCGTTTAGATTACAACCGGGAATAAACGCTATAGTAGGATATTATAAAAAACAAGAAATATATTAATAATATTAAATAATAATAAAGCCTGTTATCCCATGTTTCCTTTGAGTATAACTTTAATATTAATGTTCGAGTCTAATATAAGTTAATGGTACCTATATTGTTTTGTTTATATTAACGCCAGCATGGTTAGTAGTTTTCAATTTATGGTTGAAATATGGACCCCTTTTTGATAAAGGCCTCCTTCAGCTTGTTCCACTGTTTCCTGTCTTTGACTACATTAAAAAAAACATATATTTATTTTGGGTCAAATAAATAGGCTCCTAAGTTTAAATAAGTACTAAGTATAAAAATTGTTGGAGGATTATAATTATCGTGAGTCTGAACATAAACACAAAACACACTATTTATTTCCTTGTAACATAATTCCAGAGGGTCTGTCTACTCAAAAGAACGCGATGAATTGGAATATTTTGCATTTGTCTGGCGCGCTTGCATTCCATACACTCCGCGCCTAACACGACAAAAAGGAAGTTGCGCGACAAATACAAAAGCGAATTCTAACTTAAAACGTCAAGCGAAAACACCTCCAGCACGACTAGCACGCGACGGCGCGCGAGCTCTCCCGATTTTTCTTGCACTATCCGTCTCTCTCTTATTAGAACACTTAGAAGAAGAGGTATAGTGCGATAAAAATCGAGAGTATGTCGCGGCCGTCGTGTGCTAGACGTGCAGTTCCATATTCGATAGTTGATGTTGGTGGCACTGGCTCTAAAATATGTAAACGTTTGTTGTTAAAGTGGGGTTGTACAGTCGCCATCAGATATATCGTAGCGGCCAAAGTGCTCACAAATATCTGAACACGTCTCTATTGTCGAGGCATTAGAGTCGTGTTCAGATATTTCTGAGCACTTTGGCCGCTCCGATATATCTGATGGCAACTGTACTGGAGCGGCAAGTCACGTGAATTTTCATTTATGCTTTATAAGTGTCCGCCATGAATTTATTTTGAATAAAAAATTACTTACTTACTTACTATACTTGTTGTAATTTTTATCGTGTCGTTAAATAAATCTGAATCTGAATCATTCAATGGAAGAGGTCGTGGGGTCGAGCACCGGCTCGTACTATTAGATTTTATTATCAAGTATTATTATTGATTTTTTCAAAGAAACCTTTGTACAAAAATAACTTGAAATTTAATAGTAGCTTTTCGGTGAAAGTAAAGTAAATTAAAGTCAAGAAAAGTTTATTTGCAAGAATATTATGTACATGAGATGTTAAGATTTTAATATATGAACAGTATAGAAGTTATTACCTATTATGTTAATATGCAAAAATAGTAGACATTGCCTTTATATAGTTATTATCAGCACAATATCGAGGTTCGTACAAGATATTTCTGTAGGTACTGTGTCCTTTGTATCCCAGAAGACACATCGGAACGTAGTCGAAAATAGTCCCTAATATTAGAAAAAAAAACTTAAAAATCGATAAGTCCACAATTTAAATTCAAAATAGATCAATAATTACAATTTAAGGTTCTAATAAATACTTTCAGTGCAATGTCCAAATATTCCTTTACAGAGTTAAAACAATGTTAATGGACACATTTCGTCAATTTTGTCCTAAATCCTAAATTGCGCAAAAGTTTAATTTCGTCTGATTAGTTATTATATATGTTAATATGCAAGAATAGGAGGTATTGCGTCTCTACATATCAGCACAACATCGAGGTTGATACAGGAGATTTCTGAACCCGGAAGACACATCGGGACGTAGTTGAAAATAGTCCCCATGAGCCTTGAAAAACAGACAAAGGAAACTGGATGAAGGAAAACTTTGTGAGAGAACCGGTCTAATCCCAACCAGGACTAATTGTCCCTCTACCCCTCTCCTCTAACCCCGGACCTCTTTAAGGTATAACCGAGAATGATGCTGATTAGGTCAATATGAGGCATAGGTACCTTACTCTTTTCCACTAGATTTTAAAGTGTTGTGCGTTTTCGTTATGACGCTGTAGTGTAAAATTGTATCACTCTATAAGTTAGATTACGATGTGCAGAAAATAATTTTAAAAAGCAATCTCTATAATGGTAGCTTATCAAACTAGTTTGTGAGTTTGCTCATTATAATTCGCTAGAGGGCACTCATGAAATTAAATTACATCGAACGAGCTCACCTCTTAACTCTGCTCATTTTAAAAAGGTATATGGCAAAGAGTAAATTGAGAGCTGAATACCAGATACGTTTAAATTTAGCTCTCACTGGGTTGACCTATTGACGACCTTGGTAGTCTAGTTGGTAGTGACCCTGCCTACGGAGCCGGAGTTCGGATCCAGGTAAGGGCATTTATTTGTGTGCTTGGTCTACTAATTAGTATTTGTAATCAAATTATATTTTGTTTTCAATTCGACATTAAGACAACTGCGCATAGACAATATAGGTACTAGAAATAAAATAAAAACAGAAAAAAACAGGTTATATACACAGCCGTGCACAGTGTGATGAGCACGAATACGGATACGGATCGTGGCGTCATTGTTCCATCCTCACCTCACCAAATGGCCACAACGGAAGACCAGCGCTGACGTTGCCAGCATTACGCTGGATTGTGACCATTTCGTGGCGAATGTGTATGTGCGTACGTGTCTACTCCACAGTTTGTCTTTTTTTAATAAATGTTTCTTTCTTTCAATATTTGTTTCTGAGTCATGGATGTTTTCCGTGTATTTAAGTATATATTTCTCTATAATATATGAGTATGTATATCGTTGTCTAGTACCCATAGTACCTACAAGCTACGCTTAGTTTTTGTATATGATTGCCCTCATATATATATACACTTTTTTAATTTTTTAAACGAGTGTTTCGTTTCGACCTTAATATATAAGCTACTTGGTCCCGTTTGGAGTCGACATGCCATCTATTTATTAGGCAGGCCGTGTGCTTGTTTGCCACCATCCAGCATTTAAAAAAGTACTAGTCGGTAGCAGTAGGGAATAGTGCGGTCTCCTAAGGAAAGTAGTCTTCGTAGGTAGTCTAATAGGTAGGAAGGCCAGTCAATTTTACCCGACTGAGAGAGTTGTACGTTTATGCGCCTATGTAATTATGTTTACAATTTTAGAATGAACTTTAACTTGGGTGTTCATATATTCGACACCCAGAGCATGCGACGCGCGTCGCCGTCTTAGCGTGTTATTGTGCTACTAGTGACCCGCCCCGGCTTCGCATGTTTAGTATATTATACATATAAACCTTCCTCTTAAATCACTATCTATTAAAAAAACCGCATCAAAATCCGTTGCGTAGTTTTAAAGATCTAAGCATACATAGGGACAGACAGCGGGAAGCGACTTTGTTTTATATTATGTAGTTGTGCTACTTATAATTTTTGTATAATTTGATTTATATGTTAGTAAGGTATTTGTAAATATGGGCCACGTTGCCCGAGACAAATAAATAAATATAATATTTTTAATTTTATTGTTAATATTTGTCTCGGTTTTAGTCTATGTATGTATGTAGGCAATTTTGTACAGTTTTATCATACCTAATTATAGTAAAATAAAACCTATAAAATAATTAAATAAATGTACTTTTGGACCTTTTGGTCTACCTCAGCTGCAAGTCTAGATGAGTCTAATCTGTGGCAGTTAATACATATTGCGATATCGCCGAAGAAGGCAAACTTTCCAGCCGCGGCGCTCTCGTATTTTTTGCAGCAAATAGATTTGCGTGCAATCCGCGTAAGTACATGGTCTGCAATAAAGTTATTTTAATAACGTGAATACGGCTTTCAATAAGATGCAATTCGCCGGTTAAAAGTGGTAAACCAATGATAGCAGTAGCAATGTAAAGTAAAGTAAATATTGGCAACCCTTGGTCTGCAGAAGGGAACAATGTAAATAACATTTAATAATAAAAAGGAATTCTAAAATACAAATAATGTAGAGTTTTATGCCTTTATTTGTCAGGGTGATATTTGCATGTACAAATAGAAATTAGATATCTTAATTTCGTCTGCGTAAAACGTTATTGAAAATGTCATAGTCATAGGAAAGTATTATTGCCATACCTAGGTTAATCGAATCCGGCGCCATTTTCTTATAACAGAAATGGTAACAATACCAGAACATTGTCAAATATAGAAAAAGTTATATTTACACAAAAATTGTGTGTATTTTTTTGCTTCTATGAATTGGAATTTTGTGGAGGCTTTAGTATGAGACGTTGGTCACTAGTTCAGCAACACAGTATGAAAGCGAACTAATATTTTTTAATAAAACAACCCCAATCAATGCGTTTCATCAAAACACGCGTATGGTAATTAAATATTTTTTTTTATATACCTATATCAGTTATTGTCATTTCATTGAACACCGTTTCCGAGTGAGCGGGCACGCTCAATAACAGAGGATGTGTTCGAAATTCAAAAAAGCAGCATGGCCGACGGCCGCCCTTCACTAATTTGACAGGCGACGTCACATTTGTTCCGCTGTCAGAAGCGGTGTGGCCAGCGTTCAAATTGCAAAATTAATTGAACGTTAACCTTACACCATGGCCTTTTGTTTTCGGATGCATGTTATAGGTACTCGTAGAGCAAAAGCAATATCGTCAGGTTGTTTGGGATGTATTTTTATTCAATAGTCTTTATTTATTTATTTATTTAAACTTTACTGCAGAAAAGGAAACTTATCGTACAAAAGGCGGACTTAATGCCACATTTGCATTCTCTACCAGTCAAACCTTAACCTTTATAACGAATCTGTAAGGAACGTATGTGGTTCAAGTGTATTCGGGATTGTTTTAGATTGCTCGTGACATCATACCAACAATTTATCGTTTGACTTACCTTACCTATCCTTACCTTATAGAATAACAACAGACTACCGGTAATAATATTACTTCATACTATGCCACAAAATCAAACAAGTAGGTATGCCTTATGCCAGGATAAAAAAATGTCGAAACAATACTAGCTTCGAAATTTAACCCATCCAATACTTTGCTAATTCTAGTTAGTATTGAATGGACTCGTACAAACTGTATTTCCATAGACACATACATTTTTACTCCCTAATAATAGTTTTAATAAACTATAATAACGTAGAGTGCGGTTTGAGATATAGCTAAATTTAAGGAGCCTCCCAGAGCACTTTGTTTTTATTAACATTTGGAGTGTTTTAACAAGAATTACACCCCATCTAATATTAGAAAGGGGTGCGACGCTAAGTTACCCCTTTGTGTATTTATCGACACTTGAGGTCTTAACTTTGGAGGCGATGGCTTTAATTTTGGACGCTATCTAACCCCTTCGATATTTTAGCGAGGTTAAAGTTTGCCGTGAACTCGATTGCGTCGTAATTTGACTGGGTTTAAATTAAATAGGTAAACTCCTTCACCATTTTAAAAATATTTTTAATAACAGGCTGTTTTATATAATATTCATATAGACATCACTTACTTACTTACTTTGAATTTTTACAAAAGACGAGAGTACTTTTTACTTTTTGTTCCCTATGCTTTTGGAGTTGTATTTCAAACTGGACAGTAGGTACTTACTGTTAATTAGGAGGGGAAAAGTATGAGGTTATAACAAAAATGTTAGTATGTAAAGTGTTCAATTACCGTCCGTGTCTGAAGGCTTTCAAGATACACCTATATTATAACTAAGTGCCGAAATGAATAGGTAATTATGTTTCTGCAACATTATATTTAGAAAATTTCCAAAAAGCATTTTTTTATATGTTAAAATGTATGAAAATCAAATGATTGCGTAATCCAGTTTCCCTCTAATTTAATCTAATAACTCGAATTTATAATCGTTCGAAAATGTGTCTCCTAACAATAGGGCTGTCACCAATTATGACGGGAATTGAAGGCTAATGGAAATTTAAATGACTGCTTCCGTACGCGTGGCGGACAATGCGGAGCGGTGAGAACCCTAATTGTAGACTTTTAGTTTTTTGTCCAGTGTCAATTGGCCATTGTCGACGTGCAATGATGTGGACGCCCGACTTTTCGTTTTACTGCAATGCACGGCGAGTGGAAAATTGTCGCATGCTCTGGACTAACGAAAGTGAATTTTTAGTTTACACGGTGTTCAACTGTTCATGCTAAATTGCGGGCTATTATAATACAATTATTTTATTTTATGTTTTATTAAATTGTGACATTCTATTTGAATGTACTAACAATAGGTTAGGTTCACAATGTATACTAACCTATATGGACATACGTCCATAATAAATTATTCAATTACAAGTTAAGGTTGTTAATAAATAATGTTGCTCATTTTACACACCGTGTTTAAAGTCTGCTATTTTGATTGCGTACCTAAACTGAATATTCGTATCGAAGAAAAGTATCATGGGCGAGTTTCGAGTGCAACTTTGATCATACAATAATAGTTTTGTGTAAAGCTTATATTTGACTAAAAATTCATATCATGGATCGTATTCATAAAAAAAAAACTTTTTTCATTTGATTGACAGATTCGTTAAAACTAATACGGATTATCCCTGTATCTGTAATAGAATCTTTGGCTGGGGATCATTCAACTACTGTTCTTGTGTGCGATCATTATCGGCCAGATCAGAAATCAGCTCCAGGGCGTTGTGAGGGGTGAAAATAATATATGTCAATGTCTATGTAAAGATCATAAACAAACTTCTAACAACAATCTTCACAGCTATTATGATCATAATCATTCAAACGGTTAAACGGGTTGAAAATAAGAACTTGATTTATCAAAAAATATTTCTCTAAACTTTAAATTCAATTAATTTTAGTAACCACACATTTTTTTATAGTTATTTTATATAATGTGAATCCATTAAATTTCAGAATATTATATACGCATCAAATGTACGTATGGCATGTCACATCAAAAAGGCCTCGTCATTATTAATATTATTATATTTAAAATTGTATCGCAGTCTCAGTTGTTATATTAAAGTGTTTTTATTCATTTAATCATAAAGATAATTAGTTTAGTTTTATTCAATACTAGCTGACCGCGCAGCCCTGCCCGCGTATGCAGAGAACTAAGGCAAAATCACGGGATGTCCATCCTGAAAGTCGATTGTATCTATGTATTCATTGATGAAGATTTAATGAAATTGGACGATTATTTCTGGAGATTACTCCTCTCCCTTACATAGAAACTTAAGTACAGTTAAGTACCTTATAGAATTTTACTCAATTTTTTTAAATATTAGATCCTTACCTATGAAATTGGCGTTTTTTTTCACAGATATTATTTTGTACGTAATTTATTCATTTCTATTGCAACTTCCAAATTATTTTTAATTTCAATATCAGACTATGTAACAAAGGTTTTAAATACATATAATAGGTTTTAATTTTTTATTTAGTGTTTCAAATTAATGCTTGAAAACCACCCTTTTTATGTGCTGCCGGTTCAAGTGTTTCAATTACGTATAGTTTTATGATGAAGCGATCTTTTCAAGTAATTAAGATATGTGTAACGTAGCTTAAAAGTTTTCTACATTCCTACCAAATTTTTGTTTGGTTTAAATTTGAAATTGCTGAATAATCTGCAAAATTCAATGAATGAAAATCACAGTTTTCATAAAATTCTCCATACAAACGCCAATTTCATAGGTAAGGACCTAATATTAAGATAGAGTTTAAATGCCTTTAGTGTCCCAAGGTTTCTCTACTGACGCTGCGGAGCCAATAAAACAATACTCCACATTATACTTTAATACTTATTGTACTTTTTTTAACTACGGTAGCCTAGTGGTTCAGGCATACGGCTGTCAAGCGGCGGTCGTGGGTTCGAATCCCGGCTCGTACCAATAAGTTTTTCGGAACTTATGTACGGAATGTCATTTGATATTTACCGTTAGCTTTTTCGGTGAAGGAAAAACATCATGAGGAAAACCTGCATACATAAGCAAAGAAATTCAAAAGGTGTATGTGAAGCCCCCAACCCGCACTGGGCCAGCGTGGGGACTACTGCCCCTTCCCTCTCATCTTGACTGTGACAGGAGGCCTCTGCCTGGGACCTATATATGCTATTTTATATTACTATTATACTTATACAAAAACCAAATGCACGTTTAAAAAAATTGTATTCCTGTTTCTAGTGTATTTTGAATATCAGTATGGACATGACTGACTCGTTACCAGTTGAATTATCAACGAACTAAATCCTTAACTATGTATTATTGTATTCCGCCCAAATTTGTTTAGTGCACTGTGTGCAAGACGTGGAAACCTCAGACGCAGTGCTAGCCTGTCTGCCCTTTGCGGGCTGGCTAATCATATCAGCGTATGTGCGCGGCTCTGATTACAGCGGGTGTTTGGTGAGATGATTAACGGTGAAATTGCGATGTGTGAAATCGAAACGAAGCAGATAATTTCTTAAACCTACATGACAGTAGGTAGTATATCTTTATGGAAACAGTCACTTTTAGTATTATTTATTATCCATACTACCCATACTAATATTATAAATGCGAAAGTGTGTATGTCTGCCTGTTACTTCTTCACGTTTAAACCATTCAACCGATTTTTCCCACTAATATTATAAATGCGAAAGTAATCTAAATGTTTGGATTTTACTCAATCACGCTTAAACGGTTGAACCAATTTGGATAAAACTTTGCATGAAGATTGTTTATAGCCTAGATTAAAGTCTATAATGGCGTCCAGGCACTGAATAAGCTTGGAAGGCACAATAAGGTGCAACTAGTTTGGATACCGGGGCACGAGGGCTACATCGGCAACGAAGAGCGGATGAGCTTGCAAGAGGGGGGTCTACAAATCACTTTGTAGGTCCAGAATCATTTGTGGGACTCTCACAGAGAACCATAACTTCGGCTTTTAAAGCATACGCCAAAACCAAACACCAACACGAATGGACGAATGAGGCGGGCTTAAGGCACTCTAAGCTCTTCATAGAAGGAGTGGACTCGGGCTGGACTAACAAGCTCTGGAAATCCAGCAGGAAGCAACTCAGAATCATATCTGGGGTGTTCACAGGTCACTTCGGGGTCAAGGATCTCTTGGCCAAGATGGGACTGTCGGACAGTTTAGACTGTAGAATGTGTGGCGAGGAGGACGAGACCATGGAACACTTACTGTGTGAATATCATGCCCTTGCCAGACAAAGAATGAGTTACTTTGGTAGCGACTATCCGCAACCAAAGGAATTCAAGGTGCTTCCGCTGAGCTGCATCATCCGCTTTGTGGAAATGATGGAGCGAGCTTGGGAGTAGGCATAAAGGAGAGGGCACATGCACAAAAGATCCCGACGGGTCGAAGTGCATCCGAAAGGGCCCTCATCTAGATAAGATAAGATAAGATAGCCTAGATTAAAATATAGGATAGTTTTTATCCCGGGTCCACGCAGACGAAGTTGCGGGCGGAAGCTGGTATGAAATAGTTTGAGTCCCTGGAAAGGACAAAGGATAGCTTTTATCCCGGAAATCATCCCATTAGGAAGTGAAATGCGGGGTGAAAGTTTGTAGATATGGAGCTACGATATAAACGAGTTCCACGCGGACGGACTCGCGGGCAGAAGCTAGTTTTAGCAAAACATTCTAACATACAAACTAGCACACATCCTGTTTAAAATTCAGGCAGGTCGTGCGCTAGACTACCAATATATATAGTCATATAAAAAAAAAACTAAACCAATGTGAAACAACCAAGGACACTGGATTTATAAAATGAAAATATACCCTTTTTGCCGTCGAATAAAAAGGGCAAATGGTCAGTCAACATTGCCCCAGAGGGTAAAAAACGGGGGTAAATTTATTTACGAATTGATAAACCCTTTCGATAGTTGACAATGGTGGCAGTTGATTACCACGGCCAGCGTCGCCAGAGCCTCGTTATACGACTTGAAGGTCCGTTTGACTCGATATATGTAGATTTAGATTAATCCTTAAAATCCTGCTATTATTATAAATGTGAAAATTTTGATTTTTGTTAATCAATCACGCAAAATCGGCTAAAGTCATATACAATACTTTTTACACTTAATAATGGCAATTGCCGAGAAAATTCTATTTTCTCGGCGATATCCCTGGTTAGTTTAACGACGTAGTTATTGCTCAGAGTATATTTTATTGTATTTATGTACTTATAAGTATATTATGTATTTATATTAGGAAATGTATTATCATTAGTTAGATCAACCTATCCTTTTGATTTGTTTTTTTAGTCACCGTCTGCCCTACACCTATAGCTCCAGGTGATGATAGACAAGTTTTCACATGCTTGCACTCTGTTCTCCATGAGCATTAACGCCAAAAATACGGTGGTTCTAGCGCAGGGGTGTGCGGAGCCACCAGTGATTATACTGGATGGCAAACCCCTAGATGTAATCGAGCAGTTTTGCTACATTGGATCGACCGTGTCGAACAATCTCTCATTAGACGCAGAGATCAACTTGCGTATCGGCAAAGTGGCGACAATGTTTGGGAAGCTCTGTACAAGAACATGGTATAACGGGCATCTCACAACAAGGACTACGATGATTGTGATTCAAACATGCATGTTGAGTACACTATTGTACGGAGCAGAAACCTGGACATCGTATTCAAAACAGAAACGCCGGCTTAATACGTTTTACACGCGTTGTCTTTGCACTATCTTTGGTATCAGCTGGAACGACAGAATGACAAATGAGAGGATGCCGGAAATCTCACAGCTGCTTTGTCTCACCGCCCTCGTCAAACAGAGAAAGTTGAGATGGCTGGGCCATGTGTATCGTATGTCACCTACTCGTCTTTTGCACCGTATCTTGGCGCCCTTTACAAATACTAAAAGAGGTGTAAGTAGGAGGTCTTAAGGATTGTGCCAAGTAGGATATGTCAGAATTTTTAATGTTCGCAGCTCATTGCGGAAGATAGGATTAAGTGGCGAACGGCTCTCATGAATGGACGTAACACACATGATGGGGCATGGTTTGAACTTCTCGGATGTAAAAGAAGGAGCATACAATTAAACCCCCCGCCATTATCTTATGCACACTTCTCCTGCCACCTTTACGAAGGACAGTGCCGCCCCCACATAGGGCTACATATTTAGCCATTTAAAAAAGTGCTCTACTAGGTATTCACAGTGCTGCTTGAATCGTCTAATAAGAGGCCAATGATGACCTTGATGCAGGACGGCCAAGCAGTCGAAGACCGGTTGATTGGTCGGTCTTAATATCGCTGGAAGGACGAGGTAGAGAAAGACTTTCGCTGCCTGCACGCAGAAAACTGGGAGGAGATCGCACAGAATAGGGCGCGCTGGCGCCAACTCGTATCGGAGGCCAGAGTCCACTTCATCGCTGAGCCAGTGGGGTGAATAGTAATAGTACCTTGATGCGATTCGGCCAACTCAAACAATGTCAAGTGTAAGGTTGAAGTTATTCCTGCTATATATTTAGTATTTATATATTACGTTGGGTTACATGGTTTAGTTTATAACTTTTTTTTCTTGATTACACATAAGGTATAAAGGAAGTGTAAAGAGTGTATTCGCCAACCAACTGCCATGTAGTTTGGCAAAGATTTGTATAAGTATATACATACGCTGTGTAATTATTTGAGTTAAATAAATAAAATTAAAAAATACAGGACAAGCGTATTGGGGTCCCCCCCCCCACTTAACCTAATATCGTTAGTTCTAATGTCATTAAATCTACCAATGTTCGATATAATTTGCATTAGCCCTTATATTCGAATAACTATATATAATATTCGAGTGTTAGGTTTGAACTGTGCGACCCTACAGCGTGCGAGCCGAGCGAACGAAGCGAGCGTGCCGCGGCAGCAGCCGGCGAAGAGCCAGAAAAAACAAAAAATCGGTGAAATAAAATGAATATTACTGAGAATGCGTTCATGAGACATTAGACATTATGATAATTCGGGATAATAACATTAGGGCTAAAATAGTTAGGCAAAATGAAGATTCGGGTTTGTGATTTTAGAGACATAGATAAACAAGGTGTAGTCCGTATTAGGCATTGAAATATTAGGCCTAGGAAGGAATTAGTTATATAAAATTAGTTTTAGTGAGAATTCGCTCATGAGAAATGAGATATTATAAAAATTCGGGATACTCACATTAGGGTTAATGAATAAGTAGGAAAAAATAAAACTTGAGTTTGCGATTTTAGGGTTCACAACATTAGGGCTAGTTAGGGTTGAAACTTGACACCATTACTTGGGTTCTCCTCCGTAATGGTGTCCCTCGTGTGGTGTCGGGTTAGAATATCTCTAACCCCTTTCTTCCCGTGGGTATCGTAAGAGCTGAACTAGGGAACAGGCTTGTGTGTTGTGGGCGATGGGCTGGCAACCTATCACCTGCGATATTACATTTTTTCAATCTTTTATATCCACATTTTTGCTAAAATTGGCACTGGAACATTCGTTTCATGTGCTCTGTCTACCCTATTTGCGAATGAAGGCGTGAATCTATGTATGTATGTATGTATGTAATATTATTAGAGCTGCGGCCTTCTGTACGTGTCATAAGTTTGCTAAACTGTAGCCTAAACTCCTAATCGTCCGAGCAAGTGTCGGCCTACACTGGTCGCCGATGCACAAAAGGAGGGTCCGGTCCCTCGGGAGACCCTTTCATACTGCTAATGAAATCGTGACCTTACGTTCTTGGTCGGCTTTTAATTCAGTCCAATGTATTTATACTTATTGGCGAATGTTGATGGACATTGGAGATGCGAGATGATGACTAGTCGCTCTGTGAACTGTAGAACTTGTGAACCTGTATTTTTTCTTACTTTCTTTTTTGGATGAAAAGTGAATGGATCAAAACAATCTGTGTAACTAACGAACCTGCTCACAAAATTACACGAGAATCGGTTGAGAAAGGAGACCTGTAGAGGGGAACAACGGGAAAGCGGGACATCCGGACATAAAAACAATTTTCAGCCCAAGCTGAAGCATAGAACTTCGTTCGCTTCGCTCGCTCGTTCGAGTACGATCTGCGAAAAGTAGAGGCAAACTTGGCAAATGAATCTGTGTTTGTAAGTACGCAACGGAGCCACGCTGTTTCGCCGTCTAAATAATAATTCGTTTTAATTTTATGATTGTATGTATGTCAGGCTGTAAGTTATTTTTAACTACCTATGGGACTATTATTATTATAAACAATGCACCGCTAAGAGGTTATCAAAGTTGCGAAAATTCTTCAATCATCGCATCGCTGTGGACAATAAGACAGCCGTCACTTTCTGTGGGCGTAGCATGGTTGCCATTTTATCACTTATCGTTGTGGTAAAGACGCCCATCACGCTCTGACAAGTATGCGAGTGCGAGAGTGACGGATGCCTTATCCACAACGATAAGTGATAAAATGCCAACCGTGCTACGCCCGCTGACAAGTATACGAGTGCGATAAGTGATAAAATGGCAACCATCTTAGGCTCGCTGACCTAAAATTTTACAAACATTGAAAACATACCAAGAATCCCTGTATACATTTTACGTATCAGCTATTTTAATTGCCTGCCTGAAGAATAATGTCATAGATGTAACTAATAAAAATCATTTAATCATTGCTTTGTGTGTATAAAACATCTTAAAGCTATTAATATTTCAACATAACCCTGTGAGGGCACTGCAACAGAATATAACAAATATAGAGAAAAAAAAAAGTTCAATTAACAATTTAAAATAATATTATAATGCATTTACATTTATCAATTATAATATTTTGTACCTATTTATATAACCGCAAAACCAACCAACCACGTGAAAGGTCCGGAAACTGAGAACAACATTAATTTTGTACTCACTATACGAGTATCGGAAGGCGCGACGTGGGTAGGCCCCCCACAAGGTAGACTGATGCCCTGGTAAAGGTTGCTGGAGTCCGCTGGATGCGGGTGGCGCAGGACCGGCCATTGTGGCACTCTTTGGGGGAGGCCTAAGTCCAGTAGTGGACGTCCTGTGGCTGATATAATGATGATGTCAATTGAGCTCTTAGCCATATCGTGTAATTTAACCATGTCTCTCGCGCTATTAAGAAGGGTAGTTTTTCTCGCTCGACAGGAAATTGCATCGTCAGCTGACCCCTGATTGTGCCTTTGGCTACTGACTGGAGGTAATTTCTAGGGAGTAAAAAGCCCGTCTCAAATCCTTTCAAATCAGCTTACGTGTATATTCGTCGTGTAATTGCGCGGGCGCTGGGGCCCAATCAGCGCGACACGTGTCGAGCATTGCACCCCTTTTGCACGCATTCCGCTGTGGGCCCGGCGCACGGACGGCCGAGACGCGGCGTTTTTTTTACACCTTTCTTACTGAAAAAACCAGTAGCTTTTTTTACTTAGTTAATTGAACTCGTCTTATTACCACTTTTCTATTGCTATGGCTCCTAAATAGTGCCAAATAAAATAATTATACAATTAAAAAAAAATCGGAAGAAGTAATTTAAACTGTTGATTGACGTTTAACTGGTGTACTTTTAACGAAGTTATACCATGTACCTATAGGAATGCTGCAGAAAAAAAATGCCTAGTAAAATACCAATGGGTCATGCCTTTTTTTTACGTTGGGTAAATGCGTTTACGCGTCCCGTCCTATCCGGGGAGGCAGGGCGGGTATGACGGACTAACCGAAACTGGATTACCGTCTAAAACCACCAACGACATGCGAAGCTATTAGAATAATATATATTCCCAATATGTCTGTCCACACTATTACTCGGTAATAACATTAAAGGTGATTCCTTTGGTCTGGTTAATGTACTCGTATGACCCAATAATTTGCGTCCACTAATCTTTATCTCTCTCTTTTTGCATGAAAAGAGACGAAGATATAATGGACGTGGATTATTCGTCCATACATACTGGACCCGTTTCCGATTCCTTGGCAATTAAAGTATATAGACAGCACGAATATTAATTTTTTTGCCCAACTCCTCACTTTTTGTTACGGATATTTAAGTAATTAGTCGTTGTCCAATACGGTCACATTGAATAAACCTGGCTTCATTAGGGATTTCATTGATTTTCGTAAGATTGTCCCTAAGGAATATGCATGGGACTTCAATTTTGAATCGATGCGGATTCACGTAGAAATATCATACACCAGAAATATTGAAATATATATATGTATGTAACTTCACTTTTTTCGATAAAATACATAATAGACAGAATATTAAATTAGAAACGGTTTTTTTTGTATGACAAGTATAGAATTAAACGCAAAATATAAGGAGATAATTGTAACTTAATAACGAACTCCATAGAAAACGCACCAAGAATATGGATTGTGACGTCATAGTCTATGCCCGTTTAATATAGAGCGTAAAAGTTTCTGTCAAAAATTTCATTTTTGGTACAAGCTTTTATTGCCGACTGTACTTTTCTGTATACCAATCATCAACTACTCATTGAGAAGATTCTAACCATTCCAAACTCAACGGGGTTACGTCGGTTAAGTACTAAATTCCCATGGCCACCTTCCGTCTCCATCATCAGATCAGCTCGACGGTACCATAATATTGAATTGTCATCCAAACTATACTTATACCCAAAATTTCAGCTCAATCGGTCACCGGGAAGTGGGTCAAATTTAACTTGCAAGATTTGATTACAGACAGACAACGGGACAGGTGAAACTAAATAAAAGCTTGTAAAAAAAGATGCTTTTACCCTATGGTTACACAAATATTATAGAGTAGTTTAGCGCCCGCGCGTGCAACCCACCCGTTTGCTTCGAACCCCCCTATAAACCCCGTGGGACGCGCGCGACACATTGCATGTGACGGATTAACATTATCATTTGACACTGCATTTATTTAACTACAAACCTGACGTTTGTTATTGTTGCGGGTGTGTGGGTTGCGTGGAAACAGTTGAAACTCGCGTTCCAAATTGAATACACTCGTCATTACAAGTTGTCAAGGTGTTTGTTATAGCGTGCAATGAACGATGTAACTTTTCACTCTCGTTTAAATATATGCTGAGGGATTAGGCCGTGTGTATACCAATGCGTTCGAAGGTGAGGCGCTGGCTGTCAGGTGTGTATGGAAATGCTATATTTGAACAGTCCTAGAGTCTGGCCAGGGAAAGATGAGCCTAGAAAAGAAAGCCAAATATAAAAAAAAAACATGTATTACGCGATAAAATAATAATGGTAGGGACATTTTGTTATTAATTTTCAGTATTTATCACAATGCAACTGATCAAGCATAAGGAAGTAAAGTTATATATGAAATAAAACTCTTTCCCTTCATTGTAGTTTTTATTTAAGAAGAATAATCAAAAGCACTTTTCAACATTTCAGTTTTCATCATCATCATCATCATCATCATATCAGCCGAAAGACGTCCACTGCTGGACATAGGCCTCCCCCAAAGAGTGCCAAAGTGACCGGTCCTGCGCCACCCGCATCCAGCGGATTCCAGCAACCTTTACCAGGTCATCAGTCCACCTTGCGGGGGGCCTACCCACGCCGCGCCTTCCGGTTCGTGGTCGCCACTCGAGAACCATTTCAGTTTTGACGAGAGATAATTTATGATATACTTCAATGTACTTAAAAACTAAAAACAGTCCAATTTATTATGGAACGGTTACTTCCTCAGTTATATCAAGTAAATATAATGTGCTACATACTATTTAAGACGTTTGACACATTTGACAATGATATTACTGTTGAAATTTAAACCATTGCCATTCAATCTCAGGCTCATCTTTCCCTGGCCAAACTCCAGGCAACGTCATATGCCCCGCTTGTATGAATTTAAACTTTCCTGAGTTGTTTCAAATTATACTAATAATAACAGTTAAACCACAACTCACGAAAATTGTCGCGGCTGTATCGCCCCGCACATCGCCCGCTCCACCCGCATCACGCCCCATGTCGTTAATACTCATCCTGAAAAAGAACTCCTCACGCCTTGGCCACGACTTTGGTCTTAAGCGACCTGCGGCAGCGTTTTATCTGTTCATTGCGCGGTCGAGACGCGCAACGCGCTGTGGTTAGTTGGGATCACGCGCAATGAATTAGAAAAACCGCTGCCGCAGGTCGCATAAGACCAAAGTCGTGGCCAAGGCGTAAAAGATTCGAAACACGTCACCCGTTGTGACAATTAATACGTGGCTTTGACCGTTACTATAACTATAATTTTAAACACAGATTGATACTTTTATACGTAGGTATGCGAATAACATAAAACCATTAAAAAACAGGTTGGTTTTGCTGCGTGATCGCATCAGGAATAAGGATATCCGCAGCAGACCGAAGGTTACCGATATAGCCATCTGAATCTCTATATTGAGTGGCGGGCGGGGTACATGCCCGTAGAACCGATGGCCGTTGGGGCCGTTGTAGAGATGCGGCGTTGGTAGACTGATGTATATTAGTACATTACGTACCTAGGGCGGTGAATTCGTGAATGGCCCAGATCGCAGGTGTTTGTGGCCCGAACCGAAGGTGAGGGCCATAAATATGCGATCTGGGGCTTTACGAATTACCGCCCGTGGTAAGTACACAATTTTACGTCTTCGTCTGGCCACAATGCGAGTTTTACCGTACGCGCAGCGTGCAGTAAAACTAGCATTATGGCCAGGTGTGACGTAATAGTACATTGTGATACAAGTGAGGTATGTTGATAATCACATCAGAGGCGGAATTATCACGCGAGCCGCAGGTGTGCGTGATAAGAGAGCCGAGGATGTAATTATCAAAGCTCACGCGTTTCATACGACGTTTTTCAACACATTTTGCGAGGAAAAAATCCTTTTCATAAGATGAAAATTGTATAGGCCTGCCAAGTTATTTTCTTTACTTATTTATGGCAACAGGTTTTTACTCACATGTTGTATACATCGCCAAGAATTTTCAGTGGCGTCCATTCTTTTTATCAGTTTTCTAGTCACCCCGACATCATCATCAACATTTTTGTTAATAACCAAACACTCATTAATAATGTTTACAAATAAATAGCTGTGAAATAACCTCAAATGGCGCGCAACAGTTTTTTTTCGTGAAGTTTGCGCAGTGCGCGCGCATGAGATGAACAAGCCAATACAAAATTAAATTAATATTTTCGTTTTAAAATGTTATAATTATTACTTCATGCTAAGATGTTATCAAAAGTGAATAGTTTTACTAAATAAACGTTTCTATATCATATCCAAATAGAAATAGTAAATTAATTAACAAAAAGGATTTAATTTGTTTAGTCGAGTAAGAATCCATTTGCCGAGAATTAAAAAAAAGCTGTACAATCTGTACAACCCGGTTAATTTAAGAATGCACCGTGTGCATGCATACATCTTGCTGCAAGGTGCCAACCTGACTTAATCGGGATATAACCATAAACACACAAGTGTCGTAATGTTATAAAACACGCGTGTTTAATATCCAGGATTATGAGCCTAAAAGCGACACAATAAGAGGTACGTTACGAGCAATTGTGTTGAAAAATTTATTATTATTTAATCGTATGGCATACATTATTTTGGCCTTTTAAAGTTTGTCACTCTTCAGTACCACCCAGGGGACACGTGCAGGGTTGTGGTCGGTAGCTCCTGCGGACGCGAGTAACAGTGAGTGGTCAACTCGACTTGTTGAAAGTTCTTAAGCCGCCCGAAGGCCTCTAACTGTCATAGACAGCAGCCGGGATCAACTGCTTAGCGTGCCTTCCAAAGCACGGAAGCGCTCATTTACTTTAACCACTCAAACATCAGGTGGTCACCCATCCAAAGACTGACCGCTGCCATCTTTGCTTAACCTGCGTTATCGTTTCCGACTCGCAGGCGCCGCTAGGCTGTGAGCACTTCGATGTATATAACATAAGGTAGAATTATGACCTGGCAAAGGTCGCGGAAACTTATTTGTGCTTCAAGTCACTACAATATCTACTTATATGATGATTACTTCTGGTGGTCTTTCCATCAGCTCGTCCTCAAAGTACACTCTCTGGCGTTCTTCCCTCCTAATTCCGTTTAGGCCATCCATGCTACTCCAGGTATTTTAATAATTTTGCCACATAATAATGTTTACCCTTAAACTGTCCATGCTTGTCATGTAAAAGCTGATTTACCTAAATTATAATTATAAAATTATTACACTAAGGTTTTTTTAAAGTAGAGGTGGCTATTACCTCCTCCTCCTAGGCACTCCTAAGAGCAAATACTAAAATCGACTGAGGTTAAGAACCTACTTATTTTGAAATCAGTTCAAAACTGATTAGTCAAGTAAACATTTAAAACAGCCAGTGACATTATTAGCCGTGTCCAACGAGCCCATCTAACACCCAACTAATCTAACTTCACAGCAAATTAAATTGCAAAATCCATTCCAAATGAGCACCGTAATTTGGTACAATTAATTTGGTACTTTCTGCACCGCTCGGAAGCCCTATACGAGCTAGTTCCCAAATCCCCGACCAACTTTGGTGGTAAGTAAAAGAGTGGATGGCTTCGCTAGAAAATTAATTAATGGCATTTTGTCCGTGGTCCGATTTAGTTTTGGAGTTACGACAGGAATATTGGTGTTGTGTTGAACTACTAGTAATTACGAATGAAAATGGAATTTTCTTACAAGATCAGTGAACGCGATTTCAAACAACAACACATTTATTACGGTTAGAGGAAGGCAAGGTATACCTAGGTAGGCTAGGGGTAGGACCTATGATGTGTAAACACGATTTCCTTAGCAGCTATTTGTTATAATTTATGTTTTGTTTATTTCTCATTCTCGCGCAGTTATACCTAACTTTTTGTTTATTTCTCATTCTCGCGCAGTTATACCTAACTTTTTGTTTATTTCTTATGCTCGTGCGAATGCGCTGTTTGTAGCATTATAGAACCTAAAGTTAAAATACAATGTCACTACCTGTGAGTTCCTATAATTGTCTCTTTGTATCCACTGTTAATGTTTATTGTATTGAATATAGCTGTTGGTTCTCCTAATAAATTAATAAATAAGAATTGCGTACGATTTGCGACTAGCTTTCTTCAAAACACAAAGTGAGGAACCAAATTGACCTCCTTGTTCAACTGAGTTGCCAGAGGCCAAAGATATTCTGCAAACAGTGACATCAAATATCAAAATAGAGTCAAGATAATTCATATGCATTGCATCTTGGAGCAGATGAAGCGATCGGGTGAACTCTTGCGCATCGGTGCATGTAATTCAAAGACGAGCGATCGAGCGAAACCGACGTTGGTTTTGTATAGTCCGGATATATTTGAGATCCGACTATATGAGATACGATTATATGTTTGCTGTTTTGTGCCGGTAGGTACTTCAAGAGGGAATAGTATATTTGTGTGATGAGCGTGAATATTTGTTTCTGGGACATGGTTATTCATAAAACTTAAAATGCCTCTGCTAAATAAAATGTGCTTTGTCCCTTTCTTACGAACACAAACAAAGTGACAGATTAGTTAGTTAAAACAGGCTTATAGGACGTATATAAAATATATTATTAAAATATATTTATAATATAAATACGGCCGTAAGTATATCTATTAATGGTGTAGTGTTTGAGTGCCCATAACAAAAGCCTTTTTGAGCACGAATCGAACTAGCCCCATTGTTTTTTTGCCGTTCCTGACAGTCATGCCTCTGTACGTCTCTCATGCGCTAAAATGACACATAAAGATCTGCTCAGTTCAAATGGAACATGAATGTTCGTTTTTATCGAACAGTATTTTAAAGTTTTATGAACTAAAGTTAATACCTTTATTTAAAATGCTGCTTCTGGTTTACCTTTAGTTTAACGTTCACTCGGTAGACCTCTCAATCAACAATAAAAGCCTACCTACTTACGCTATAAACAAAAGATAAACCAGGTATTACGCCAGTAGAGTGGGGCCCTCCCTCGTGGGTTGAATGATCCCTAGCATAACCCAGACATTATCAGGAATCGAATCCTCAGGTAATTCATGGCGCGTCAGAACACTAATAGGTGTTCGACGAAGATTAGCTCCATAATGCAACTGTCCGGCGGGATATTATGTCATTAATCTAGGGCGAAGACTTATACGCTGCTTGGCTTAGTAGTAATGACAGTCATTTGATCCTTTTGCTACGCTGATCAAATTTAATGTGAGGACAGAGCCGCTACGTATCAAATTCTTCCCAATACAACTTGTTTCAACAAATATTTAATAAATATTAGTTAGTACACGGTTAAATAAAATCCAGCCAAGTGCATGTTGCCACGTGTTTATGATTTCGTAGTTGGCAGCCAGACAGACAAACAGTAAAGTCCGCGTTTTCAAGTACATTTGACGACCGGTTAGCCTAGTGGGTAGTGACGCTGCCTACGAAGCTGTAGGTCCTGGGTTCGAGTCCCGGTAAGGGCAAATATTTGTGTGATGAGCATGAATATTTGTTTCTGAGTCTTGGGAGTTTTGAATGTATTTAAGTATCATGCATCATTTTATCGGGGTATTTTTCTGAAAAAAAAAAGATTTCAAAAAGATTTTTGTATACGTGGCGTGGGGTCAAAATCCTTAAAGATTATGAAGCTCTTTCGGGTTACTTTTTCTTCAAACCAGAAGGATAAGGTGCCCAATATCTAACAATATATTATGCTCAGGCATAGTTACCGGACATGTCATGGCTGATTTTACTATAGTTAAATATACATATGAGTATAATTAGTAGCAGATTGCCCATTTAGCTGATGAGCCTTGGTAATTATCCGTCCGGGCAGCGCGCGCGCTGACGCGGCAAATTTGATCGCGTGGTTAGCACGCGCAGTACTGTGCGTTGCACGGACGAGGCTAATGTGTGACTTAGATGGACTTTAAAATTAAGTTTATTAATTTAGTTTAGTCATTTATGGCACCATGGTAATAAACAAGTGGTTCTACCATATAAATATCTGGTATCTCATGGACCCTGAGTGGGTTAGGTATAGCAATTGTAACCTTAAGAACTAAAATTAAATTAAACACAATATGCATTAACTATTGAATAGTAAAACTAAAAGGCCAGTAACATTCACCAATACTAGCATATAAATATTATTAATTTAGTTAATGTCATTTATCATCTTATGTATACTTTTAAATAAATATTATTATATTATACAATTACTCACGTAGATAATATTCAGAACAGGCTACAAAATATGTATCAATTTCGAATTACAAAATCATTTAAAAAACCATTAAGTGAATGTCAAGTACTTTGTTATTTATTAAGATAATTAATTATACGTGGGATGACCTGTACATCTTTTGCAATACATTTTCCAAAAAATACGCTGTAAAACTACAATGTGAAGCTCCATAGTTACGCTCTGATCTATCATATAGAATGGTGTAGGAATGAAAAAAAAGAAGTTAATGCAAATGCGTCTAATGTTTGCCTATGGAATATCAAAACGCATTCCAAGCTCAAAGCCACTAAAACGTTGCTTATTAGGCGCACTCTATTTCAATCAGCCTATACATATGAAGAGACACTCCAATTGCAAAACCCTAACGCTAAAAGCTACATCTGTATCATAGCAAACGCAAACCAATCTCATAATGGCGTTTAATAAAATGCCTCAATCACATGCACAGAATGGAAAGGTTGCGAACCGCCCAGTATAAGCCCAGCCATCATACGCGCCCAAAGAACCGTGAAATTGGTTTATTCGTTCTATCCGATGAATAATTAATATCCTTGTGTGCCCGCGCAGATGAATACGGGCGTAAGAAAGCGGAGGTTACAATCGTTGAACGTTCCTCTTGAAAGTGGAAGCAAAGCCATCTGCAATTTAAACCATGTGGGAACGTAGGGCTGGCCTTAGGATCAACCTGTGGGTAATCTAGGGGCGGGATAGCTTTGCTTTGCGAAAGAGTTGGTTTTGACGGTTGAAACTAAATCTAGGGGGCTATTTAGCGACTATTGTAAATGTCACTTCAATATGAATCCAATCTAATTTCAATGACAGCGCGTCACTGCCACACACACAGAAACAAAATATTTGACTCAAGAAATAAATCAGGAGGACCGCTAATATCTTGAATGAAACAGATGTAATCTTAAATTAAGGTGATTCTCTCGGACCCAGAGAAAAAATCTTGACTCAAAATAATTTCGGACCGGCGTGAAGTTAGCAGCCTAAAGGTAGCAGCCTATGATAACCCGACCAAATGAAAAAGTCACAGTTTGTCAGTATTTTTTTTTAATTCCAAAAATGAGTCATCTAGTTTCCTAAACGAGTTATACCTTGCGTAAAATGCATTTTCTACATTCCTAGCAACGTAGAAAACAAACAACAGGCAAAATACTACAATTACCGTTAGGCAGCTAACTTCACACAATAGCAGCCTAAACAAGACTGGTCTTTTATATTTTATTTTTTACCTGTGAAGATGTCTAGATTACACTTTCTGCCTATAATCATCTAAAAACCTACAAAAAAGCTTTCAATCGAGGTATGTGGCGATACGATTGAAAGAGCAAGGCTATGTCAAAATGATAGAAGACAGTTAGCAGCCCAAACATGATTGTTGTTTTTATTTTTTTTACCTGTGAAGATGTCTAGATTGCACGTTCTGTATATAATTATTTGAAAACCTACTATAAGAGCTTCCAATCGAGGTATGTCGTGAAAAGATTCATAGAGCACGGCTATATTAAAGTAATTTATGAGTGTTAGCAGCCTAAACAAGATTTGTCTCTTTCGGTTCATTTCAGATAATTTAAAACACCCTTAATATTTTTTTGTTCATGAATGTTTACCTCAAATCAAGTTTTTTCTGTGCACACTCGTCTATACGCTAAAGCAAAAAGGAGCACTTGAAGCTTGAAAAAAATATTTAGCATGGGGTGCCAGTTAAATAAGAAAAAACATTCTAGTAAATTAATGTACCATTTCGAATCTACAGCAACACATCTTCGGCTGTCAGTGATGCTGATAGTAAAATAAGCTATATTTATTATGATTAAAATATTAATATTCTAAGAGAACTAATATTAATTTATTTACAATATCAAATAACTTAGTAAAAACTAAAGCAACGTAAAAAAATACTCACAAGAAAGGTCACATGCTGATAGGCGTGCATCAGTAAATTAATGCTTCTCGCATTTAAATTAAACTTCAATGTGTTTCGCGCTTTCATTTTAATAGGAATGTTTATTTATTATAATTGAATAGAATTTTATATTAAGAGACCTTATATGTTTTGATTTCTAGTATAGGGTACATAATTTATGTTTTTTTTAATAATATTCTCGGCATAAACTCTTAATTTCATTTGCCGCGCAATCGCTTAGGCAAACACAAAAGGCTTGGAATGAACATTTGTATTAATTGAATACATTGTCGCGCCACCTCGCTACGCGGATTTCGGAGTGACCGCGTTATGCAACAATAAGCCAAAAGACCTGTTATTAAACTCGAGAATTTTGTTGTTGAATCTCTGACTGTATGTCACTCTGTTAGAAGAGTAGGAAAAAAGAGCAATAATTAAACTATAACTGTCGTTAAAATTTTCATGACAATAAAAATTACAACAAAGTGCATACTGTTTCGTTGCTTTTGATTAGGTTGGTAGGTAATGTAGGTAAGCTTAAAAAGTGTATGACTCCAGGTAATGAGTAATTCGTACAACCCTTTGATTGATTTTTCGTGTTCATGGCTTTGCGCGCTAATCTAGGTTTATGTCAATTTTCCGCCTAGACCCAGATAATGCCTATTGACTAACCTCGTAAACCTCAATGTTAATAAGTGTTTAGAAATACCGAGGCGCCCGGTAATCTAATAACGCATTCAGTGCCAATCACGACACCCACGCGTCAGAGCGCTACCAGCGCTTTTCGCTACATATGGATATTAAGGCTGCCTCGGGATTAAGGCTACCTCGGGACGACCAGGGGCGGCTCACGCCGTGATTTGGTCGCGCCGCTACAAGTAGGTACGTGCCGGTATATTAGCGCTGCTACGGCACGCATGCGTTTTACCACAGCGCGTTGCATGCAGTAGAAAGTGATGACGATGCTAACCGGGGATTAGTTAACAGAGAACCTTCTATACGTAGTATGTACTAGTATTTATTCTGTGCTACGGCGTAGCACTATGAGCGTAGCGTGGCGGGAATGAGTTCAACGTATTATGTTCCTGTTACTATGACATATAATTTACAGATTATAGCTGGTTCCTTCTCTCCTTCTACCATCCCAAGTATGAAACCGTCTCGGTTTTTTTCCGCTTGGTGGCGCTTTATCTAATTACCCGGCCCGCTAACTTCTTCGGGGTCGCCTTGGGAACCCGGCCACCCGGGGATTTCCAACTGCTTTGTTTACGTTTAATTGCTATGAGAATAATTATAGATTTGGTTACGTATTTCTTATAAATATCTCCTCATCATAGCGTTATCCCTATTGTATCCTGGAGCAGCCCGAGATTCAATTCAATTAATTTATTGCTTCATGTGGTTTACATAGCTTTTACATGACAATTATCAGTTAGAGTTCGCAATATGAACCCTGCTAGGGCACGACAATTGAAACTTATAAATTAGGTAAATATTTAGTGGCATTCCAAATTAATATTTTTTTCTGACAAAAAAAAACAAAGGCATAAAGTAAGTTTTTAGGCCAACAAAATGTGATTAATAATTTTCGATTAATTCCATTAAACCAGCCAGGAAGTAAGCCTGACCCGGACCAGCCGGATATACCAGGGGGCGCAAATTTGTGGGGAGTGTCACGCTCTGGGATGGGAAGGGAAGACCGACCAACCGCAACCAGTCGGCCACAATCGACCGGCTATGCAGCCTTTAGCCAATATTGGAAAAGAGGAGAGGAAGGATACTTCCTCGGGGAATGAGCGTTGGTGAAATGACGCACGCTGCTTCATATAAAGTCTTCTTGTGTTGAAGGTGTTGTCGGGGGGGATCAGTTCCAGCTCGTATTTCGAGTTCATTCTACATGTTCCTCTGATTCGCAATCAGTTTCTTCCATTGTGTCGATTTCTCGCGCAGTGTTGTTGAAATCCTCTTTAGTTGTGTGCTTCTGTGGTTGTATGTTGTATGTCATGAGGACAATATGACTTGCAACAACGACTAGATTAACGTGGTTGGACTGCTACTATTTTAAATTTTGCCACTACAGACTAAACATATTCTCAGGTATAAACTATTAAATTCACTAATACCACTGCTTTTTAGGGTTCCGTAGTCAACAAGGAACCCTTATAGTTTCGCCATGTCCGTCTGTCTGTCTGTCTGTCCGTCTTCGGCTTAGCTCAGTGACCATTACTACTAGAAAACTGTGATTGGGCATGGGTATATGAATCAATCACGCCGATAAAACAGTACTTACAATACAATTTGGAAAAATATTTTTTTTAGGGTACTTCCCCTACACCTAAAGCGGGGATGTCATTTTTTTTCTCGTCAAACCCACGATGTGGGGTATCGTTAGATAGCTCGTTCATAGATATTATGGGTTTTCTAAAACCATTTTTCAAATTAGTAATACGTTTGCGAGATATTGGGCTTTAAAGCTCTAATTTTAGTTCGAAAAAATTCGTGGTAGTAGTACATTATAATTAATTTAAAAGGGAAACTATCACGAACAAGTAGGCTAAGTAGTTACCGAGTAATAGTCGACCAACTTAATGTGTAATTGAAAAGGCCAATTTTCGTACAAATTCGGCCGACGCAACCGCACCGCACGTCGATGTACGACAGACAGGCAACTACGGAACCCTACACTGCGCGTGGCCCAACACGCACTTGGCCGGTTTTAATTGTAGACACCGACACAAAATTAATTATTTACATAAACTTAACCAAAATATTAACACTGCTCACTGCGCAACAAAACAGAGTGTAACAAACACTGACACTTGGAGAGTTGACCGGCAGCCAGTATTTAATATGCCTGTTTTCGTGGTTAGGCGATCTTCCTGGGGAGAAGTCTTCGTCATGTGGAATAAAAGCATAACTCGTATTCTTTTGTAAGGTTCTTCAGTCTTGAGATGTAGGTTTACGGTAAGTGAAAGAACTACCACGCTTCAGCCAAGTTTTAGTCTCGTCTAACCCCTATCTTCTATTCTGTGTAAGGAGAGGGTAAATAGATACCTGCTAGGGTTGTGAGGATTATTTTCCACGATGATGGCAAACAAGCCTACAGCAAACACTGCATGCCTGCCTATGGACGCTTATGGCTCCGATAAAGTCTTGATTGGCTGACGGAGTTCGGCCTCGACAGTACTCGCCACCGGCACAGAATAAGTAATAGTATACGTACAGAAGGTTCTCTGTTAACAAATCCCCTGTTTAGGTATGCCGAACGAGCCTAAACGAGCCTAAACGATACCTTTCTATCGCATGCAACGCGCTGCGATAAAACGCGCGCGTGCCGTAGCACTTAGCGGGCTAGCAGCGCTAACATACCTACTTGCACCAAAAAATTAGGGTTTTCAAAAAAAATATAACAGATTTTTTTTTGGAATTTCATTTTAAAATGTTATTCTAAGATGCTTTATTCAAGAATCCGACAAACTTTCCACCCGTAAGTAATTATGTACATTTAAATGAAGCATGCATTGTCTTTTTTGTATGATTTATCTTGAACCAAAATAGAGACAAAAATATTTATTCATATTCTTTCTGACTTTTCAGAAGCTAGTTCATTTATAATTTTTCTGATGTCTGAAATCTTGTAGAATTCCGACGCTGGGTAACTATTTAATTGATAATATAATTGTATTTTTTTCCATGCAAGTTGTCAGTTCATTGACTGGACTAACTGGCCGGGGCCGGCCGGTAGGCCGGCTTACTTGTAGTGGCGGGACGAAATAAAGGAGTGATGCGCCCCTGCCACCGGGAACACAACACCAAATGCCTCCAAAGCAAGCAGTGGTATTATTATGGCTGCAGTCTTCTGAAAGGTCTGTACTACAACAGTTGGGCTGGCTAAAATAATGATAGACAAAAAATACCACTGCGTGTCTGTGTGTCTCTAAAAAAAGAATTAGCATAGTCACCATTCCTTGGTAACAGCTTAGGAGCAGTATATTTTAGTAACGCAACTCAAATTACTCCCAAACGTCTGGAGCCCAGCTTCCTCTATATTTATGGAAACAAAATGATATTCAGACCTATAAAATTCAAATGCACTGGTATGATCACACGAGGAATTAGACTAGTGCCATAAATTTTGCCTTACTACCCGCGCCTCCCCAAACGCGTTTATTGTCTACGGTGTAAAATAATTAAATTTCCATAACGTGGCACGTCGCCCCCCTCTCCCCTGCTCTATAGGTGTAGATGCTACATGACTCACTGACTCATTAATCATATGAATTTTGAAGGTTGGCAGCATTGTTGGTTCATATCGTGCGGTAGTTACTTAGAATTACTTTGAATGTTATTATGCAACGGTGAGACTTTGGAGTCCACTCCAAAGGTTAACTTAAAAACACACTAAAAAGCAGCAAAAGCTGTTAAATTTCGAAGAAAATTTTAAGATGAAGAAAAACGTTTATTTAGCACCTTAAAATATGAAATAGCGATACCTGCTTAAAAGCTTTTCACTCCGCTTTGATACTTAAAGTAGCCGTTTCATTTCTAGACTGTGTAACTTAAAAAAAAATACTTAGGTACGATTTTTTAATCATCATGGATAAACACGTAACGTTTCGAACGAAGGCAAGGACATTTCAAATGTCATTTTCCCATACAAGAATTGACATCTAGGTCTACCTGCACGTCGATCACGTAACGTCGCATTATAATCATTTAATGCAATATGAAAATAGCACAAGTGACAAACCATTCATTACACCACAAAAAAATTTATTCAACATTACAATGTAAATTAAAATAGGAAGCAGAAACATTATTGTTAAAATGTCCCTATACTCATTTTCTATATAACAAAGTTCGTCTACACTGTAATCCCATTATTAAGTGCTCGTGCACAACGCCTTACGAAATCTACCAGGTGATTGTATAATCATTGCACTTATGCATAATAATAATAAATAAATACATATTAGAGGACAATCTTACACAAATCGAACAAGCCCCATAATAAGGCAGGCATAAGGGTGTTATAGGTACAAGACACAAAAAATACAAAATTATTTATTGAATGTCAGTTGGTTTTAAATGGTGGTAGGTTTCGTGTTTGGTAACATTACATCACAATCAGCCAGAGTTTGGTTTGACAATACTTTGATTCTAAGTATGCAGTCATTGAAATTATATAATTATTATGTATTGTCATAATAAATAATATTTATTATGGGAACTAGACGATGATATATTTAATAGATATAAATATTTAAATACATAGACACCCAAGACTCAGAAACAAATATGACCTTACCACAATGCATAAACAACCGTTTAGCCAATATCGTGTTGAATATAATCCATTCAAGAACTGAACTGGAATAATATAAAATTTAAACCTATTCCAGTCTCAACCCCAAGCAACGGATTAATATAGCAATGGGCATGAAAGCGTTGATTGGACCGTAGAATTTAGGGCCGGTAGAACGAATAATTTGAAATTTAGTGGTGGAAGAGTTATGTTGTGTTTGACGACCACTTTGGCCTAGCTGGTAGCCCTGCCTACGATCCCGGGTTCGAATCTCGGCAATTGAATCTTGTGTGTTTTATATGTACCTACGAATTTGAGTATTTATTTATCTATATAAGTATGTGTATCGTCGTCTAGACTACTACGTGTATTGGAGTAAGTTTGTTTGTCAATACTATTTAATATAATATGAGATTATGAAGAATGTTTTCATATCATTGGTGACATTTTATAAATGCACAATGACATGGATACACATACAAACACCTTATCGAATAATAGCATTAAATTATTATTAGAATCCAATGAAGTTTATTTAATAACCTATATCGAAAGTTTTTTACTTTAGTACCTAGGCTAAATATATAATCATATTATAAGCCGTAACCGTCCACTGCTGGACATAGGCCTCCCCAAAAGAGTGGCACAATGACCGGTCCTGCTGGTGGCTAAATATGTAGGAATATTGTCTTTATATCGAATGTATTTTTTATCACAGGAAAACCGAGGTACAATGACCTGTATAACCCTGTCGACGAAACGGTTTATTCTTAAATTAAGCATAGTTTAATTTGGCTTCGATGCCACCGGGCCTAAATATTTAATTAACTCGTATAAGAAGAGTTCAGCGGCCAACTTCGGTAGCCTGATTGGCTCAATTTCCTTCAGCTACTAGTAAAGAGTATTGTAATGCTTTTATTCACTGATTAAATGCTGCCCAATCGGTGGAACTTTGTATTTCTGAATTTGAATGGATAAATTATTCGTAATTAATGTTTTATTTTAAGTAGTAGCTATTTTTTGGTCCTAATATTATAAATACATGTATTTAAGACAAAGACTTAAACAACAACAAAAATACTATCTATGTAGTAGTTTGTAACCAATACGTTTGTACAGTTTTTTTAATCTGATTATTTTATGTTATTACTAGTTAAGGTCCTATTTCAGATTATTAATAATTCAATTATGTAAATATAAGTAATAATTTGAATTTTTTTTTTCTACACCACGATTTTTCATTATACGATATATAAATTGCAACGTACATTAAGGTAAGTGTGTCCATGCTTTGCACATTAATTCAAATAGTTGACACCATCTTGTTCACCTCTAAAAGATTAAGATTGAAGGTGTAAGCAATGGGCCATCATTCACTTACCTTATATTCTAAATACCCAACAATATTTTGAATGCCCCCGAAACAATCCCATTAAAGAGTAAACGCAAATAAGTGCCATTCAAACCCAATTTACCATTTTCAAATAAAAATTTCTACAGTTCATCTTCATCCGGCGAGTAGCTTAAAGGCAAAGACCAGTTGTAATTTTTTAAACCTCTTAAATAAAAAAAAATCAGCAGGCTGAAGACAACTTAATAACTAATGTGATAAGGTTCAGTTTTCAAGTGAACAGTCCCACGCGATATGAAATTGTGCGAGTTTTATCCCGCGGGAGCCAGAGGCGCTTTGACTCTGAGGTGACAATATTATTCCCGCCAAAATTGGGGACTGGCATTTATTAGAGTGAAACCAGCAACAAAGGGATGATATTGAATTGTAAGGAAAGGAACACCGATGAGCTAAATTTAGGAATGGATGTGGCTTATTATTCTATACGGATGTGGGTTTTTGTGAAGAGCGGTGTCTCTTGATGCAGGTACCCCGGTACTTAAAGAGACACCAACCTGTTTATCTGTTACGTAGACCTAATGTTACCTAAAAAAACCTTTTTTTTAAAGTTTTTATTGAGGAAAAATTAGTTATTTAAAACTGAGCCTCAATTTGGTACATCACTTTAGTTTACTGTGTTGCACGCCCATTTTTCCACTTCAGCATGAAGCATATTGAACTCCGACCAAGAAGAAAAGATACACGGAGCAACACGAACAATCCAGTGAAGCCTAGTACACGCTGACGCACACATAAACAAATTAAATTGCAGAAAACTCGAAATAGGTCTTGACGTGAAGTGCGACGATTTTTGTGCAATTTTGATTGTATATGTATGCGTGAGCGTGTGCTAAGCTTATTTGCCTTGGTTAAAAACCGGCTTCAATAGGTTATTCGTACGTAATGCTCTGTCTTTTTTTCCTAGTCTGAGCATATTCAAATGTGAATACGATGCAAAATAACAAACAAATATAGAACTCCGACAGGTTGATCGCGTATCTTTTGCAATGGCCGTTGGTATGCTTTTGCCGTTATTTTGATGTTAAATCCAGTAAGCCATTCAACTAACGTCTCAGTTAATGGGCTTGAAAGTTTGCTTGACAAGCTACGCTACTACTTACTTTTGCAGTTTTTATGTGTTAGCTAGATACTCGTAGTATTTCTTATTAAAGGGAAATATGTGGAGTCACGATTCATTCAATCTTTTCCGGGCAATCCCCAACTTTGGGCCATCTATGCGCCTATATTAGCATTAGTAATTCTATAACTAAAAAATAAAAATATTTGAATGAGTTTCACTAAAATATTCAATACTTAGTTAACTCATCACATTCTAGTTCTTGACAGGTTTAATAGAGTTTTGAGGTTAACTTATTGTCAATACGAAAACAAAAACTTGTTTCAATCTATCATATTTTTACAAGCTTTATATTAACTTGACTTGTTCATATGTAAGTAAAGTATGTAAGTATGTAAGTAAGTTGTCCGTCAGAATTTACCATCCATTTTTCAGTCACTTGCCTTTATCCGATTGAGTTGAAATTTTGGTTATTAGTATAGTTTGGATGACAATTCAATATTATGCTACCATCGAGCTGATCTGATGATGGAGACAGAAGGTGGCCATGGGAATTCAGTATTTAACCGACGTAACCCCCTTGAGTTTGGGCTCATTAGCCTGGTATACAGAAAAGTACAGTCGGCAACAAAAGCTTGTACCAAAAATGATTTTTTTAACAGAAACTTATTAACATCACAGTGGGTCATGTCTGTATTTTCTGTCATTGGCATTTTTGTTCGTACTGTACGATTTCTTCCGAATTCGATAATATTTCGGCACATAATTTTCTAATTTATGTTAAACGAATACTGTAATATTATCGTGTAATAGGGACTCGACGACGAGTTGGATGACTACAGTTTTTTAGTCCTCTTTATGCCGTGAGTAAGTTGCGTCATAAAATGTCGCCTCAAACCTAACACTTCGCTCGGCGTGACAGATCAGGAGCGCGCCGGAGGGTGGGCGGTAGGTGACACGCACAAAGAACTTCCAACTTCTTTCATTGTAGATTAAATTCTTTGCTTCCCGCGCGGCCTGTTGCCTGTAGAACAGCGCGAGCGAAGCGTAAGCTAAGCGAATCATGGGGGTTACCTATCGCAATCACAAAATTTAATTTGCCAACTGTAACGTTTTGTCGCGTAAGGTCGCGGGAGTCCGCTAGATGCGGTTGGCGCAGGACCGGTCATTGTGGCACTCTTTGGGGGAGGCCTATGTCTAGCAGTGGACGTCTTTCGGCTGATATGATGATGATGATAGTTTTGTCAGAATTTTCATTTCGACAAAAATATTTTTTCTCTGAAATTATGACATTTTCTTGATTATTATAATACAAACTTAGGTTTGCATTAGGACGTTTAAGACGGGCAGTGCATCAACAATATTTAACTCATCGGTTAAACTTAAAACGCCAGATGTTTCTTTATTGAAACGTCTATGAGAAAAACGTCTCGTCGTCAAAACGTCTCTTGAACGCACTTTATAAAACTGACACTGCCTGGTCGTGTCGGGGGATTTAATTATTCTACCTGCCCTCTATTCTGTAACGTGTTTTAAGTTCACCTAACGCTCAACCACAAATATATCTTGGCACCGCGATTCGTAGTAACTATGCGTAGGTAGAGGTCTAGTCTCGTTAGGCGTGTCGGGGAAGGTGAGACGTATGAGCGCGTAAAGAATAACAGCCCAGTGGTCTTAGCGTGGTTGCCAAAAAAAAACTGTTGGATTTCGGCTGATAAATGATGATGATGATAACGCATTAGGTTAGGCTACCTAATGCTCAATACTGATCCATTACTCGACATCTTCAATCTGAAATGTATTATACTCTAAAGCAATAGAGGTAAACTTTAACAATTTTTCAATTAATGTGTCTAACATCGCGACTTATACCTTACTAGCTTCTGCCCGCGGTTCCGCATAAAAACTTTCACTCACCTGGGGGATGATTTCCGGGACAGAAACTATCCTATGTCCTTCCCCGGAACTTAAACTATCTATACCAAAATTCATCTAAATCGGTTCAGCGGTTTAAGTGTGAAGAGGTAGCAGACAGACAGACAGACACACTTTCGCATTTATGTTATTAGTATGGGTACTATGGGTAGTCTAGATAATATTGGTATGGATTAGTTGGAAGATCGCTGCAGTAGCATCTCCCGCGCTGGGCACCCTCCCTCCTTAATATCCGATTTTGCCTCATCGTAATCTCTGGCCGCGGATTTAATACATTTTTCATTGGAATATTTCACGAGGTATTACTTCACATTGTTTGCTAAACACTGCTTTATTACCACAGACATCTGAGTGTTAATTTAGTTTGTTCCATTTTCACCATTTTTTAGGGTTCCGTAGTCAACAAGGAACCCTTATAGTTTCGCCATGACCGTCCGTCCGTCTGTCCGTCTTCGGCTTAGCTCAGTCAAACTTATAACTAGAAAACTGTAATTCGGCATGTGTATATAAACCAATTACGCTGACAAAACAGTAGAAAAAAAACAGAATTTTAATCCTGTTTTTTTAGGGTACCTTCCCTGCTCGTAAAGTGCTGATGTCATTTTTTTTCTCGTAAAGCTTGTTCAAAAATATTATAGGTTTCTTAAAACCATTGTTCAACTTAGTTAAGCGTTTGTTAGATATTGTGCTTTAAAGCCCTAATGTTTGTTCTAGTCACGAAGGACAGGCCATTCAAACTCAAACTCAAAATAATCTTTATTCAAGTAAGACTATCCACAAGCACTGTCATATCGTCAGAAACAATCTTAAACTAATTTCTTAGATTAATTTTTAAAAAAATGTATCAATATACCTATAAAATGTTTCTAAAAACAAAATCGAATGTCAAAAAAGATATATAACGAGAATTATAATTTAAAAACAATATCATAAACCAGACATAATAAAAAAAAACAGTCACAATTAATTCCACGGAGTTTTATCATTCATGTAGTCTTGTGTGCTATAATAAGCTTTCCGGTAGAGTATTGCCGTTGGGAAGAAAAACAGGCCAAGTGCGAGTCGGACTCGCGCACGGACGGTTCCCTACCATTATCTATAAAAGCGGCAAAAAAAACACGTTTGTTGTATGGGAGCCCCCCTTACATATTTACTTTATTTTGTTTTTAGTGTTTTTCGTTATAGCGGCAACAGAAATACATCAACTGTAAAAATTTCAACTGTCTTGCTATCGCGATTCTTGATATACAGCCTGGTGACAGACAGATAGACGGACAGACAGCGAAGTCTTAGTAATAGGGTCCCGTTTTTACCCTTTAGGTACGGAACCCTAAAAACGACCCATCCACAGAAGGGCATCAAAAGAATTCTAGGATTTTTTGGCATATAGGGTAAGTGCCCCAGTGAATGAACGCTTAAGGAGTTTTTTGATTTCAAAAATTGTTTTTGTAAAATAGCTATACTTAATAACGGCCATGACTGTTTGTATAGCTCAAACAAGTATTCTAGTTTGGTTAAATTACTTTGATTTTGCAATAGTTTTCCATAATTTTAAGTTATATGACCTTTAGGTAGAAAAATGGGAAATCACCGGTGAATGAACACGGTTTTCTAGTAAATTAACAACTAAAACCAGTGAATCGACTACTGTTATAGTTATTGTTTATTGGTTTAAATCGTTGTTTAGCGATTTTGTTTGGCGTTATATCGATCTACCAACACACGGAATAGCAGTTATTGGTTTACTTTTTCTACAACAATTAATAAACTGTAACAAATGTACGTTTATTAACTGGTTCCAAAAAAATAGTAAAATCAATAAATGAACTAAGTAATTATAGGTTGATGTTCATTCACTGGATATCTATAAACCAGTGAATGAACTAACTTCATGTTCGAAAATGAGGTTTGTCCGAACACTAGGCCAACGATAGACAAGTCATTGTGGTTATGTTAATAGAAAGTAAATCTTATTACAATCACTAGAACTTAAGATATTGCGAAAACATTAAAACAGTCGTTGCCAGTGAATGAACACTCCAGTTCATTCACTGGATTTGGGCGATTTTGAATTCTAGTTTATAGAACACCGACTAAAAAATGAGAATCTACACTTGAATAATTTAAAACGATGTTTTAGTAGCACAATGTCACTCTTATCATTTCCAAAAACCACACACCATAAGTCACAGGTTTATAAAATTAGTACAGTGGCACATCAAATAAATGGTGACATACTTGTCCCCTTATTACCGGCCCATACAAAACATCCACGCCCGTAGCCCGTGAACTTAAAGCTTCTCTCATGTAGTAACTGTTGCGACTGAGTTGATATTAATGTTACAAACCTGTACAGGCAAGCGTACATGGTTAATCACGCTCAATCAGCAAACTAGCATGCGTGCTGAGAGGTGCACAATTTATCGATTACAATTAATAAACTGTTCATAATACGTGAGGGCGGAAACGCCGCACTCACGTAAAGATGTGGTATATATCAGCTAAGCATTGGACAATAAACTCAGTTATCAGCTAGTTCCGAAGTAGTTGTTTCATCCAGAATCCCTGCTCGGAGCTTTCTATATCATTGTTAAGGGGACGCCCTTACAAAACCCACAATGGAATGCGTCCACTCGGCAGATCGCCGACCCATCTGGTCCGATCAAATAAAACTCTCACGATACTATCTGTTTATATTGCGATCAGTTTCAGCACATGTTGTCTTGCCCAGCGTACCCGCAAGCCTGCTCCAAGCAAGACTTTCGAGACGCAACAGTCAGGGCGCTAAGCGTCGCCAACTTCTGGTCCCGCACAGTCTGAAACCATCGACACGAGAAGAAGAAGAATTGCGATACGTTCAGCTGAAGGCAGAACCGAATGAAACTCCATAATTAAGAAGATCTTGCGGTTTCTTATATGAAGCTAAGCTTTAAAACAAAAAAAAAGAACATTCATGCAATATTGACAGAGATGTACATGGTCAAGAACAATACAACCTGTCAAGAACAGAATGATGTCTCTCCTCACTACAAATTAATACCAACACTGATGTTAGGCAGTTACTATGCCCTTGCAAGCATGAACAGACCGAGCTCAACAAACTCTGCAATCGCCTTCCTCAACCATATGTCAGGGATCAATGTGGTGGCCCTATCAACGACGCCACCGTAAGCAAAGCAATATATCGTCGGTATACATACTTCTAAACCCAGATAAGTGACTACTCTCGCTATAGTCAGGTTATATGGTTTTGGAAGAATACCAACGATATTACAATTTCAGAGATATTGTTTTCATTCTCTGCTTCTGCTTGCTTGTGGCAACCAGGGTTGCCAATTTCGCGCACCCCTAAACTGATGGTGGCAACTGTGGTTGCCAAGTGCAGTATGGACTTCTTTGATAAAGAAAAATTGAAAGCAATTTAGGCTACCTTTTTTAAAATCCGAAAGCAAGTGAGTGGTTAAGAGACTAATGTTACCGGGAATTAACTGAAGTGTAATGTTAATTTTTTTATCAAAAAATACATTTTCTCGAACATGCAGTGAAATAAAAATAAAAACAGCCAGTTCTTTCTATGACTGACTTGCCGCCGATGTTAAGTTGGGTCCTAAGCCTCCAATTTTGTATGAAATTTCATTACGGATCTCTCGTCTCGCCGCGCCCTAAACGTAATACCTCGAAGCCGATTACAAAGAATCACTCAATCATTTATTGCACGTCAATATTTCATTTCATGTTTGAGAAAAATATATTTGCAGACTTGTTCAATAGATTTTAACTGAGAAATTTCCATCACCTGGAAACGTGGCGCATAATATATCAAATGTAAGTCTCCAAGTTTACCGGAGGAATTCGGCGACAGTAGTTCGCAGTCTGCACAGCCTCCGGCGATGACGATAAATTAACAACAAACAAACTTTCTCGGGATAATTACAGCAATGGGGTGTCCGTTCACTTGTACTTTCATTATTTTTGTGGGGCGTTTCCATTGCCGTCCTGGATTTATACGGGTGATTAACTGTTCACTTACTTACTATGTTAACTTTGCTGCGTGGAAACAGTGAGCAAAATGTAATGTTAAATTCAAATGTTTGAACTTCATTAGCTCTGTCCAATATGACATTCAAATCTAACCAAACCTAACCCAATACCCAGACTATTTGTTAGGAAGAAATTTTGCATTTTTGGGGTTAGTTGCTTTGACAAGTGAATAAGCAACTTGAAGTATTCAAGCCGCCGCCGGACGCTTAACGACTGGTGACATAAACAGGATAAACTGCGTATCGTCCCTTCCAAAGCACGGGAGCGCTCAATTTCCCTTCAAACCGAGCAAAGGTTGACCCGCAACGGTGCGATCGTGCAGGTACTATTTAGATCATGAGCGCTCCAAGAATATATAAATGATCGTGCTCGTGCTTGTTGTGGAGCCGCGCACCAACTCGGGAGTCGCACGTGCCCCTAATGACTCGCCGTTTGATTTAAAGTCGCAACAATTGTGTTTACGACCCGTCGGCCCCGCTGCTGCAGGGTTATACCCGGACTGGACCGGAAATAATGATTAGAATAGAATAGAATAGAATAGAATAGAATAGAATAAAATAGAATATCATTTATTCATGACAACAACTCATACATAGACAGATCACAAATACAAAAGAGAGAACAACATTGCCACGAAATGGTTCCATCTCAGCGTTGTGCTAGCCTGGTGGCCAGCGCTGGTCTTCCGATGGAACCATCCGGTAATTCCACGGCGTAACACATATTTTACACTCGCACAAAAAAGAAGAAAAATAATTATATAATAATAATAGTAATATAAAACAAAAACAATACCGCAAAGACAAATAATCAAATTCCCGAACGCAACCATAAACATGACAAGTGGAAGTTCGACGACTAAAACGTCAAACCAACAAGACTGACATTGACATGTGATGTGATGCGACGCGGGCACAATGCCCATTTGACAGGCTTTATATTATATAATCATCAATCAAACAAAACAAATATTTTAAGCAAATTGATACAAAGACAAAGCCAAACTGAAAGCAGTACAATAACAAACATTAAAACCTAGAGGGACATAACACAGAGGTAAGGCAACGTTATCATTTGAGTTCCTAAATGCAGCTCGTGTCTAGCCTGTAAGTTTCCTGGCTCTTTTGGTGGTTGAGTATAAAAGTTTTGAGATGATTCTAAAGCTGTGCACATTTCCTAGGTCGCGTAACGGCGGAGGGATGACATTCCAGCATTTAGTTGCTACGTACCGAAAACTACCGCGGAAAGCCGCCGATGCGTGTCGGGGTGTCAGTCAGCAACTGTATCCCACACCGCCGTGTACCATGCAACATGGAGCTGCACAACTTTTCGAAAAGATACTTAGGAGCCTCGTTCTTAATTATGCCGAAAAGTAAACAGGCCAGATGCAGTTTACGCCGATGCTGCATTTTAAGAATGCTGTGTTTATTTAAAAACGGAGTGACGTGAGCTCTCGGAGGAATACTAAAACAGAAACGAGCACAAGCATTTTGAACACGTTGAATGAGTCTTTTCGTTTTGCCAAGAAGTCGTGACCCATACACTGCATCTGCGTAGTTCAACTTGGATAATACTAAAGACTCCACCAGCCAAATTCGCAAGTTTTCACTTAGAAATTGCCTGATATTGTACAACACTTTAAGCTTGTAGAAGCAATCTCTCACAGCATCAACCGTGTGTTTCTCATAGCGGAGCCCACAGTCCATCATAAGTCCTAACTTACGTGCTTCATGCACACGTTCAATGGGTCTGTGGCGTCCCTCCTGTCAGCTGTCGAATCTGACGTGTTCTGCATCGCGCTATAGAATTGCATATATACAAAATCCAAAACAACTCTCATTGGGACTTCGGTCCCTGAGAGATCTCTCTATTGCAGTGACTTCTACATTGGTGACCCCGAAAATGGACATAAGCGCAACTCTGAGGATCCTGACTGACGCCCAACTCTCTCAGCAAGCCAGACTCTCTCTCTCTCTCTCTCTCTCCTACTCGCTCGCCACCCTGGCTCTGAGCGCTCGCTCGCCACGCTGGCTCTGAGCAACTGGCAAGCTGCACTCTACTCTTCATACATCGTCGCTGACCCCTCTGTCTCGAAAGGGGGCTGATGTGGCGTCCCTCCTGTCAGCTGTCGAATCTGACGTGTTCTGCATCGCGCTATAGAAGTTTCACAGATCACTTTGCATATATACATAATCCAAAACAACTCTCATTGGGACTTCGGTCCCTGAGAGATCTCTCTATTGCAGTGACTTCTACAGGTTCACCCATCAAGTTAACATTTAAAACAGAACTGACACCATTCAGCTGCTGCTTACTGCCAAATACCAAGTATTTAGTTTTACTGGGGTTCAACAGTAAGGAGTTTGCAGCGGCCCAGGATGCTATGCTATTGAGATCCAGATTAAGTTTCTGAATGGCACTGTTCAATCTCGGAAGCTTTGCATGATATGTAGACTTGCATGTCATCTGCATAGACATGGTACCTGCAGTGTGTGATTTGGGTGGGACCCTACGTCAGCGGAATATAAGATAAACAAAAGCGGGCCGAGAACGGACCCCTGTGGCACTCCTCTAGCGACATGGACCTTGTCAGAGTAACAAGTAGAACCATCAATGAGACTGACTAATGCTGGCAGAGATTAGTATAAAATCGTTGAACGCCATCTATATCGATCCGCCATCATTACGATTTTTGTTAGTCTTGCAATGTTCAAGTACGACTTATCGATACGACTAATGAAAGTGAGAGAAAACTTATTGAACGAGCGAGCGAAGCGCACGAAATTCTGTTCCAGCTTGGGCCGAAATTCGTTCGTATGTCCGGATGTTCCTTAATCCTTAGTTGTTTTACGTAATCTGACGGACGCGGAGACGTTGCTTAATCAATTATCTATGAACAAATTTTCATTAGAATGCTTTATAATTTACTAAGTATCTTCGGCTTTGATTGTCATTTACTAGTAATCTGGCGGTTAACTTATACTAGAGGCGGGAGTTAATGGAGTTTTTCAGGTTCCGTACCTACATCTAAAAAAACTAATAACTCTCGCTGTCCCGCTGTCAAGACCCTTTTTCGCAGGAGCACGTAGATTATACGAGTACAATACTAATATCAAATTGCGCATTTTTGAGTTTTGAGAAAATAAAAATTAAACAGGTTCACGCCAATCAAAAGTTACGGCCGTAAGTATATGTAATATACGTAAGTATATATATAAGTTTTTGCTGTAAGTATCAAAAACTCGGCAAGAGGCGCAAGTCTTAAAACACAATTACTTACAGGAATGATTCCAAAATCCGTTAAAATTTGTACACACATTTTATTTGACCAACCACAACCAAAGAGCAAAAATTTTCGGTACAGTTTTGGTCCCTTAATTAAATCAGAACTGATTCGAATAATTTGTGATGGATGGACGAATTATCCATTATATGTACCTGCTTTGAACGAAACTCGGTGCATTAGTCTGACCTCGACCTGAGCAGATTTCTTAAAGTAGGTATGTTTAGTCGTAACTGTAATAATAGTGATTGAATTACTACATGAACACATAAGTATGCAAGCAAAGTCAGTAGAATGGCAAACCATTTTATTTGAAAGTGGGTTAAATAACAACGGTAGTATCTTACTATTATTATAAATGCGAAAGTTTAGATGTTTGGATGTTTGTTACTCAATCACGCTTAAACGGCTGAACCGATTTGAATGAAATTTTGCACGAAGATAGTTTATAGCTTGGATTAAAATATAGGATAGTTTTATCCCGGGTCCACGCGGACGAAGTCGCGGGCGGAAGCTAGTAATAAATTAATAGTAGGCATACGACTTGGGTAGTACTTCGGGCAACCTCTCTAGCAGTGGAACACTATTAAACTGACATTTTATTTTATTTTTATATTTCTTTATTGGGGAAAAATAGGCATACAAAATGACTGAAACATACAAAATTAATCTTAAATTAGTATAAGTTCTATATCCTAACACACTTCCCACAGAGAAATTAAACATGAAAGAAATTGGGGAGCCGCCTTCGGAACAAACTTAGTCAAAATTATGAACATCGCGTGGCGCGAGAAGTTGTTCATGAAGTCATTCTGTTAATGGATGATGTCCTTATTGATACCAGCTAATGTTTGTATTGATAGAATAGTCTTAAAATTAATTCAAAAAGTTCTAAAACAAAGATTTCAAAACTGTTTAATGCTCATACTATGAAAGTACTGTCTCCCTGTGTCTCTGTATTTTTTTTTTGTAACTGCCCTATTTGTGTGAGGTTTGCAATAAAGAATAGGTATCTGGAGGTACGGCAGTGCCCCCGCCAAGTCGAGCAAAACAGCGGCACGGCCGTACCATCCTTTTCTCGAAGCAATTCAGGCCATTTTCGACCCCCCTATAACTTCGTTGTGGATAAAACTAGAAGCCTGAATTTTCAGTAATCAAGCACACATTGTATAAACATGGTATACTCGTATTTCAAATTTAATTCAATTTGAACCAATAGTTTAAGAATTATAACTAGTCTAAGTTTCTTTATTTTGTCACTCACTCACTGACTGACCGCGATCATTAAAACTCTAAGGCACTTCGTCGAATACGATAAGTGTTTAGTGTATACTTAAATCAAGGAAAATCTAAAATATTTTGTAATTGCCATGTAAAAAAGAGGCCAATTAAGTCTCGAAACTCTCCCACCGTAAAAAGTTGTGAGATATTTCGTAGAGCCAAGTCTTAGGCATTCTTATAACTAAATCTTTATTTGCTAGCTAATAAGAATGCCTGAGACTTGGCTCTATGAAATATCTGACAACTTTTTACTGTGGAAGAGTTTTGAGACTTGGCCTCTTTTTTACATGGCAATTACAAAATATTTTAATTTTTCCTAATCCGAGGTCAGAATTGAAAGATAAGTTTCTGTCAAAAATTTCATTTCTGGTACAAACTTTTGTTGCCGATTTTTTTGCACAATTATCAACTTCACGAGATTATTCCAATGAGCCCAAACACAACGGGTGTATCTTGTGTAGTTTAGGAGTTGCTATGTCGAACTTCTGTCTCCATCATCAGATCAGCTAAAAGCTACCATAATAATGCATAACTTTGCCAAATTTCAGTTCAATCGGATATCAGGAAGAGGTTGAAAAATAGTTTGCACGATTTGAAATACCTGTAACTTATCACAACTTAATTAAACGCTTGTTAAAAGTTTCGGCCTGCATTTTCAATTAACGTGCTAGGTGTCCGAATGTGTTCAAAATCGATGTTTGAGTGCTCTCCCAATAATAATAATCCCAGGTAAGAAACAGATAGGTGTCCTTCAGATATCGATTTCGAACGCTATAGAATATTTATTTTATTTCGAACTCCAATGTAGTCACATTCCCATCTATCATCATTTCCTCTATGTATTTCCAAGGCCGTCAATACAAATAAGATAACAATAACACAAGGTATAAAAATTCTTTACGGTTCTCGCAGTAGTCCAGCGTCCGTCTGTTGTCTCAAAGACAAAGCAGCTTTCCTTGTCTGAACCTCAAACGATAAATCCATTGGTGTCCAATGCAGCTTACAGGCTCCCCACCGCTCTTGAACCAACATAAATACAAACATACGTGATTCACACAAATCCCAATCTTAAATCCATACATATAAAGGCGCTCACAAATGCACCCTAACTTTGCATGTCACTTACAACATAGTTATCAATACGTGTTTGCTGCGGAAATTTCAGTTGTATAAGGTTGCTGTTAGATGTCAAGGTGCGCGCAATGGTCAATGTCAGATTCCGATTTGGTGCTGTGTCGGATTTGTTGCAGATGTAAAATGTTTGGATCATTAAAATGACGGGAAATAGGGGTTGTAGAAAGTGGTCTGACAGACGCCTATGAAGATGCAGTTCCTATTATTACTTTCGTACGATTCGCAAAATAAGAATGCCAATATTTTAGACTATCAGTAGGGTATTAGTGTGTTTATCTTTAATACATGGTATGTTAACACTTATATTGTATTATGTAGTAGGTACCTACGGAATATGTCAGTCCAGGCTTTAGTAGGGTATGTTCTGTAAATACCATGGTTGCAATGAATAAATTAAAGTAGGTACTTATGCACGGAATCCTTTTAATCGAAATTTAATTATTGTATTTTTTGTTTTTAATTTGCTACTAGTCACATTTTGAGGCGATAGCTATATTTTGAAAAACAATAACCCCGACATAACTGAATTGAAATTTTCTGAAACGTTACCATAGATTTCAGAAGATTTTAACAAATTATCTAACCTATTTTTTTGATGCCGTTTCAAATCGCGTGCGAAAGGGTCCGTGTCGTCTAAACACAAACTTAATACCGGTGCTTAGGAGTGCTTATGTATAGACGTGAGTATTTCCGTAGTCACCTGACGACTCGCCTGACGAGGGTTCTCATCTTGCTCGTATTCGAAGCAGCCCGACTAAGGACTACCTTCACCTTACAGAAAACTGCAACCTATCATTAACAACACTGCAGTCGTGGTTGTGTGGTGGGCAGGGCCCCTAATTTATTGATTTATTTATTTATTCATTTATTTCGAACCATAAGTTCATATTTAATTAAAAAGATAAAGTGCAATAATTAATTAAAAAGAAAGATTACATTAAAATACATAAAATAAAACAAAATCATTCAATTAGCAGCATAAAACAACACAATACAATAACTAGCTACAACATGTAAGGAGTTCCAGTTCCAGTGCTCCACCATCGGGCATTCCAACCTACCAACAATGGTGTTCAGGAGGCTGTTGTCACTGTCTCGCACACGGCGCATCAGAGAGGCAACTCGTGAGAGGTGACTCCAATGATGCACTGTGGAGAGTAACCTGCATTTTTCTATAGCTGTCCTTAATGATGCCTCCTTAAGGATAGTAGATGAGAAAAGATGTTTGCTAGGATGTATTAGAAATAGGAGGAGCAAGATGGTGGGCCACCTGATACCGCACGACAGATTCTTCCTAAACATCCTGGAGGGTAAAATTGAAGGCAAGAGAGGCAGAGGAAGGCCTAGGCTAACATATTTTAGCCAAATAAAAGATAAAGCTGATGTCGCGTCATATGAGGAAGCCAAGAGGCTGGCAATGGACAGAGAAAAGTGGCGGTTACTCCACCGACAAGAGCAAGGCTCTTAAGTAATGATGATGATGATGATGATGATGTCCTTAATGAAATCCTTCAATCAGTAAAGGGCTGGCAACGTGCGTGTTCCTCTGAAGTACAACGGTGTCTATTTACCATTAAGCAGGCTTATTTGCCGTCGTGATATTAAAATAATTTAACCAATAGGCCTGATATAGTGCTGACAGAGCGATCTAACCGCCAGGCAGTGCTCATCGATATCACCATCCCCATTATGAGAACTCCGTGAAGGTTTAGAAGGACAAAGCAAGCATGTGGGATGTTGATTCGACGATCATTGTCCCGATAGGCGTTTCTGCGAACGATCTAAAGGCGAAGAGTCTCGTGCAACACCTCAAGAGACTCTCGCTAGATGGCTGGCTCAAGAATCAGATACAGAAAGCGGTACTACTGAACACTGTGTGGATAGTCAGGTTCCTCTCTCTGTCACCCTAACCACCGTTAGCGTAGGCCTCGTCTCGCTGACAGTGACACCCTGGGTTAGGTTTTTATAATTATTTTATCTATTGTATGTGTAATATTTTAGCTTTTATATAATTACTAGCTTCGTGGACCCGGGAGAAAAACTATCCTATTTTTTAATCCAGACTATAAACTATCTTCGTGCAAAATTTCATCCAAATCGCGGCCGTTTAAGCGTGATTGAGTAACAAACATCCAAACATCTACACATCCAAACTCGCATTTACAATATTAGTAGGATTGTAAACACCTAGCCTAAGACTAAATATGAATAACGAGAATGCTAATAATAGGAGGCGGCGGTAATCGCTGTAAATACTAGCTCAGACGTATCCTAACCGACTCGGCTCGCAAATCCCGCTCAATGTGGCGTCGCGTGCGTAACGGAGCCTAAAGCGAGCACAGCTTAGGTAGTCGCCCGACTAGGCTGCTAGCATAATAATAATTATTATTATCAGCAGCCTGTTGTGACCCTTTATCGGACAACAGAACATTAAATATTTCGAAAATTGTATATAAACTATTTTCGATTTCTAAAGTTCTAAAGCCATGTTATTAGTTATATTAATAGGTATTTAGACGTGAAAAATACGTAAGACAAATAGTATTTAATGTTTTGGCTAATGTTAAACTCAAGTACATCGTGTATAAATGTTTTTGTATTAAATAATGGAAACTATTTTTTCTATTAGGTCTAGAGTAAAGAGAAAAATTGTAACAATGCTTTGTGTATCAATGACCGTTTGTTTTATATTTACATAAATATGTACACATAAATAAAATAAATAATCCTATAGGGCTTTGTCCAAACGACGTTTCATAATGCTCATACATCTCTGTGGATACCTATCAAGTTTAATTATAATAATTTTATTTTGACAAAGTCAAAGTGAAAGTATTTATTTGCTAAACATAGGTTATACAGATGTTATAAAATGCAGCTTGGTATCACTATGTCTTACCCGAAGGTGTAACAAAATATAGAACGAGTGGGCTTAAATTAATATGGTATCACAGTTTTTATGCATCGTGCTTTTCCTAATATATAATAGTACATTACGTATAGTCACGGAATTTGATTGTTGAGCCATTTAGGGGTCACTTTATATTGGACAATTCATATCATATGTATTGATAAACCATATAACCTTCATCCCTAAATGGCTCAACAATCAAATTCCGTGACTGTACCTAGGGCGGTGAATTCGTGAATGGCCCAGATCGCAGGCCATAAATATGCGATCTGGGGCTTTACGAATTACCGCCCGTGGTAAGTACACAATTCTACGTCTTCATCTGGCCACAATGCGAGTTTTACCGTACGCGCAGCGTGCAGTAAAACTCGCATTATGGCCAGGTGTGACGTAAAATAACAAAATGAGTGCAACTTTAACAATCGTCTTTTCTATATTCGTCAATTGAATAATGACGCCTGGAGAAACATCATCATACATCTCTAAGAAATATGCATTTTTCCCCCTCTTTGTTTTTGTATAAGTCATCATCATCATATCAGCCCAAAGACGTCCACTGCTGGACATAGGCCTCCCCCAAAGAGTGCCACAATGACCGGTCCTGCGCCACCCGCATCCAGCGGACTCCCGCGACCTTTACCAGGTCATCAGTCCATCTTGTGGGGGGCCTACCCACGCTGCGCCTTCCGGTACGTGGTCGCCACTCGAGAACCTTTCCGCCCCAACGGCCATCATTTTGTATAAGTACTTTGATATTTTTAGTTAATTTTACCCCTACTTTTTACTCCTACTATTTATTTAGAGTCTATAGATAAATATAAGTACATTTGACTTGTAAAAGGGCACTTGTGCCCAATATGCTGTGATTTGATTATAGTCGGACACACGGGCATCATAGTCCATTCAACGCCAGTTTCGCCCGCGGTGCCTTAGATAGTAGAACAACTGGCGGTTGAATCAACAACAAAACAAATCAACAATGTCGATACGAACACTTATGAGCTCTTATTGTGCCTAGTTTTGCAGTTATAACAATATGGCGCCTGCGGTCAAAATCGATCTGAAGGTAAACTTGAGAGTATGGAACTGTCGTTGGTATTTGAATGTTTTAACTTGGGCGGTAGAGTTGCTTTTTGAATGGACTAGTTTGAGTGACTGAGTCTATTTGACGTCGCTAACCTGTTATAGTTTATATTATTTGAACTGAGCTCATGAATAGCCTTTGTTTGCCTTTTTTGCTTTGTAATTTTTTTACCGCCACGTAAAATGTTCATTGAATAATGACCTATATCTTCTCTTCTAATACAAAAGATTCCAAATTAGCTACGAGATAAAATACCACACACAGCGTTTTGTACCGGCTGTAGCGGCTGTAGCGGCTCGCTGGGAGCGGGTTGTTTTATCTTTTAGTCCATTTTGAATCTATTGAATAAGATAAGATTATACAATAAACATTTTATGTGGCGCTAACCTTTTTCCTGCAAAAAATGGCACGCGTCCGACCACACAGTCATATTGTTAGTATTCATCAGTCCAGTTCAGAAAATCTTAACTATAGCATGTATTTAAAGGCGCTGCAGTCGCGCCGCGCCGTGTGTTTAGTCAAGCGTTGACGGCATGAGGCATCGTAGATACTAAAGCCTTATTTACAACACTGACTTCGCTCTATTCCTATTCTGTGGCCCATGGGTGGTCCGTCTAATTTAATGACCACGAGGCACATAATTTGGTTTTGTTTACAAGCCCACTAGACGTCGATGTAAACAGAGAGTAAAAAGATAAAGTGAAATGGTAAAAATATTTTGTCCCGTAGACGATCTGAAAATTAAGGCTGGCACTTTTAGGTTAAGTATACGGGATTAGTACTTGCGGTAGGTACGTAGGTATGGGTCGCAGCTTCATCGTCAGTATTTTTTTTCGAAGATTAAGGTAAGGTGTTGTTAATGGGCCGGAAATAAAGAATTATGTTTTTTAGAATGAAATACAGGAAGGGAAATTCACAGTACACCTCTAAATCGAAATAATAACAAACAAACTTTTTGTGTAGAAAGTTTTTTACATTGACATGTGTCTTCTTGAGGCAGTGCAAATGCGGGCCCTTTTTCTATTTTTTTACGCATTTCCAGCGTTATCTCACTTACAGCTATTCGAATGTCCTTCCTTTACTGTTTCAGTTTATTGTTCTGGAAGAATACACACGTCTTTTGAGATACCCCATACAATAACCTCGTAAATATCGAGCCCAGTAAAAACCTTGAGGCCAATCAATGAAACCATTTTTAAAGACTAGCTTCCGCCTTCGTCTGCGTTGACCCGGGATAAAAACTATCCTATATTTGAAACCAAGCTTTAAATTATCTTCTTGCAAAATTTCATGCAAATCTGTTGAGCGTTAATGAGTAGCAAACATCCGAACATCCAAACTTCCAAACATCCAAAGATTAAACTTTGCAAAAGTTTACTTCAATTTGACTACTGTGTCCGGCTGACGTGTATTATCAAACTGCGATTAAATTCTGATTGGACTGTTATGATGCACCAATGCTAGAAGCTTGAATTAAATTTATATGTTATAGTTAATTAAAATTGCTATCATAAGTAAAAAAATTGGAGGTGTCTCTATCTTATAAGTAATAAAAAAAATTAAAAATGTCAACATCTATTTTTATTTTTTTATATGCAATGTCATGCGGCTTATAGTGACATATTATGTGTCTTAGCTAAGTGTATTATATGTATGAAGCACGAAATTATTCCTTCCATTAAAGCGGAGATATTCATGGAAATACATTTTTCTTATTTTTTTATTTTCTACAAAAGAAGGAAGAGGAGAATGCTGAAAAGTATAGCATTTACTAACGTCGTGACCAATCATCAGAAAAAAAACAAGCGGAAAAGCTATTAAGGCACAAGATGTTCCCTTACCCTGCCATGGCCTTTAGACTGCGTGGAACGGAACGATGGACTTTCCCGCAAGAGGGGGATTATTGAGCGCTAGTACGTCACATTTTCCAGATAAACTATTTTTTGACGCGATTTTTTTTTTACCTTTGTATGGAGCGTTGGCCGACTGGAGCGACGAACTCCATACAAATGTAAAAAAAAAATCGCGTCAAAAAAATATAGTTTATCTGTAAAATGTGATGTACTAGCGCTCAATAATCCCCCTCTTCCGGGAAAGTCCATCGTTCCGTTCCACGCTGTATACTAATACTTATATTATAAATGCGAAAGTATGTTTTCATTCATCATCCTCTTAGCGATATTCCCGGTTGTGCCCTAAAGAAGCCCGAGGTCCGCTTTGACACCTAATCCCAAGATTTGGCATAGATACTAGTTTTACGAAGGCGACTGCCATCTGACCTTCCAACCCAGAGGGAAAACAAGACCTTATTGGGATTAGACCGGTTTCCTTACGATGTAACGAAAATAACCACGCTCAATGAACAGCAAAAATCATAGTTCAATCAAAAAGATAACAGTAAAAATCAATATAGTGGGCAAACTCTATTACAGAGGCGCAATCAAAGGGTGCCAATTGTTTCTCTAACATTATTATGAATTTCCAATGCAAATAGTTGACCAAATGGCCTAGGGTCTGCCAAAGAGTACGGATAAAGACTGGACAACTCGTTGAGAAATATAATAGGACAAAATATTGACTGTTATTAATAAAACACATAATTTACATAAGTTCTTTCTCCATGCATGTTTAGTAATCGAGGCATTAGGCATCGAAGGTCATTATTATATTTAAAATATAAACCATATTCTATCATGTTCGATGCTATATTTTTGTTAAAGACCGACTCACCACGAACTGAACTTTGTAAATTGGAAAACCTTACTTTATTAAAGAGTTTAGACTCATTACGTATGTTTGTTTATTTACTTTTAATGTACAGTCACACATGGAGAAAATTCAATGAATAAGTACCTGTGAATGGAAAATCATTCGGAGTTGACGTTTTAATGTACATACAAGGAAATTGAAACACGTACCTTTTTCGCTAGTATAGTATGGTAGAGTAAGCTTTATTTTCCTTAAACATATACATAATATTTCTTAATATATTAATTAACTGTAAGGACCGCCTATTGCGGTGAAAGCCTCCTCCAATTTCTTCCATTTTCCTCTGTCTTTTGCTGTTCTAGACCATTTTTTACCTGATATTAGGACAATATCATCGCTTCACCTTTTGAATACATTTTTACGTTTTTTATATACTAGCTTCCGCCCGCGACTTCGTCCGCGTGGACCCGGGATAAAAACTATCCTTTATTTTAATCCAGGCTATAAACTATCTTCATGCAAAATTTCATTCAAATCGGTTCAGCCGTTTAAGCGTGATTGAGTAACAAACATCTAAACATCCAAACATCTAAACTTTCGCATTTATAATATTAGTAGGATAGGATTATAAACCAGTTCATTAGTGTGTGTGACCATCTTTCATTAATAACTCTGCGTATGTCCGGCCAATTTCCACTTTAATCGGAGTACGTGTTTTGTTATCTCCTTGGCTTTTGCTCTTTCTCTGATTGTGCTGTTCTTTACTCTATCCTTCCTTTTATGTTCATGAAACTTTCTTTGAATTCCTTTTTGACGTATTTTTATTTTATTTAATGTTTTTTTGAGTCATTGTCCAAGTCTGCCATGCGTAGGTTAGGCAAGGCATAAGGCTGATTTGCATTGCTTTAATTTTCAGTGATGTTGTTATTGAACTTTTGAAAATTTATTTCATTGCCGAATTGTTCCAGGTTTGCTTGATACCTCTATTTGTTTTTTTTCCATGCATGATGTGAAAGATATTAAATAGCCCAGGTAAATGTAATCCTCCACGTATTCTAGGGTAGACTGGTCTCTGGTACTTGTGTATTGTATCAGTTTATTTGTAATCCAGTAGCCAGACTTTCAAGTCCTTTGCCGTATCTACGCAGTTCACATTCTATGTCAAACAGGAGCGCGGGCAGTTGTCCGGTAAAATTGTGTGCGCCCCCGATAAGCGGCAATAAGCCATCGGTCGCACAGCCCGTCAATATTTGACTTCACACTTACTCTAACGTAATAACAGACTGTAACATAATAAACGGAGTAACTTAATAGACTGCGCTCTGTTTGACTGAGCAGTCCAGTTGTCAAAGTGGACTTAAGATTTCAAAACGCCATATACTGTTTTAGGAATTAGGGTAAATCGCCAATAACAGGCCACCCTTCAATAACTGGACCCCTCCTGCTAATAATGAACTCTGTTCCCTACAAACAGAATTCAATTTAGTATAACACGCTATTGAAGGGTGGCCAGTAATTAACACCTTATACTAAAAAAGAATTCTATTATATCATATCATATCATTTCATTTATTCAGTAATAATCATACATTGTCATTGTTCATATACATTTCACTTAAAGAAAAATTAATTAATTAATTAATTAGGTCAATAGAGTTCATTTTTAGTATGAAGTGGCCAGTTATGAACGGTGGCCAGTTATTGGCGATTTACCCTACCTACCGTTTATCTATTTGATTGTAGAGGAATTTCAAAAGGGAGGAATTCATTGATTTGTTTTATTATGCTCCTGGTATATTTTATTTCAGGCCAGTTTGCAAGCCTGGAATAAATATAACATATTCACATTACAATTCAGTCTGACAGCGACAAGCTAAGAACTAGAATTAACAAGATAAAAAGGAACCATAAGCTTTTCAAATTTGAAATCATAATTTTTAGTCGACAAGGAACCCTTATAAATTTTTTTTTTTTTTTTTTTTGGGCTATCACTATCGGGTCCCCCCCTACACGAAAAGGGGGTTTTTTTTCTCTTTAAACACATGGTGTGGATCGCTTGTTCGAAAATATTATGGGTTTCTTTTTAACTCAGTGATCCGCTTGCGTGATATTGGGCGTTAAAACCCAAATTTTTGTTCGAGTCAAGTCTCCCCCTGCCGGCTAAATGGCTTCTTCTGGGAATGTGAAAAAAATCTTGGTATAATATTACATTATAATGATTTTAAAAGGAAAATTATCACGAATAAGAAGGCATTACTATAGTTACTGAGTAATAGGCGACTAACTTAATGTGTACTTGGAAAAGCAAAATTTCGTGCAAATTCGGCCGACGCAACCGCACCATTTAGAAGACGCGCGCGTGTAGATGTAACAAAGACCGACAGGCAACTAGGGAGCTCTACACTGCGCATGGCCCCACACGCACTGGGCTGTTTTTTCTAAATCTATTTGCATGTGGAAAAACCCTTATAACTTCTAGAAAAATAGAGTCATATATTAGGAAAGCCATTTATGAATATATTGTATGATTCATGATCGACAATTACAATGCTGGACTAAACTGGAATCACTTTTATGCAGTGATCATGATGTCAAAACGATTCACATAGGCAGGGCAGAATTGGTATGGGTTATTTTTTACTATACGGAGACCTTATTAGTGTAACCCAGGTTTCCTTCTCTGTCGGTGTACTGTCAGTATTACATAGTAGTATGTACACCAATATTGTGCGGAAGCGTAATTTCATACCACCCCGCTGCCGCACATCCCGCGGTAATCAAGAAGCTCTTATTTAAATATAAGCGCGCAGTAGAGAATCTGGCATGACTTGACTGACAGTTGACAAATACCGCTCTGACTCCGCACCTGCAAATACGGAAGGGTACGGCAGCGCTGATCATGAGACAAAACAAACTGCCAAAATGTTTATGGTTCGCATTCTCTGGATAATATTTCAATCCAACTGACAAATGTCGAGAAACAAGTCTATTTAATTAATTAAGTAAGTCCTAGTATTTTTAGGCGACTAGGCATTCCGGCCACGTCGCGGCGTCGCAGCCAACTCTTCATTAGTGTTAGCGCCTCGTATCGCCGCCAAGCCAAATACGACACGAAAAACTTAAACTAAACTGAGTTGGCGTGTGGTGGAGGCAGTTACCGTCTAGTAGTTTAAACATATTTCGCTGTAAGGATATAAGAAAACGAGTTTTTTCAGCTTGGAAGGTAGACGGCCCAGTTTTCGACGCCTTCAGTTAATTCATATCAATAGAGGTGAACAAGGTGTTAAATATTGGGACGTTCACCCTATACCTCTAAAATATAACCATAATTATCCTTTTTTTTTTAATGCCACGAATAGGGATACATTTTCCATGGCAGAAAAAAGGGAGGTTTTTTTAGTTTTTCAATAATGGTTATAAACTATAAAAGTTGAGGTTTATATGAGACTTCGGGACAGATAGAACGTGCAAATGAAACAGTGTGGATAGTTTGTATTTTGAAACCAAAACCATTTAAACATGAAAATTACACATCAATGAATCAATTAATACGGGCAGCTAAAAACGGCGACTTTTTGCAGAGATTCAAACGCGACACAGTATCAATGCAGATGATCTATGGATAGTGTCGTGAACCCAGTCGCCATACAGCCGCACGTTCGTAAAGCGCGCGTTTGTTTGTATCGCTGCAAAAAGTTTGAAACCGCTTTAAGAATTTTTACGAAGTTAGTTCCGAGTAAAATAAGTGCACAAAGTAGAACCTCGTAGAACAGTCAATGCTTTTTCCATTATTCTGCAAAACCTTAACCAAAACCATCTCCCCGCTTAGCCATAAAACTAAAAACACCACTTATTCGAAACTAAGAACGGTAACCTTATTTTTAAGGTGCTCTAAAGCACATTCCCGTTTTCCGTTTGCCAGGTAAAGCTAGGTCCACACTGCTGCCTATGATATAACTCTGTAATCAGCCATTCCTATGCAAATTCGCTCGCTGAACCAACTATGGCTTTATATAAAGGACGATAGTCGCAGTTATGACAGCGGTTTCGACGCTGTCTGATTGTTTTTGGAATAATGCTTCTGATAAAGCTGGCGGAAGCTGCTTTTCTATTGGTGAAGCGAGGCGAGGCGAGAATTTAATGGAAATTGAAAACAAACTGCGTTCAAATACTACGATGGTGCAAAATAAACACACGACTAGCATTCTATGCTTATGCTTGCAGGTCCAGAATAATCATATACGCGTTGCCGTCCCTTTATTGATTTGAAGATTCGCTGTGTTGACAGCTATAGACAAATGCTTTCAGTCTCAACATAGCGCATCCCCAGGAGCCTTGGCGACGTCAGAGAAGTGTAAGGCTGGAAACAGTGCTCAACCGACGGTGAGCGCTGACATCGGTTGGACGTAGCTATATCAATGGAAATGTATGACGAAATTACAGTGCAGCGCTGATAAACTGCTACGCGCGTACAGCTACGTCGCGCGTACCGCGACCGTCGTTCGAGCTCGTCGGTCGCGCGTAGGCGGTCGACCGACGAGCTATCAGATTGTATGGATGCGTTCAGTGCTTCGCTGACGGAGCGACTGACCGTACATACTGCACACACGCGTCGCAGTTCGCCGTCAGCGTTGCACTGAATGCATTTTCGCAACCAACGCTCAGCGCTGACGTTCAGGACGTACGGTCAGGACGTACCGTCGGTCGAGCACTGTTTCCAGCCTAAGCGCCGCTAATCAGAGATAACATTGGTATTCGTTCTGCTGCAAAATAGACGCTAGAAAAGTGCAGGCCTATGAGATATTCTAACGGTCTCTTGCCACCATCAATGTGCCTGCTTTTCTTGAGCCGCCTGGCTTTATCAGAGAACATTGCAAAATACCTGTCTTTGGTTCCGTGGAGTTTGGGACGGGTGGCACCACCGCACCTCTTCGGACGTTACTACTAAAGCGGGTGCAGCGGGAAACGCCGAAAATCTGAAACGTAGTAAATGTACCTTTTGGTCTCGAAACCCTCGGTCGATGGGGTCCCAGTGCGCATACACCCAAATTGTGGAAATCGCGAATCGTCTGGTTGTTGAAACTGGTGACCGAAGAGTAGGCGGATTTCTTGAACAACGCGTTGCAATTCAGCGAGGAAAAACCGCCAGCATCCTCGGTACAATGACTTTTTAGATTTAGCTAAGTTTTAATTTAATTTAGTAAATGTAAATTACCCAAAGGTTGTCTGGAAGAGATCGCTCTTCAGCGATAAGACCGCCTGTTGTCTACCTACATGTTATTGAATTGTTTCTCTTTCTAACTGCTTTGTTTGTGTGAGGTGTGCAAAAAAGAGTATTTGTATTGTATTGTTGTACATTATCAACTTGTATATATGTACTTTAAAAAAAACATTTAAAAAAAATTAGGGGACAATCTAACACAAATCGACCTAGTCCCAAACTAAGCAAAGCTTGTACCCCATGGTACAAGCTTTGCTATGTACCCATGTACTAGACGACGATAAACATACTTATATAGACAAATAAATACTTAAATACATAGAAAACATCCATGACTCAGGAACAAATATTCGTGCTCATAATACAAATAAATGCCCTTACCGGGATTCGAACCCAGGACCTCTTGCTTCGTAGGCAGGGTCACTACCAACTAGGCTAAAGCGGTCGTCAAACACACACATATTCAAATAGACGCCCCTATGAAAAGCACGATTATCTGATAACAAATAAAATCTTGCCTATTATAAAAGAGACTAGCATAAAACCCGTCTGCCACACTGCGACTACCCCACAGAATGTTTGCAACGGTCGCTATAGGAGTAAGTGAATTTTCCCCTTTATGCAGCCACTTGACTCCGCAGTACAGAAGGTTTTATCCTTTGATTACTCTTCGAAAGTTTCCGAAGATAGCCGAAAGCCGCCGTAGACCGTCGATGAGCCCCCTGAGAACGAATAGATGAGAATTGTTGCAAAATGTTTGTATTTTCTTAGTCTGGCGCGAGATTGAAATTTACTTTCGGAATGCCTATTGAATCTTTGGCCTTAAGAGTTGGAAAGTTTGGAGGTTCAATTGTCGGGGACTTGTTTCTTTATGGTTTACAAAGAGAACTCACAATCGAGGAGGTAGAGCAGAAATATCTGATTTGTCGAACCTTGATTGTTGTCACAAACGAAATTTACAACAGCTGGCGTTCATTAAAATGGCTGATAGAGTCTGTGCGGAAAGAGAATTGTCCGATTATTATTAGTATTTTACCACGAAAGTTAAATTTCCATTTAGCGTTTCACTTTTCGCATTTCACCTCGGCCGAACAAAATCTTATCGTTTTTGAATTAGATGCAATTTTATAAGTGGTATGTTTAATTTGTAGCATCATATTTTCCGTGTATTAAGTACCCTAGTCGCATTTCAACGCTACGCGCTAACGCTATTTTATTGGCCGTTTAGTTAGCGACCAAAAAAATTTAGCGACAAATTTGCGATTGAGACACAAAGCTAAAATTAAATAGGTATACGATCGAGGTGAAATGCGATTCGGTGAAACTGTACAAATAATTTTGGGTTTTGAGGAAAAATACTAACAAACGGAATCGTCGTGGCAGAAAAGAGAACAAATATTATGAATAATTTATGATATGGCAATCTAATCTAACCTCATAGTCAGGGGGTTAATCACATAACGTATTGAACGCGCGTTAGGGCAATGCAACTGTCAGTTTTCCATATAAAAATTGACAATTAGATCTATCTAACGTACGTTCTATGCGTTACGTGACGGACCAGGGGCCGTAGACAAGGTTACAATCGACAAGCGCTAACGCTAATAAAAAATAATAAAATGTAGGGGAATGACAGATGCCGACGAAACACTTTTCGTTAATTTTCTACTGGCGGCATTAGTTTTCTATTGGCGTTAGCGCTTGTCGATTGTAACCTTGTCTACGGCCCCTGTTAAGCACAGATTTATTTTGTTCGTTGGACAGTTTTTTTATCACACGACAGACTTAGAGTATCGGCTAGAGTAGGAATATACTTAGGTTATGGTAAGGATTCGTCCATTCTACCCCAGGTAAAATAAAAAGTATTAAGATAATTACAATAAATAATAATAATAATAAGATGTCAAGATAATTTTAGATGATTCGACACAATCAACCGCGCAGCAGTGTCTATAACAACATTATTTATACTAAACGGGACTTAATCGCGTATAATTATATTATTTATTTACCTCACTGAGGTCTCGCGACGTTTCGGATGTGTTGCAACATCCATGGTCACGGGACATCCGAAACGTCGGGAGACCTCAGTGAGGTAAATAAATAATTTAATTATACGCGATTAAGTCCCGTTTAGTATAAATAATGTGTGAGAATCGTGAAATTTTAAATCAATATATTCTATAACAACATATTGTAAGCATACATCTGTAGAGCCACATCTCAAAGGCATCAAGTTTGTTAAGCATAGTCTTGGAAAGAGTCCATCCCCCTGATCCATAGAGAAGTACTGATACAATATAAAATTTAACCATTTGCCACCTGAATTTTAAATTTATGTCTCTATATAAGACAAATAATGATTTCATTTTCATAAACGTGTTTCTGGCAATTTCGATTCTGATCCCAATTTCATTGCGTGGGTCCCATTTTTCGTTTACCCAATAACCTAGGTATTTATATTTGTCTACTCGCTTTATGTAGTCATCTTTAATTCTATTCTAAGTGATCCACATGGTGTTTCTTTCTTACTAACTACCATAAATTGAGTTTTTGTGATTATTCATCTTTAAGCCATATTCCTCTACTCTGGTGTTCTGGTGGTTTAGTAGCGTCTCGAGATTCACCTTCAACTGCTAAGATAGCTGTGTCATCAGCATATCTTAAGTTATTTATTATGGTTCCGTTTGTTTTTATACCTATGTTAACATCGTTTTCAACACATTTGCTCGTAACGTACCTCTTATTATGTCGCTTTTAGGCTCATAATCCTGGGTATTAAACACGCATGTTTTATAACATTACGACACTCGTGTGTAATGGTTATATCCCGATTAAGTCACATTGACACCTTGCAGCAAGATGTATGCATGCACACGGTGCATTCTTAAACTAACCGGGTTGTACAGAATGTACAGCTTTTTTTCATTCTCGGCAAATGGATTTACTTGACTAAACAAATTAAATCCTTTTTGTTAATTAATTGACTATTTATTTTTGGATATCATATAGAAACGTTTAATTTAGTAAAACTATTCAATTTTGATAACATTTTACATGAGTTAATAAAGATAACATTTTAAAACGAAAATATTTAATTTATTTTGTATTGGCTGTTTAGAGATTTCATCTAGGTCTGGCACACAAAAAAAAACTATTCCGTGCCATTATAGGTTACTTCACAAATGTTTGTAAACATTGTTAATGCGTGTTTGGTTATTATCAAAAATATTGACTCGTGGTGACTAGAAAAGTGATAAATAGAATTGACGCCACTGGAAATTCTTGGCGATGGGTACAATATGTCAATATTAAGTAAAGAAAATATCTTGGCAAGCCTATAAAATTTTCATCTTTTGAAAAGAATTTTTTTCCTCGCAAAATGTGTTGAAAAACGTCGTATGAAACGCGTGAGCTTTGATAATTACATCCTCAGCTCTCTTATCATAAGAATTCCGCCTCTGAAGTAATTTATCAACATACCTCACTTGTTTCACAATGAACTATTATTAGTGATTCTCGAAAAATAAATTCTGAGTACCTAAAGATTAAATAACACGGGTGACAGGATGCAGCCTTACGCCTTTTGGTATACTTAGATGTTCTGTACAGTGTTTATAAGAATGGAGATATCCCCTAAAAATGACCTTTCCGGGTCGTAACCGGAATAAAATTTCCCATATTTTTTTTCGCGAAAAAACTAGATTAGTTCAGTGGAATAACGGATTTTACTCGTCAGCAACAGAGATGTCCTTTTTTACGAGATCCTATTACTTAATTCGACCCGCGTTTATGCGAAGAAAAGGATTAACTTGTGATTTTACGCTTAAACCAAAAATTTGCGAAACACCATTTTTTTACGAAAATGGGCATATTTATTAATGTGAACTTGTGAACCGATAGTTACGATTGGTAACAAACCCGACATTCAACGTCAATCGCTCACGTTTAGTAACAAAACCGACAAGATAGACGTGACTTACACATCACTTTAGATAACCTTTCTGGTTTTTTTTTTCTCCTAACTCCTCAAACACGGATTTCACTATCCTACGCCGATATACATATGTTCTAAAACAAACGAAAAACAAAGGAAAGTAATCTCCGTTTCAGACACTAAGTTTAAGGATTAGCCAATCACAAAACTAAATTAGGATCTCGGCTGGGATAGGATAGGTATTTAGTTGGGGCAAACCCACTTTCCTCTCCAAAGAAGGAAGCTTTCATTTGCATCCGGTACTTTTTTCACGGTAACTGAACTTTAATTAAAAACAGAATTATCTAGAATCGGCTGCACGTACACCGATATTTACACTGGTTGGCAAAATAATGGTATAAGATGACTTAACTTTGAAATATATTACTTAACTATTTTTGTCCTTTATTCTTGGAATTATATTTAGATATTGCAATGCTTGACAACGCTCATGTTAGAACTACACCTAGCCTTAAGACCTAATTAGTTACAACATAAACGCAATAAAGAATCGGAATCTGAATTTGAAACTTTAGCGTTCTAAAATGTAAGCTGGCTTCAAGTAAAATGATACTACAATTTCGTCTTAAAACTCATAATTTTCGATGTCTGAGCATAGCTATCTACTTCACTCTCAGTAATAGTAAGCCTGTGGCAGTGGCTGGGTAAATCATTTGGAATCTTACCTTATTTCCTGAGAAAGACCTGCCTTAGTTTATTTGACAGCTTCGTTTCATAGATATGGTAAATGGTTATTCCATATACTTTTTCAACTAAAGAAAAAATTCAGGCAACAAGTCTAATTTTGCAAATCCTTACAGACTTAGGGAGCTACCACACCAGTGCTTAACGCTGCGTATACGTGTTAACGTGTCATATGCATCACGTATTCTTCACACATTTTGCTGCATTTTACGGTGCGTTAGCGTATTTTAAGCAGCGGTGTGGTCGCATCTTTATATTGTTACACCGTTATGTCACCTTAATTAAGTCGTCTATATATTATAACAGCTTCCGCCGCGGCTTCGTCTGTGTAGATCCGAAATAAAAAGCATTTTATATTTTAATCCAGGCTATGAACTGAACTATCTTCGTGCAAAATTTCATCTAAATCGATTGAGCCGTTTAAGCGTGATTGAGTAACAAACATCTACACATCCAAACATCCAGACATCCTCACTTTCTCATTTATATTATTAGTAGGATAGATGGTGTGGCTCCGCTGCGTCGCCAGCTCCAATTTAGGGTTCGGTGGGCTGCTCTCCCGGGTGCTCTCGGGAGGAGGGGGTTCCCACCACCGACACGACAGCTTACGGCCAGTGCAGCGGTACGCACAACAATGACGCAACACGTAAACTAACCGTTACTAATTACTACTCATTTACATAATAACATTTATGTAATTTGTAATTGTTATTACCATGTTTCAATAAGTCAGCACTAATTTCCATTTTCATGTGTATTTCGAATAATCACGACACGAGCCCTTAGGCGCAGCAGGTCAGTTTCTTAGTCTATCATAGTCGGTGTGGGTCAGGTTTCTATGATTTCGAAAAGCTTACCCGTTAAATTGTCCCGCATGCACGCGGTCTGCGAAATATCTATCGGCGACAGCGTCTCCGGGGCCCTGTGCCTGCAAGTACTAGCCAACTAAGTATATCGAAATACTTCCATTTTATGTGGACCTATTTTCATTTATTTATATAGGAAGATCATCAGCTTAAAAACTACACGCTAGCTTAAAACACTACTGTGACTGAGCTAATAACAGATCCTCACCGATAGCGTAATTAATGATATAAAAAACAAGTGAACAGAAGCCAAACAAAAACACAGCGCTTTTGCGTCTTGGTACTGCTACGTAATCAGCTACTTATTATATTTGACTAATAAAAAGAGTTGCCTAAACTATTTCCCTACTTCTGCCGAAAAATTGCCGAGACAAGAGCCGTCTCACTATAGGAACACTTGCGCTGAATAGGTCCAGGTCGTCACGCCTCTGAAACACATAATTTAAGCCGTTGCTCGCTCTGATCAAAAAACAGTTTTGCCTATTATTATAGGCATGATGCCTCATGTTCAAATGATAAGGTGGTGATGCTAAATGGATAGTACACTATCAAATTATCGTAATAAAGTATAAATTATAAAATATAATTCAAATCGTGTAAAATATAAATATGAATCTTGAAAGTTTAGAAAAAATATGTTTTATTTTTATTTTCCAAGAGTATATTTATAGTAACCAATAGAATCTTTACGGTTTTATAGAAACAAAATTGTAAGACAACTATGTACTTAAACGCAGTATTTCACGACCGAAACAACAATTTACCTGATTTTCCATACAACGATTCCATACTTTGTACCTACTAACAAATGTCGGTTGTGACGTATACATATCTGTCTATCAGTATGAAGCGTTTTGCGCTGCCGCTAGCGAGGTCAATCTTTGTCTAAGTGTTATTATAGTGTAGCGGATTATTTGAATGATCTTTGACATACTATTCTGAATTTAATATATTGTACATGTAATCTAGTATTAGAGATAGACTTTTCATTGTAAGATTACTTAGATTAGATTGTAATTAAGAACCATTTGTTTCGTACGCCAGAAGGCACGTCATAGCTGTTCCTTTAAATATTATGTTACCACCTTATGTACCTGTGATGAACGAATAAATATATTGATTGATTGATATACAAACATTTGTTCCTGTCCAAAAACTGGTTCGAATGATATCATAAAAAAAATTTAGTCATCATCCCTATTAGTAGGTGATAGTAGCACGGATAGTGTAGGATTTGGTCGTTTAATGGCACCATCCATGTCGGGCAGTCGCTCTCTCTAATGAACTACCAAATCTTTTTCAGTCCTTTAATATATACGAGTAGGGATATTTTTTTTTATATCGTGAAGAGTTCAGAAAAATCTCAATCATAATTATAGCTTATATGTATACGTGTATAGGTTTGTGATTGGACAACTTCCAAGGCAGCGTAGGGCCCGCGTCGCTGTACGCATCGCAAGTCCAGTAGCTGAGCCTAAAGTATTTGAATAAAAGTACGCAACAACTAACTCACTGATTCTATAACAATAAAATTAATAATAAATCAGCCTATATACGTCCCACTGCTGGGCACAGGCCTTCCCTCATGGGTGAGAGGGAAAGGGCAGATTTACTGATTCCAAATATTCTAATTCAGTGTCTCAAATTGGACCCGATTCTACAGTGGCCTCTAAACTTCCTAATTTTATTTAGGTGTCGCTAAAACACTTTGCTATTCTATGAGCAGCTGTCATAATCAAATGAGAGCGCTAATTTGAATCTGACGTTTCTTATTTTAGGCGGTCTATACAACTTACTTAGCTGCCTAAATGCTATTCTAAATATGTCGTTTTTAATCTGCCGCATAAATTATGTCTCAAAATTAGACAATTTAGTTTTAGGCTAGTTAAGCCATGTACACGTAGAATCGGGTCCATTGTCTCCATTGGGAAACAGATATCTTTTATTAATTTGTATTAAACAGAAAAGCTGCTAACGAACTGAACTGAAGGAAATGATTGAAAGATTTAGTGGCAGGGACAGATTGTTCCGATATGAGTTGTTTAGTAGCGACGGGCCATATATGCCCGAGGTTGCCGGTTCGAATCCGGCTCGGACCATTTTTTTTTTCTTAAATTTGAAATATTGACATCCTTTTATTGATCGAGCAACATATTCGAACCAGCGAGCGAAGCGAACGAAGTTCTATGCTTCAGCTTGCGCCGGAAATCATTTGTCCGGTGTCCGGTGTCTGTCCCGTTGTCGCGCTGTCCCACTATTCGGTGTTGAAATTTTGTGAGTAGGTTCGTTGCATATATGTATTTTTTATCTAATATTTTTTTTTGTTTTAAAGTCAGATTCGCTAGTTCTACAGCTCACGGAGCAACAAGTTCTTAATATGTTTTACATGGGCTCACAAAAATGGCTCTAACAATTTTGATCACGTTTGTAGTACTGGAAGCTCCCAGGGTCGGGCCCATTTTCGGAAATATTAGTATTTCGGACTTTGTGTTTTTTATTATTTTACTCGGTCGCGCCATATTGCTTAATCTCTGTATTCATTCACATAAACAACAGTAACCCAATACGAACAACTTTATATGGATATCTCTTTACAGCCTAGAAGCGTCGTTTTGCATATTATTCCTTTATTACCAGAATTCATATGCAAATGTCGGCGAGTTCGGGTCCCCACGGAGCCCTAGCCCTAAAGGTCGCTGTTCGCGGGTTAAATGCTTGTTAACTTCATCTGTAGTTCTGAGGATTTCGTAAATACTTGTGAAATCGACCCGTTATCTAGTGCCTTGCCTCAAGAGAGACATGGTTTGCACCCAGAAACCAATACAAGCTTGGAGTATGTAGTTACCATGTTATCAGGGCTGGTTTTCGGAACGAGCTATATCGCCTCATCTCACCCGTCACATCTACCGAAACAAGACCTCTGCGCTGTTATAATGTAACTTGTTTTAACCTCACTTCATTCGTTAAAACAAGGGTAAACCTTCACCCGGGAGTTCCTTATTTAACCAACAAACGTTTCATTGAATGCATTGTTTCGCCGAATTTTCATTTCATCGAACGCATTTTTTCAGAAATAGTACACTTTTCAGGATTTTTATAAAACAAAACTTAACCTAACCTACTTAATGGGTTTTACACAATTACCATTAACTTAAAATGAAACGTGTGTCGGTAAAACAAGTGTGTCGGTAAACCCCGTTCACGCACAAATATATCTTGTCGCCGCGATTCGTTGTAAATAAGTGTAGGCAGAGGTCTAGTTTCATTAGTTGTGACAGGTGAGGCGAGGCGGATAGCGTGTGCCTAATAACAGCAGTGATTACACTTAGTTACTACGAATAGCGGCGTCAAGTTATATGTATTTGTGGGTGTTCACCCACGTGAGGTGAGGTTTAAACAAGTTACAGACAAATGACAAGCTCCCTCTGTCCATTTGAATCTTGAATCGAACCTCTGGGCCCAGAACCTGCTGGGACGCTGCTTTTTAGGTTGTTAGTCTCCCGAGTTGTGACGTCACCAAAATGAGTGGCTCTGCGATAAGCATAGTTTGGATGACTATTCAATATTATGGTACCATCGAGCTGATCTGATAATGGAGACAGAAGGTGGCCATGGGAATTCAGTACTTAACCGACGTAACCCCGTTGAGTTAGGGATCGTTAGAATCGTACGTCTCAGTGAGTAGTTGATGATAGTATACAGAAAAGTACAGTCAGCAATAAAAGCTTGTACAATTATTTTTTTACAGAAACTTATTTAAAAATGGCGTTTAACCCAATTAAAAATATGTCGTGCCCCGCATATCATGGGAATATCCACATAAAATCATTTAAAAAATTATAGATATAAAACGAAAGCTATGTCCTGGAGACGTGCCCTTTCTCATCACGTGATATTTTAGTCACGATTAAAGTTATACTCCATGTTACAGACTAACTGGAATTCTAGCTTTTGATTTTAAAATAGTGTTTTATTCTTGAACAATGAAGCAGACAGCGATCGTCTAGCGGCAACCCATTTAACGTTCATAAGCGACGTTCTAGGGTTGTGAACGGGGTTAAAACTGCGAACTCAAAGTTCGAATAAGTATCTCCATTTCTCGCACTTGATATTCGACACATCGAACCGCTCAAGGGCTATCTCGCACGCGAATAAAGTATTATATTTAGATAGAGACACATAGTATAGAGCCTAGCGACACAACGTAATTGTTGCATTACTATGACCTACATATAGTTCGCTTGATTGTTCACCTTAATATTTTCTACTTTGATCTTTTTACCTATTCATCCAAATAAATACACGCTCACACAAGCGACAGCCCTTGGGGCGACAGATACGTGGCTCCGTTGCAGCGAAACACCGTAATTTATATTTTAAAGTGACATAATCGTTTTCAAATTAAGCGGGAAATTATAGTGTCACTTCAGTTTGTTCTAATTTTAGGTACGGTACGAATTTATTTACGGATCATTTCGCACCCAAGAACACAACTTTAAAGTTTTGTACCAAAATATTCAAAGCATAAATAACAGCACAGACGCGCCTTCTGTCTTCACCATCCAGAAAAAGCTAATGCGAATATTGGTCAATATCAAGCAAACTGACAGCTGCAAACCCTACTTTAAAAAGCATAAACTACTTACTCTTCCCAGTATATACGTATTTGAGACATGTAAGTTTGTACGGAAACATAAAGAGTTCTATGTAAAACGCGGTGACATTCCCTCTTCACGACCTATCCGTAATAAGAATAGACTCGTTCGACCGCCCGCCAAACTGACACTGCTATCCTCAGGCCCATTAATAATGTCTATTAAGATTTATAATAATTTACCTGACTCTATAAAGGAAGAGGAAGACTATAAAAAGTACATAAATAAAATAAAGCAACTATTACTAACTAAATCCTATTACACGCTAAATGAATACTTAGAAGATAAATTACCTATAAACGTTCAATAAGCCCTCCTCTCCCTAAATTGCAGTGCCCAACAGGGTTCACAATGATCTGTAGCTTTAAGTTAACATCTGTACCTACTTTTGTGATATTGCAATAAATAATTGAGTATTGAGTATTTTTAGAGTATTGAGTATTGTACCTACAAGTTATAAGTAGGTAAGTAAATAAATTAACTTTATTTTGCAAGTTGGCGCATTGGCACTTTTACAAGTAATTTTTAAACAACGTATTTAAAAAAATAGAATGCTGTCAAAATAAACCCCGATACAAACGCAACAGTCAGTATGTCCCGTACTTATGTACTATTTACATTTACACCTCCAAAAAAAAAGGACCAAACTGAAAATCAGCGCTGGGCAACCCGGCCAGCATATGCTGAGGTTGGTACCTTTGTCCAACATGATTCACTGATTATATTTTATAGATCATATATAATACCCACTGTATAAGCTTTAACTAGTTAATACCTAAGATTATTATTTTATTACTGTTACTCCGTTCATGTTTTGGCAGTTTTTATTTTATTTTTATTTATTAACTTGTTATAGACACGTTTTGTGTAATGCTAATATTATTATATTCTTCTTTTAATAACTAAACATTCTGATATGTAATATTGACAATAACGAATAAATGAATATGAATATGAATATGTCCATAGCCAATCGTAACAATTTCCACGAATGCCATAATGACGTAACTTGTTCAGTAGTATGGTATTCTATTGTCTCTTTAAGTCGGAATATCCTTTATTAGTTCATAGATAGCCAAAGGTGGTGGATCTTTGCCTACGGAATCCGAATTGAATGGTGTTTAAAATTTCATGTTTATCCAAGAACTAATACTGCAGACTGTGTACGTTTTCAAAGTGACATAAATAAAGTGGTATCATGGAGCGAAGCTAATAAGTTATATTTTAACACATCTAAATGTGTAACTATCTCATTTAGTCGATCATACACCCCCATCCTACATGAATACGAGATTAACGCGGTGAGACTGAAAAGGGTGACAGAGGTAAAAGACTTGGGAGTAAAGTTCACATCTGATCTCAAATTTCGGGATCACGTTGTGGATGTATGTAAAAAGGCTTATAGAACACTAGGATTTGTGCTTCGTCGTTGCCATAGTTTTACAAGCATCGCAGCCATCATCGCCTTATACAATGCGTTGGTCCGTAGTAGCCTTGAATTTAATGCATCTATTTGGGCTCCGCAAGAAACCAAATATCGCCTTATGATAGAACGCATACAAAACAAATTTATACGATTCCTGTATTGGAGAAAGTATCGCGTATATCCATTTTACCCGTTAATGTATCCAACTGCTTTTATTCTAGGTATGGTAGGATATAACGAGCTAAGGGTGCGTAGAGAGCTATATCTGGCGTCATACATATTTAGACTCCTGAGGGGAAAAACATATAACACTACGGTGTTAAGCACGGTGAGTGTTTATGTCCCCGACAGGTATGTGTGGCGCAGACTGCGGCCGCGGCTGCTGGCCGAGCCGCGCGGGCGCACCAACCTGCTGCGCATGGCGCCGCTGACCCGGGCATTGCGAACCCTCAATATGATAGCAGAAAGCATAGATTTGTTTTCGTGTTCTCTTAGTGAATTCACAAATATGGCCATGTACGTAATATGTTATAAGATAAGTTACAAATAGGGATGTACAATATTAAGTTACACTATTGTCTTAGGCGTAGTACCTGTAATAATAGTTGTGTGTGGTAAATAAAAAAATAAAAAAACATCAAAATTCGATTGTATACATAGCTTTCATATATTTTTGACATATTGGTATGATATTGAATATGGTATGATACCATATCGAAAGTATAGTAAGTATACATAAATTTTTCCTCCTTTGTTACCGTTTTTTTGATAATTTTGTGTTAACACTGTAACGACCTATTTTCGATACTTAAGGTCCTGTTTAATTTTAACTTTCTGAATTCTATAGAATCTCAAATAATTGTACTTACTTAATAGAAATTACTAAAAAAAACTGGCCATGTGCGTGTCGGGCCACGCGCAGTGTAGGGTTCCGTATTTGCCTGTCTTTCTTAGTTACATCGACACGCCTGCGCACAAATGACTCGAACAAAAATTCGGGCTTTAAAGCCCACAATACCTCTCAAACGAATAACTAATTTGATAAATCTTTTTCAGAAACCTATAATATTGTTGAACAAGCTATCCAATGATATCCCAAACTATATGGCTTTAACGAGAGAAATAATAATACAAAAACACATTTCCAGTTTAGGTGTAGGGGACATAAATAAAAAACAAAACAAGATTTTATTCTTCTGTTATTTATTTATTTGAAATAATTACACAGCATTACAGTTAAAAACTAAGTTACTGTGAATTACAAATGATACATATACACTGCGTTTTAATATATGACAGAAGAATTACATCTAGATCCATCATCTCACAGTAGCATTCATCTTATGCATTCACGATACACAGTTCCCCCAACTACTTCCAAACACGTCCACATCCGGTGCTGATGCAAGAAGCGCATTAAGGCTGTGTAGAGCTCTGACGAAAGGAGAGTGTTTGCGCGATATGGTGCGCGTCTCTGGAGGAGCTAGCCGGTTACGCGGACGAAAAGCGCGCTCGTTAGTAACACACAGTTACGCCTCACCTCAAATGAATGAAACCCTAATAGGCCCAATATAAATTTCGTGGGATATAAAAATGGATGATATCCATATTTTTTCTTATAAAGAAACCGTAAAAAGGCTTTTTGGATTATCTCCAGTAGCAAGGTGTAAGAAGCTTCATGCGGATTCCAAATTATAAATGCTGTCTCACGTTTGCTTCTAACTAGGACGGTGAATATGAGTTGTAGAGGTATAGCCCTAGTAAATTCGAAATCACGCGCATTCCTGATCACGAACCCCAACCTTCTGAAACAATTCGCCGCCAACGCTTTTGTGTGGTCATGAAAGGTGAGGCGTGAATCGAATATGACACGCAGGTCCTTGACGGTATTTACGCGAGTTAATAGTTCCGTCCCTAGTGTATATTTGGCATGTATGGGATACGACCAAAGGTCATTACTGAGTATTTATCTATATTCAATAGAAGCTTGTTTTGAGTACTCCACCGATGTAACCGATGTGTATGACGGCGTGATTGATTTATATACCCATGCCGAATTACAGTTTTCTAGTAGTAATGGTTAGCTCAGTAGCTAAGCCGAATACGGACGAGCAGACGGACAGACGGACGGATGGACTGCCAGACGGACATGGCGAAACTATAAGGGTTCCTTGTTGACTAGGGAACCCTACAAATGGTAAAAAATTAGGAATGCTAAAAGTCCCTATGTCCTAGGACGTACCTAAGCTAAGAATTTGCTTACTTTCAGGAACTGTGCTGCTAATAAACAATTAGTTTAAGTACCTTAAGTTTGCTCTATATTAAAAAGGATTTCAAGGCATAATACAATGTATTGAGTTCAGGCTTTGTTGAAGGACAAACCATATTCGGTGATGTTTTGTCCGATATAGATATCTAGTGTCATTCAATAGAACTTGCAAACTATGTAAACAAACCGCCATATTGAAATTGTCTCTGAATGATGAATTCACTAGTGATGGGCAAGATTACTGCTTTACTTATGTCAAACCACACCGAATATTAAAATACCGAAAGTAAAAAACAAGCAGGTACTTATTTTTAATATATTTAATCACGATCGGAAGAACAATCGGTAGTTGAAGATGATTTGTTACCAGTATTTATAATAAAAGGTGGCGTTACTTCGTTTGTAGCCCTATCGATGATGCCGTCTAAATTTTTCATTTTATTTTCTTCTTCTATGACGTGACCCACGCATTTCTTCCACTGCTCCGCTCCAATTCGCGACAAGCTTTCTGCCAACAAAACCTTTAATTCTGGCATCTTAAAGGTTTTATTTTTCCGCCCAACGTAACCTTTTACTTGTGCCCAGCCCCCCTATTCTCTAACCTGTTTTAAGCTCACCTCAACGCTCACCCACAAATATATCTTGACACCGCGATGCGTAGTAACTAAGCGTCAGTAGAGGTCTAGTTTCGTGACGGGTGACCGGCGAGGTGAGCCGTATTAGCGCTTAGCGAATAACAGCCCAGATCAGTTCAATTGGGTTTAACTCGCAATGGTAGGGTGGAAGACGCAATACCGTTATCCCTCTTGATTTCGACAGTTCATCGACGAACATTTTTTTATATCTAGGCCTGTCTATTTTTGCTACAAGGTCTGCTTTTATTTCTTTTTCATGGTAGTTAATGTTTTTTTCCCGTAACCAAGCTTGGATTGCGTCTTTCCTCCACTGCATGGTGGGTACTTTGTCGATTTGACGCGAATGGTACGGTGCGTTGTCCATTACTACCACGGAAACAGTAGGTATTTTAGTTAATATTTGCTCATACCATTTTTCAAAGTTGTGAGCATCCATTTCTCCGTGATAGTCGCCGTCCTTTTCTTGCTTTTTTGCTTCAAATATCCATTCGCCGCCGTCGACAAAACCGTCTTCACTGCCAATGTGCGTAATAATTAACCGTTTTCCTTTCGAAGGGTTTTTAGACCGGTTGATAATCCTTTCAAAAACGCATCTCTACTAGACTTTTTGACGTCATCCACCCACACATAGGACAAAGTGTGTCCCTCATTCAGCCATGTTTCATCAAGATAGTATATTTTTTATTTTCCCTTCTATAGTCCGCAATTCGTTGTAAATATTGGTGCCTCCATGTTTGTAAATCTGGCCTGTCCAGTAAAACACTTGTACGTGACCTTTTCACGTGGTTAAAATTTAATTTTTTCATCAACCGGTACACAGAACTTTCAGAAAGTGTCGGAAGAGTTGGATCTTCGTTGATTGCTTCCGACACTTTTGAAACAGTAGGCAATTCACCATCAAAATAAAATTGATGTACTTATAGCGGAAAACGTGAAATTATCAAATTTGCTAAGTTTGGCACGGTTTGGTGGCCTGACTGCGGGTTTTTAACCGTCCCAGTTTTTTCATAAAATTTAATTACGTTATCAATTGTATGGCCAGATAATCCCATAATTTCGGAAACAATTTTAAGCACGTCTTTTTTATGCGGATAGGATGGCAATGTCTTTTCTACGTACTTGTACAAATTAATGGCAATTTTTTCTTCATTGTCCGTCATTTGAACTGGAGTGTGTTTCGATTTTTTTCGTGGCTGCAAGTCCGAAGTTTGAGATGTCCCTGGCTGGTCACTCATTTTTCGTTGCCGGCAATAATAAGCGATATCAAAATCCGTGTTCGGTAGTAATAAGTCGTCGTTCCAAAGTTAAATAGTATCCAGAGCACAATGCAAATCAAAATCCGTAACTCAGGCCAAGTCGTTAGAAAATTCAATAAAAAAGAAGTAAGATACGCCTACATGCCAAGAAAAACAGTGAACGAGTAAAGTAATATTGCAACCTTCAATCTTTCAACCATTATTGTTTAAATTTATTTAAAAAGGAAGGTTAGATTTTTATTTCTTAAAGTAGACCAAAACGACCAAATTACATTTTCCGAAGTTTTTTTAATAATGGGGAAAACTTCATGAGAAAATGGGAATTAAAACGATTAATCGGAGCTTGCGTATTTATTTATAAAAAAAATACAATTGACAAAGGACCGTGTAGTGTATACACCCGCATTTGCAGGTACAGAGCATTAGGTGGGTAGTGTGTATCGGCTTTAAATTTTACCAACTTTAGTCACAACACTACCATCATAGACAAGTGTAGAATTTAAATGAAACAAAAACGTCATTCCATCAGGTCGTAATAACCTAACTTATGGAACCATTTTAAACTTTTAATGAAATATCCAAGATACAGTTATATTTTTTATGATTTTGTACTTTACGGTAAAGACTGATTCAATAGTGCATGGTTTCAATGGTGTTTGATGAGGTGGTGTGATAATTCAAGGAGAAACAGTGACAAATACATAGTTTGCAAGTTCTATTGAATGACACTTTATGGGTTATGGTTTGACTTGGATCTATTAGTCTTCATATCACTAACACTAATAGTTAAGTTGTTTTGTGTTTCTGAAAACACCCGTCAAAATAATATTTAAAAACATGCCACTAATTTAGAAAACAGCCAATTGTATGAGTAACTTCGCCGTAGTGCGCTTTGTAAAAGTTAAATAATCTTGTTTCAAAAAGTACACGCTAGCAAAACAGAACAGCGCAGTGATTTAAACCAATTGACAACAATAATAATAAACGCGCAGTCAATAAGTGCGACAATTCCCACCAATCACGAGCTTTGCATTTGCACCAATCAGGACGGTTTAAATTTGTAATGTAATCCAGTTCAGAGATTAAACGCACGCGTAAATAAATACCCCGACCCAAACGAAAAAGGCTTAAAACGCTTACAAACTTTGTTCACTCGCGACTTAATAGAATCAAGGATTGGGAAAATAAATGCTCCAATTACGAATTGAAAAAGAATAATTTGTTTGGAATACGTGCGCATTTGCGCCGTTTTAACATTGTGTGGGAAAACGATGGCCGGATTAAAAGGCATCGGTTCATTAGGCACCAGCCGTGCCCCGGGAAGCTTGTTTTAATTTCCTACCTTAACGATATTGTTAATGAAATTATTTTTAAGCGTACTGATACATTTATAGTGAAATGAGCTTTTTTCTAGATGCAAAATGGGTGGAATGGAAAGTGGCCATTTTCATCGGCCACTGGGAGAAATATTTTTGAAGAAACCCATGTCATACACATTACAACGGGGACCCTAATAGCACATGTAAGAAACTTGTAAAGAAAAGGTACAGCTATATTATATCTAATTGAAAAAGTGCGGAACTTTTTTGAAACAGAACAAAAATTGGCAGTATATTACTTTGAGTATTTCACCCCAATAACAACCACATTTCATTTTGACCGTCAAATCTGAACCTTTGTTTCGTACATATAGCGCTGTTTAGAAATAGGTAAGTCTCAAGATAATAAAAAATGTTTCCTATTGATGTAATAGTTACTCATATTTTGATTCCGCCATTTAGATATTCAAATTCACCTAACTGAATATTTTTTTCAATAGCAGATGAACATATTTGCAAGGGTCTTCAGAATTTCAGGTTCACGTCCAACTCGGCTAGGTTAATATATTTCGGACAATTTGCGAACGCAGCGCAGGACTGATGTTCACGACGCATACCGATCACTCGACGCGAGCCAGTGTAAGTCTGTTCTTAGATTACGTCTAGTTGATACGGGTCTCGGGGTCAAGATATATTAGTGTTTGGTGAGGTGAGTTGGAAGGTACTGTGAACTGCCCAGCAGGTAGTGGAGCTCGACAGTGCATATTCCTTCCAATTACCAAGCCGGCTCGTTTGCGATGCTACTGCTACTACACTTGAGATTTCAACCGGTGCATGTTTGACAAAATATCTCGCTCTAGTGCAGAAAGCGAGTTGAAACGTTCTGAGCGATAGGTACAAGTTTGATTTAAGCTCAAACGTAATGTAACTTTAATTTTTACCTACTGAAAAAGGTTTCCGAAATGTAGCAGGACCTAAAGCCAGTTGAAGATTTTCAACAACTTACTTGTAAGGGAAAGAAGAGAAAAAGATAAACAAAAAGTTAAATAGTAATAACGGGTATATTTTAAACCAAGCAAATCGGGAAACTAGCATACAATGGTTCAACTAATTATGATAATCGTAAAAGCCAAGCTATAAGCATTATCATTACCTCAATTAGATATTCTATAAATTAAAATAACACAGCACAGTAACTTTTTAAATAAAACAAAATGGCAATAGCAATTTACAATATTTTAAATTGACACAAATAGATTATACATAGTTTACCTGACAGTTCAGAGCACTGGTCGTACCGTGTCCAAGGCTGGACAACTTCTGAGCTGTCGACATTTTTTTTTTATTTTTTTACCTGACTGTTGCTATAATAGGACGGACCCAATATAGCGGTCGAATTGCGTGGTTGGAGGGTAGCATGGGGAAAATCCAGGGGGAGCCTCCGGCACTACCACGCGGGAAAGTTTGTACACTGGAATACTCTACGAGTTTGCGCTCCAGTGAGATTGGTTGAACGGTATCAACCGAATCTGGGGTGTGAGTGGTGTCGAACTACTGGGAGTTTTATCGCTGGTTCGCTAAAACCTAGGCTAGCTGAGAAGAGTCCAGCAAGAAACTCAGCTAGGCCCGACTTGGGTCGGACTGACTCTACCCGGTATGCGGCGGTACCGGGACGAATAGGGACTGTATGTGTCTGTGTTGTCGCGATCTCGCGGTGGACGTCCCCGCCGGCGGGAACGCCGAAGTGTACGCGATGTGTTGGACGCTGTGATTTCGTCGTCCGGGTCCGTGAGTATGTGCCTAGGACGCCGGACCGTGCGGCCCCTAATCAGTGAGCGCCGAGTAACGACAGAGGGGGGAGGGATGGGAACGTAATCAGCAGCCTTCCTAACTAACGGATTCCTATGCTGGGGAGCGTTGTCAAAATAACGTCTGGCAGCCTGCTTAAAGAAACCATACATGGTGCTAATCCCCATGTCGTGGTGCAGGCTGAGGTTCGATTGGTACCACGGGGCACCAGTCGCCCTACGGAGAAAACGGTTCTGAATGACCTGAAGCGGCTTGAGCGATGACATAGGCACGTGAGCAAATGCTACACTTGCATATGTCATGATTGGACGAACACAAGTCTTGTAGTGTCAGCTTCTAAGTGACATTTTACTAAACTTGTTGATCATCGGCCCAAGCCTTCCTAGTACGAACAACGCGCGGTGAGCTGTCGACAGGTGCTGGTGCCCCTTTTATACCTGCCAGAGTGACGTCATGGAAGAAATCGAGTGGCGTGATCAGTTATTGGCAACAACCAATTTTCTACTGACTGATTTGTAATGATTTTTACTTGAAAACTACCTTCATTCTCCCACATACTATAGAAACCATTTAAAATCTGCAGGTCGTAATGCCGTAGGTACGTCAGTCAGGTAGATCTAAATGTAATTTTTTATATGGGAAAAATTACAGTTGAATTGTCCTAACGCGTTGATTACCCCTCTGGTATTATTTCTCTTATTTGTAACAAAATTAAAAATCGGCTAAGTGCTTGTCGGGCCACGCGCAGTGTAGGGTTCCGTAGTTTCCTGTCGTTTTTAGTTACATCGACACGCGCGCGGCGCGTGTCGGGCGCGGTTGAAGCGGTATATTCACACCGCAAGCGGGCGGCGTGTAGCAACGCGTGTGCAGCGCGTGTGCAGCGCGGGCACGCGCGGGTGCGCCGCGCCATGTCTCTCTCACTACCAACACATTTGATATGTATCTCACTATCTCTATCACACTCAGCAGCGCGGCAGCTATGCGGGCCCGCCGCGTCAGTGACGCGTTAGCAACGCGTGTGCAGCGCGGCATATCTCTCTCACTACCAACACATCTAATATTTATCTCACTATCTCTATCACACTCAGCAGCGCGGCAGCTGCGCAGCTGCCGCACTTGACACGCGACGCGCACGACACGCCGCCGCGCTGCCGAGTTGTAACTTTAGCGCCGCGGGCCCGCGCGGGCCCGCGTTCGGACCGCGTTCGATGTGTGTTTGAAGTGTAGTTTCAATGCACTTGCGCGGGCCCGCGCAGCACACGCGCCGTGCACGACACGCGTTCGGCGCCTGGCCTATGGTTGCGTCGACCGAATTGTACGAAAGTTGGCCTTTCTAAGTACATTTTAAGTTGGTCGACTATTACTCGGTAACTAGTTATGCTTACTTAGCCGTGATAGTTTTCCTTGTGTATTCATTATAATGTACTACTACCACGATTTTTTTCACATTACTATTTTTATCGTTACTATTTTTTATCTCAGACGTTGTACTTGTGTGAATCCACAAATCGACCTCGCCTTCAGCATAAATTACGTTTTCATTTCACACACGAAAAACAAACGTAATAGGTTAAAAAAACAACATTCCTACAGTTAACACCGAACCGATATAAAATTAAGTCAACAAGTAACTTCGAAAAATTATTCATAGAAAAAGATCGTGAGGTGCAAAGTGGGGGTTGCAAAGGGAAAGAAAGGGAAAAAATGCCTTCATGAATTGGAAATGTAATTTCGTCCGATGCGTATGAGCTGGCAATTGTTTTGGAGGTATCGCCAACGATTTCAGTGATAAACGAGAGCAGGACGGCGGGATTCAATTTACAAGTTAGGACGGAGACATGTTTATCAGTGGGGTATTCGGTTTTCTTACTAGATTGGAAAAGTCTTGGCCCAGTGGTGTTCAGAACGCGAGCTGAGCTTTTTACTACGCTGCATTAATAAAGCAATCAATTTAATTTATTTATATTAGTAGAATAAACTCAGTTGTACGCAATTCACATGTCAGTGATGCATTAGTGACATGAATGCATGATTTGCTACAGTATGGCATGCAAATATTATAATATTTTACTCAAAATTCAAAACATAAAATTATATTCATCAAATAATCCATAATGGGCATAAAATTAAATCATAATAATTAAAATTAAAATCAACGCTATTAATAGGCCGCCAGCAGTTGCTGAATGTGCTACCTACTTTTGCCTTTAAAATATATATTTTTTAACTTATTTATTTTGTAGTTTTTGTGATGTATATGTAGTAGTTTTAGTTAATTGATACTTTTTATTTCAAAGCAATAAATATGTACTTAATTTATTTTCTTTCTTTAAAAATGTTAAAAAATGTCTTAGAACGAATGTGTCTACTTTACTAGGCATACACTTTGTCAAATTTGTTGAGCACAATGGTCTAACAATTACATGTTTGTTCATCTTCTTTCACCTATCCTTCGACCTATCCTCCGACCTTAAATATTATAATTCTCTAGATAGTGACAGAAGCTCGGAGGATAGGTCGAAGGATAGGTGAAAGAAGATGAACAAACATGTAATTGTTAGACCATTGTGCTCAACAAATTTGACAAAGTGTATGCCTAGTAAAGTAGACACATTCGTTCTAAGACATTTTTTAACATTTTTAAAGAAAGAAAATAAATTAAGTACATATTTATTGCTTTGAAATAAAAAGTATCAATTAATTAAAATGCCATTATTTTCGAGGCTTCGGTTAAAATGTATAGTAGTTACTACATTTCCACAAATCTAAATCCGTATTATCCGTATATGATCCATAGTGCACCGGTCCGTGCCCAAGTTGTGCATTCGCATACATGCCCGTAAAAATATAATTGTAATAGGCGAAATATGTAACAGTGACTAACATTTTATTTAGTCAGGTAATATTGTTCCGGCGTCGGTCCGGTGTACAGTGAATCATCCACACATTCACTGACTGGAATCGTTACGCGCTACGCTCGTAGCCGATTTAATGGTTTTTCTGATCCTCTACTTAGCACCTTAGCGCATACGGCGTAGGCACCCGCTAGGCAGTTTCCTAGCAGTGACAGTGTTAAAGTTCGCCGAGGCTGTCCCATTCCGTTGCAGTATTCCTAACTTACATTATGAAGGTTTAATAAGAAGGTAGTCTTATGCAGGTTTTATGCAGTTTAGTTACCTTATACACTCGCGGGCAAAGAATACGGGTCGGTAAAATACAGTCACATTTCCTAAAATAGTGCGTAAGAGGTTGTACAGTTAATCCTGTCATGATCTTTATTTAATTTTACATATAAACTGCTAATAACAGTAAAAAATATAACGTTACCGGGTTTAAATCGGACTCGTAAAAACCCATGAAAAAAAAACAAAGTTAACGGAGCGAGATATCGCAAAAATCGTGATTTTTGGATATCGATATTTTTATGATAGGATCCAGGAAATTGTTAATACAGTTGGATATTGTAAAGAATAGCATATTATGTAAATAAAACAAGTATTAAATATTTTAATAAACCTATTGCAGTTATTTAATTTAGGGTGACCCGTATTCTTTGCCCGCGAGTGTATTTCCCTTTGATGTTTCGAAAATGTAGTCACTATTATCAAAATATAAGTTTTCTTGTCCAATATTTCGTAATCAACATTGAAACAAAAGGCAATCTCGCAGCGTGTCCTAACAGTGTATTTGGAAGAGGATGAACAAACTTTACAATTTGGTACGAGGGCCATCGGCGTCTAGTGCAATACCATCACGCCACATGCGGGCCGGAGACGTGGCAAAGAGTAACATACAGACAGAACATTAAATAGAGCTGATACTTCCGAGACATTTTTGGTTTTGGCTAGTTACAAGTGTATGTACATTTTTTAAATCACCAATCATGATATAAGTACATAGATTTATGATCACGTTTGATTATAAATCTATAGCGTACGTAGCTCAGCGTGCGCATGCCGTTTCTAGATGTTCCTTTCCTACTCCGTGTATTACTTGTTTTGCATATATTTATCGCTCGCTGCCCGCTTTGCGCGCGGTCAGTAAAGATTGTTGTATAACTACCCTTTTTTCTAATAGTAATTAAGTTTGTTCGTGCGCTTGTTAACGAGCTATAAAACTATTTTGTATTTATCCCATGTAAAGTGAATTGTAAATTCTTGTGCGAATAAATGATCTTAAACCTTTTAGTCCCATGGACGACCGAGCTCTGCTTGAACGAAGCTGAAACGAATTTTCCCAGACATGAGACCAAGCTAGATCGATTTTCGCCGTCGTAAAACCCTATATTCCAAATTTAATTGAAATCGTTAGAGCCGTTTTGGAGAACGTGATTTACTATATACAAAGCTCGTTTAATAGTATAAGATACATAGGTTGATCTTTTTTTGTCATTAAAGATCAGCAGACCGTGTTCTTTTAAAGTGAGCTAGTCATCTACTTGCGTTTTAGAGTGGCACTACATTGTATATTTATTTATTCATTTAAATTGTATTGCACAAAAGTAAAAGAATACAAAAGGGACTTATCGTACTTATATTTTTAAAAACACACGCAATTTTTTTTAAGTCTAAGGCTTGTGTACCTACGTACTATCGACAACACAGCTGACTGACCATCGGTGTACCTTAATTGCATTGTAATAAGGTTCTATATAAACACAGGATGGTCAGTTAACAGTGTTGTCGTTTGTACCAAAATAATATAAAGAATACTTACAAAATAATTTTGGAACAAGAATCCTGGTTTAACAAGGGCATTAACGAATGTGTACAATTCAGTGATAGCTTGAAGGATATACCAACTGTACATAAACTCAGGATTACATTCCCAAAAACATGGCTTGACACATACACTCACAGAATTATTCACACCTTATCTTCACACACGCACACACATACAAATATAAATTAACGTTTCATTTACCACTTATGTTGGCTTATTGTTTGTATTTTTGTGGACATCTGTTATTGGCTACTGCTTTTAAATTTTTTGTAAGTTTTCCTGTTGATGCCCAAAATAAAATGATAAAATGAAAAGGGGTAGTAAATTAATATGAAAAAAAATGATATCATGTATTTGACTAAATATCGATTCGGTATGTTATGCCACATCTGTTGTTTAAGCAACACCTTATCTTTGCCAGACAGGAGGGGACAATATTCCCGTAAAACACGCTTTTTACCGCGATATTATACGACTAAAACTGCAGACTAAGGGCTCAAATAGGTGTGAAGTTTACGCCAAGTGCTTTCGTTTAGTCGAAGGTAGCCGCGGAATTATTGTGATTGCTTGGGTTCTCTTAGTGTCATCGTGTTATTACCCATTTATTCTCATTCATTTTACGAGTTTGTTTTACTGTAAACTAATTCATGCTCATGAATATTGATGTTTTTTTTTATTGTTTTCTAATTAAGAACGAAATTGTGATGTGGTGTTATTTTGGTCTGCAATAAATGAATTTCCATTATATTCTACACAGGCTGTCTATATTTTATATTAATATGACAAGACTAAATATGACAGTTTGGCGGCAAATAATTACATCAGTGAAACTTTGTGTTTAACTATATTGGCATTTATATTGGCACTAGAAAGTAGGATCTGCCGAGTCCTACCAAAATTTAAGAGTCCTACGCACATGTCACATTCACATGTTGCTGTTGAAGGTAGGCTGAAGAAAATATTTTTTCTTTTAACTCGACCAATATAGGTTTCTCTGTATTACTGAGAGCAATCAAGATAAACAGCACATCGTCATCTTGAGAAACAACTCTCTCTTTTTTCAACAAAAACCCTTCAATAGTCTCGCGACTGATCGCCGATTAACCAGGAAAAAAAAAATTGCAAATATAAAATATTGATCCTATAATATAAGTATAGATATGATCTCATTCGATTCAGCGCAAAAAAAATGATATCATATCGTTTATTCAGTAATAATCATACATTGTCAGTGTCCTTGGTTTATATACATTTCACTTAAAGAAAAATGAAGGATAAAAAATTCAGAGATTCAGTACCTACATAGAAAATTACACCATACTCGCCTAGTTTGTAAAATCTGTGCAGTGTCTTAAATTTCCCCCTGCCTATACATACCCCTGATGGGGGTAGGACCCCTAAATTTTGGTAGGACTCGGCAGATCCTCATTTCTAGTGCCGGGATAAAATTATAAGCAAAGTTTCATTGACGTACATATTTTTGCCTTAAAAATATGCTATTTTTCCTGTACTGTAAGAGTAGGTATGAAGGGCCTTCAAAATATGCTATTTTTCCTGTACTGTAAGAGTAGGTATGAAGGGGCAAAAGCTAGTATTTCAATATTCCAAAGATAACCCGTGCAATATTCCCTCCCTAGCGTTATAAACCACCTAATCAATTCGAACACTTATTAATCGCGAGTCTGCGGAGGGTCCATTTTAATATTGCGGTGGAATTACAAAGTAATAAAAATGCAAACGAACAAACTTGCTACCGAGTTGGTTGCTGTTAAATCTGAAGCGTAATAAACCTTCTTATTAAGACGATGAATAGAAAGTACGAGAAGTAGACTAAGTATATATCTTTCCACATTTAGATCTATTTTAAGAAGGAGATGAGATACGTTTTTGAACATTATAAGTACTACATTGTGACACAATTAACGACAGTATAATAGAAACCTGGGCTGTTATTCGCTAAGCGCTAACGCGGCTCACCTGTCGCGAAACTAGACCTCTACCCACGCTTAGTTACTACGCATCGCGGTGTCAAAATATATTTGTAGGTGAGCGTTGAGGTGAGCTTAAAACAAGTTACAGAATAGGGGGGCTGACGCGAGCGAAGGTTTGGTGACTTGAGTTTGTAATAGTACATTACGTACCTAGGGCGGTGAATTCGTAATTAGCCCAGATTTCAGAATTCTTTGCGTCACACCTGGCCATAATGTGAGTTTTACTGCACGCTGCGCGTACGGTAAAACTCGCATCGTGGCCAGATGAAGACGTAAAATTGTGTACTTACCACGGGTGGTAATTTGTAAAGCCCCAGACCGCATATTTATGGCCCTCACCTTCGGTTCGGGTACACCTGCGATCTGGGCCATTCACGAATTCACCGCCCTAGGTACGTAATGTACTATAACGTACCTACTTTTTGCACACAATGTTTTACATCAAATTTATTTAAACACCAAAGTTTCGTTCGCGATATTAATGTGTAAATTATGTGTAGAAGATAGGTATATTATTGTTATTACCGTTTAAAAGTCGCTCGTGCACAAAAATCATGTGTACCTTAAAACAAAATGATGCTTTATCCAAACAAAAACTCGTGACTTAGGGCGTTCATTGCTCTGTACAGTGTTGCCCCATACATCATTAGGTGCCGGTTATAATTTATGGCCGCCCCTGACCAATTTCACGCACGGCGGCGTCGCTATCCGGATTTTATCCGAACAGGTTAAATTTGCCCGAGCAGCCACCGCCTGGCGGTTGAGCGTATGTGTTTTGAATTTTGCAGGGTTACATCAGCCGGTTAAAATTTGCGATCGCCTTTCGCGGGCAGTTTAAAGGGTTCGGCATTATGGGTCTTGATATTGTGTTTGTGATGTATGGATGCTGTTTGTCAGTTACAGTCATTTGAACGAAACACAAAACATATTTACACGCCAAAGCCTGGTTCCTGACTTGACGGGGCGGGATCGGTATGCGGTATTTTGTACTGTGAATTGAGTTCCAGTGAACTCACGTGATGGGTGACATCAGTATGCCACACTGAATTTTCTGTCAGTATTACAATTTGCGCCACGCTTGGTCGCATCCCGCGCTAGTCAGAAGACTTTTAATGCGCTGTCGACAATTTTAAATACATAGAAAATACATACATAGAAAACATCCACGACTCTGGAACAAATATTCGTGCTCATCACACAAATAAATGCCCTTACCAGGATTCGAACCCGGGATCTCTTCTCTATTCTTTTTTAACGTTATTCTTTTTATAAGGTTAAAGTTTTATTCTTTTGTATGTTTTATTCCATGGATTGATTCCTTATTGGCAAAATTACTATATACAACTATATAAATTACTGAAATCACGAATTACCAAATTATTGAATCACCGAATTACCGAACTACCGCACTATTAAACTACCGAATTATCTGGTTACGCCATAAATCCGTTCGGCCACTTAACCTCCTTGCGCTGATCGCAAATCGAGCCGGCACAAGAAAAAACAGTCTGTCACTCAGGGTACACAATCTCCATACCTAGCAACGGGCAACTGACAAGCCGGGCTGGTTTGCCCGATATATCATTTAAGGAGCACACTGCGTTCCAAACGGTTGCATGGAAATAAAGTGATTTTCGATTTGGCCGTATTACTTTTAGGTGTATGGAACTTCACGCTAGATAGCGTTCTACGGCCTTTTGTTGGTTCAGTCGCTACGTAGTCAATTCGAAATACGTGAGATGGCACTGTAATTAATAAGGTTCACAAAGTTGCCAGCCTCACCAGCTATCAGTTATACTTTTCTATATGTTAGTATTTACTAATATTGTTTGTAAGTCAGTTGTAATATTTTTAATTAATTATTATTAAATAAAACCAGGATAAAGCCATAACTTCCATTATACATTTGTATACTACTTATGCATTTAGGTCGCATATTTTTAAGCAGTCATGTAAGTCTTTGACAGACGCCAAATTTCTACAAATTTTTCCGGAAAATGTCGAACAAGAAATCGTGTGTCCCAGGATGCTTAAATAGTTCAGGCGGTTAGTGGCAAATACTTGTGTCGCACACAAAAACAACAGTATTCCATAATTTATTGCAGTTTGCATGATCTGCGCCAAGTCGAGCAAAACGGCGGCACGGCCGTACCATCCTTTCGACCCCCCAATAACTTCGTTATGGATAAAACTAGAAGCCTGAATTTTCAGTTACCAAGCACGCATTGTATAAACACTATATATTTCAAATTTCATTCAATTTGAACCAGTAGTTTAAGAATTATAACTAGTCAAAGTTTCTTAATTTTGTCACTCCCTGACTGACTCACCGATCATCAAAAGTCTAAGGCACTTTTAGCAGGCATAGAAGCTTCAGAATACAATTAGTGTTTAGTGTATAAATCAAGGGAAAACTAAAAAAAATGCAATTACAGTCCAGTTTTCTAGATACACCAACTGCATAAAGGCCTCCACACATCGGTCGGGCACGGTTTAAGCGGTATATTCACACTGCAGGCGAGCGGCGTCTCTATCACAGAGTCAGTTCGTAGCGCGGGCCCGCTCTTTCTTACATGGAATGTTTTTTATGGTAAGACTTTTGGCCAGTCCCCAGTGGAGCTTGTCGCACATCTAGACCATTAGTACCACTACACAGCTTCGGGAATTCACAAAATCATTGTATCTACGTGTACTGTGCGTGTGTTTACATGTATGTGATTGAGCTGATATCGAGGTTATCCCCGCGCCTGTGACACATCTGGGCTGTTATTTGGAACACGCAAATGCGCCTCACGTCGCGCCTATCAAACTCAGGTAGACATCTAATTACCCTTAGTTACATATTTATTATTATTAGTGAACGGTAAGGTGAGCTTAAAACAAGTTACAGAATAGCAGGGCTGGAGTGGTAAGCTGCGCATAGGCTACGGTGACCGCTTACCATCAGCATCAGGCGTGCCGCGGGCTAGATTGCCACCGGCGTGGCATTAAAAAAACATGTTCTAACATCTAAGTAGTGTCTCTACGTCGGGACGTACCTAGGGGTTTATAAAACAAAATCTTGTAACTAATAATATAAGTAAGCGAGTCTTTTTAAAATAAAATAAGTTGAAAAGAGGCTTATGCTTGAAGCACAAGTTACAAGCCTTTGTGAAATGGGCCCCATGGTACTTACTGGGGTCAAATCTTTTGTCAGGATCCAAGGACATTACATAAATTGCCTAAGTAATCCGGCAAAAGAGTAAGAAGCAAGTATTAACGGCCCGCACATAGATATAGCGATTTGAACTTTTCCCGTATTAACCAACGCATTTCCGTATTAACCAGCGACAGAGAGGGAGATATTCGAGCGGAGTTCGTTTTCACTTCGCGGTAGCCCCTCAGCAGAAAACGTAACACCTACTCAAAATGGTCTCGCCGGAAGACCAGCGCAGCGCTCGCTGGTTCGTGAGCCAGCATTATGCTAAGGCGGGACCATTTCGTAGCAAATAAATAGTTTTAAGTACCTAATTAAATAGTCTTATATGTGTGTATGTGATATTTATATAAGTTTGTTACGAATAAATAATTTTCATTTTCATTTGCTCTCGGGTAAGCTTTATTTACGCTTAGTGGAAAAGTTTAATATTCATATGGGTAGGTACATACCTACCCATATGAATATTAAACTTTATTTAACTTAATATTAAACTTTATTACCATAGGAGGTACCCTGCCAGGTAAGCCACATGGCTTACCTGGCAGGGTACCTCCTATGGTACATAAAGAAGGGATGTAATTTATACTAGGGATGTAATTACTAAGCTTTGCTTAGGTTATAGGTTATAGGTGTACGCGGGCTGGGTTTCCGCAACTCGACGTCATATCTGCGCCTATTTTGCGTATGGGTATTGGCACTACTATTATTCGTGCCAGCCCAGTTCCACCAGGAAGCCTAGCAGACCCTTTATGTTGCCGACGGCCTCCGGTAGTGACCCCGGTGTTCGGTGTTGTCAGGATGACGTGGGCGGCTGTCTCTTCCTTACGCTTGTCCTTCCCTTTGCTTACGCATTCTCGCTTCTCTCAGCTTCCTCGCGGTGGAGACGCGGTAACACCTTTTCACAGCTTCGCTTCGCATGCTAATTACGTTTTTTTTTATAAAACTGCACGTATGTATCTCTGAAGTTCAAAATTGGTAGAGGGAAAAATAAAATGAATTAAACAACCCGAATTCCCGGTACGCGATTACGACTTGACCGTTTTCTGTTCATTTTATTTCAGAACACTCGGTGAAATTTACCTCCGCCGATGGTGTGGTTTTACCACCAGTTCGAAATGCTGTGGCTGGGACTCCAGAAGCGTCGACGTCAAAAGGTTGGTACTTATTACTGTTATTACAATCTAATAAGTAAGTATGTATTTATTATTTTTAACCCCCGACGCAAAGAGAGGGGTGTTATAAGTTTAACATGTCTGTCTGTGTATCTGTCTGTGGTATAAAAGCTTCCAAACGGATGGACCAATTTGAATGCGTTTTTTTTTTCCAGAAGCGTCGACGTCAAAAGGTACTTATTACTGTTATTACATTCTAATAAGTAAGTATGTATTTATTATTTTTAACCCCCGACGCAAAGAGAGGGGTGTTATAAATTTAATGTGTCTGTCTGTGGTATAAAAGCTTTCAAACGGATGGACCAATTTGACTGGTTTTTTTATATATTCGAAAGCTGATGTGATCCCGAGCGTTCTTAGCCACGTTTCATGAAAATCTGTTCAGCGGTTTTTGAAATATTTGACTTTGTAATGAAGATGTCGGGGGTTTTTAAACTTTTTAAAGTTATATTATAAGTGTTTGTTGAATTAACCACAATATAAGCTTAAGTTTAAGTTATAAAACATAGTTAGCCCTACCTACAAGACACTACAGATTTTAATGGTATATATTTACTAGGTTTATACTTTTACTTACATCAAAGTTAAGTTTTGTCGTTTACAAGTATTATTATTTTTTGTCTTTGATTTTACCCGAAAGCAGTCCCCGCAAAGGATACGAGCGACTGAATCTGCGATTACTGTATGGTAAATGATTTCTAATGGAATAAGTGATTTTGTGTATGAATGATGAGTAGGTATAAATATGGTTGTAATAGATGATGCGTGAAATGAAGAATGAACTATGTGCCATTGAACTTTTTCAGGTTATTAACTATGGAGGTGGCGAGTTTGCAAAAAGAGGCTATTGTACTTTCTTTACGAATGATTTCCTGCGGGTTATATGGTTCTACTAGCTTCTGCCCGCGACTCCGTCCGCGTGGAACTCGTTTATATCGTAGTTTTTCATCCCCCATTTCACCCCCTCAGGGAATGATTTCCGGGATAAAAACTATCCTATGTCCTTCCCCGGGATTCAAACTATCTCCATACCAAATTTCATCTCAATCAGTTCAGCGGTTTAAGCGTGAAGCGGTAACAGACAGACAGACAGACAGACACACTTTCGCATTTATAATATTAATATGGATTATAATATATAGCTTCTGCCCGCGACTCCGTCCGCGTGGAACTCGTTTATATCGTAGTTTTTCATCCCCCATTTCACCCCCTCAGGGAATGATTTCCGGGATAAAAACTATCCTATGTCCTTTCCCGGGATTCAAACTATCTCCATACCAAATTTCATCTCAATCGGTTCAGCGGTTTATGGCGTGAAGAGGTAACAGACAGACAGACAGACAGACACACTTTCGCATTTATAATATTAGTATGGATTATAATATATAGCTTCTGCCTGCGACTCCGTCCGCGTGGAACTCGTTTATATCGTAGTTTTTCATCCCCCATTTCACCCCCTCATGGAATGATTTCCGGGATAAAAACTATCCTATGTCCTTCCCCAGGACAAACTACCTCTATACCAAATTTCATCCAAATCGGTTCAGCGGTTTAAGCGTGACGAGGTAACAGACAGACAGACAGAAACTTTCGCATTTATAATATTAGTATGGATATGGAGATTATGACAGGTGATTTCGTGGTTCAAATCTCGGGTTTGTGAATTTCGGGCAGTCTTTTAAAAGGTGGTCGACGGATTGTGAGGTGCTTCCAATAAGTAATTAAAAACATATAATTTGCATGTCTTTGAATTTTTTGATGATTGAATTTACCTAACAACACTCTTAAGTTTCTCAATAGGGGCAACTATATACCCATGCAACTTTTCGAACGACCGTAATGATAAATCAATACTATTCAATACCCACAAAACGTTACGCAATCGACTAGCAGGAGAAATGATCATATACTTTCATTCAGACAGTTGGTACAGAAGTATAATCTGACAAAATATTTAGGTAGAAGGATGGATATATACGTGTGCGCGTATAAGTGTGGCTGTATGTTCCTGACAGATAAATAAGTAGGACGGAGAGTTAGTGCCGTCTAGTACAGCCGTATTTCGCCGGGCTGGTTCCGTTCCCAGCTGCTCGGTATAAAATGTGTCACAGACAGACAGACATATCGACAGCGCCATTGACTTAAATTTTAGCAGCTTCGAGCGGAATCAGCAGCGGATTTCAGCCTATATGTGGCAGCACGGAGTACAGCCTGTCACAAACTGCCGCAGCCTGCGGTGGCGGTGTAATGAAACGATATCGTCCAAATTATTATTTTTTTGGATAGTAAAAAAGGTAACTTCAGAGTGGTCCCAACTACAAATATTTAGTGAATGTCTGATGATGGGATCCTGGAGGAGTCGACGGAACTCCTCGACTGTGACAGGCAGGAGGCAGGATATGGTGCTTTTGGTATTTTCTGTAGGTATATTTAACAGTGTATTCGCTCTCGGGAGCCACAAATTTATAGCGAAGTGGAACGAATAAATGATGAATGATCACAGATTCATGACATACCTGTTACCAATGGTGTGGTGTGGTTCAATAATGTAGGTATAGGTACTTCAAATATTCTCATTAAATTTCAATGATGAAATTTGCTGGGAACTAATGATGAGGGGCTCAGGGTAAGTAGGTAAAACGAATGTCCTCAATTATCATCGGCCTATATATTTTACAGCGACTTGGCTGTTTACTGTAGAGCCACCGCATTTGATATTGGAAAGCAGTTCATGCGGTGATGTGCGAAGTATTTTTTTTTATTGCCGTATAAATAAAAATATAAATATACGTGTTAATAAAATAACGCAAAACCTGAAAATTGTTTGTTCAGAATCGACAGTACAATGTGAAAAAAAATAGGTTTTTTTTGACGAGTTGTTTTTACCTTTGTATGGAGCTCTGGCCGACTGGGGCGACCTGCTCCATACATTTAAAAAAAAGCGTCCAAAAAAAACATTATTTTTCACATTCTACTCTTGATTCTGAACAAACATGTTTTCAGGTTTTGCGTTATTTTATTAACACGTTGTATAATAAATATTAAGGGACAATCTTATACAAATCGATCTAGTCCCAAACTAAGCTAAGCTTGTACTATGGAAACTAGACGACTATAAACAACATATACCTATATAAATAAATACTTAAATACATAGGAATGCATCGCCATACGCTAGTTATACCATACAAACGCATCAAGTCATTGATTTGGTAAAAGAAAAAATTAATGAAGAAATTAATATATTACTTAGAGCGTTGCAGACCGATGTATTGGTTAGGTTACGACGCACTTTCATTTGAAACTACATGGCCCGTATAAATATCTACATTTCCATACTAATGTTATAAATGCGAAAGTGTCTGACTGTTACCTATTCACGCTTAAACCACTGAACCGATTTAAATGAAATTTGGTATACGGATAGTTTGAGTCCCGCTAAGGGGGTGAAAGTTTGTATGGGGCTACGATATAAACGAGTTTGACGCGGACGGAGTCGCTGGCAGAAGCTAGTTTACATAGGTACATATAGAAGCCAAGCTGTAAGTAACCGAGCGCCACTTTCAATCTGGAGGTTGCGGGTTCGAACCCCGGTTCGTGCCGCTGGGTTTTTTCGTGAGGAAACTCTGGTTTGGAAGGTCAGATGGCAGTTGCTTTCGTAATACTAGTGCCTACACCAAATGTTAGGATTAGGTGCCAAAGCGGACCTTGGGCTCGTCTGAGCACTACCGGGAAAAGCGCTGGGAGGATGACATTCATAGCCATACTAATATTGTCTGTGTCCCGGGGAAGAACATAAGATAGTTTTATCCCGGAAATCATCCCCTATTAAGTGGGAACGTATGTTTGAAACTAAGATATAAAAAACGTTCCACGCGGACGGAGTCGCGGGCAGATGCAAGTATATAGCGATATATATAGGTAGGTACTTAATTGTATCATAGGGATTATTTCATTAAAATGGCTAAGTGCATATTCTGGGAATAAACGTAGGTAATGATGGAATAATCTAGCTCTAATTGGGAACTCTTTGAAGGATCCTAAATATTAAATGCACATATAAAAAATTATGGGACAGTAACTTCTACTTATATGTCAAATCAACAGTAGGTACTTGAAGAACAATCGTCCCAACATGGTGGCCCAGCAATCTTCGAAGACGTGAAGAAAATCATTTATATCACATACATTGCTGTAATGTGGGTTTTTATGTACATTTAAATACATAGCACATTTCCTTTATTTTGAGCAGTGAGAAATAGTGGGTAAAATAGCTACGATACACATAAAAGACTTGGCTGGGGACTTGTAGGTATTGCAGTGAAACTCGGTTGTTAATTGTAGAATACTGGAAACTGGAATAATTTATTTACAAATATGCCTAACTTTATACAATAAAAGAAGCTTACAACTGGTGACAGTATTAACCAGCAACAATTACGTGATTAGAGCGGGACTGATGCGCGAGAGCGAGAGAGAAATAGGCGATGAGATGCTGCATGAAGATGTGCATTGCCGGCTTCTTTACAATTATAAACTGTCCTTTACGGGACAACCAAAAAACTGCTCTTGTCAGAGCAATCAGCTGTTCTTATCAGAACAGCTGTATTCTAAGGTCAATCACCTGTCTCCGTTTCTTGCTGAGACCACACACGTCAATCTCTATACCTGCAGGATAATATTTGTTTTTATAGTCGGGAGTTACTTATTATTAATCAATACATAATGTTTAATGCAGTATCCCAAGGACAGCCGCATCCTCAAGTGGTGGCTCCAGCAACAGCTGCACGTGTAGAGGATCTTGGTGATTGCGTCGAGACCTGGAATGTCTCCTCACGACCGAAAGGTGCTTGATGTTCAGCATGATATTCTACGCCCAATCCTCACATTCACGTCATCTGATGATATATAGGGAACAAACCCACGGATAAAAGCCTACTACTAACTATAGTAGTAGAAGAACTTATATTACACGTGCCCTTACAATTTTTTGGAATACTACCAAGTGGGCAAACATGCACACAGCCAGCTTGATGGTAAGCAGACACCGTCGTCTTTGGACGTTTGCTAAACCAGAACAAGCGCGCTGCCGCCGACCCTTTATTGCTTTGAGAGCTGGAGACAAGCAATGCGCAAGCATTTTCTCAACAGTTTAGTGACATAGTTTTTTGCAGTGGGTACGCAAAGTAATATGTATGTATGTATATTAATGCATATTTTTTCTAAAGTTTAAATGTCCATAGGTACCTTTTTTTGACTTTTATAGTTTTTTTTAATGAAATGAAATCTGATTTATTTGCGTTAAGTGCGATTTTATTAATTACATTCAAAAAATTCATTCATTGTATAAAAACATTTTTATTTCAACCATATAAATAATTATTTTCTAAATTTAGTTTAATGTCGGCAATTGTCTTATTACTAATGGTATGTGATTAAATTTCTTTAAATGCATGTCAATTATTTCTCTGGAGCGCACTTTTACACTGTGGAGCTATTAATTTTGCTGGATCTCTTATTCTAAGTTTAGAGTTAGTTTTCACAATCGTGTATAAATTTGGATTTGACCATACAAATATTCCAGCATCCCAGATATACAAACCGGTGAGGGTTAAAAGGTTAAACTTCCTAAAGAGTGGTCTACATGATTCTAAACGTCCTACTCCACTTAAGGCTCGCACACATTTCTTTACAATACATTTTTTACGCTGCTAGAATTACCCCAAATAATGAGACCATTTGTCATTAATTAACCTTCATACAAAGATTCAAGTCTATAACTTTCTAAATGATCGATTTCCATACAAAGGTTCGACCCCTATTTCACCGCATTAAGGGTTGAATTTCGAAAAATCCTTTCTCAGTAGACGTCCACGTACTGTAAAGAATATATGTTCCAAATCTCATGCTTATATCGTTAGTGGTTTAGGCTGTGCACTGCCTGTCAATAGATTAGTAACGCAAGAGTTTTATCCTACTAATATTATAAATGCGAAAGTTTAGATGTTTGTTACTCAATCACACTTAAACGGCTGAACCGATTTGAATGAAATTTTGCACGAAGATAGTTTATAGTCTGGATTAAAATATAGGATAGTTTTTATCCCGGGTCCACGCGGACAAAATCGCGGGCGGAAGCTAGTACCTAATATACAGTGTAGGTACTAAAAATGGGGTGTGAACCCCCTTAGGGATGGCATTTTCTAAAACGCAGAAAGCACTTTTTTGTATTCTAATAAGTAATCTTTCTACAAAGTTTCAAGTCTCTAGTTCTAAAAATACTGTTTCCCCTATACAAACATTGTACCCCTATTTAACCCCCTTAGGGGTGGAATTTTCTAAAACGCTGAAAGTACTGTTATTGTATCATAATAAGTAATCATCCTACAAACCCCCTACAAACTTTGGACCCCCATTTCAGCCCCTTAGGGGGTGAATTTTGAAAAATCCTTCCTTAGTGCTCCCCTAGACCTTATAAGGAACCTACTGCCAAATTCGGAATCTCTAGAACCAGCGGTTTGGGCTGTGTTGATATGTCAGTCGTCAGTCAGTCAGTCAGTCAGTTTCTTCTTTCATATATTTAGATATACATATATATAGATTTACTTGTATAATAAACGGGTCGTCTTCGGGGTCGTTATGTATGTATGTATACAAATTCTTTATTGTACATGAAACAGAACACAACAACAAAACAATTATTACAGGAACAGAAGATATATGTACAAAGGCGAGCTTATCCCTGAGAGGGATTTCTTCCAGCTAACCTAACCGTTATAACCGTCTTTATGAGCAGTACATGACTAAAGTTTGCAACAAACGCTTGTGTGTGCCGACAACGTGAAAAAATGAAATGATTTGTGATGTATGTGAGTTTTTATTAGAAGTAACGAGCCTCTAGTACCAAGTACCTACCTACTAAACTTAACCTTTTCTTCTTACGGTCGTATTCATAAACGTCCTACAAGCCTTTTTTAACTTAAATGGCGTTAAAATTCGTTTGTCCTTATCTGTCACTTTGACATTTGTGTTCGTAAGAAAGGGACAAAGCATATTTTATTTAGCAGAGGCATTTTAAGTTTTATAAATAAGGGGGTTAATCATTATCATAATCATTTTCATTTTCAGCCTGTAATCGTCCACTGCTGCAGTGCTGCAGTGCTGCTGAGCACTTCCCGATCCTGTGTAACAGGAGCAGGAGCAGTATCCAGGAGTGCCCCGTGATCTTCCTAATATAGTCAAACCATCGAGATGCTAGCTTTTTATTATAAACAAAAAAACCGGCCAAGTGCGTGTCGGGCCACGCGCAGTGTAGGGTTCCGTAGTTGCCTGTCTGTCTTAGTTACATCGACGTGCGGTGCGGTTGCGTCGGCCGAATCTGTACGAAAATTGGCCTTTTCAATTACACATCAAGTTGGTCGACTATTACTCGGTAAACACTTATGCCTACTTGTTCGTGATAGTTTTCCTTTTAAATTCATTATATTTACTACTACCACGAATTTTTTCACATTCCCAGTAGTATAGCCATTTAGCCGGCAGGGGGGGGGGGGGGAGACACATGACTCGAACTAAAATTAGGGCTTTAAAGCCCAATATCTCGCAAACGAATTACTGATTTGAAAAATGGTTTTCGAAAACCCATCATATTTTTGAACGAGCTATCCAACGATACCTCACACCATGGGTTTGACGAGAAAAAAAAATAGATCCCCGCTTTAGGAGTAGGAGAGGTACCCTAAAAAAAATCTTTTTCCAAATTGTATTGTAGTGTTTTGTCGGTTATTGAGCTAAGCCGAAGACGGACAGACAGACGGACGGACATGGCGAAACTATAAGGGTTTTCTTTGTTGACTACGGAACCCTAAAAATTAATAAGTCCAATGTTTTTTTTTCAGCGATAATTAATAAATGAACGTACATTAACATTCTTCACCACGTTATCCGATTTTGATAATTATCATGGTTGGTCAAGATCTGATGATGGGATTCATAAGGAATGGAAATAAACTCCTCAAATATGGTAAGCATATGGTGATGTCGGTATACTCTCGGAGTGACAAATGCTCATCAAAATCCACATTTGAAAGTGGAGCAGATGAAGAAGTAGGAAAGGTGGAAATGGGATTCTTAAGTAATCGGCTGAATCTCATATGTAGGTATATATTATCGGTCCACATAAAAGCGGTTTCGGTATTTTTAATTAGGTATATATATATAGATATACTCTTGAAGGAACGTACTCACTTGAAGGAACTCCTCTACTATTATACGCAAGATAACCGGTACGGTATGGTGTACGTTTGGTTTGGGTTGGTATTTTATATTGTAATAGTTGTTGATGCATTCACTCTCGGGAGACATGTATTTGGTGAGGTGGCGGTGGGTAATGACCACATACACTACGGAACTTTTTAACGATAAGTAGGTACGTCAAGGATTTCATTTAGTAAAGGCACATTGAAAAGTGGAACTAATGGTAATGCTAATGACCTCTTGGAAGAATCTGAAATAAAATTGCAATATCTAAATATTGCAGGCACATATAGAGCTTTGTGTATTTCCAACTGTACAGTAACGCAGGCGATCTGGGATTGGGTATATGCAATTATAGGCCCGATGATGTAATTTTTTTCGCAATTGCAGGGTTACGTTACGGCCCTGCGCGTGCGCGCAGAAGCAGCATTGGACCGGCCTACTTGGGTCGGAAACTGAATGAACGCTGTGCGTGTGCGTGACTCTTAGACAACACTGTTAGGTAGGTATATCGTATGTTAACTATCTTTTACTTATTTTCACATGTATAGTTGCTCGTACGCATTTATGTACACTTAAAAGTTTAAGTCAAATCAGTAAATCAAGTCCTACTTGGTAATTTTTAAGGTTCCGTAGCCGGAACAACATGACGGAAGAAAATCGGAACCCTTAGAGCGGTTTATGGTTTCGCCATACCGTCTGTCTGTTCGTCCGTATATCACAGCCATTTTACTCGAAACCCGTAAGGTGTATATAAATGAAATTTGGAATACAGGTGTATTTTGTAACCCGCTGTATAGTTCTGAAAAGGACGCAGGCTAACCCGCGGGATAAAACATAGTCTGTGTACATCCAGAAAGTACATTCTACGAGTATGTACTACATAAGTATGTGAAACAAATTTGGAATCGGGTGAGTAGTTCCGGAGATTAGTATCTCTACATACAAATTTTCATTACAAAGCTACAATTTCACAGACTTTGTCTCCGTCTCCGTTTGTTAATATATTATAAAAATAGCCTATATGGTGGCGCCGGCGCCGGGCACAGGCCTCCTGCCAGGGATGGGAGGGAGTGGGCGGTAGTCCCCACGCTGGCCCGGTGCGGGTTGGGGACTTGTCATACACGTTTGGCATAATAATATAATAGTCGAGTTATTTTTAAGGTTCCGTGGTCAACAAGGCACCCTTATAGTTACGCCATATCCGTCTGTCCGTCTGCGGCTAAGCTCAGTGGTTTTTACTACTAAGAAAGCTGCAAATTGGTATGTGACAACTTAATACGAGTAAACTCAGCAGAGATGCTCGAACTAGTGATTGGCTGTCTTTAGTTGCCGTTGTCAGCTGTAAGTCACCGCCTAATTCGTTTTATTTTTTATATGCAGGGTTCTAGTAGGCAATTCAAAGCGAACATGATTGCGAAGCGAGCGGATGCGGTAGCAGACACATTCCTCTCGCGTCTTCGTCGCCACCTTTGCTCAGAGTGCGCAGTACCTACACTTATAATGGATGGATGGAAGTAAGTATTATTTTTTAATAAATATCAAATACTCAATAATGATGTATGGCAGAGCAGTGTACCTATAGCGTTTTTACAAGCTTTTATTTACTTTCACCTGTCCCGTTGTCTGTTTGTCTGTCTGTAATCTAATCTTGCAAGTTAAATTTGACCCACTTCCCGGAGACCGATTGAGCTGAAATTTTGGGTATAAGTATAGTTTGGATGACAATTCAATATTATGGTACTATTGAGCTGATCAGATGATGGAGACAGAAGGTGAATTCAGTACTTAACCGACGTAACCCCGTTGAGTTTGGGCTCGTTAGAATCGTCTCAAGGAGTAGGTGATGATGGTGTACAAAAAAAGTACAGTCAGCAATAAAAGCTTGTACCAAAAATGAATTTTTTGACAGAAGCTTGTTCCCAGTTGTGCTCTAAAGGAATCTGGTGTCCAATCCAGAAGGAAAACAGATTGTAGATATTGGTTATTGATAAATGTACATCTCATTTACAAGTCTTTAATTAATTCGAATGTTCAGTTTTTCAAAAGAAACTCATTACAAGCTTTTACTAAACTTGACCTGTTCCCTTGTTTGTTAGTTTGTTATAGTGTGGGACAAATCTTGAAACTGAATTTTGAACCAGTTAAACTCAATTGTTTAATCTGAAATTTTGGGTATTAGTATAGTTTGGATGATAATACAATAATATGGTACCATCGATATAATCTGGCGATGGAGACAGGTACCCATGGGAATTCATAACTTAACCTTTGTTACCCCGTTGAGTGTGGGCTCCTTAGTCTTCTCGAGCTTGTACCAAAAATGCAATCTCTGTCAAAACTTATTTTAAATAGTATTAACATCAAGAGCATGTGAATAATCATCATTGTTATCATCATCATCATCATCAGCCTACACCGTAGGCACATCCAGAGCGGGGCACAGGCCTTCTCTTCATGGGTGTAATAATTATGTAAGTGCGGGTGTGTGTGCGGTCATATCTAATCATACTGAATTTGTTTAGCTGCTTGTATGACCTATGTTATGATATATAAAATACTCCCACTAGTATCAGACCCGTATGTGACCCGTTTCGTTCTATTTAAATATTTAATAAAAGTCAAGAGTGTACACATTAGTGTTCAGGAACAGCGCGAGCCTTAGCCGGGCGTCGGCGCGTAGGCGTAGGTAGGGTGGGTTGACCATAGGTTTTATAGTTATGTACGTTTTACCCTTATTTATTATAATCAGATTGAAATATTACCATGTTACTTATTTCACAGACAAAGGCATGCTGCCCTTGGAATCCAAATAGATGGCAGACATCTCAATGTTTTTGACCGTCTATTTGGCTCAGTCAAAGGAAGCTTTGTCAAGATAATCCAACATGCCAAGCCGGCCTGAAGACTTGATAACGAGGGGAAACCAAAAGTGTCTCCCCAGTTATATTCATGTTAACATTTTATTTCGGATAAGTACATAACTAGTAAATATAATAATGTATTTTATGCATGGAGCATATGTTTGTTTACCTCGGTACCAGGGCGGCAATACACCTCCGAGTTCACTTCTGATAGTCGTCCACTACTTATTTATCGCATTCATTCAAGACAGGGCAGATTCTTGCATCTGATTTTTTCTGAACTACCTAGCTATCTCGTATAAGCTGTTATTCGTGCGTGTCGTATATTGTATTGACAAATGATACATCCCTGCAAAAAATGCAGTGCACCTTCTGAAAATGATGGGGTATACAGATATTACAGATTAACCACACTTGGATGCAATCAATTACTCAGTATAACTCGTTTGACAGTTGGATGAGCAGCGCTACATGCCTCCAGACAATAGCAATTGTCTGTTTCTGATAAATTGGGGATGACAAATCATGAAATGTATAGACCCCATCAGATCGGCAATGAAAACGGAAAACGTATTATCCTTCCTACAAATATATCGCACTAATGCCATCCGTCCTGTCGGAATACGTGTATTGCCGCTCTTACCGTGGTGGCTGAGTTGGACAATATGTGTGAGTTTTAGGGTTGGTGTAAATTTCAAACTTTTATAATGATGTTTTCTCTCTGTTTGTACCTCTTCTCAGTTCTGTTTTAAAGGTAACTGTTTTCATTGTTCTTGAGCGCAATTGGTAATATAATTGAATATATATATATTATGCGCCGAGTGCTTATATAATATCAAGTACATAATAATAACAATGCTAAATTAATTTTGTAATAAGCAGTAACGCTGCTAACGAAATTATAAAGCCGGATTCGAACCGGCGACCATTCATGGCCCGTCTCTTCTAACCAATTTTAATTTACTTTAATTTAAATTTATTAAATTTATAATAATAATGCCGATCTATTTATAATAATAATACTGATCGGCAATGATAACTTTATCACTGATAGTAGTTATGAAATTTCCCGTTCTCTCGTCTCGCTTATTCTGTGCTTCTCGTGTGAAACTACCTGCACGTCTATCATGGGACGGCCGCGACATACTCTCGATTTTTCTCGTACTAGATTCCCTTTTACCTTCCATGGTAGTCACTATATAGCAGAATAATAGATGTATAGCATACAAAGATATATACGAAAAAGATGTACATACATTTTCTATTTATGTTGATGGTTTATACTAATTGGTAGCATATCATACGTAGTTTAACAGAAACTGAGCGGCTACCGCGAAAAACGAACGTCGTTCGTTCGTGTATTTGTCTCTCTGGCGCTCAAATATGCAAATATCAATGATTTCGGGCTACATTACTGAATTACAAATCATTTTCATGTTCATATCGTACTTAGTCAATCGTATCATGAAATTTTCCCACAAAAAACCATGTTTGTCATGATGAATACCTACTACTTAAAGTATGTTTTGAAAATGTTTTGTAATTTATTTAAGTATTTAGTCCAAAAACCTTTGTGTGGTAAGTTCAAGCTGTCGTTTCACTTTATTAACTATTGATTGTAGAAGAAGCGCTATACCTGCAAAGCTATTATTAGTGTATGAATAAGATTTCATATTTTTGCTGTTTTCTTACTTTATTCGATTTTTAAAAAGATGAGAGAGAACTTGTATTTATGTAATTGATTCCATTTTCTATCGACCGATCTTTATGTTACACGTGTCAAATTTCATCGTTGCAACACACCACGGCGCCAAGCAAATTGTAGCCTCTGGCCTGGCCAATCTTACCACGAACAAGCAGACACAACGTCGTGTGTTATTCACCCGTGAATGTGGCCTAATAGTCCAGTCAATGAACTGACAGCTTGTATGGAAAAAATGTCAATTTTGGAAATAATTTATAATAGCTTATTTTTTATGTGTAACGGATATATTATTAATTAAATAGTTACCCAGCGACAAAATCCGACAAAATTTCAGACATCAATAAAATGATAAATCAACTAGCTTCTGAAAAGTCAGAAAAAAATATTAATAAATATTTTTGGCTTTACTTTGGTTCATTTAAATCTTCTCTATAATATTCAAGATAAATCGTACAAAAAAAGACAATGCATGATTCATTGAAATCTACATAATTACTTCCGGGTGGAAAGTTTGTCGGATTCTTTAATAAATCATCTTAGAATAACATTTTAAAATGAAATCAACAAAAAAAACGCTATTATAAATTAATGATTTTCAAAACCGTATTTTGCCTGGAGTATAAATATTACGTCCATTCATCGCGGAGACACAGCGCTGAACAGTTTCAGAAGTAGTTTCGCTTGTTCGGAACTTCAAGTAACCTATATCTGAGCGATTCTCAAAAAAATGCCACTATTATTAATTGTACTTCTAGGAATTTTATGTTAACTATTTCCACTCAGAATCAGGAGCTCTTTCGACCCTGGTAGAACAAAAAACTGTCCCAAAGATATTTTTCCTATTGTGTTACCATTTACCATACACTTTGTATGGTGATAACACAATAGGAAAGTAAAAAAATGTATGAACATTTGGGGACACTTTTTTTCTCCTATTGGGATGGAAAGACATAATGAATTTGAGTAGAAATAACATAAAAGTTGCAGAAAATCTCCGAAAAAATGTAGTGGCATTTTTTTTTAGAAACACTCATCTACGAAAACCCACAATTGATTGTCATTTTTGTGGTGCTTAATCTACTACTTTCGCTGCCAGGTTGTGTCACACCTTTTTTCCCCCATCACCTTAACAAGGCGTAAATAGTAATTGACTTTCTCCTTGCAATATGTAATTGTTATGGCTCGGGATGAATTTTGTCCGAATTCCTATTTTGCAACTATCCTACAATTTCAATTAGTTACCTGCCGCCATTTTAACATGTCAACATTCCTATGTGGCCCACATTCCTATTCGTATCATCCACATTTCTAAACATGTGTACCTACCGTACTGCGGTCGCCGAAAATTGACGCCATGGACGAGTTAGGATAATGTAGACTAATTCATCCTGTGCCATCGTTAAACTTATTAAGCTGCTCGATCAAATATAGGTACTTACGTTTTCACATGTAAACATAATACATTGTTACGGATAATTTTTCGAAAAATATAAATGAACATTGGTATATTATTGGAGTTTTTCTTCCTAGTTTGTACTGTAAATTAGGATAGGTATATAGGTCTATTTGGAAAACTGTTGCACCCTGCAGGAAATCTATTTTCCCTATACAGCATTGTTACATCCCGATCGAAATATCTGCAGATATTTCGGCCGAGCTGTGCCTGCTGTACCTGTATAGGGCATTGACGTTCATAAATATATATACGTCATAGTAGTTACAAAACTTAACGCATGAGAGCGACACCTTACCTCTTACCCATTTTGACCCCCGAGATAGGTCTCTATTACTATATATAGAAAAGTCCTCTGTGCTGTCACTGCCGTCACGTCAAGTCGGAAAAATCGTGAACCAAAAAACGTGAAAATAAACACAATACGATTATTATAACGGTGACAATACTCATATTTATTTCTGATGCGATCACGCAGAGAATCTCCAAGCATAGCACTTTCCATTGCCCATTGGGTGACTTTGAGTCTTCTTATATGGCCCATAGTACGCGACCACGTTTCGGTGCCATACGTCATCGTTAATGAGGAAGTCGCCTTACATGAACTTCACCTGCATTAAGAGTCCGCAGTAAGCTCGAATCTCCATACAAAGGTAGTTACGCTCTCATTTTAAAACTACGTGTTGGATTGTAACGAAACTTTGCATATACAATGACATGAGGTATATGTATGTAATTAGTTTATGTAGCTTCAAATACCATAGTAAAAAAAATACATCGAATTTAAGTTTTTCATACAGAACTTGTTTTCGTTTGTTTTATAAACTGGAACCATATAAACTAATTACAGACATAGATATACCTCATGTCAATGTATGTGCACAGTTTCGTCACAATCCAACACGTAGTTTTAAAATGAGAGCGTAACTACGTTTGTATGGGAAGGTTTAATTCGGCCGAGCTTACAGCGGACTCTTAAGGGCGGGTTGCACCAACTTACTATTACAGACCGATCTACGTTAGGGTCGGTTGCACCAGACCTTCTGTGATCGTAAGCGGTGCAGCGATGGTCGTTTAAATCTGAATGTACTTATGGAAGTTATTTGACAAGTTTCCATGGGATGACAGCTACCAGTGCCGTATTTCACGTTGATCGATCTGTAATCGTAAGTTAGTGCAACACTTAGGGCGGTGTATACAGGGTGTGGCCTGGAATGGGAGCAAAAAGTTAAACGGTAGATTATTGAGCTTGTGGGCAATTATTTCCGGTTTTAATTGAAAAAAAAAGATCTTTTATTTAATTTTTTTCTTTATAAAGTAAGTTTACGTGTATTTTTTACTCTTCTGGGGTGACATATGTAGTTTTATTTTATTTTAAAAACACAAAAACTCATAAAAATCACCACATAATAGTCTCGATGAGAATTTGAAGACCACATAAAGAAAAAGCTCTTTTTATTCACTCAACGAGCGAACGAAGTTCTCCGTTACTGCTTCGGCGAATTTTTTTCGTTCCTTGTCGTCTGTCCGCCCGGCTGTAATGTTCTCCTCCACAGGTCGCATTTCTCAACCGATTCTCGTGAAATTTTGTGAGCAGGTTCATTAATTATTATATAGTTTTTTTCTTGATTCAGTTTTTCTTTAAGAAGAACATCATTTATTTAAAAAAAAAGATAAACTACAACTTAGAAAAGTTGAAAAACCCCCGACATTTTCATTTCAAAGTCCAATATCTCAAAAACGGCTAAACAGATTTTCATGAAACATGGCTAAGAACACTCGGGATTATATCAGCTTTCGAATAAAAGAAACCGCATTCAAATCGGTCCATCCGTTTGGGAGCTACGATACCACAGACAGATAAACAGATACACATAGATACACAGACACGTTAAACTTATAACACCCCTCTCTTTGCGTCGGGGGTTAAAAAGACTGAGGCCCTACCACGAAACGTAAACGAAGTTCGTTTGTGTGATTCCCTCTCGGTCGCACTTGCTGATTCGAGCGATAGAGAGGGTGATACACGAACGAGCTTCGTTTTCGTTTCGCAGCAGCACCCCTGCCTTGCGAGTTCTATCGCTCATACAGAGAAGCATTAAGCTTTAAAAATTTCACACTTGCGATCCTGAGGCAAAATGTGGAGTAGGCGTATTTTGATAAGTAAAATTTTATTTTTCAACTTCTGCTAAACGTAATGCCTGTGCCGCGTTCTCTTCCGCTAAATGAGCGTTTCTCAAAAAAAATGCCACTACATTTTTTCGGAGATTTTCTGCAACTTTTATGTTATTTCTACTCAAAATCACGATCTCTTTCCATCCCAATAGGAGAAAAAAAGTGTCCCAAAATGTCCATACATTTTTGAATTTTCCTATTGTGTTACCAATAACACAATAGGAAAAATATCTTTGGGACAGTTTTTTGTCCTACCAGGGTCGAAAGAGCTCTTGATTCTGAGTGGAAATATTAAACATAAAATTCCTAGAAGTACAATTAATAATAGTGGCATTTTTTTTGAGAAACGCTCAAATGCAAGTTGCGCTCTCTACTTTAGTTAATGGTATAGTTTAAAGATCAAGTTAATCACTAGAAGAAGCGCTGTTAATCAAAGCTCTCTTCACTGGCGTGAACATATTAGTCTTGATTACGTGCTAGCGCAAGGTTAGAGGCGTATTTGTCTTTTGTTAAGCCGATGCTGTTTACAACACACGGTGTGAAGCCCAGCCAGTATTCTATCGGCGATATTTGACAGAAGAGGTCCCTACTTTGACCCTTGTCATTCTGCTGGTTCAGCATGGTTACCATTTTGTCATTTGTCGCTGTGTATACACGTTCTGACAAGTGTGCGAGTGCGAGAGTGACAGGTGTCTTATACAACGATAAGTGATAACATGGCAACCAGATAACATGTGATGTGATAACATGGCAGATTATGAAAGACAGACATTAAGAGTCCGCAGTAAGCTCGATTCTCCATACAAACGTAGTTACGCTCTCATTTTAAAACTACATGTTGGATTGTAACTAAACTTTGCATATACAATGACATGAGGTATATCTATGTCTATAATAAGTTTATGTAGCTTCAGATACAATACTAAAAAAAATAAAGAGAATTTAAGTTTTTCATACAAAACTTGATTTTGCTGTATTTCGTTTGTTTTATAAACTGGAACCATATATAAACTAATTACAGACATAGATATACTTACCTCATGTCATTGTATATGCAAAGTTTCGTCACAATCCAACACATAGTTTTAAAATGAGAGCGTAACTACGTTTGTATGGGAAGGTGAAATTCGGCCGAGCTTACTGCGGACTCGATCGACTCGAATGTGTGGAAATGGTCCCTACTCGTATTATCTTTGACAAATATGGCGTGTTCTTTCTTGTGTGCATTTCTTAAGTATAATTAATTTAAGTGGAAGAGATCCCTTACGGGGATAAGTTCGCCTTTGTACCAACTTAACCTATTTTGTCTGTTTTTTTTTTGTGTACAATAAAGTAATTTACATACATACATACATCATCAGAAGGCCTCATAAGAAGGCTCAAAGTCACCCAAAGGGCTATGGAGAGGGCTATACCTACCTACTGGGAGTTTATCTGCGTGATCACATCAGAAATGAGGCTATCCGCAGCAGAACCAAGGTAACCGATATAGCCTTCCGAATCGCTAAACTTAAGTGGCAGTAGGCGGGGCACAGAGCACGTAGAACCGATAGCCGTTGGGGCGGAAAGTTTCTCGAGTGGCGACCACGTACCGGAAGTCTTGGAGTACGCGTCTTATATATGGTTCCCTCATTACATTCCATACAAATCTCGACTTGAAAGATTACAGCAGAGGTTTCTAAACCTTAATTACCGAACGAAACATATTTCTATCAGTTACTTATAGCAATAGTTGTAAGCGGCATAACGTGATGAGTCTGGAGGATAGGAGAGACATGTTTGATATGGGTTTGCTTTATGACATTGTCATAGGTTGTGTAGATTGCCCTAATCTTGTATTTAGCAGCCATTAAATACTTTACACCGAAAACCAATACCAGGTACCCACGCCTTCTTAGTTTGCCTAGCAACTCTATACTATCTACCAAGAACTCTATAATACATAAAATATCAAGGACAGTATACAACAATCAGTTTTGTGACATCGACCCTTTTGTGTATAACAACAAAAAATTGCTCAAAAGTGCAATTGCGAAAAATATTAAATATAATAATATTGAGGAGAGCTGAACAAACTCATCCCAACACACCCGACACACACACACACACCACACACACAAACACGCACGCGCGCACACACATCAATATATATAAAATTGAAATACCTACTTGAAACATAATATGTAAGCAAATTCGTAAGTTTATATCTGTATCGGAGACCTGTCATTAGCTCGGCGATTGTATTCTAGCTGTAAGTTTATTATATTGTATGTTAAAGCTGTTGGTCTTCTGATAAATAAATGGGTTTATGATATCCGAATGTTTTTTTTATGTCATCATTGACGGTGATTGTACAATCGAGTTCTCCAATATCTATACAGACAACCTTTCAAAAATATCTACACATGTGTCTTATGTCAGTAACAATTAAGTCTCTGTATAGATATTTTTGAAAGGTTGTCTGTGTAGATATTGGAAAACCGCGAAGGTTTTTGACCGCTGCTCTACATGAAGATTACCACGAAACAAGACACAAGACAATTGGGCCCCGCGCCTGATCGTGAGATGCGAAGGCGACTATACCTAAACACGGAGCTCCAAATTATCGGATCTTTAACGAGGTTCGCTCTTAATGGTGATACATCGCCGATTCTGATAAGACAGAACGAGTTACCTGCTACAGATGTTTATTTAATACAGTGCCAGTCCTAAGTTAATAGTAGGGTCCACTGGTAAAATTTTAAGAACATCCTGTTAATACCATGGTTGCAGCGAATAGATTAATATAAATATCCGTTGTTTCTGAGTCTTGGTCGTGTTTTCTATGTATTTAAGTATGTACATAAGTATTTGATTTATTTTCATAATGGAAAGATTACATGTCAATAAAAATATACTTACTTAGTCAGATAACCCGCCCCGTGTCATTCCGGGCGCAAAGGTGCCCATCACACTCGCCGCATTGCCGCGTTGAATTGCGATCGACAACCTTTGCAACAGGAATGACCCGGAACGGGAGTCATCCTCTCTTAGTCGCAAAAAGCGCCCCACTTCCGCCAAGAATGTTCTGGCCTCTGAGCACCAGCAACCGCTCGTCTCCACCGTAAGAGGGACAAATAAATAATTCGCCAATGTGGACTATTTGTCCCGCTTTCTGAGCACAGCCCCCTCGGCAGCAGATCCTGCTGCCCCGATGGTGCGACCAAGGTGCTTGTTGTGTAAATGTTTCAGAAGCCCGAGAATCCGCTGTTAATCTTGTTTCACGTTCCGTAATAGTCTCGGAAGCTCGCGACAACGAATGGCGTTCACATCGTGGCCGAGACGTGCTTCCCCATCTTCACTGTTTTCAAGGAATCTAGAAGCCCGGGAAGCTTCTTCGGACTCCTGAGATCTTGCCACTCGTTTTCTGGCGGCCTCTCTAGAAATTCGTGTCAGGTTCGATCTCTTTCTTGAAGGCATTTTGAGTAATAACGTTTTTGGGGACTTTTGACACATAATTTTGTGATTTGACAGAAGATTTGACAGAATAAAATAAACGTGTGAGTATCTACTCTACATTAAAAAAAACTATTTATATACAAAAACATACTTACCAACCAACCCCATTTTTTAACCCCTTTGCACCTTTATCTTTATAATTTTTATAGCCTATTGCGTGGCCGAAGATCCATTTAACGTTTTAGTGAAAGTTGCATATTAATACATTCGATAGTTTTCCCATGATACCCGGACACAAACAGACAAACAGAAAACATAACACTCCTTTTCGTTGGGCTGTCGTATTATGTGTATACTTACAACAGATAGATGGCGCAGTTGCGTAAAGTAAAGACGACTTTATCCAAATATTCTCCAATTTGGCCTGTGGGTCACCGTAACTCCATCAAACTTTTTTATACGTTTGGTTTGTTGGAGTTCAGACGCCGACAAAAATCTGGAGAATGACCTTTTTTTCCACTCCTTCCTCCCTTCCACGCATTTAGCGTGGAAATTGGTGAAGTTCTGCATCGCGCTATTGAAGTTTTTAATGTATGTTGTATAAATATACAAATTTGAATAGCGAGGCCACTTATATAATAATAATATGTTAAATTAACAAAAATAAACTTATTATAACTATATCTAAAACTAAACTACTTAAAAAATAAAATAACTTACAAATAAAATATTTGCCCCAGTTCGCCGTCGCTGGGCAACGTGCCCAGAAGGCTGGCAGCATTGCCACGTTGGATGGCCATGCTTATCCTCTGTGCGAGGTATGAGCCAGCCCTCCGGTCACGCGTAATTTCGGCGAGTCGCTTCGAGCACTCCTTAAAGACCCTGTGGGCACTTTCCCCCCAGGGTCCTAAGGTCTCAACCCCAAACGGCTCAAATATGCAACCACTGTTGATGTTTGCATATTTGCGCCGCTTAAAGAGCTCGGCCGAGTTGGCTGCAGAGCCAGCCTTCATGGAGGTGCCACGGAGATGGGAGAGCGCTAGGATGTCGGCACATGTCGCGTCCCATACTAAAGTCCTTCCCATCTTCCATGGCACGAGGGTCATACCGTCGGGCCTCTTGCCATCATCTCGAGCAAGACCGGATGGCTCCAAGATGGCAGGTGCTTCCTGCGCTGGCTAGGGCCCGACGGATGATATCATTTAGACTAGCATGTCGAGGTGCACGACCTGCACTTCTGCAGCAGGATAGAAAACCATGGTGGCCGAGCTGGTCTTTCTCGGTCACCACAGCGACAGCGATGTGGCGCAACGCAGGTCACTCCCAGGCGGAGAGCGACGAAAAGGCGGAATGTGGAGTTGTTGTCCATCAGCGTACCAATTTGTGGGGAAGGCAAAGCTTGGAGCCACTGTCCGGATCCCCATTCAACAACGGCAAGGAGCCAAGCGCGCTCTGGGAGACTGGTTGCCGTTTGATGCAAGTTATCCCGTACCAGTCTACAGAGCGGTTCGTCCCACAGTCGTTGAGAACTGGGGTGTCTAGGCAGGTCAGTGCTCGGACAAGCGGTGGTCCAGGCCTCTATGGCTTCAGGCATAAAGGGAATGTTGACTTGTTGGGGCGGAGTTTTTAAAATTTTGGAGGAAAGTTCTAGTGAGCTGTGTACGGAGGACAGATACGCGGGGAGTGAAACACTGGAAATTTTTCGGATACCCAGGCCACCATGCCTTATCGGAAGGGAAGCCTGGGTCCATGAGCGGTCGTCCAAATGTATATTTATTATTGTTACTAAGAGGTTTTGAATTATTTGGTAAATTTTGTCTAAAAGGGTATGAAATGTCCAAAAATGACTGCACCTTAGTACGTACGTAAATTTGGGTACGAAAAGACAATATCTAATAATTGTATACGCTACGTGAGCATTTATGTTGGACGAGCGGTCCGAGATTTCGTTTAAATTTTGAATTTTACTGTCTACAAGATCAGGAAATGATTCTGCTAAAATGGGTGCTCCAAGGAGGTGAAGTGAGCTTTTCTCTGTAGTTTTAATATTAGGGGCAAGGAGACGGAATTTTGATAGAGCGAGTTCTTTGTCTTTATGTGTATCAGAAAAGTTCACATTTAGAAAAATTCAATTCTAAACCAATACCGCGAAATTCTTCAATCAAAACGCGCAGGTCGTCCAGAACTTCACTCTCATCACCTCCCAAGGTGCCATCATCTAAATACCATGCATTAAATTTGCAATTTAACTTTGTGATGATAGGGTGGATCGCTAGGCTGAAGAGCGCTGGCCCAAGCGGGTCACCTTGTTGGCAGCCTACAGCCGAAGAGATATGGTTTTCCCTAAAAAGTAGTTTAGAAGGCTCACTATAACATTGCCAAATAAAGTTGTAGATTTGAGGTAGTTTTTCATGGGTCTGTGTCAAGACGGCAGTTCTATTGACGCTGTTAAAAGCATTTTTGACGTCGACCTTTAAAATGACCTTACCGGAAGTTTGTGATATGTAGGTTCTAAGTGCGTGAACTGCTGCCTCGCAACCCCCTTTACACCCAAAACCCAATTGGGTCGGCTGAAAGCACCGACTTAGGGGGTCGGATGCAGCGGCGCAGCCAATTTTGGACACAAGACGGCGATAGGTTGTACCCACGGCGATAGGTCTAATACCACCGTCTTTTTTTAATAATGCGCGTAAATTTGCGCCGTACAGTGTGCTGGTAATTCCGGGATGTACTTTACATGCAAGCATGAGGTTACTCAGGTCCGCCAGTGTCTTTAGGAGTGACTCGCCAGCATCCCCTGAGCTATGACCAATTAAATCTTTGATATGTTGGTGGGTTAACCCATCTAGTCCACCAGCTGAGCCACTCTGGAAGGTCATGACAGCCCTGAGAACCCCGTCCGTAGATGTAGTAAGAGGAATTGTCGATGAATCAGGTGGTGCAGGAAGGGTTTGGTTTGTGGGTGGCAGGGGGTGTTTATTCTGTAAAGCTAAGAGGGTATCATGGTTATTGGGGGCTACAGTTAGTGGAAAAAAGGAGCCTGGCAGCTCCTCTGATATCACCTTCCCCTACTTTGCTCTCAATATTTCTATAAAGGGATGCGTTATGTTTCAGAGTGGTTCCTTGAAGGTCTTCAAGAGAATGGGGGTGTTGACAATTATGTTTTATTTTTGATGTAAGGGATGTAGTTTTACTTTGGTCGGAGACGTGCAGGATTCGATAGGGAAAGGTGAGAAGTAGCTCCCACGCCTGGTACGTATTTTCAGACACAACCGTTTGTATGGCCGAGGTAAGTTTTTGTGATACCGAAAGCCTTGCACCTCGTGGGAAACGTTTGATTATACGAGTGCTATTTTTTGAGCGACCTAAGATCACTGAAATATCAATTGTATGGTCTGGCGTGGAAACTGGAGGGTCAGCGTGGGGGTTAAGCGTGATGACTGGAATTTTATGTTTTCTACCCAAGTGTACTCTAAGACCGCGATGATTTTTAAAATACCTGGGTTGGGAGCATAGAGAGCATTGTACCTGATTTTGAGATGATTCATCAATTTCATCGTTTACACTGGACGATGTGACATTACCGCCTGGTTGTGACATACCTTTTATATATAGGCTTAAAAAATAAGATTAACAAGAAAACTAATATTACAAGGGCACAAAATAAGCATAAAAACATAAATTAGATCATCTGGATTTCACGAATGTAAGTAAATAAACATCGATCGGGAATGTTGGCAGTCAGTCAGCCAGCAGTGACGGCCGGTGTCTGCGCACATGCGCTCCCGGGACAACAAGCAAGTGCGGCCTGCGTCGTTGCTTGGCAGCGCCTTGGCGTCTGTTTTGACATAACTCTGATACCTCTCAGAACTCAACACAAATCTTATATTCTTGTTTTCCCAAATAATATAATCACTTGGTCGTTGCCCACATTCGTGCATGTAGAGAGGGGTGCTAGTCACACAAATATTTACATTGCAAGGGCGTAGTGATCGGAGTAGGCGGGGAAAATAATATCAAAATATGGAGCCGTTATGTCAGGTGTGACTTTGTTTTTTTTTTGTTGTATAAATACAATTTCCTTCAAGGTCTACGAGCGAACTCAACGAATTTTCACATTTATTATATGTAGAGCCCCAAGCATTGTCGTAGGCACTCAGTATTTTTTGTGTTAGTGGCTGCTACTTTGCCACTGAACCTAGACCTAATTAAGATAAGGCTTGGAATCTTAAGATAAACTTCACTAAATAATGGAAAATGAAGCTTAAGAAGTGAACAGAAAAAAAATCTATTAATTTACTTGAAAGGCACAACCGTATTTCTAGAGCCGTTAAAAATATGAGATAAGCTTCCTGCTTTGTTATAGCAATATTAATGTTGGCAACTGTACTGTATTGTCCTCATCGATGTTAATAAAATAAAACAACACAAGCAATAATGCAATTTTCCATTCGTAGGCCCCGCCCCGATATCCGGAGAATTCATCTCCTTTTACACAGGTGTTTTATTTTTAACCCCGACGCAAAAAGTGGAGTGTTATAAGTGTGACGTGTCTGTGTGTTTGTGTATCTGTGTGTTTGTATGTGGCACCGTATCTCCTAAACGAATGGACCGATTTTAATGCGGTATTTTTTTCCGAAAACTGGCGTGATCGAGATGTTTCTTTCTTAGCTACGTTTCAACATAATCGGTTCAGCCGCTTTTGAGATATTGAACTTTGAAATGAAAATGACCGGTTTTTTTTAACTTTTTTAAATATTTAATTATTATGATATAAAATAGTTATTTACGATACAAGTTCCAAAAATAGAAAATTCGCAAGTGTATCGTACAACGTTTTACTGTACATATAGCTCCTTAAAGTTTCGACATATGCACGAAAAGTGATCTTTTCCGCACTAGTGCGGGAAAGTAGCACCATACGTACTGTAAACCAATTTTTCACCCATTTCGGATAATAACCTAGACATCTGAAATTCAATGTCTCGGCGGACTTATAGCGGCCTACCCGTAAAGTCAATAAACTTTGGTTGGTCAAATCAAGGTTTAATACCTAGTATAAGTTCTCGTAGCACAGTACGTTTCTACACTAACTATCGATGCATAAAGGCACTTGAGACGCGGGTTCGATTCCATTTTGCATATGGCCTTCTGCCCACTGCCCACTCCAGGGCAGAGTGGACTAATGCATTTGTGATTGCACAGCCATTGTCGGTAATGCGAATGGTGCGAGTTTGGGTACGAGGACTTTCGAAGTGGACGGACAGACATACAGATCACTTTACGACTATGTAATAGGAACAGTATATGGCTAGTTTAAGTATGCATATTCTAGGGATCTATACCGCTTAACGTATTGAACTAAATTCAGTTTGTGTTTAAAAAATCAAATATATTTATTGTATTCTGCAAGTAGCCCTCAAGGGCTCCAGTCAGAGTTGTACAGAGAAATTCACAAATTTTATCCCGCTGGTCTGCCTGCGCTCTTTGCAATACGCGTATAGGTAATATTGGTCGCAGGTTTATTTATTTATTTAAATCATGCAACAAAGGTCCATATTACAAATACCTTAAAGGCTAACATACATATCAATACAAACTTATTAAAACTACAAAAACACACAATTTGGTACTGCGATGTGTTGCGCAATTTCATGGTGTCAGGTGGTTACCTGACACCATGAAATTGCGCATCGGTTGACCGTGATAACGTCCCGGAACTTGACTCTCATCTTCCTTATGGGCTGTTTACACTTTGATTAGTGATTAGTGCGAGTTCATACATTTGCTGCAAGTGCAAATAGCTTTTGTATGGATTTGCACTAATCACTAATCAATGTGTAAACAGGCCCTTGAAGGTCGATGGATGGTATATTTGAACTCTCACCACAAAGGAATTAAAATTCAAGTTTAGGTCGAGCTCCATGAATAAGTACCTAACTTTAGATAAACATTACGCAGTCATTTGTGATGTCAGTGCAATTTATACGAAACTCATTTTTTTTTTTGAGAAATTATAGAATGAATGCATGTTTATTAAACTTTCAGCCTATGTCATCCATAGCTATCAAACTTGGTATTTTTCTTCTTCGTTCTTTACGCCTCAGAAATATGGTGTTAAAATAGGGTTATGATGTTAAAATTGTTAACGTAGTGGATGCTTTATTTATACTAAACGGGACTTAATCGCGTATAATTAAATTATTTATTTACCTCGCTAAGGTCTCCCGAAGTTTCGGATGTGTTGCAACATCCATGGTCACGGGACAACAACAACGGGAGAAATTATACGCGATTAAGTCCCGTTTAGTATAAATAAAGCATCACTAGGGGGGGTCGAAAATGGCCCGAACTGCTTCGAGAAAAGGATGGTACGGCCGTGCTGCTCGCTGTTTTGCTCGACTTGGCGGGGGCACTGCCGTGCCCCCAGATGTGTGAGAATCGTGAGAGTTTAAATCAATGTAGTGATGCTTAATGGAAAACAATATAATTAAAATCATAACAAGATATGGACTTGTTTTAGAAACAATATGATTTTCTTTTTATTGTCCAAGAGTGAATTTAAAGCTACCAATGGAATCCTTACGCTTTTATAGAAACAAAATTGTATGACAACTATGGACCTAAACGCAGTATTTCGCGACCGAAACAGCAATTTAATTGTTTTTACATACAACGATTAGTAAGTATAAATAGCCAACTGTGACATCATACTAATACGTCAATTAGTATGAAGCGTTACGGCGGCCGACAGCGAGGTCCGTTTATTGAATGATTTTTTTGGGTATTCATGTTTTTATTACAAGCTTTTATTTAGTTTCACCTGTCCCGTTGTCTGTCTATCTGTAATCAAATCTTGCAAGTTTTTGATCCACTTCCCGGTTTCCAATTGAGTTGAAATTTTGCACGAATATGTAAATCGCGTGACAATGCAATATTATGATGACGTGGAGCTGATCTGATGATGGAGCTGGAAGGCCATAGGAACTCCGTAATAAAATCACATAACCCTATCGAGTTTGGGCTCGTTAGAATCGTCTCAATGAGTAGTTGATGACGGTATACAGAAAAGTCGGCAATAAAAGCTTGTACCAAAAATGAAATTTTTGTCAGAAACTTTTTTAACTGTAGTTGGCCCCATGCAAACATTTGTTCCTTTCCAAATAGTGGTTCGAATGGCATCATAAAAAAATCTTAGGTCATAATCACACCCCTATTATTTGGAAAACGCCCCAAACCAACAATTATTGACTTAAAACCAAATCCGTATTTCCCCCATTTTATTATAACAAAAAATGTCAAAACACAAGCTGCAAAGTCAATTCAAAAAGCAATTTCGAAACCTTCACAATAAGTTTGCAAAGAAATACTAATGCAAATAAATTCCGTGTAAATGGTGTTTTGAGCCTTCGAAGCTAATTCCGTGGAGTTTTGATCGTGGTTGCAGCGAGTTCCCAACTCGCTAACTCGCTATCTTATTGTAACTCTAATCAAGTTCTAACGAGATGCTTGGGAGGAGTGCACACTAGGGTAAATTCAGTACAAAGACTGAATTAATACAATAAATAAGTAAGTACCTACTTATATTTATTTACATACATACATTCACGCCTTTATTCCCAAAAGGGGTAGGCAGAGCACATGAAACTTATGTTCCAACGCCACTTTTAGCATAACTAGGGTATAAAAGATCGACAAAATGTGATATTGCGGTGATAGGTTGCTAGCCCATCGCCCACAACACACTTGAAGCCTGCTCCCTTAGTCGACTTTAACGACACCCACGGAAAGAAAGGGGGTGGTGAAATTCTAACCCGACACCACACGGGCTATATTTACGCATTTTTTTTTTTGCGATATTTTAGGAACTCATTAGGAATCCATCATCAAGTTTTGTACTGAACGAGTTGCAGCCCTGATAAACATATTCCTAAAATACCCCTGATGAAGTATTGGTACTACAATTTGGTATTTGGTCTTGGTAACTTAAAACAATTTGGCCCTACTGTAGCCCGGCTAGCCGGCGGGTAAGTGAAATAAAACTAATAGTTTATATACAATAAAATATAATAATAAAATAAAGCAGAAGTATGTACAGAATGGTAAACTAGTCAGTCAGTACGGAGCATGTACGAGCTAAAAGTCACTGGCCTGAATAGTAGAGACGTTCCTAGTCTGGAAGGTGATAGCCGCAGGTTTTAGATAACCTCAGAGGACCCGCTGGGCTGGGCAGGTCTAGGGCACACCTTCAAGCAGCGCAGACGAAAGTATATGCAGCAGCCGAGCAGCGGTCAGTAGTAGCGGTTTATAGAGTAACCAGGCATAAAGGGCTGGAAGCAATCCTTTTTGACTACAGGTTCAAAGCCATCCGAGCCTCATAAGGTTTAGACCAGTGACAGCTAAATTAGGCTTGGATTGGGTTTAACAAAAAATATATGCAAAACACATAACGTATACGATACAATACATACCTGCATAAGTGGCAGCCCTTGTATGTATGAACTATATACACTATTTACGAACAGAGGTAATCTCGAGAACTGTACATAATATAAATCATTAAGTTTTATGTTACAAAATAGTTTTTCTCAAACAAATGCTTAGGTGAGCGTTTCTCAAAAAAAATGCCACTATTATTAATTGTACTTCTAGGAATTTTATGTTAACTATTTCCACTCAGAATCAGGAGCTCTTTCGACCCTGGTAGGACAAAAACTGTCCCAACGATATTTTTCCTATTGTGTTACCATTTACCATACACTTTGTATGGCGGTAACACAATAGGAAAGTTCAAAAATGTATGAACATTTTCGGACCCTTTTTTTCTCCTATTGGGATGGAAAGACATCGTGATTTTGAGTAGAAATAAGATAAAAGTTGCAGAAAATCTCCGAAAAACTGTAGTGGCGTTTTTTTGAGAAACGCTCAGGTAAGCTAGTGAATATTTCTGTAGGGAGAAAACAAAACACGGCCATGAAAATTGTACATTTTTCTTTATCACCGACCAGTGCGCTAGCGGCCGCGCGGCGAAGGTTTTGCCGTGTTACACTACCATAAGAACAAAAACCTTTCACATTTTCAAAACAATTAATTTGCTTGGTCATTTTAGAAATTTAATAGTTAACGAGCGAGTGAAGCGCGAGGTTCTGTCCGGCCGATGTCAGGCGGTTCTAATTTCGCATTTCTCAATCGATCTCTCGTGAAGGTTTGTGAGCATATTATACTTTTTATCTCAAATCAAATATTGGAATTTAAAAAATAAAAACCGGCTTGCGAATTCCACAGCTCTGAGTATGTTATGAACAACCCTATCATTTTGTACTAGCTTCCGGTACAGTGTGCCTTCTCCCTTACTCCTTTATTGAGGACGCAATCAGCCACGGCGCGACGCGGACACGCAACTGTTCAGACTTATTTAAATTAACAGCCTTATTTATTGGGCCCCCAGCTGTCTTTCTATATTTGAATTATGCGAAAGGCAAAACTTGGTATCGAGCGGTGGTGATGGGAAGTGCTTTTAACCAGCTCAGTTTGTTTTGAGCAATTTCAGTGACATTTATGCAACATTAAAGGCCGAGCCACACCGACTGCGTGTGCAGCACAGTATGCGTCGAGGTAAGCGTAGACGTGCACAGCACCCCTGTTACACCGGGTTACGCGCGCGTCTACACGCTGCAGGTCCGCGGTGTACCAGCCGCCAATTTGCATTCTATTACTTATATGATTAGCATCATGTTCGATAGCAGTTTGTCTGACGAAGAAGATGCACTGCTCTTACTATGTAAAGATACTCCTGCGACATCTAAAAGGGTTTGGGTTTATAAAATGAAATGGAAGAAGAAGAGAACACACTGAATATCACAACTTATGTCGTGAACTTGAATCACACGAAGATCGATTCTTTTGGTATTTCCACATGTCAAGAGATTTTTTTGTAGTTGGTCTCATATTTTAATCTAGAGTAAAATAGTTTAAAAACACGACAATACTTTAACATACCACCTTCGATTTGTTCCCATAATAAATTTTTGTATGACACTTTTTTGTACTCTGTGCCTACCTATTGTTATAAATACCTACACTCATATTATCGAACAATATCAATTAGTTTTTGTTTGGTCTCCGTATTCATGATGGAAACCATCACGCGCACCAGCGAATTTGTAAATAAATACAAGGGAGCTGCGCGTACACACGCGCAGCACCGAGCTGCGCGTGTCCGAACCTGTCCGGTGTGTCGTCTCATATGGAACGTCGACTAATAGAACGCCATCACTGCACGCAGCAAAGCGACGTTGCCGCATGTATTGTGTACGCATGCACGCAGCACGTTTGTCTGCCTGGAGATGCGTTGCGTGCGTACGCGTTGCGTGTGCGTGCACGTCTACGCAGACGCATCCGGTGTTTCGACATGACGAGGATTCATGATGAGGATTTATACATTACAACGCAGTGGTGTACGTGCTGCACACGCACACGTGCTGCTCACGCAGGCGGTCTGGCTCGGCCTTTAACTAGATATTATTTGATTCGGTCGCCATCTCCGTATACCCTATCGAATGTGGCAACTGTTAGTTAGTTGCTATGCAGAGTATACCGTTATGTTTTTTTAATACTACGATTGTGGCAAAGATGCATACGGTCTGTTTGGTGGTAACCAGACACCGTAGCCTGTAGACGCTTCATAAGCGCGTTGCCAACCCTTTATTGATTTGAGGATTGGTTGTTTTAAAAGCTAGAGACGAATGCATCCCTCACTCTGAACACAACACGTCCTCGGGAGCTCTGGCAACCTTACTCAACACCAGGAACACAACCCCGCATAGCTACAGAGCAAGTAGGAGAGAGGCGATACAGTAGCAGCAGGCTTTTTTTTATGACGTCAAACGGGGATCGTCGTATCTTCCAGGGATTTAATTCAAAATAGTTACTGACTACTAGGTTTAGTTGAGGAATGACAAGGTTCGCCACTTTTCGATATTATTCCAATGCTGTTGAGGTCCAAAAGTGACGAATCCTTTCAATCCGCGACTAATGGCCGATTCCAATAATCAATCCACTGATAGTTTTCGTTACCAAGTTACATTTTGACACATTTTCTACGGGTAATCTGTCAAAATGTAAGGAAAACTATCGGTGGATTGATTATTGGAACCGGCCATAAACCTACTAAACTACATCAATTATGGATAGTATGAATGTATCCTATGCGTAGCCCGACAAGTTTCTATTTGTCCCTAGCCACGTACACAGCGACACTATCTCAGGTTCAAATAGCGGCTTGTCGGGCTTTAAGCACTTATTTTACCTACACAATAACAGGTTAAAGAATATACATTTCACACAATAGATCAAAGTACAAAGGCAACCTCATCCCTATAAGTATTCAAAGATCCCACAGGCAGATTGGCAAAGTGTGTCGTATCGAAGCAGATTCTGAATCAGCTCTGTAAGTCAAAGTACAGACTATAATATGGTCGTAACTATGGCTATTAGGCAGTAGTATCTGTAGATATGATCTTGTAAAGACTCGGGGCCAACTGTAGATTTACATGCACTTTTCTGTAAGGCTGCGTTTTCATCAGAGCTGTGCGAGGATGCGTTGCGAGGTTTCTTCATACATTTGAACTTCGCAAGGCCTAGCTTACGACGTTCAAATGTATGAAGAAACCTCGCAACGCATCCTCGCACAGCTCTGGTGGAAACGCAGCCTTAGAAACTATGTCTGTTGCCTAATGTTTGTTGTTATATTTGTGTTGACCAAGATAATTCTTAAACATAAAACATTTAAATTCAATTACTTGCTGTATCTTTAAAAGAAGATCCAATGAACATGCTATTACATGCCACGTTTAAAAACCAGTCCAAGAAACAGTGTATTATTCTGTCGCATTGCTCTCAATACTGCGTTTTTGGAACAATTTAATTGAATTAAGTAATTAACTAATGGAACTTGGTTGAAAGACGGATTGTAAAAAAAATACGTGAACGATCAGTCGATTAGCCTAGCTGCAGTTGGCAGCAGTAAATAAACCGACTAAATGAAGTCTAAGCGCCAAAAGAACCAAAAATGAGATAGAATAGCATTCATAAATCCCCTAGCCTATTGAATGGCGGCAATTTTACCAGAGGTAAGTAGTCGATAAAATGCGGGATCTTGCAGCGAATGGAATTGCGTATCGGGGCCCAGACAGGGTGTAATCTGCCTGCCTGCGAGCCCAAACGCTCCCGAGAGTTCGTGGGCCCTCTGCACTTACTGGCAAAGAGTAACAAACCCAAGTTACACAGAAGACCGCTCTAATGTTTACAGTTTTGGTGCAGATGGTGTATTTTAACCCTTCAGCTGTGGTCATCCCTCTGTGAGCTTCACTCTTTTTCCTGCAGGTCGGTGGAGCCCCCCTCGCAAAGGCGCAATGGCTGTGCTTACTTTCTTAGAAATAAAACCTTAATTCGTGTGTTGATCTCGTTTTAATCCATTGAAACGTATAGCCAATGAAGCAAGACAGCTAGCAAGCGACAATGTCAATGGCCATTGGAGGAAAATTATGAATTTGATAGGTAGTCTAAAACAGTCAGTGGCGCGTTTGACACGGTCGGTATTCGCGAGTGAAAATTAGTGGGTTTAGTGCTGAATTTTAGTGCCAGATGGACAGTTCTTGTAGACATGTAAGTACCTAATCTACAGAATAACATAAAAACAAGTGTTATTTTTACGGGTTAACTGTAATAAACGCGTTAGTCAACACAATATACCTATTCAAGCTCAAAATTTGGCAACACGTTTTTTAGCGCTTTTCTAATAATCTAATATTACTATCAGCTATTAACATTACCGTTATTTATCATACATTTGTTTAAAATGAACCTAAATGGATTAACAATGGCTCGAAAGTAAATAAATCGATTGAAATTGGTAACGGTCATAACAAACCCCTCAGAGGGGTGGTTAACAGACCAGGAAAACCCCTCAGAGGGGTGCCCACATAATACCTCGTGACGTCACTATGATCCGCACTCTATACTAATTAAATTCCTTGATTTATATTGTTTTTAGATCATGTTTTGATGTGATTTTTGTTTAACTGATGATTATATTATAATTTAAACTAAAAGTATACTTAATGGGAATATTAATAAACCTAATTGGTCTTGTTCAAAACATATGGTTGCTGTGATAATTGCAGTCGTTTGGAAGAGGTTATTTTATATGAAAGTAGACATACTTTTTCATTTTACTCTCACATAAAACCTGCTGCACCTACAATAAAAAAAGCTTCGGTTACACCTAGTTGATGACCCAAATTTATTGTTTAGGCATGAATTTGATTACATACAGTATAAAACACTTCAGATATAAACATGTGAATCGAAGCCCACACGAGCAACTTCTGAGTGTAGGCATTATTTTGGTAGAATATTTCAAATGGTCTAGTGTAAAAAGTTCACTCATGAGCCTGCCATTTTATGTTTTTCGAATAAGTATAACACTAATTTCTTCAAATTAAGCCCAAAAAACCAATTTATTATATTTAAAATAACGAAAATATGTCGTAAACTTCAGTGACCTGGTGACGAGGTCAGCTAGATAGCCTTAATACGACTTTAATGTAACGATGATATATCGTTGCAGTTAGATAATTTAATTTAGATTTAGTTTCATCCAAAATCCTGGCTGTGATTATGTAAAAAACCAAAGAAAAATTAATTTTACCAAATCACTTCACCTCACAAACCTTGTCGGTGGAGCGTCCCTCAGAGGGTGCCACAGACGTGGATAGGCGGCCATGTTTTTTTGCCACAGCTGAAGGGTTAACTGCGGCCTCAAATGCACTCGAGAGGTTTGTCACATACTAGCTAAAGTAATACAGTATTTGACAAAAGTTATGAAACATCTAAAACGCTCTGTTAGTATGGAGTTTGTAGGGATTAGGTACTTGCTTGTGACGTCGTCCTTGCTTCAATCCTTGTTGTTAGTTTTTATGAATTCAGAAATCTTAAAATAGCAAATAAACGTAAATGCAATTTTTTTAAAGTAACTACCATTACAATGAAATATCCTTTTGAATCCAGTAGGTCGATCGCGTAACGCATTGTACGTACATTAGGTAGATCTAAATGTACAATTTTATTTGGACAAATGACACTTAGACTGTCCTAACGCGCGTTGGAAACGTTACGTTATTACCCCTCTGTTCTAACTCTTGTCATGCGAACCTAAATGTTCTTTTTAGAAAGATATATTATATATAATCGTGTAAAAATATACTAAATTAAATTCTGTTTTTGTATTGCAATGTTACAAGGTGATGCAAGGAAGAAAAGGAAATAATGATCGGTTATACAGACATGGAAAATCAAAATTTTCTCCCGTTTCCAAAAGTTAAGGACACTGAAACTTTAGACTGTCCATGGAGTATTACCCCCTGATTCATAAAACTTAAAATGCCTCTACTAAATAAAAATATGTGCAACAATGACCGGCAATCCGATCCGATACATCCGATAATTATATAGTTTTTTTTTGCCGATTCGGTTTTTGTAGTTTTTTGGTTTTTAAACTCTTTACTACGGCCGTATTCATTAACGTTCTTCAAGCCTATTTTAACTAAAATTTTCATTAAAATTTGTTCGTCTTTATCTGACACTTTGACATTTGTGTTCATCAGAAAGGGACAAAGCACATTTTATTTAGCGGAGGCATTTTAAGTTTTATGAATAAGGGGGTTACTCGCGTGATCTAAAGCTCACAGGATCCACTAGTATTAGTACAGATAGTGTGAGGCAGGCTGTCTGTCCGTTGAAAACTCTTCTATGGCCGATGCATGGAAACGCGCCAGCACTAAATGAAATTGAAATTAGCTCTCGCTCCCAGGAGCCTCTCGCGGAATTTCACAAAATAAAAGCGTATTATAAAACAAAATAGAACTGTTTCCTTCTAGTAAATTATAGGACGTCCGGGAAACTAGATCTAAGTAGTTGGTTGGAAATAGATATTTACGAAGGGGTTACAATTTTATAAGATTATAATTATACATTATATACATTATTATTATTTTGAAAAATCCACCATCTCGGGTAATAAAATTAATACAATGATCAAACCACAAAGAAAACTGGAGATGGGTCATTGTCAAATTAAGGCTCGCGTCTCGTTTGTGGACATTGCCAAAGTTAAGGCCTATAAATCCTAATTTTTGATTGAACTCAGAATGCGCATAAAATAATGGCGTCGCCTCTTCTATGCGATAAAAAATATTTTATATAAACGACGCCCTTAACTTGACCACAAAAAAGACGACTTTTTTTACTGACAATGACTCAGACACGTTCACTAGTAGATCACTTAGACCGGGAATCGAACGTAGTATCTTCGTTTAACCGGACCAACGCGATATATTCAGCGCTAATCACTCTTATACCGAGATCAAACGTACATAGTATCTTTGTTTAACCGGACCAACGCGGTATATTCAGCGCTAATCACTCTTATACCGGGATCGAACGTAGTATCTTTGTTTAACCGTACCAATGCGGTATATTTAGCGCTAATCACTCTTAGACCGGGATTGAACGTAGTATCTTTGGTTAACCGTACCAACGCAGTATATTCAGCGCTATAATCACTCTTAGACCGGGATCGAACGTAGTATCTTTGTTTTACCGTACCAACGCGGCGCGCGTTATATTCAGCGCTAATCACTCTTATACCGGGATCGAACGTAGTATCTTTGTTTAACCGTACCAACGCGGTATATTCAGCGCTAATCACTTCTCTACATTGGTCATTTAGCTGCTACAGGCTACGGCGTAGCGCTACGAGCGATGCTTAGCAGTGAATGAGAGATGACTCACAGTAGAATGTGCTGAGTCCGGCTCGAGCGCCGGTAAGCATTCGGCCAACAAGATCCACAAGCTTTCGTCCTTGCCTGCAAAAGCAAGAAGTAAACAGAATGAGCCCTCGGAATCGCTTAACTTACGTGGCAATGGGCGGGGGTGTATTGCATGTAGGCCGATGGGGCGTAAAGATTCTCGAATGGCGACCACGTACCGGAAGGCACAGCGTAGGTAGACTTCCACAAGGTGGACTGACGACCTAGTAAAGGGGTCCGCTTGATGAGGGAGGCGCAGTACCGGTCATTGTGGCGGACTTTGGGGGAGGTCTATGTCCACCAGTGGACGGCTTTCGGATGATACGATTATAATGGTGAAACAGAATGACAACAATTAGACGATGACTTATACGACTGCAACGATTACTTTACTTAGTCGGGTAATCTGTTGCGGCGTCGTTACGGGCATGGCACGAGATCAGCACGGTGAGTCGTCCTTCTACAATTTCGCATATGGGCATTGTGGTGCATTACACTAAATAAGTTTCTGTAAAAAATAGTTATTTGTTATGCAAGGCTGCAAAGTTGGTGTTTGGCGCAAGTGCTTGTATTGAAAGCCAAGCTAGCGAAGGATTGTAAGATTGAACCATGAGCGAAGCGAATGGTTCAAAAGTATAATCCTGAGCATAGCGAGGCTTTCAAGGCACGAGACGCCAAACAACTTTGCTGCCGAGCGGAACACACAACTTTTCACCTTCTCACCACCGCGAGGAAAATTGTAAATGTAAGGGAAGTAATTTGGACCTTATACTCATTTTCAATAAAGGTTTGTTTACATCTCATCAAGATCTAGCATTTTATAATTATTAAATGTAACATAAACATTCTTGCCTCTTTAAACAACTCCACGCTTACCTACACTAAAAAAGTCAAAGTATTGTTGGGTACTCACAGGCAAACTAAGGCTCAAATACGCTTATTTCACTTTTTCCGCTAACTTAGCAGGCATTCACATTCATATTACGTATATCTTGTGCACTAAAATCTATAAATAATCACCATTATTTTGGTTTTACTGTGGCTTTAGAACAAAACCAAATTTTCTTAAATTAACTTTTCAAACGGTGCGTTCCAAACTTGGAAGAAGCGAAAATTTTTGAAAAATAGAACTACATTTTAAAATTATTAATTCGTATTGTATCCTTATAAGTCAGTCTAAATATTAATATTTCGTATGTAATTAAGAAAGAATAAGTATTATTAATTTAATTTTATCAAAATAATAACAATTAATTATTGGCATAACACCATCAGTTTTTGAACGCAGGATAATCACCTCTCATTCTCTATAGATAAAAGTTGGATCTCGCGATTGACCGTGACGTTCCAAATTCAAAAACTCTTTCCACGCTAGCGGATATAATGGGCTTTCGGGCGCAGATTTTGAGCGATAAAGCAAGCCTTTTCGAGCCGGTGAGGTGAAAAATCATTTTTGGTACAAGCTTTTATTGCCAAATGTACGTACCTGTTTACCGTCATCGTCTACTCATTGAGACGATTCTAAAGAGCCCATGCTATACTCAACAGGGTTACGTTTGTTATGTACTGACATCATCAGATCAGCTCGATGGCATCATAAAATTCAATTATCTTACAAACTATACCTTTCCCCAAAATGTCAGCTCCATCGGTTGAGGTTTACGTGTTAAAAAATCAGTTCCCAGATTTGTCCCACACTAACAAACTAACAAACAGACAGGTCAAGTTAAATAAAAGCTTGTAAAATAGACAACATAACATATTTCAAAACCAATATCATGAGTCGAGTTAATCAAGAGCACTGCAAACAACCTACCAACAGCACAAATCACTTGCCCAGCTATTCAAAACGGCTGTTAAAGTACAAAACAGGAAGTCGGGTTATAAAGGGTAAGTTGTGAGATGAATCGAGACAGATTGTGAATCAAATAGCAGCTAGACAATCGAACGAGGAGAGCACCTATCGTACGGGTTGCCATGTGGAAGTTCCCACCACTGTCTCATCAAGAATGCGCGGTTCGGGCGCCGAGTCCGACGCATGCATATCCGAAAAGCCCTCACTATGCGTATTTCATTGGGAAATTCAATAGCCGATCGAGTTTTTGTGACAATTCCGAGCGTTATTCGCTGAAACAAAATTGACGCCCGACGTTGGTTTCCCTGAACGAGGCGAAATCATGTTACATCTTCGATTTTGTACTGTTGAGTGTAAGAATGTAGGTTTGTACGTATACTGCAGACTATTGTGAAATTATCCAGTCAGTTCCTATAAGAAAGCATACCCAAGGATTAAGTTGAAAGTCGCATTATCATTTTTATTTTCGTTTTTTTTAAATATCTGCCTTTTATTCTGTAACACAGTTATGGACATGTTTTCTTGTAGAACAACACATGTTTTTTTTTTATTCATATTCAGGTTGCCTCATTTTTAAGTAGGTTATGTACTATCATTGTAATAAGCATTTTTTTGGAAAAAAAATACTGAGTTTGTTTCGGCGTTTCATCTTAACAGTGGTCTTCTTTATCAGAGACGCTGGTACAATTTTGACATGTAAAAATGGCATTACGGCCTACTTAAAAAACCGGCCAAGTGCGGTTCGGACTCCCGCACGGAAGGTTCCGTACCATTATCTATAAAAACGGCAAAAAAAACACGTTTGTTGTTTGGGAGCCCCCCTTAAATATTTATTTTATTTTATTTTTAGTATGGGTTGTTATAGCGGCAACAGAAATACATCATCTGTAAAAATTTCAACTGTCTAGCTATCGCGGTTCTTGAGATACAGCCTGGTGACAGACAGACGGACGGACAGAGAAGTCTTAGTAATAGGGTGCCGTTTTTACCCTTTGGGTACGGAACCCTAAAAATAACGTTCTATTTCGGTCACAAAACAGCTATTAATTAGAGTGTAATAATAGGCCAGTGTTTGGACAGTTCATGACGTTTTCAGTTTGGTAGCATTAATAAAATAAATTAATGACTGAATGATGAATGTCCGTACTGTACCAATGTTAGGCAATAGAATTGTTAGTGGCCAACATTATGAAATCAAAAAGCCTAACCAACTCCTACCAACCTAAACCACTCATCATGAATAGGTGGTGAATAAATTATGATTCATCGATTATTTATTACCGGATAATATTACATAAATACATTATGAACTACTTAATACTGTTTTATGTAAGTACAATATACAATATATATACCAATTTTACCATACCTACTAATATTATAAATGCGAAAGTTAGGATGTTTGGCTGTTTGGATGTTTGTTACTCAATCACACTTCACGCGAATTTATGTATAAATTAACTAGCTTCCGCCCGCCACTTCGTCTGCGTGGTATAAAAACGATCCTATATTTTAATCCAGGTTATAAACTAACTTCTATATCGCGTGATTGAGTAACAAATATCCAAACATCTAAACATCCAAACTTTCGCATTTATAATATTAGCAGGATAGTAGGATATCTTAGTTTTTTTACCAAATATCAACGGAGTAACGGAATCACTCATTCTTCGATGGCTCGATCACCTGGAGCCAACAGATGATCATAGGCGGTTAAAAGAGTAATATCAGAGTAAATTAAGAAATCGTCAGTAACGATGCGCCATCCCATACTAAATTAATTTTGTATAAAGCAGTAACGCTGCTAACGAAATTATAAATTTAAATTAAAAGAAAAATTAAAAACGAACGCTTACTACAAAATTAATTTAGTATGGGGTGGCGCATCGTTACTGACGAGTTCTCAATATGATTTGTTTCGTTGATGCCGTTAAGAAGCCTAAGCCTTCTGTTACAGTTACTACATGCCTCCCTAAGGCGTTGTAAGAAGGAACATATTGAAAGATTTAGTGGCCGAGACGGATTGTTCCGATAGCTCAGTTAGTTAATAGCAACGGGCCATTAATGCCTGTGGTCGCCGATTCGAAAGCGGCTCGGAGCATCAAATTTAAAAAAAAAATCTTTAATTTGAATTTAGTCATAATTCTTAGATTAAAAGTGCAACCCTCGTACGCTGCTTGTTAGACGTCTATCTCAAAACCATAAATTCCTTGTAGCATATAACCGATTCACATTTCACTTCGACCGAGTATGCTAGAGTAGCTTCTTTCCTTGATCGTCTTTATTTATATAAGCTGATATTATTAGATCGTAGTAGATGGAGGGCCTACTTTGAGCTACATGGACCAGAGCTTAGCTCTTAAATAAGCAGAAGATAATAAGAGAGAAGATATTATTAATCGCATTTTACCTCAGTTGTATAATATGCAGTATTTTTTCCTCGATCTTCTATTTTTATTCAAGCAAATATTTTTAATCGCATTTATCCTCGGTCGCGTATTTTGCTCTAGATTTTTCCCTGAACGTTTATTTTGTCATTCGCCAATATTATTAGTCTCATTTATTTTACCCAATCAAAGTGTATCAAAGAGGTTTACTAATTCAGATAGTATCGAGGAAATAACTTTGTGAAATAACACTATACCGATGAAACGCGTTTGAAAAATAACAGTGCGGAGGTATAATGCAAACAGTAAATAACGTTACAAAAAATATACATCGCGGTGAAAAGCGATTAGGTCAAAGCACTGCATCAAAAATAATACCTACATTGCGATTTTTATGAGTATATCATGTGATAACCGACGGGAAAAATGCTTCAAGTTATAAACCCTTTTTTGATTTTTTGCTATCGAGGCGAAATGCGAATTGGTTATACGCTAAAAGGAATTTAAGCTTTATAGGTAAACGTCGAACAAACTATTTATGCCCTTTAACCTCGTCATGGACAGTCGAAACGTGTAGCGTCGCTATGCGCAGCGCGTGATAAAAACAGACATTTAGACAATAAGTACTTTAATCAATCAGCTAATGTATTTTCTATTTAGTTTACGAATCCATCAATATTAATGTCATGTCCGTGTGACTTGCGTTGTCAAATATGGTAGTTATAGAAACAGAGAAACGCGTTACAGACGGGTTTTTCTCGATCTGCTGCGTGATGGAAAGAACAAGGGACAATAAACTACACTATAACTTCATTAGGGCTTGGAAATATTTGTACCTCATGCAGAAATTTGTTGGTGCAGCGAAAGTCAATATAGTCGAAAATACCGTGGCTCCACGAGTTTGGTACCATAAGCTGTACAGTTCAGTTAATCTGGTGTTGTGTTGTATTAGTATCTTTTATTTGACGAGTCATTCGGCGTTTTACGCAATAGATAACGAATGGAGTATCCGTAACGCTCTCACTTTCACGCAAATCACAGTGACGTTGTGCTTAAACAATTGTCCGATTATAATCAACAACTTCTTTTACGTGGACTTCAATTGCGAATTAGTTGTGTCGCTTCAACAGGTCGACCGGGCTTTAAAGATAACCGGGAATGCACGGCATTATACCAAAATATACTGGTGGAATACGGGATACATAACGTTATTGTTATTATTCCACGTTGGTGTTAACATATACGTAGTCACCCAGAACATTGGTTATCATGAGTTGTATTTCGCCATTCCGGCAATTTTCACCCTTTCTGCGCAAGATTTTGAACTTGTTTTCATCTATAGCATTATATATTGTCTGATACTCAGATTGGGTTATATGAACAGTTTGTTGATTCGGACCATCGATAGCAGATGGAGATCGTTAAACCAATTGCAGTCACCCACAGTAACAAGCAATATTTTCCGAGCTTACCGCAAACTGCTTAGAGTGTATGTGTTGTTACAAAAAACTACCAGTCCCTTTGTAAGAATCTTTTCATTATCATTGTCAGACTAGACAGATTAGCATTATATTATTCTAAACTTTCGGCTATTATGGCGTTATCATAGTCGCCTCAGAAGTGTCACCAGAAGTGTCGCCGAGCAAGTTGCCTGCATATAATCAAAGCCTATTTATATGTACCCGGCAGATCAGAGGCCGGAAGCATATTCTGTGCATGCATGGTGCATGGTTATGAAACCATGAAGTGTCAATACACTTCATGGTTTCAGGTACAGCTGACGTCAATTCAATAATTGACGTCAGCTGTCAGAATTAAGTTATAATCTTAAGTGACGATGAGTGTTACTGAGTTATAGTTGTTGTACCCACTTGGCAAAGCCTACGTTGTGGATTACAATTTGTCAATTTGGTTCTTTTAGAAAGAAAGAAATAAAATAAGTTTATTTCAAAAATAGAGAATTACACAATTATTTAGTGATACTTCGTGAAATGCGAAGGCGAAAGGAGTCCACTCAACTCATTGTCGAGCCACAGAGGATGACTCGACGCTGATATTATGTGGATTATCGTTTCACGTTGGAAGTTCAGTCCTGTGACATCAAAAGGAAATCACAAGTGAAATCAAAAAATATTTCGAAAAACCCAAATGATGTTTTACAAATATAGCCTATGCTTAAGATATTTTCCTCTTTTATGTTTTAAATAAATCATCTTAAGGTGCGACAACACCGCTGCTCAAAATACGCTAACGCACCGTAAAACGCAGCAAAATGTATGAAGAATACGTGACGCATACGACACGTCACCGCGTATACGAAGCGTTAAGCACCGGTGTGGTCGCTCCCTTAAACAACTTATAATCTGATAGGTGCATTACCTATAATAAGGAGTTGACGTGTTACGCAAAAATACTTTTTGTTATATATTGTACATTTGAACAATTTGAAAATCAAAGAGTATTATTTCAGATACTACTTCTCTGCCTCCACATGATTTGCAGCGAGCTTATTGTCTTGGAAGATTTAATCTTGTACGGAGAGGTAAGACAGTCTTCAAAGAGCGTAAAAACCCCCGCGTCTCAACGCCGCGTACATCTTTTGTGCTACGTACGTGCGTTGCACAAAACGGGCATTATGTGCACTTGTGAGCTATTTGAATGGAGTTAAGATATTTAATGGCATGGTAATAAAGTAAGGAGTGAAAATAAAAATAATAATTCTTTTTTGTTCAAAAATACATTTGTTACTACTATACAATTGGAGCCCTGGAGACTGTTTTAGTTTTCACTGTGGCCCCTTTCAGCCCCCGGTGGTTACCCGTAAACGTGAACATTGAGTTGTTAAGAACAACAAACAATAAATGCCTTCAAATTATCTACATACAGTGTTCACTTTTATAGAACAACATACTCATTTCCTTCAATTCACTCGGCCTTTTCTTCAGTCAGTCTTTATTAACCTAACTACTTATTTAATTGCCTGTTCAAGGCGATATTAATAATAATAAATTCGAGGTCCAGCTCTCTTCTCTCCTCCAAAATTATCCAAACAATTTGTTATATATCCATCAATTAAAATTCTGTCGGTCGGCTTTGCTCTTTTGTTTTTTTCTACACTGCATTTTTATTTGCTTTTTGCCTTTCCGAACTATGGTAGCCTGACAGAGGTCCAGTTCAAGCAATGCACCCGTCAAATTCCAGCTCAAGAATAAGGGTTTCGGAACTTATGTGCGGAATATCATTCGATATTGACCATTAGCTTTTCGGTGAAGAAAAACATCGTAAGGAAACCTGCATGCATCTGCAAAGAGATTCAAAGGTGTATGTGAATTCTGGAGACCCTCACTGGACCTTCGTGGGACTACTGGATTCCCTCTCATTCCTGAAAGGAGACCTGTGCCTAATAGTTAGTGTCACTTAATTCGGCTTTTTTTTTGGTTTGGTTTTCGCTGGACATAGCGTAGACTGTACACTGCAATTATCTCTGTATACCGTATCTCTTAGGTCAAGTCACTCTTAGATAGGTTAATACGTTAGTTTTAGTTTATCGGATCCACTGAAAATCAGCGTCGTTGCACTAGGTGTTTCGACTCATGCCGAGTGGACCCCTTTTTTGAAGCAACACTATAGATTCTTGTTGTTGTTCCAAAATAAATATATTCTAAGGTAATAAATATATCCTATTCTATTCTATTCTACGTGTATAAACTGATAATGAAAAACTGCAAAAACTGTTATTTCCAGGGAATGTCTACACTATCCATCTTACAGTATTTATCGGTAGTCCTCAAAGTTTTTAACCGAATTCTGTTTCTGGGACTCTTGGTCACGCGTCTGCAAGAAGAGATGGCTCTCACGAGGACGACCTGTCTTCAGATCATCAATGAAACTAACAATAATAGTAAGTGATAATGATAAACATAAACGAGTTTAATTATATATAAAATCTGGAGATATTTTAAGTTCACTATGAAGAGTTCTTCGACTTTAAGCATTTATGTTGATTTTTACTTTATTACTCCTATATATGTAGTAATAAAGACATGTTCCGATATATTTGGCTACTTTGGTTGCTACTAACTATATGACGCTGACTATACCTAAGCGACCGAAACATTTCTAATAAGGGCTACTTTTAAATGGAGTTACTCAATATAAGGTTGTATAAAATTAAGTGTCATATAATGTCGTTTGTTTTACTTGTTTCGAATAGAGATGAGGTTAGTATACCTAAGTTGTTTATAGATTCTCGATAGATTGTTGAAAAGGTTCATCTCCGTAAACCATTTTTCATTTTTTCGCATGTCATGTGACAGGAGTAGGTACCGGTAAATGGTCAAACATTGCCCTCCAGGGTATCTTTGATTATCTTGATTTAAAATGCATTTAAAAATTCTTTTTGGCAATGAGTACACGCCCGTAATCATACTTATTACGGTGGACTAAAAAACACAAGCGTCAGTCAAATACATGCTCGTACTGAAAGTTGTTGACCCCCTGTCGTCGTAGGCAGGATCCCAAGTGTCCCTACCGATTAAAACAAAATGTTTGTCGAAAAACTATCAAAGTAGGTCGCCCAAATTTCTCGACAAGTAATTCGAGTTTATTGTATACGTGTCATAATACGGAATATGCATGTGATTCAGAAATGGCAAAAAAAAACATGAGTAATCTTTATTGCTTAATAAATATACTCACATGATTATTTTTACAAATGATCAACTAAAACAAACTTAATTATTTAAAACTAGTATTTTTCAAATTCCCTCGCAAATTTTCAAAACGCAACGCTATTGGCCGAGCGAATCGTGACGTCACCGTGAACTCTGTGTCTACTGTTAACAGGTCGTTTGTATGATTATTGAAAGTTATTCGCATTGTTTTGCCGCTGTTTATGATAAACAATCAGTGTTTTTTGGGAATTATTAACTGAAAGCAGTGACTCCTTGTGAAAAAAGACTCGCCACAATGAATGGAAGCGGTTTTGTCAAGGCAAAGGCGGATAATCTGCCTGAAATTTATGTGTTCATGATGACTAAGTACGTACCTCGTAGATGTCTTTCTAAAATAAGTGGAATAAAAAACTAGTACATATGTTCATTATATACCTAATCAAAGATATGTTGGTATTAGGAATGTTACAATGGTGAGAACATCTTTATAAACATAACAAATTATGTTGTTTTCGTCAAGGCTTATAAATAAAACAGTGTAGGACACTCAGTAGAAAGGATTAAATTCTTTCAACTTCGATCAACAGTGCCTACATAGAAACTTAGCAAAAACGTTTCGTGATCAATATCAACACTCGTAGTCAGCTGTTGATCAAGAAAAATCATAATATTTTGTAACATTAATAACTAAAAAAATGGGAATCAGAATAGTTTTATGAATAAGTATATAAATTTTGAGGTTAGGTTATTGTTTACATTGTTCGGGAGTCCTAATAAAAAAGATTTTAGGTACAAACATATTTAATAATCACTTCGAAATGATGTTCATAACAATATAAACTACTCAAACATGATACATTATATCTCCTCATCGCCTTACACCCCTTTTTCCTTATATTTTGCATCTTTGGGCATATGAAAATATATCATGTCAGGTGCAGTTTTAGTGTTATTTTCACAAATAGGGGCAATACAATATTTATAATAAGTTTTTGTGTGCTCTTCCGTTACAATAAGTTGATCTTACAAGCTTTAATAACTCACTTTTACTAAAACTGTGAATCAAACACTTCGTTGTTTATTTATTCTAGTGCACGGTGACGTCACAAAACGAGCGCGCCAAAATGGCGGCGTTTTAATCGTCCGGAAATGACAGTAGTTTAAATTATTATTTTTTAGCTCATTCAATAATATTGTGAGTTTTATATTTTTTTCAGGTTACATAATTACTTATAGAATAGTAAAAAAAAAAAAAAAATGCATGAATATACCCTATTGCAGAAGAATGCCGCCAGCACGTGAAGAACCTGCTCCGGCTGCTGGTGCAGTCGCGGCCGCTGTCGATGCTCGGGATGTTCCCGCTGAGCTCGCTGCCGCGGGTCATGGCGACGGTCACCGCCACCTACGCCGTAGTGTTGCTGCAGTTCAACTTTCGAACACGTACATAAGTCGGACGATAACAATCTTAACACGTTCACGGACAGTACGTCGAGAGGCGTAAACTAAAACCCTCGTAATATGGCATTACGTCTGTAGACGGGAATTTAATTTTCATTAAAAGTGGCGCTCCGTCCACAGCCGAATATTTGTCATAGTATCTATAGGAAGTTTATGACTCTGTGCCGTTTTTGGCTGTTACACAAACCCGCCAGTGCCACAGCAAGTACTCATACTGGTGCACACAAGTTACCTCCATTACGCACACATTGACAGACCGCGTGTTGCGGCACTACGTGTGTAGCCGGACGATTCGCATACAAAGATTCTGTTCGTTTCGCCTGTGGCCGTTAGTGCCGTAACACAGGTCTTAGTATGCGTTTGACATGAATACCCGTCTACAGGCGGTTACGTCTCTGGCCGTTACTGCCGCAACACAAACATTCAAAACCGAGCAATACGACAATCCGTCCCCAGACGTAATGCCATTTTGTATGGGGAATTTCTGTCGTATCACAAAAAATCGAGATGGTCCTGTCTCCGTGAACGTGTTAAGAGGCAACACAACGGCCGTTTTTCCATAGAAACGTTGTCCCTGTTTTCTCCCTGGATAATGGCACTAGAGCATTTTTTTTCCATAAATCTATGGCTACTATTGACACGTTCCTATGTTTTTCTTTTTTTCATAAATTTATTCTGAAAAGAGATATTAATCTTTAAAAACCTAAAAAAATCCCAGATTTTCCGCTGTGTTCAAACATCCAGAAAACAATTTGGACTAGATTATTAAAAAAAGGAAAACAGGAACACGGCTAAAGCCTTTCTTTGATTTTTAACAAAAAGAATAGTTAAATAAGTCAAGTGTTGGAGAAGAAATCAGGGGACTACGAAACGTAGGTATTTTCGGTCCAAGCTGCAGTTGTCTCTATCGTGCTCTGCGGGGGGAGGCTTGAGGTTGGCGCGAACACAATACATTTTACAAATACCTATTTCTCAATTATCTCGACCTTAGTTTTTCCTCTTAACACATTCACTGCCAATCATTTCGTAGAGCTATGCTTGCATACAGTATACACGTTGATTTATAATCTCTTGTGATCAGGAGTCGAAAAATATGAATAACCAGCCAAAACAGATTTCGATAAATGAAGTCGCATGCAATTATATCACTATTCAGTTTATTAAAGTCAATGATAATGTTAACACTTATATCCACTTTTTAATGTATGGATACCGTACATTTCTTAAAGTTAAGTAGTCATATGTCAAATTTCAAGACATTGGCGGTGTAGGCGACGCAAATGTTTTAGAGTACGAATAAATTAGTATAGTTTCTCTGAAAAAGTATATTTTGATATATGTAATGCCATCTCGTGTCACATATAGATATTAAAGATTAATAAAAACGTTGGTGGGTAGCGAGCGTACGTCATGCGCAGCACATATAGTATACCGCGAGTCAGTGCATTTTCCAAAAACCGTTTTCGCCGCGTTGGCTACTCGCTCGCACCATAGTTTGCCTTGTATTTCCACAATTACGTGTTTTCTTTATCCCGTCACCTACAATAAAAGTGGTCTTCGAACCAAATCTTTACTAAAAGTGATGTACAGAACTCCGACGCAGCCTAAAACGCGTAAACAACATCGGGAATTCGAGCGCACGAAATTGCAAATGGCGAGCGCTTCTAACAACGCACCCGTGGAACCTATACTTAGTTAAAATGCCAAACCTCGGCACCGATAGTGATAAACAGCCGAAGGATTTGGAACAAGTGAAAATGGAAACACCTAAATCTAAACATGGCTCAATTACGTCAGGAAAATCGAAGCGATCTACATCGACATCCATTGCCAGACGTAAGCAACTGGAATTTGAAGCCGCTCAAGCCAAGGCGCAGATTGAGCTGGCGCTCATTGATAAAAAGCTGGAAGCTGAACTAGCCCAAGTTGACGCCGAGGAGATGGAAAGTGAGCACGGCAGTGAAGTTAGTGCGGTGGCGCTTAGCAACCGAGCGCGATCTAACGACTTAAATCAAGGTCACGACGAAACTACTTACATGCCTCAGCCGCAAGTGCCGCATCTAGCACCACCAGTCAACAGTGGTTCCGTCAACGTAGTCCAGCACCCCAACCTTCCTAGTGACAGCATTCAACAACTGGCACTGACCTTGAAGGACATCATGACGGCGTCGTCAGGCCAGCGCGAGGACCGCCTACTCAGTCGCCTGTCTACACCGCGAGACTTACCAATTTTCAGCGGTGATAGTGTTGAATGGTTGCACTTTAAGAGGTCATACATGGAGTCTACCAGAGTGTGTGATTTCAGTGATTCTGAGAACCTGGAAAGGCTACGCAAAGCACTGCGAGGCGACGCCAAGGACACGGTTACCGCCCTTCTCATCGGTAACACCCCGCCCGCAGATGTAATGAAAGCCCTCGAGTTAAGGTATGGCCGATCAGACGTTATCATCATGAACCTTACGACGCAGCTGAAGAAGCTACCATCGTTACCCACGTCGTACCAGAATGATCTCATTGATTTTTCACTAAAGGTAAACAACTGCGTAGCAACAATACGTGCCCTAAATCAGCACGATTATCTACGCAGCCCCGAGCTCGCATCAGCTGTTTTGAGCAAGTTACCGAGCACCCTAATTGGTAGATGGACTGATTTTGCCTACCAAAGGTTAGTCGAAAACCAACCTAAGTTGACCTTGATAGCAGCATTTCTCGAACAGGAAGCACAAATGTTATCATTAGTTGGAATAACACAGGAACGAGAACAAAATAAAACGAGCGATATAAAAACAACAGCAAAATATGCAAGTGATAACAAATTCCTACCTAATCGGCCTATATTTACTACTACTAGTGTCGCTGAGGAAAACAAGGTCTGCAAATTTTGTTCGAAAGGACTTCACCCGCTGCCCGAGTGCCGTGTGTTCAAACGTGCAATGCGCCGTGACAAATGGAGGTTCATAAAATCCCAAGGACTATGTTACTGTTGTCTGACGTCACGGCACGACAGAAATGCATGCCCGGCGCCCGTGTGCGACATAGATGGTTGTGGTCTCGCACACCACAAAATGCTACACTGGATGAAGCCTACGAGTACGTCATCACAATCAGCTGATCCTGACGCGGTCATCGACCCGACGCCCGAGCCGGCCCCGGCGCCGGCACCCTCGGCTCCCGATACCGTGGCACACGTCGCATCGGATCATAATAAAGTTTCATCCACGGACCACGTTATGTTAAAGGTAGCGTCGGTGCAGTTGCGAGGACCTAAAGGTGTTGTGAGTACTTACGCCCTTTTAGACGATGGAGCTTCGGTCTCAATCATAGACTCTGACCTAGCAACCGAGTTAGGTCTCAAATGTGAACAGTCGAGTGCTATAAAATTCATCGACGCTTTTGGACTCGAAGTGTATCAATCTGACGCGCCTACTGTCACCGCTCAGATAAGTGGACAAAATAACAATAACAACATTAGTTATGACATTAAGTTACGCAAAGTGTCTAAGTTAAATTTACCAGAACTTTATCTGTTATTAACAGTTTGAATTGCCAGCATTTATCTCATGTTAAAAGTTATGTTTGTAAAAGTTGTGTAAAACCACGCATTCTTATTGGGGAAGATAATTATTTCTTAATTGCTCCGATCGAAATTATTAATGGTAATAAACATGAACCGTATGCATCTCGATGCAAGTTGGGCTGGTCAATACATGGTTATTGTGGTCGCACTCACTCTAACGCTGCCGGTGTGTTTCACCTCAGTCATACCGATGACAACAATATTAGCGAATTAAATAATTTAATTAAGCATTCTTTTTCGTTAGATTCTATAGGAATTTCAACCTTACGGCGTGAGAATAGTGATCATTTTAAAGCGTTGCAAATATTAGACGATACATCGCGCCTTATCGGAAATCAATGGGAGGTTGGCCTGCCGTTCAAGAACGACGTATGCGCTATGCCAGATACACGCGAAGCTGCCCTTACGCGACTCCAGTCTTTAATGCGAAAATTCGTTAAAGATGACGCGTACGCAGGTCGTTACCGACAAGAGGTAAATAAACTGTTTGCTTCTGGCTATGCACGTGAGTTAAGGGAAAATGAACTCTCAGCAGACCACATATGGTACATTCCACATTTTGGAGTTCAAAATCCGAACAAACCTGGTAAGTTGAGACTTGTATTTGATTTTTCGGCAAAGGTAAATGGAACATGTCTAAATAACTACTTATTAACGGGACCTGACTTATATAATTCGCTGTTGGGAATTATGCTCAGGTTTCGCGAAAATAAAATAGTTATCATTGGCGATATTAAGGACATGTTTTTAAGGGTGAAAATAAGGCAGCAAGATCAACACGTACTGCGTTTTTTATGGCAGGAATCGCCTGGCGCACCCATAAAAACATGTGTTATGCAAAGTTTACCGTTTGGCGGGACTTGTTCTCCATTTATTGCGCAATATATTAAAAACAGAAATGCGTCTAAGTATGATGATTTGTATCCCGAAGCTGTACAAGTGATTGTAAACAGTCATTATATGGATGATTGTTTATATTCTACTAACAGCGTGGAAAATGCAGTTAAGTTGATCGAACAAATAACACAAATCCACAAAAGCGGTGGATTTGAAATTCGAGGTTGGTCGAGTAACAGTAAGGAAGTATTAAAGAATATACCTATCGATGCGCTCGCGCAAACAGCTGTTCAGTTCAAGGACGGAGCCTTGAATACAACTGAACGCACATTAGGGTTAATGTTTCATCCTTCGGATGATACTTTTGGGTTCAAAATCTCTTTTCATCGGGTCCCACAAGAGATATTGAATGGAGCTGAGGCTCCTACTAAGGCAAAGATGTTGAGTCTTATCATGTCTATTTACGACATTCATGGTTTTTGGTCGCCTTTTATTATAAAGAGCAAAATAATATTCCAGAACGTGCATCGTAGTGGCGTGGACTGGAACTGCCGCATCCAACCGGGTGAACATGCGAGCTGGGTAAGGTGGCTCGACGAGCTTAAGCTTCTAGCATCGCTGCGCATACCACGACACTATGCTGATGCCGGCGCGTGGACGCGGTGTTATGATGACGCGACGGATGGGGTAAGCGACCCTATAATTATAAATACCGAACTGCACGCCTTTTGTGACTCGAGTAGTAAGGCCTTTGCGGCTGTCATCTATTGGCGTTTCACTCGCTCGGATGGAACCGTCAATGTGTGTTTTGTCGCAAGTAAGAGTCGAGTCACCCCACTTCGTCCGGTTTCGATACCGAGACTCGAACTTCAGGGAGCTTTACTTTCAGCACGCCTCGTTGCCACTTTGCAGCACGAACACAAAGATATTAAGGCAAATAAAAGATATTTTTGGACGGATTCCAATACTGTACTCCAGTGGATACGTAGTGATCCTAGGGATTATAAGCCGTACGTCGCTCACCGGCTTGGTGAGATCGATGAGTTGACCACTGCGTCAGAGTGGCGGCACGTACCGTCCTCTCAAAATGCAGCCGATGTGGCAACTCGTGACGACGCACCGCCGTTGCAGTACGACAGTGTATGGTTCCAGGGGCCCAACTTTTTACGCGAGCGTGAAAGTGAGTGGCCGAGGGATATTAAGAGTTTTAAAAAACTCGATGAATCGATCTATGAGCGCAAGGTTGTTAACGTTTTATCGTCTGCTGACTGTACTAGCTCGTTGCCAGTACCTAACGAGAATAACTTCTCGTCGTGGATTCGATTGCTTATGACTACTTCACGGGTTTTGTTGTTTGTAAAAAAATGTAGACGGCAATGCAATCGACTCGACAGCGAGCTATTGAAGTCAGCAGAGGAATTGTTGATCAAGAAATGTCAACATGGTTCCTTTCTCACAGATATTGAATGTTTACGACAAAATAAGCCATTAACAAAGGATAGCCGGCTACTTCAATTAACACCTTATCTTGACCATACGGGCTTGCTACGCGTAGGAGGCCGTATCGACAAGGCTGTCGGAATCGAGGAGTCTACCAAGAGACCCCTGATTCTCGATGGCAAACACAGGATCACGAGGCTGCTTGTGGAGTATTACCACAGACAAGCACTGCACGGGGCTCAAGAACTGGTAGTGAACGAATTAAGGCAGCGCTACTGGATTCTGAAACTGCGTCCTACCGTGCGCGCGGTTGCAGCACATTGCCTATTATGTAGGTATCGCCGCGCCGCACCGCAGCCGCAGCGCATGGCTGATTTGCCCCCGGCTCGGCTGCAGCACAACAGACGTCCGTTTTCTTTCACTGGAATCGATTTTTTTGGTCCAATGGAGGTGACAATAGGTCGTGGCAGGCAGAAACGTTACGGCATGCTATTTACGTGTTTGACAGTTCGTGCCGTCCACATAGAAATAACGGAAAGCCTGACCACCGACGCCACCATCATGGGTCTAAGACGGATGATGGCCCGCAGAGGCGTCCCTAGTGTCATTTATTCGGACAACGGGACGAACCTGAGAGGTTCAGACACGGAACTTAAACGCAGCATTGCTGAATTAGACAACGAAGCACTACGTCAAGATGGGCTTTTGCGAGGTATTGAGTGGCGATTTATACCTCCCGGTGCACCAGAAATGGGTGGAGCGTGGGAGCGCATGGTGCGCACCGTGAAATCAGCCCTGCGAGCTGTACTGAAGGAACGCGCCCCCCGCCCCGAGACTCTGTCAACGTTGATAGCTGAGGTGGAGGCCCTTGTAAACAGCCGTCCAATCACATATGTATCGACAGACCCGAACTCCCCAGAAGCCCTGACGCTTAATCATTTCTTGATTGGCACGTCATCTAATGGACCAGCTTTTGGAAGGTATAGCAACGAAGATCTCCAGCTAAAACGGCAATGGCGGATAGCCCAACGTCTGACAGACATGTTTTGGTCGCGTTGGCTTAAGGAGTATTTGCCAACACTTATTCCACGGCAGAAATGGACCCGCGAACAGCGTAACTTACGGGTAGGAGATTTCGTTCTTTTAGTGGAACCTAACTTAGAGCGTGGCTCATGGCGGCACGGAGTAGTGAGTGCGACCCTCCCCGGGGGTGACGGCCGCGTCCGCGTAGTTGACGTGCGCACTCGCACGGGTACCCTTCGTCGACCGGTCACACGCGTCGCCTTACTTGCACCAGAGATTGCTCGTGATGACTAGTCATCACTAGGGGGGTGGAATTGTAGGCGACGCAAATGTTTTAGAGTACGAATAAATTAGTATAGTTTCTCTGAAAAAGTATATTTTGATATATGTAATGCCATCTCGTGTCACATATAGATATTAAAGATTAATAAAAACGTTGGTGGGTAGCGAGCGTACGTCATGCGCAGCACATATAGTATACCGCGAGTCAGTGCATTTTCCAAAAACCGTTTTCGCCGCGTTGGCTACTCGCTCGCACCATAGTTTGCCTTGTATTTCCACAATTACGTGTTTTCTTTATCCCGTCACCTACAGGCGGGAAATTGAATAGGTCTTACGTCAATACTACATCTTACCTACTTGTCACGCATGTGGCAATTGACAGTTTTTTAGGTACTCTTAATTTAGAACCGGATACAAGGTTTTTAGGTTGGTTTACGAAACAATTTATTTCGTAGATTTAGAATAAGAAAAAGAATATTTATTTTACTATAGGTAAGTTGTTAAATATTTTAGTCGTCATGTATACAATATTTTTCTGGTAACATTCTGTCTGTGAGTAGAGGATAGTTCAAGTCAGCACCACGCCTATGCGTCTAAAAGAAATGGTCTTAGGGGCTAATATACAAGTTTTTTGCCTAAACTAGGTTACAGTTGTAATCTGTGTTTTAGGAATACACATATACTGACCGATTTCATACTATAAATTGAATAGATTAAATAATGTTTTAAATAATGAAATGCATTTTTCTAATTTGGGCCAAATTTATTGCCGGTGAGTATATTATATTGCCTATCAAAACATTTGTTACCTCGCATCAAGAAAACAATAAGTACCATATTTAACAAAAAGAAGCTTGCGATTGCAATTTACTTAACTATTTCACTGTAGATGATGCTGTTAATTTAGTTTGGCATACTTTGCCATTTTGATCGTACACGGAGCATTGACAAGAAGATACTTTTTCCAATGTATCCGTACTAAATTCTCCTATTTAATCTGCACGAGTCTACGTACTTTGTTCTGATCTTAAGAAGAGCCAGGGCTGGCCCTAGCTAGTTTCACCGTAGGTACTGTTATATAAGAAGCGGCTAGGGTTGTCACGCACGGCCGCGCAAAAGCTGCCGCCGCACAAACACGCCGTTTGATGCCCACACGTGCATTCATGTCAGGGAAAACTAAACTGTAGATGTGGCATATTCGGGTACCTAAGTACAGGCGACATCAAAGATATGTTTACACTTTCGGATCTTATCCTCCTAAGACCCAGCTTTATTTAAACATCGAAGTTCTAGGCGCCCCTTGTACCGTTTTTTGGACATAATAGAAATTTGCTGTCAGTCCTGGTTATACTTTGCTTCGTAGTATCAAAATTAGAAGCGATATAGACATGGGACCTTTTATATATGTATGTACGTTGTATATACTGCGTGGAACGGAACGATGGACTTTCCCGCAAGAGGGGGATTATTGAGCGCTAGTACGTCACATTTTCCAGATAAACTATTTTTTTGGCGCGATTTTTTTTTAACCTTTGTATGGAGCGTTGGCCGACTAGAGCGACGAGCTCCATACAAATGTTAAAAAAAAATCGCGTAAAAAAAAAAATTTATCTGGAAAATGTCACGTACTAGCGCTCAATAATCCCCCTCTTGCGGGAAAGACCATCGTTCCGTTCCATGCTGTAGATCACAATGACATAAATTGAATTATCCTATCTTTTGTTCAAAAATATGGACTAGGTCTGAATATAAATTTAACTACTGCGGATTTTGTTCAAAAAAATGTACATGCGGCTTGAGTTGTGACTCAAATCGTAAACAAGGTAAGGAAAAATAATAGGCAGATATTCAGAAACATACATGTTTTAATAAAAAAATTATAATCAAAATAAAGTTTAGAAACCTTTTCATAAAAAATCACCATAAACTTCAATGTAAACAAACCAATTCTTAGAAAATTATATGTTCTTTCTTAGTAATCTTCAATAATATGGTTATTTTAATTAAAAACTAAATCAAAAACAAAGATTTATAAAATTTTAAGTAATGACTTAACTACGTAACTTCAATAGTAACATATTTTTCTTAATTACCAGTCCTTTGGACATCAGACTTATCAATTACATCACATGCTAGGTAACTGTCTTTTTCTGTTTGTTTCCTGTTCATATATGCTGTTTTCATCCAATGTCATTTCTTCATCACATAGATAATTATCAATCATATTTTCTGCTATTTCCATCTTCCATTACCGTAATGACGGAATTTTTTTAATGGTATCCCTTTCTCTATTTCAGTCTTCCTAAATAGAATCCAGGCGTTTGATGCAGATAAGTCCAACATATGTGAGACAAATCGTATTGTCCATTTGTTTGTCCTTGCTCGAGATGGACACACTGACAGTACCATCGTCGATAAAATCACCTCCGTCGTCTTCATACTCGGAATTGTCAAGACATTCGAGTATATCTTGGTCTTTCAGGACTGCAAAAGAAGTAAAAAATATTAAAATTGTAAAAAAAAAAATACTAGTCATTGAGACCGAAAGTGCAAAATATGGAACAAAAACTTTTTACTGCGACGTGAAACTGCTAACTAGTTAAAATTTTTGAAATTAAGAATTTATTTTAAGCTACCATCTTTAATTAACACATTAGCCACAAAATTACTATGAAAATAATAAAGATTTACAAGATTTAACAAGATTAAACATACCTTTACGTCGTGCAGCCGCCATGGTCAACCTTTCTCTCACGTGGTTTTGACAACTAATGTCTAATTTGACAAGTGACAGCTGCCAAATTATTAAAAAGAGTAATCATGAACTCTATGGACTGTCAAAATAAACCCGCGAACTTTCAAATTTAAAAACGGGGCATCGGAATATTTTGTACCTACCAAAATATGTACTCTCGGCGTTTATTAGTATACTAACTTACTTATAGCTGGGACTGAAGGGCCATTTTTATTATGTCCAAATTTTGGTACCGGAGGACTTAGGATAAGCCATTATGATATGGCAATAAATGTACCTATATGTTACCGTCAGTTTATGAACACCATCAGTTTATAATCTTAGTCGAGATATTCATAAGTTTATAAAATTGTATCCTACTGGAATCAAATTGGCATGCTACGGAACGCACCCTGCTGCGCGCCGATTGGTTGAAAGAATTAGGTATACCATTTAAGTCAACTACTATTTACAACAGAACAGGATTGTTTTTTTTTACTGAAAAAATGATTCCATTAATTTTGTCTTTTCAGTGTCGACGGAGGCCCGCCGCACGGGGCTCCTATTTCTGGGCGGTATGCCCTTCGGGTAACTGAAGCTACCTAACTAAGCCAACCTACCCAGTCTTTGTGTATGCGTTCCGTAGCATGCCAATTTGATTACAGGCAGTTTTGGCAGGTCATAATCTTTCGACAGTTTATAATATCGCGGCTGAGTTAATAAACTGACGGTGTTCAAACTGACACTGTGCCGTATGCACCTTACTCCCAACAATACCACAATTGCCTGTTCGATCGAGGCCATAAGCGCGTGGGAGCAGGCCTGCCCAGAATTTTCCCCGAAATCTGAAAAGCAGTGGGACGAGCCCTTCTGCCAATCTACTCTTAAATACCTCATCATCATCACCTCCGCGTCGTCTTAGGGTTACGGTCGACGTCATCCGTAAGGCTGTTGCCTGCCGGCCGTGGCGGCGGCACTGTAGCGTGCTGGGCACGGTCACGGCCGGTAGAGCCGAACGGCATCGCACGTGACGATGGCAAATGCCCTGAAGGCGTGACGCTCATTCCATGGAAGCTGGGGAAGACTCTTGTGTGGGACGCTACCTGCGTTGATACGCTAGCCCCGTCTCATCTCCAAGCGACCTCCTCTAAAGCCGGAGCTGTGGCCACTACGGCAGAGCAACACAAGCGGCGTAAATTCATATTTACGACCGAGGACATCATTGTCCTCGGTGAGGACTACATGTTTGCGCCGTTTGGAGTGGAGACCCTGGGGCCGTGGGGATGGGGCGCGAAGGTATATAAGAAACTTTCGGAGCGGCTCATTCAAACATCGGGTGACCAGAGGGCTGGCAGCTATTTTGGCCCAAAGGAATTAGCCTAGCAATCCAAAGAGGCACCGCTGCCAGCGTTCTGGGCACCATAGCCAATGACGGGGACCAGGGGGGCATTTGCTTTTTAGAAGTTTTTTTTTTATAAAAATTGAAATAAACGAATTGAAATGAAATAAGTTATTTATTGTTAGTATATTATATTCACTTGATCTTCGGATGAGGCCGGATTCAAATTAAACGTGTACTGTGATTATTTGAAAATGAAAGAATGAAAAATGGTTTATTGGTAATAATCAGTGTTTACACAAATTAAGCAAGGGTTGGGACCCTCTAGTGTGTGTGTGTGTGTGTGTGTGTGTGTGTGTGTGTGTAAATGTCACCTGTGTGGGTGTGTGTGAGTGAATGTGAGCGCGCGTGTATATAGATGTGTATGTAATAGATATGAACTAAATGTCATAGAAGGTGGTATTTTTAATTTTCAAATTTTGGTGCAATTAATCTACTTTAGTCATAGTATTGTAGCGTACCTAATAATACTTCCGCCTCATCATAGTTTAGAGTGCTTAACCATTCCACGATGACTCTTTTACATTGGTACGTCTGCAAGGAATAAATAGAGAGTTTGGGAATTTAAACGTGGACAACTCGGTCCGACAAGGGTTTTGGTTATACCATATCTGGTGAAAAATAAATTATAGATACATGTATTGTGAGTGTTTTTTTATTTTATTTATCACTAAATGACCTACGTATGTCATTTCAAATGCCTTCAGAGACCCAAGTACACACAAGTACCGCATCCAAGGATTCCAAAGCATTACACACTGCCAAGTTAAATTAGTAACGTTTTTCAGTATTCCGCGCGCAGCAGTTGCTTTTTCGTCCGCGAGCGAGCATCCGTGCGTACTCTCCGACCAACCTATCTAAGATGTATCTAAGCTTTTATTTATATGCACATAAAGTTTATTTTTGCATGGGCTAGGTCCAGAGATACATGTTCGTTTGCCCATGTGCAGGACACGGGGTAGGGCCGTTCCGATGGTTGGATGGCAAAATAAAGATGCCATTATCTTTTGTTATTTTTTAGATTAAATTGTTAATCTTAACGCACCACGGAGTTTTAATTTCATTTGAATGCTGAATTTCGTTCGGAAATCTAAAGTTAAATCCTGGAAAAAAATGTAACGAATGACCGCGAAACCATCGATATCGTTTATCAGTCCCCCCGGAATCGCATTTTCAATGTGTTTCCCTCGAACACTTCACGCGCACCGAACTAACGTGTCAAGAGCAAGGGAAACTCATTGAAAATTGGAATAGCCATAGTTATAGTTCCCGATTTATATTTTTTTGCCATATTCTGGTTTTGGCAGATTTAATTTAAACAAGGACGCGTGTGCCAGTCCTCACTCAACCAAGCCCAGTATATATTCCGAACTTCGGTGAAAATCTAATTTCTGACAAATATTGCTAACTTTAAGGACTTTGACAGTCTTAGTGTCGGTTTGCGAGACGACGTGGACGACAAACGAATACTTTACTTTTATGTTAAAAATATTTATTTTCTAAAGTATCTATTAAACGAGCAATATTTTTAATATAAATATATATATATATTGTGATTACGTTCTCGAAAGCGGCTCTAACGATTAAGATGAAATGTGGAATATAGAGGTTTATGGGGGCGAAAAATCGATCTAGCTAGGTCTCATAATGTCGGGAAAATTATTTTTATATTGATTTAAACTTTCACGATTTTCACACATTATTGAGTTGTCCCGTGACCATGGATGTTGCAACACATCAGAAACGTCGAGAGACCTCAGTGAGGTAAATAAATAATTTAATTATACCCGATTAAGTCCCATTTAGTGTAAATACAATTATTTTCTTCCTATATTCTCCATTTATACCCGAGCAGAGCTCGGTCGCCCAGGGACTCTATACTAAAATATAGTACTGTACCTATCTAAAGATAGCGGGGTTTTTGATATGTGTTATTTTCAAATGATGAGAGCAAGTAGGTGATTCTGCTAAAACATTTATTTTACAACAATTTTATATACATTAGAGTACATTTCAAATTCTATAAAAATAATAACAACAATAATTTGACTATTATGCCTCGTGGCAATTTATTTTATTTTATACTAGGTATCTACATGGCGCAACAATGTAAGATGAATAATTTCGTGAAACTGGTTGAAACCCATCACAATCTTCGATAAGTGTCACTAAGAACATAAAAAATATACATCGTCAGATCTACCTATAGGTCTAAAATGTACATCCACATTATATACCTGCAAACCCAAATTAAATTGGATTATGTAGTATTCGAAATGAGAACAATTTAGGAACGCAGGTAATTCTCTGCCAGCATGCTCTGCTCTACCCACACTAGTCTTCAAGGCACAAGCTCTTGGTATTTAATGCTAGAAGGTATTATATAAATAAATACTGTGTACATCATTTACAATAGCGACGGCAATGTGGTGAAGGTAGTTTCGAAAATATACAGACACATTAACAATCGATGCATTTTATTCTACATTTGGAGACGTCCTTATCTAATTAATATATTCAGGTCACGAGGCTTCCGCCTTGTCCATTAGCAGATTAATATTTAGAAAGTTTCCAGTCCTAGTCGTTAATCAGCATTTCATATTATTAAAGGTTTCTCTATTTATTTACAACTATTATAAACATGCGGTCGCGGGCGAATCTCCTAGCGTGACCGCACGGTTCTAACATCATTGTCAGCCCAAGATTATTTCAGGAGGCAAGTCAAGTCAAAAGTGGACTCTGATATATGTCTCTTTTAATAGTATTTGCTGGCGACAACAATGACGAAAGAACGCCTTAAAACGCTGAATATTCACCCCCGCGAAGCATTTGATTCTACACATGCGGAGCCATTAAAACATCCTCAGATCATGCGGTCTTCGCCTTCCTGTTCTTCAAGAGGCTGGATATAAAGAACTCGCCAGCCCTGTACGAGGAGCGCACCAGGGGCCCAGAGGCCGTGTAGAGGAAGCCCAGCTCGTTCCCCTTGTCCTCCCACTGCTGGAACTTGGCTGGAGTGACGTACTCGAATACCTTGAGGTGACGTTTCGTCGGCTGCATGTATTGGCCGAGGGTGAGACAGTCGACGCCGACGGAACGGAGGTCTGAAATGGAATCGGTTTACCATTGAATTGCCGACAAACATTTCATCGGATATTATTTCAAAGACAACGTTTCAAGTATTTTCATTTCATCGACAAGTTATTCCGTCGAATACTCGATACTAGGTAATTTGCACCGAGGTCTTTTAATTGGTAGTTGACTTATTACAATAAAATTCATGTCATGGCTTTTCATTTCGAGTTTTTTTTATTCATTTTTTTTTACTTGTAATAATATTTATTCCGCATAAAATTATTTCAATTGGTAATATTTCGTTGTCGAAACTAAACGCACTCACGTCTTTTTGTAATAAACGATTTACACCAATGATTCTTAGTTTTATTATACATACATATTATTTATCAATTGTCATGATGATCAGAGCTCGCGTGCCATCTTGTCATAGCCGTGCAGCGGGTCAACGCCACCCCGCTGCGCGGGGTGTCTATTTCTTGTCTGAGGGACACAAGTGAACCCTAACCTAACCGACCTAAAACAGATTTCGCTTATGACAAGCCATTTTTGTCCACCCTGATATTTTTTGTAATAAACGATTTACACCAATGATTCTTAGTTTTATTATACATACAATAATACATAATTAACTATATAATTTGAATAATGTATAAATGTGCAGTAGGACATATAAAATTGTATTAAAGTAATATGTCGAAGAAATGAATTGCAATGTTATGTAGTTGTGCCAATTAAGATAATTTGAAACAAACCAGCTATTAAGTAATATTCGTTGAATAGTATTTCTACGTAGTAAGATAAATTTAAATGAATAGTAGTTGAAATAAAATAACGCCAAACAATATTACTAGTACTAAAGTTTCGATGAATCGTTGTCGATGAAATAATATTCGATGAAAAGGTTGTCGACAAAACAAGGGTACACCATCTCATGAACCGTGATAGTTACAGTTGAAATTTTCACAGATGATGTATTTCTGTTGCCGCTATAACAACAAATACTAAAAAAAAAAAAAAAATTTATATTTAAGGGGGCTCACATACCTACAACCAACGTGTTTTTTTATAGATAATGGTACAGAATCCTTCGTGCGCGAGTCCGACTCGCACTTGGCCGGTTTTTTTAAACAGTATACAATATATAATTCCAGTATGAGAGTATTATAAAATTACATTGCTACAGTAAAATAATCATTTATTTAACGTGCGACAGATTTCTAGTGCAGGACTTTATCACTGCCAAATATATCCCAATCCATGACGTAATAGTTTATTTCATTAATATATTATGCTTTTGAAATAAGTGTCTGTTTTACGACAGATTTGAATTTAAAGTCAGTAAGTTTGTGTTTTCGAATTTTATTGCAGAATTTTATACAATATCCCAAGAATGACTTTTTCCCTTTTACTAATCTGTCAAGTTGTTTTGAGTTTCCCTGTGCACGCTCACTTGTATAATTGGTAATGTTGGTAAGTATACAAATTAATAATTACGATCAATCTTTGACAGATAGAGTAAAACCCATCTTAAAACAAACGCCCTTCCTAATCGGCAGAGGTCAATAATAATAATAATAATAATAATAAATACTCTTTATTGCACCACGATAAGAGAGACACACCTTACAAAAAATTTACTCAATATGTGAGAAAAAGATTTATCGCAACACATTAGTATTATATATTATAGTGCGGATCCTTATACTAGACTGGATCTTATCTTAAGACCCATCGGCCCCACAAAGCAATTGTTTAGCCACAATAGCCACGTGCCATAAAACGCTTCCAAATAAAAATACCATTTTAATAAATACTTTACCCGTAGGTATAGCGACTCTATTGTTACGTATTTTATTATGTGGACGTCCTTTCCTTAGACATATTCGTAATGCCGCCTTTTGGTTGAAAAAGTGTTGATGCTTACTACGTTTATTTTACAGTATCAATTAGCGGTTACACTTAACTATAAAAGACGATCGCTTTGTTCACCACTTAACAATGGAAGACAATCGCATTGTTTACTAGGCACAAAGAGAAGTGAATTCGGTTTAAATAAATAATCCGCACTATACATAAGATGCAACTTTCTGAAATATTCCAATAAATAATCGTAGCGTAATGGGGCTTAGATGTGTAGCCGGTAATTATGGGCGTCTTGCTCTTACTTCCATGCTAGAATAAGACACCCATAGTTGCCGGCGACACACACATTTCCGAAAAAGTATAGCCCGTCTAGAAACCCCATAAGTGTTCGATGCAATTTTCATAAAGTAAGTTTTGTACCGGAAGGCGCAGCGTGGGTAGCCTCCCACAAATAGACTGATGACCTAGTAATGGTCACGAGCGTCCGCTGGATGCGGGTGGCGCGGCGGTCATTGTGGGATGATTTGGGGGGGAGGCCTAAGTCCAGTGGAGGTGTTTCGGCTGATGTGATGAAAAGAGTATGTTACCTTTCATGGTCTGCTCCACTTGTTCATTTGTCTCTCCCAGTCCCAGCATGATGGAGGTCTTCGTCACCAGGTCAGGGTTCAGCTCTTTGGCCGTTTCGAGTACTTTCAGCGTTTGACGATACCTGGTATAAAATACGTCATTATTAGGACAACATCATGAATGACAGTTTCTGTAAAATGTAAAAGTAATACACAATATAACTAAACGACGCGCCGCCACCGGTGGCTATTATTCTGCTGTTATTCTGTTAAATTGTATCCTACTAATATTATAAATGCGAAAGTTTGGATGTTTAGATGTTTGGATGTTTGTTACTCAATCACGCCTAAATGGCTTAACCGATTTGGATGAAATTTTGCACGAATATAGTTTATAGCCTGGATTAAAATATAGGATCGTTTTTATCCCGGGCCCACGCAGACGAAGTCGCGGGCGGAAGCTAGTATCTAAATAAATAAATAAACTATTTCTGCGCCCGTGGTACCGGAAAGGAAATTTAATAGGTACTAATGGAGCATAACTGTATAGGAGCAAGCGAATGTTGGCGTTTCTTTGCAAGCATTAATTAACCCCCGACGCAAAGAGAGGGGTGTTATAAGTTTAACGTGTCTGTGTATCTGTCTGTGGCCCGTAACTCCAAAACGGATGGACCGATTTGAATGCGGTTTTTTTTATTCGAAAGCGGATGTGATCCTGAGTGTTCTTAACAATATTTCACGAAAATCTGTTCAGCTGTTTTTCAGATATTGGACTTTGAAATTAAAATGTCGGGGGTTTTTCAACTTTTCTAAGTTTTAGTTATTTAAAAAATCATTGTCCCCAGAAAATGTTAAAAGTTGCAATGAAGAAGCAAATTAATAAGCACAGAAATAGGAAACCATAAATAAGCGAATGACGTAAACCGCGAACGCGTGCGTTCCGTCGCAGCGCGCGGCATCGACCAACATACCGGGCCGGACCGGTAGCCCGGCATGTACTAGTAGCGGCGCGGCGAAATCACGGAGTGAGCCGGCCCTGGCTTTGCTGACATTGTCAATATTGATTGGATGCTAACCGCACAGATTTATGACTCCCGATAGTGCATCGTCTATAAGCGGATTTGTTAAACTCATGGCCTGTGTGTATTGTGTTGCATACGCTATATCGATTTTATAACCGATAGACGTACAAGCTCAAAATAATTTCATATTTTGTTGAGACCTAGCGCGGTTTTTTAATGAATATACTAGGTAGGTACTTTTAGGGTCCCGTTTTTGAGGTCAAAGGAAAAAAAAACGGAACCATTATAGGATCACTTTGTCTGTCCGTCCGTCCGTCCGTCCGTCCGTCCGTCCGTCCGTCTGTCTGTCTGTCTGTCTGTCTGTCTGTCTGTCTGTCTGTCTGTCTGTCTGTCTGTCTGTCTGTCTGTCTGTGTCTGTCTGTCTGTCTGTCTGTCTGTCTGTCTGTCTGTCTGTCTGTCTGTCTGTCTGTCTGTCTGTCTGTCTGTCTGTCTGTCTGTCTGTCTGTCTGTCTGTCTGTCTGTCTGTCTGTCTGTCTGTCTGCCGGTCTGTCTGTCTGTCAAGACCCTTTATCTCGGGAACGCGTGGAGGTATCGAGTTGAAATTAAAACCATATATTCAAGTTTACAATCCCAGTCAAGCTGTGAAATAAATCCAAGTGCTAAGTTAACAGACAACGAAATATAACTCTCAGGGTATTCCAAATTTATAGGGTACTTTCCGTTGGCCTAGAACTATGAAATTGGGCAAGTAATATCGTCTTATACTACAGGTATAGAGAAAAATCTGAAAACCTATACATTTGTAATTAAATGCGGAACCTTCGGTGGGCGAGTCCGACTCGCACTTGTCCGGTTTTCTATGCTAGTGGCTCTTCAGTTTCCGTTAGCTTGTTCGCCACCGTCGTAATATTAATAATTAACAACTTAGAAAAGTTGAAATTACGCGACATTTTCATTTCAAAGTTAAACATCTCAAAACTGGTGGAGCCGATTTTGATGAAAGTTGAAACGTAGCTAAGAACCATCTCGATCACGTCAGCTTTCGGACAAAAAAACCGCATTCAAATCGATCCATTCGTTCAGGAGTTACGATGCCGCAGGCAGACATACAGACACGTCAAACTTATAAGGGTAATAAGGACCAAATTCTTGGCCAGCTTAAATTGCTCCGCAGTTTGGCGAAATGATAACGGTACTATGTGGATGGTGGATGGTGGAAATATTTACGGTACCTAAACATATTTTATATTTTCATGTGAAAAAAAAAACTATGAAAGTTTTCCATTGTGACACGAAAATTAACCTTACTCTCACGAAAATTAAATTAACTTATATGGGTCGGTGAAGACCTAAAATAAAAGATTTCGTTCAATCATTCATTACTAAAAGAGCTCACCCGGCCCTCCGGTCCCGCACGAAGGGCGTGAGCCGCTCCACCGTCTCGATGTTGTGGGCGAACACGTCGAGGCCGCAGCTCGCTATCGTCTCGATGCAGTCGCGGTTGCCCCTGAAGTCGGGCACTAGGCATTCCACAAGCATCTCCTTGTTCCTGCGAAGGAAGTCCACCTCAATCACCAAATACCGCTTCTAGTTAAAGCAATGACGCGTAATTTCGGTGTACGAGAGGCAACCGGATGGCTCGCTCGCGGTATTCTCCGTCTAGGGTTCGAAGTTGATTGCAATGTTAATTGGAAAGTGCATGTAGCCAAAATAAAAACGAAATTGTCGCAGTTCACGTACGTATGCCTTACGCGAATTAAAAATAGAATGCGACCTCAACTCCGCCTTAACTGCTTACTATTCCTATGCTCGTGTTTGGCTTACCTATGGTGTCATTCTATGGGGGAATACCACAGATGTGGAAAGCCTATTTATATATTTTTTTAAATGTGTTCGAATGTTGGCTAACATAAATATACCGGAAAGTTGTAAGACCCACGTCATCGATCTCAAAATTCTTACTTTATCATCAATATACATTTTGGAAACATGTAAGTTTGTAAAAAAAATAGCCTCAATTTTATACCAAACAGTCAGACATACCCCGACGTTACGCTAGCAGGTTTCAAAATAAGCTGGTGCAGGTTATCTCCTCAAAACTAAAACTACACTCAAAAAGTCCTCAAAAACTCAATGGCAATAAAAATCCCACTACGAGTATAATACTCGTATTATAAATGCGAAAGTTTAGATGTTTGGATGTTTGTTACTCAATCACGCTTAAACGGCTGAACCGATTTGAATGAAATTTTGCACGAAGATAGTTTATAGCGATAAAACCGCCTGTTGTCTACCTCTACATACATGTTATTGTATTGTTTTTCTTTTTAACTGCTTTGTTTGTGTGAGGTGTGCAATAAAGAGTATTTGTATTGTATAGCCTGGATTAAAATATAGGATAGTTTTTATCCCGGGTCCACGCGGACGAAGTCGCGGGTGGAAGCTAGTATTCAATAAAATTAGTAACGAAGTAAAAAACACTAAGTCCGACAATGAATTCTTTAATAAACTAAAAGATCACCTCATTAAAAAAAACCTATTATAAATTAAACGAATTTTTTCACGACCAATTACGATATGACATTTGTGACACAGCATGAATAAACCACTCGAGAACCTTTCCGCCCCAACGGCCATCGGTTCCACGTGCAATGTACCCCGCCCACTGCCACGTGTTTAGGGATTCGGAAGACTATATCGGTTACCTTTTGGGTCTGCTGATGACAATGATGAATTTATGTTGTTGTACTCACTGTCTTTTTAATTCTTTAACTGTCTCCGCAATGTGAGCAGATCCACCGTCCGGCAAATCTGTTAAAACGTACAATCAAAATCAGTCTGTATATTTCTACTGTACACAGCGAAATCGTAAACACAGGTCCTGTCTCACGATGGCTAATATACAGTTGGATAAGACCAGTGACGCTCTGTTGGTCGAAAATTTGTTAAGCTAAACAACTGTCAAACAAAAGAGCTGTGTTTAGGTTCGAATCGTGGCTCGTAGGTAAAGTCGCGGGCTGGACGCCAGCGGGCAGCGGGGCGACGAGCGGCAGTTCATACATTTGATTGAGTTCAATAAATTACCGTCGCGGTCGACGGACGTGAGCACGATGTAGCCGAGCCCCCACCGCGCGACGGCGGCCGCCGTGCGGCGCGGCTCGCGCGCGTCCAGCGGCGGCGGCGCGCGCGCCGTCTTCACGGAGCAGAACATGCAGCCGCGCGTGCACGTGTCGCCCATCAACTGTCGAGTCGTGAACAACTTCTATCAAACTCTCGGCACTTTGTGAACATACTGATGACTAAAAAATAGTAACTGATTAAAATACATTTCCTAATATAATATTCATGTAGAATACAATAAGCAATCACCATAATGGTAGCAGTTGACATGCCCTGCTTGCCGCCGCTCCAGCATTCGCCGATGTTCGGACAGCGGGCCTCCTCGCACACCGTGCTGAGCTTCAGACTGCGAAGCTGTTCCTTCACTTCGTTGAACTTCGAACCTGGAATATTATGCATATGAGTCAGAAGTACTGTTGAATATGCGTAGCTATAGCAATCACTGTCGCAACTTTCATCCCAGCGTGGTAATTCGTTAACTATCAAATTATGAATAAACAAACAATCTTTTTGGTTCATGAACTATGACATAAGGTTAAAAGTTTCTATAGTAACTGCTAACGGTTACTAATCTAGTTGCCCTCGCTGACTACGTCTCCAAGGAGATGAACGCTGGACGCCAGGTCGATGCTGCTTATTTCGACTTTAGGAATGCATTCGACCTGGAAGACAACGAGGTCTTGCAGGAAAAGCTTGCATTACTGGGCTTCACACCAAAGCTTTTAAGTTTCCTCTCCAGTTACTTATGCGAACGGCAGCAGTACATCAGGGTAGGCAGCTTCAAATCAAACGATTACTGCACGCTGTCTGGGGCGAGTCAGGGCAGCACTCTGGGGCCTACGTTATTTCTTTTAATGACAAACGATTTTCCTGATGCTATTCGTTCAGCTGAGTGTCTACTTTTTGCGGACGACCTAGAGTAGTTGCTTAGCGTCAGTAGTGTGGCGAACAGCACTGCGTTGCAGAGCGACATCACTGCGGCAGCTGAGTGGAGTGTTGTAAACCATTCGCCTTTTAATGCAGCAAAATGCAAGGTCATAATCTTTTCATGTAAGCGCTTGCCACTTTTAACCGATTATGGCCTGGGGACGCTTGTTTGGAAAGAGTCGACGAAATCAGCGACCTAGGTTTAGTTTTAGAAACAAAACTAGATTCCGTAAACACATATCAAATATTTGCAAATGGGCTAGCAAAACCCTAGGTTTTGTCATGAGGGTGTCGAAGCAGTTCCATATTGGAGTGGCGTTGTTGTGGTTTTGTATAATTAAAGTCATATTTAATGCAGTCAAAAGGAACATAATAACAAACTTGTGGCATTTGAATTTCTTTGTCTAGTCATTGCTAGTAAAAACAAATTAAGTTCATTAAGGTAATGTCAACATCATTAAGTAGCCTAATTAATAATTGCTCTGTTTTTCATTAACTCACAAAGTGGCTAGTTATGGCTAGTTTATTTGTGTTAAGGACATGGCACTTGTAAATCCAAACTATTATTGTAAATACAAAACTCTGTCAGTAGGTATAGACCTCAGTGAGGTAAATAAATAATTTAATTATACGCGATTAAGTCCCGTTTAGTATAAATAATGTGTGAGAATCGTGAAAGTTTAAATCAATATATTTCTATAGTATGTTTGGAAAGAACAATAACACCGACTCAGAGGTCATCACCTAAAAAGGTGGTTGCTTGCAGGTCTTGCAACCCCCATAGACACTTCTTGAGCAACAGGGTGGTGTAAGCTTGGAACGCACTGCCAGATGTGGTCTCAGCTCTCAATGTCTCCAGTCAAGAACAAGTTCATTTGTACAAAAAAGAAAATGAAAGCTTTAGAATTATATACTTAAAGTTAATTGAGTACAGGGTCATCAGTTGATTCAACTGCCTGCCTGATAAATAAATAAATTTACGAAAACATTGATATAAATACCAGTAGGTATAGAGGTCTTGAGCCAAGGTGGTAGCCTCAACCGGTCCTGTTCTCCCTTCTCCCTCTTCAGTTTCCCTTCGTACTCATTCCAGTCCTTAGGCCTGTCCTCGGCTACGAAGTCCGATAGTGCCGGACCCTCCCGCAGCTTCTCCCGTATCGCGTCCAGCTTTGCAGTGTGCTTGCATCTCTGAAACTACCGAAAAAAACATTGTAACTACAACGTCTTATTTCATCACAAAAAAATGTGGTTCGTTGGCACACTTAAACGCAGTTACGATGTGACAATATGGTGTTTACCTCGTGGTTTCGAGCAACTGTGCAAGATTTTATCGAATTACGAAACATTTTGATTTATTTTGGATTTATTTGCGCCTCGACGTAATATTACTCAGCCTTCACACAGCTGATGCTTTGACATTGAGTGTCAAATTAGTCAAATATGTCAAAGCTGTCATCGACGCGCTGCGTTTCGTTAATTTTATTGTACTCGATTGAGGCCCTACCGCGAAACGAAAACGAATTTCGTTTGTGTAACGCCCTCTTGCACTTGATAGTTCGAGTGTCAGAGAGGGAGATACCCAAATGAAGTTCGTTTTCACTTCGCTAGCGGTAGCCCAAAGAGTAAAGTAAGTATATAGGTAGCCTCTCATCCCGAAACGAAAACGAACTTCATTCGTGTATCTCCGTCTGTCGCATTTGCTAATTCGAGCGTTCGAATATTTTATTTTAGATTATTTTGCCTTTGTTTTTAATATAAAATTAGTTCCTGACTGAAACTTCCTGATTAATTGCTTTTGTTTGTGATGTAGTTATCACAGGTAGTTATGCAGAAACAAAATGAATGTAAGAAGTAGCGATGACATGAGGTGGCAACATTAGTAAAGATATTTATTCATGTTTTTGATAATAAGTGTAATATCAGAAATAACATTAATTTATAACCAAATGTTATACTTATGTAAAATTAGTGCCGTGCTGCTCGTACTTATTGTAATTGTTATTAGTCAACCATGATTTAATTTTGACAAGGATTAGTGACCTTGAATTACGGCAGCTGTCAACTTAACCAAGAGGAGAGCGAGTCGTAAAGTAAAAATGCAATAAACAGTTCATGTAGGTTTTCTGAGGTTTTCGTCATGAGGAATGTGAATCCTCATCTTTTGGAGGATAAAATGGACGAGGCGGTGACGCACTACATCGCCCACCAGTCCAGTGAGGTGAGTTTGTTTTGATGCTTGTTGACGCGACATAAGCCATCTCACCCCTTGACCCGTTCATAATTTCATTCTTATTTAAGCATTCTTTGCAGAAAATTCAAAAATCCGTACTGCTGAAAATATACCATTAAACCAATTTTTATTTCAGCCAAAGCCCAACATTGTTATATACTTCGCTCTGATGCTTCATTCTATTTTTGATTGTAAACAGTTCTCTGTTTATCTTATATATGAAATATCTCGTGAACATAATCAGCTTGTGTAAAGTTACATTATGCAGTAGGTATACATACATTCTTACACCCCATATCCCAGGGTGCAGGCAAAGACCAAAGAAAGCCAAATAATCCTTTGTCTATTTTGCCTACATCTATTAAAATGTGAAATATTGTTACCGTCTACAAAGTTAGTAATTGGAAACTTCTTTTTATCTTGATCATACTTTCAGACGGACATTATAGCATTGAAGTCATCTTTTATTTTGTTTGGTCTGCGGCAATGTCACTTGTCTGTGAATTTGTTCAGAAGTCACGCTATGTAACGGATCATACAGAGATTTAAATTCGAGCCATTCCTCTGGACATTGTTAAAATGAAGGGCTACAAAACCAAATTTTGGCTCGGTCTCTTAATCTGCATAAACAGTGTCCCCTTATATATTTGACCTGTTTGCGTGGCGATGGGTAAACGTGCGCCAGGAATGTTTGAGATTTTGTGAGGCGATGGATGACAGGCAATCCTCCGTGTACGTATAATATATATATATATCCAGTGTTTTGTATGTGCAAAAAGGTGATACCATTTGTGAGTTGTAAGTTTTCACTGTAAATAATTAAGTATTCTGGTTTCTCGGCGTATTGGCTCGCTGTAAGGCTGTGTAAACTAATTAAATAATAAATAAATAAATAAATAATAAATATATTTGTATTTAATAAAAAATTGTGTATATGCGTTCTTAACTACTGACCACAGAAAATAAAACTTTGGTTTTAACCACTGGGCTCTGTAGCCACCCAAATGCCTTTTAAAAAGCATCCTCCTCTTCAAAGAAATAATTGCATTTGTTTGATTTTAAAAGAAAACATACTATACTATATTTCTTAATAACTTAATTGGTGAGTGTTTTGAGGATACAGATGGTGTTTAATATCGGATTATATTGATAACTAACATATGTTTTCCAGTCCGTTCATGTGGATGCAAACTCGCTGGCACTGAATATTCAGGAGGATGAAAGTGGTAGAGTGGTGACCGTCATGAATCCACAGAACTTTAGTCAGCAAATGTGCAGGTAACTATTATTATACTGTTTTCTATATTATAAAAAGGAAAAGAGGAAGACCAATTCTAAGATGGTCAGATGACCTTAAAAGAAATGGTGGAGGAGTGTGGATTCGGGACGCGACGGATCGCAAGGTGTGGAAAGCTTTGCAAGAGGCCTTTATCGGAGGACAAGTTGAGGTTGTTGATAAAAGAAAGAAATAAAGGAAACACAGTAAATAATAAGTTATATTTTTAAGTAGTATAAGTTTTTGCAAATTGTAAACCTCAGCAATAAAGGCTATTTTATTTTATTTTATTTTATTTATATATTATAAAGCTGCGTACGAATTTGAGCACATAAATATGCGTGGGCGAGGTAATGTGTTTGCGGCGAGTTGACATTGCGCGTCATTCAAAATGGTGTTGATACAATTACAGCTGATTCATTTCGGGTCCCATAACACCTTCTTCTTTTCATATATTTGTATTCATAATTGTTCCAAATTGACTAACAAGTGATTACTGGCGCTCGGCTTAGCCAGTTGCTCAAATTCGTACGCGTCCTCGCGCACATACCAGTTCGATCTTGTCGCTCTGTCCGCGGCACCCTCAGATACACGTACCTACAAATTACGCGAGGCACGCACACTGAGGCGCCTTTGAGCAAGGTCAAAAGACCGCCTCTGGGCGGCGAGGCACGCGCGTACGAATAAGAGCAAAATAGGTGAGCCATGCATGCCTCAACCCGAGGCTGCTCAAATTTGTATGCAGCTTAACAGACACAATTTATGATGGGCCATGCGTTTAGGACTCTGGGATACTTGAAATTTAAGTGATATCATAGCTGGCATACGATGATAAACCAGTCAATGCGAAGACAAGGTTATATCACTGTCAAATCTCATATGATACTTAATTGATTGATTGTACCCACAGACAAGTGCCGGTGGGCCAGCACGTGGAGGCGTGGGGCGAGGAGCTGCTGGACGCCGAGGGTCGGCTGGCGGCGCTGGTGGCGCAGCTCGCCAAGGCCGGCGCGCCGCACTACCCGGCCGCGCACAAGGTCAGCTCAGCTCACTGTTGGCTTGCCCAGACAAAACACATCAACTGCCGATGGGCCAGCACGTGGAGGCGCGGGGCGAGGAGCTGCTGGACGCCGAGGGTCGGCTGGCGGCGCTGGTGGCGCAGCTCGCCAAGGCCGGCGCGCCGCACTACCCGGCCGCGCACAAGGTCAGCTCAGCTCACTGTTGGCTTGCCCAGACAAAACACATCAACTGCCGATGGGCCAGCACGTGGAGGCGCGGGGCGAGGAGCTGCTGGACGCCGAGGGCCGGCTGGCGGCGCTGGTGGCGCAGCTCGCCAAGGCCGGCGCGCCGCACTACCCAGCCGCGCACAAGGTCAGCTCAGCTCACTGTTGGCTTGCCCAGACAAAACACATCAACTGCCGATGGGCCAGCACGTGGAGGCGCGGGGCGAGGAGCTGCTGGACGCCGAGGGCCGGCTGGCGGCGCTGGTGGCGAACTTATCCCTTATAGGGATAAGTTCGCATTTGTACTTTAATCTATTGTGACATGTATATTCTTTAACCTGTTATTGTGTACAATAAAGTGCTTACATAACTAGAGATAGTTATATAGAGAGGAGGCTTTAAACTTTTGTGTTTAATGTTCTGTCATCAACTCATCATCATCAACTTAAAGGCTCTGGCAATCTGTGTTTAATATGCGGAGGTGGGCAGTAAATGTATAACATACATCGAGCGCATGAAACAAGCATGGATTTAATAATATATGGGCATAAAAAAGGTCATATTTAAACTTGTGTGACTCGGCCTTGGACTTTACAGTATGCAGACTAATTTTATGCAGCCTTCAAATATACAAACTTTATTAGCCTGAATATAATAAGAAAACAAACGGACGAAATCTATTTAATGTATATAGGTGTACGCGGGCTGGGTTTCTGCAACTCGACGCCATAATAGCGCCTATTTTGCGTATAACCTATCTAATACAATAGTGGAAGGGATTGAAAGATTCGTCGCCATTAGCGGACCCACGGTAGCTCAATTGGCAGAGCGATGGACGGATTCCAGATGTGGGTTCAAATCCCGCTCGTGGCGAATACATTTTAAATTTTCCACTATTATCGAAATTTGGAATTTCGTTAGCGGACGTTTTTACTTAATAAACATTTAATGTTAACCTATCTAATGTAATTTCAGCTAACTTCTTTGAGGGGTGACGTGGAGTCTTCTGTTATGCTGGATGGCCAGCTAAGGCTATTTAACGCACAAACCTTGGTGAGTTGATTTAAGCCTAATTTATTTAATTATATTATTGATTTAACTGTTTAAACTTACGTTGTAGAGTGAGTATGGGTATCACGCATCCTTAACCCTGGGTCGCAATCCAAACAGTTAGGACGATTTTTGTATTATTTTTTTAAAATTCCAAAACTGATATTCGGATAGTAAGTAGGACTTTTATAGATCTGCCGGGCAGAATTTCAAGAATCAATCACAAAGAAAAAAAACAATACTTTATTCTACAAGAAAAAACTGTTTCAGTATACAAGGCAGGGAGAATAAAAAAGCACGAAAAGAATGGAGATGCGACTATTAATTAAATCGTTGGAAAAGCTTTCTTGTAGGAACAGTGTCGTCTAGTTCCCTATTCGTGATATAATGAGCTGGAAAGGTGTTGATAGGTTTTTGATCACGTTTTACGGCGTAAACTGTATAGGTAATGAAACGTAACCATAATGGCGACAATAAAATAGTTTTTGGGGATTACTTGCTTGTGACGACACAATCAAACAACGTCCTTATTGTTGGTTTTCATGAATTAGAAATCTTAAAATAGTAAAAATAAACGAGATGTTGACTCTATCAGACTGTTTTCGTAATTTATTTATTTATTTATTGACAAATACATTTACGCGACATTACAGTAATAACCAATGCGTCACGAAACTAGAAACAACAAATAATACTATTTAGGCGACGAAACGGCGTTGCCCCGTTGCATCGTCATCTCCGGTGTAGGATTCGGCAGATTGCTCCGGAACCGTCGAGACACGACACCCTTCGGCCAGAAGTCAGCACACGCGATGGTCTCCTGCAGCGGTCGCGGCACGCGCACCACAAACGAGCTGAAGTGCACATAGTGGCGCGGACGCAGCTGGAACACCCTCAGCGAGAAGACGGTCTTCTGACGAACGTACTCCACCACATCATCAGCTGTGGCGGTGTAATGTCTATCTGTTGCTAATAAAAAAACAATTTATTTTCACTGTTGTCAAATACCCTTATTAACGCCGACTGTCCAGTTTGTATAATGATGTACCTAATGTCACGTCCAGGAGCAAGGCGAGCCGATAGTGGTCCAGCTGCCGCCGCTGCCGCCGCTGCAGGAGATGAAGCGGTGCCCCGAAGCGAACTGGTTCAACAAGGCTAAAACTGATATCAAGGTACAGTTATAGTGAGACATTTTCGACATTTCCGAATGCTCATAAAGAACACACAACATTTAGAACAATGGCATTGTGCTGTTTGTTCCATTCTTACCGTTTCATTTTTCTTTAATCTTTAAACTTTTGCGCGCCTTACCAACCTAAACGGTGCAATGTCAAAACGCCTCCGCAAGCAGTGCTACATCGAAAATCTAGCCAATGGGATCGCCCGTCGCGCATGCGCGGTACAAGCCGGCGTTGATGACAGCGCCATAGCGGCGGCGGCGAAAAAGTAGGCGAAACAACGCTCGCGCACCGCGAAGTGATCTTACCGTGTCGAAAAACCATTTCGACGTTCAAAAGACTCATTACTATCATCATCATCATCATATCAGCCGAAAGACGTCCACTGCTGGACATAGGCCTCCCCCAAATAGTGCCACAATGACCGGTCCTGCGCCACCCGCATCCAGCGGACTCCCGCGACCTTTACTAGGTCATCAGTCCACCTTGTGGGGGGCCTACCCACGCTGCGCCTTCCGGTACGTGGTCGCCACTCGAGAACCTTTCCGCCCCAACGGCCATCGGTTCTACGTGCAATGTGCCCCGCCCACTGCCACTTAAGTTTAGCGATTCGGAGGGCTATATCGGTTACCTTGGTTCTGCTGCGGATAGCCTCATTTCTGATGCGATCGCGCAGAGAAACTCCCAACATAGCCCTCTCCATTGCCCTTTGGGTGACTTTGAGCCTTCTTATGAGGCCCATAGTAAGCGACCACGTTTCCGTGCCATATGTCATCACTGGCAACACACACTGGTCAAAGACTCTCGTCTTGAGACACTGCGGAATATTGGACGAAAACTCTTTACTATGCTCTTACTTATTTTATTGTGTGTGTGACATTATCCAGGAACTGTGTACATATTATTAAGCCGGCCGGCATACGTATCTGAAGGATAAATTGTGTGTATTCGTCGTACTCGAGGGATACCTCATTGCAGAACGCTAAAAGTTCCATCTTAATGTACAGTCGAGGTCAGAGATATGTTTACACTTTTGCACCTTACTGCCTTGTAATAAGGTGCAAAAGTATATTATTTATATATTTTATGGTTTTGTATATTACGGTAAAAACCGGTTCAATAGTGTATAGTTTTAGTGGTGTTTGATGAGTTGATGTGAAAATTCAAGGAGAAACAGTGACACAACAAAGTAACGTCCTTTGTTTACATAGTTAGCAAAGTCCATTGACGGCGAGCTTACAGCGGCGCGTGTGGGCGGCGCCGGGCGCTCTGCGCACGCCCCAGCTAGTTGCTACGCGGGTTGCTGTATTCCACTGCTCGCTGAATCAATTCGCTATACTTACTTTGTATTGTATATGTTATACAGTTATAAAAGGTTTTACAATATAAAATGTCCTTGTATTCAACATGCATGCATGCATGTGTACAAATACTTGATAAATTACGCTAGAATACAATATTGATAGATGTCACTGAATTGAAAATAATCATAATAATAAGATAATCAGTCAGTAAGATGTCAGTAGATTTTTATAATTTAGATATTCCCTTACACTGTAATTAGTACATTACGTACCTAGGGCGGTGAATACACAAGTTTACGTCTTCATCTGGCCACAATGCGAGTTTTACCGTACGCGCAGCGTACCTTCGTCACAGGTGAGGGCCATTAGTTCGGCGACGGCTAATGGCGGATGCAAAGAAAGACAAGGATCTCGTTTAGGTTATAATTTTGAGCTTACAGTTTCGGTCGAAGAAATAAGACCCGGAGGCCCCGTGTCACTCGCTTATATATCCTTATTACATTTACAATAGTGACCTCTAGGCGGGTGCTCCTGAACTATCTAGGTATAGGTACAGAGTGCTTAATTACGTTACTTATGCTAATAAGACAGTTTACATACAACTCCGCAGATGTCGCCCTCACTCCATAGTCGTCTGGCGTCATCTAAGGAGTCAATCCTTAAGCAACTGATCTGTGTATCCATCCATGAACCTAGATGGTGCTGCTAGGCATACCAGGTAGGTAAATGGGTAAATTAGATCTTGTTAAGTATTAACATTCTGCCACCCCTTGAAATAGCTCTTTTAATTATGGCAGTATTTTAGGCAGTCTATTATACTTAGTAATAGGTATTTCCAGGAATAGGTTTACTTATTCTTCAGTAAGGATGTGCATAGCTTTTTCGCATTGATAAATATGGGTTAGGTATTTAGACTTGTAATAGGAGCTATGCGCACTCTTACCTAATTTTCTGTTTAATGAAACAAACAAGCGATAAGTATTTATTTCCAGCGTAACCTAGTTACAATTTAAACATAGTTTTTAAATGAACTTAATAGACTTAATAACTAGGTTGATTTATTAAATCTTGATATCAAATGACGTGCCCCGTTATGGGCAACGGACATATGTTATTGAATGCGCGCTGAATGTCGCCCTTGGCAGTCCTGATGATGGCTACCCTGGAGATTCCGTCGCGGCCTGGCTGCGTCGCGACGATCTTGCCCAGCCTCCACACGCAGGGGGGTAGGCGCTCCTCTCGCACCAGGACGACGGTGCCGGCAGCGAGGCTCTAGCCCCGCGAGCTCCTCCACTTCGTCCGCTCCTGGAGAGTACCGATGTAGTCCCGCGACCAGCGGCGCCAGAAGTCCTGGGTGATTTGTTGCAAAAATTGGTAATGAGTTAATCGATTTTTTGGTATGTCGTTGTAATCTTCGTCTGGTAGCGAAGTTGGCGTTCTTCCCAACAGAAAATGAGCTGGCGAGAGGACAGGAAAATCGGGGTTATTGCTGGGTAAGGGACACAATGGTCTAGAATTTACAATTGATTCCACCTGATTTAAGACTGTTACAAATTGTTCATATGTCAATAAAGCTTGTCCTAGCACCCTTTTTAAATGATGTTTTGTAAGTTTTATATTACTTTCCCATAACGACCTCATGTGGGGTGTATAAACGGGAATAAAACGCCATTTTATGCCCTCGTCTGCACAATGAGATACTAGTTCGCTAGAACGGTCCATTAGGTATTTTTGTAAATCTTGCAATTCGTTATGAGCCCCATGAAACGTAGTTGAATTGTCACTCACCAACTCCTTTGGTTTACCTCGTCTCGCGATGAACCGTCGTAGCGCTGCTAGGAAGTTGGCTGACTCCAGCCCTGAAATTAATTCGAGGTGAATGGCCTTCGTCGCGAAACAAATAAATATCCCTATATAGCACTTATAGACCTTTTAACCACGTCCTGTCCTATCCCGGATATTATAGGGTCCCGCGTAATCTAAACCCGTAATCCAAAAGGGGGGGGATGGGTTGACCCTCGAGGGGGGGAGGTTCCCCATAATAGGGTTGGTTGTTTTTGGATTTGCCCTAAAACACGATACACATTTATTTACGATTTTCGTTGCTATCATTCTACCTCTGGTTGGCCAAATTCGTTCGCGCATTGTTGAAAGCAATAACTGAGGGCCAGCGTGTAACATTCGTATGTGTGCGTTTTGCATAAGCAGCTTTGTTGGTGTGTGTTCGTGACTCAGAATAAAGGGATGTTTTTTGTCGTACGCGTACTGTGAAAGACCGATTCTTCCACCTACGCGAATGAGTCCATTCTCCATGAATGGGTGTAATGATAGTATTTTTGATTTGTTATGAATTGGATTGTTATTTTTCAATAATTTGTATTCTTGAGGGAATGACTCCATCTGTGCAAGTTTGATTAATGTTTGTTCTGATTGTTTTAACTCGTTAACAGTTAATAACCCGGTTTTTTTTTGTTATGGTTAATTGTTCGTGTTTTGTTTTTCGTATTATGTATAAATCGGAGAATGTAGGCTAGTACATGAATAAGAGTTCTATCACTCGACCATTTCTCGAGTATGTATTGTAGTGTGTCATTTGATTGAGTGTTTAGAATCATGTTATTTGTTGTATCTATATTGATCTCGGGCACTTGACCCAATGACTCTGCACTGCGCGTCGGCCATGTGTCAGCGGTTTGACTAAGTTTGCTTGGTGCTATACCGCGTGATAAATAATCAGCTGGATTGTCCTCGGAACTAATCCAGTGCCAGTCATCTTTGCTTGTAAGTGATAATACTTTTGTTACTCGATTGCTAACAAAACAAGTGAGTTTAAGGTTATTATTTTTTAACCAACAAAGATAAATGCTCGAGTCTGACCACAAAGTGATTCCGGCTATGTCACATTTTATGGCCCGTTTCACCCTGTCGACATGTGTTGCTAAAAGTATGCCTGAGCAAAGTTCCAAATTTGGAATAGTTTGAGGTTTTATTGGTGTTACTTTTGATTTCGAGTAAAGTAGGTGAACTTGGATGTTACCTAACGTGTCGCTCGAACGAATATAAATGACACACTACCTAGTCTAGCCATAAGTTCTGTTACAAATGAAATGAAACATATTTTTAAAAGGATGTAATTAATTTACCATAAGTAAATGTTTATTTATAGGTAAGTTAATAAGGTTTCTAAACAATATATTTTTTATTCAAAATGCCCGCCTTTAGCTTTAATACACGCCCTCAAACGATCCGGCCACACGTCTATAGATTCACGCACTGTATCCATTGGGAAATTTGCCACTGCTACCTTCAAAGATTTTTTTAGAGAATCGATATTGGCATGGCGTTTAGAGCAGACCATGTCCTCTAACACTGACCACAATTTATAGTCCAGGGGATTTAAGTCGGGACTGGAAGAGGGCCAATCATCTGCCTTGATGAAGTCCGGAACATTCCTTTGCAGCCAAATCTGGGTGGTGCGAGCTTTATGACCCGGGGCTGAGTCCTGCTGAAAGGTCCAGTGTACATTTTTGAACATTGTGTCGTTTAGTGGTTTAACTACTGTTTCTAAAATCGTGTCCTGATACACTTTAGCTGAAATTTTCACTCCTTTTTCGCAAAAATGGATCTCAGAGACGCCTTGATACGACACACCCCACCAAACCATGACGTAAGCGGGATGATGACCTCGCTGAATCCTTCCAACTATCTCTTTAGCTTCTCGAGAGTTGTGTGCGTACACTTTATCATTTTGTTTGTTGTAGTGCTGCTCGATAGTAAAAATTTTTTCATCCGTGAAAAGAATATTTTTATATTTCCCATGTGCGTATCGAGATAAAAGGCTTTTTGATCTTTCAACTCTCTTGTCCTTTAGTGACTGATTTAACATATGTCCTGTATATCGTCGGTAAGCTGCAAGACTCAAGTCATCTTTGATTATACGCGAAAGTGTCCTAGGTGGTATTTTCATTTCCTTAGAAAGGATCTTCTGTTTTCTTATGGGATTTCGGCGAATTCTGGCCCTTACAGCATTAACGGCTTGTTTTGTTCTAACAGTACGTGGTCGGCCAGATCTTTTACTGTCATCGACAGAGGACGTTTTGGTGTATCTTTGAATGGTACGATACACAAACATTCGACTGATCTCTAACTTTTTTAGTGTCTCAAAAATGTGGGACGGCTCCATTCCTACCTTATGCAGAGCAATCACAGCAATTCTATTTTCTTTGACACCCCACTCCATTATTAATTTACTTATTTTAATATTATATTGTATATAAATGGTGGCAAAAACATCCAAGTACTTACGTCAAAACACAACATTCGAAATTCGAATTATTATTTTTCTTAAAATCATTGTTAACTGCCAGTAACAGAACTTATGGCTAGACTAGGTACAATACATACTCGAGAAATGGTCGAGTGATAGAACTCTTATTCATGTACTAGCCTACATTCTCCGATTTATACATAATACGAAAAACCTCGAAAAATCACGTCGGGGTCACCATATAGTTCGGCGACGGCTAATGGCGGATGCAAAGAAAGACAAGGATCTCGTTTAGGTTATAATTTTGAGCTTACAGTTTCGGTCGAAGAAATAAGAGGCGGAGGCCCCGTGTCACTCGCTTATATATCCTTATTACATTTACAATAGTGACCTCTAGGCGGGTGCTCCTGAACTATCTAGGTATAGGTACAGAGTGCTTAATTACGTTACTTATGCTAATAAGACAGTTTACATACAACTCCGCAGATGTCGCCCTCACTCCATAGTCGTGTGGCGTCATCTAAGGAGTCAATCCTTAAGCAACTGATCTGTGTATCCATCCATGAACCTAGATGGTGCTGCTAGGCATACCAGGTAGGTAAATGGGTAAATTAGATCTTGTTAAGTATTAACAGCCATAAATATGCGATCTGGGGCTTTACGAATTACCGCCCGTGGTAAGTACACAATTTTACGTCTTTATCTGGCCACAATGCGAGTGTTACCGTACGCGCAGCGTGCAGTAAAACTCGCATTATGGCCAGGTGTGACGTAATAGTACATTGTGATACAAGTGAGGTATGTTGATAATTACATCAGAGGCGGAATAATCACGCGAGCCGCAGGTGAGCGTGATAAGAGAGCCGAGGATTGTAATTATCAACGCTCACGCGTTTCATACGACGTTTTTCAACACATTTTGCGAGGAAAAAATCCTTTTCATAAGATGAAAATTTGATAGGCCTGTCAAGTTATTTTCTTTAATTATTAATTTCAACAGGTTTTTACTCACATATTGTATACCTACATCGTCAAGAATTTCTAGTGGCGTCCATTCATCACTTTTCTAGTCACCACGAATCAACATTTTTGTTAATAAGCCAACACGCATTAACAATGTTTACAAATATCTGTGAAATAACCTATAATAGCGCGCATCCATTTTTTTTTGTGAAGTTTGCGCATTAACAAATCTGTAAACAGCCAATACAAAATAAAATAAATAATTTCGTTTTAAAATGTTATCTTTATTAATTCATGTAAAATGTTATCAAAAGTGAATCGTTTTACTAAATTAACCGTTTCTATATCATATCCAAAAAGAAATAGTTAATTAATTAACAAAAAGGATTTAATTTGTTTAGTCGGGTAAGAATCTATTTGCCGAAAATTAAAAAAAAAAGCTGTACATTCTGTACAACCCGGTTAGTTTAAGAATGCACCGTGTGCATGCATACATCTTGCTGCAAGGTGCCAACGTGACTTAATCGGGATATAACCATAACACACAAGTATCATAATGTTATTAAACACGCGTGTTTAATATCCAGGATTATGAGCCTAAAAGCGACACAATAAGAGGTACGTTACGAGCAATTGTGTTGAAAAAACATTTATCCATCATCCATTTCAAAACTTAGAACTAAGTGACACCCTATATTTGTTATGTCAAATATATAATTTGCTACGCTATCGCACTTGGAGACTGTAATAAGAGACGTATTGTTATAACGAGTTAGTCAAACCATTACTTCACGCTATCAGGAGTAATTCAGGGCAGTACTCTAGGGCCTACGCTGTTTCTCCTGATAATTAACGACTTGCCTGATGTGACTCGCACCGCCGAGAGTTTGCTTTCTGCGGATGACCTGAAGCTGTTCCGAGGTATCGGCAGTACGGTTGATAGTGCAGCGTTACAGGCTGACATTGACGCGGCAGCCGAGTGGAGTATTTTAAATCGACTGCCTTTTAATGTCAATAAATGTAAGGTGATCACTTTTTCACGTAAGCGCTCTCCATTCCAAACTGAGTACCATTTAGCTGACGATACTCTGGAAAGAGTTAGTGAAATTCGTGACCTAGGTTTAATATTAGATGATAAGTTTGACTTCCATAAGCACGTAACCGGCATTTGCAAGCAGGCTAGCAGGACCTTAGGGTTTGTGATGAGGATTGCAAAACAATTTCATATCGGAGTGGCTAAAATTCTCTTTAGCGCATTTGTAAGGAGCAAGTTATAATACAGTGCTGTTGTTTGGGATCCGTACGAGAGCAAATACTCTCTCATGATTGAGAAAGTACAACGCAAATTTGCTCGCTGGCTGTACAAAAAAGCCTACGGTTACTACCCGTACCTCTATCCCTCCATCCTTGTCTCGGGCATGGTCGGGCTGGACACACTGGCGCTGAGAAGAAAGCTATTGCTAGTTCACTATCTGTCAATAGGCTATTATACGATTTTTTTTTATATATTTTAAAATGTTCGTATAGATTCGATAGTCAACTGGTATTTTTATTTCCTCAAAATAATATCGCTTTAAGCAAATAAATAATAGATGAAATTTGAACATTATATATTCGGGCCAAAAAGGCAGCCGCCATCATCGTGACGTCATAACTGCAATAACAAACCACAGACTACTAAGAAGATACACGTCAAATGTCAAACTTCTATTTCTTCTAATCTTTGCCTTCTGATAGTTCTGATTTTTCATGGATTTTCTATTTAAAAATGAGCTTTCATACTCGTTATCTTTGGTGTTGCGCCAACTTGTAATAGTTCAACGTTGAAGACTCTTCAAAACATGTAAACTTATCATCGGAAGTATACAATATTATATTGTTCTAGTATAGTTTCGGATAATAAAACAGAATATACTTACAAAGCTGTTTTGATATTTCTCCATTCAGCAGAAAAGGAATCTGTGTTATACGCAAAGAACTTTGCAATCATTAGTGCGTCTATTTTCGGTAGATTTGTATTGTCAGCTTTTACAAATCCAACCTCCATCGTAGATAGCGTAAAATAGCGTACCAAAGTCCAAATAAATACAATTTGCGTCCACAATATAAATATTTTTTAACTTTTTGTTGTTGTTTACACCGAAAACTTGTTTTAGTATTTGCTGTTCTGACGTCACTCACAGAAGACAAAATGGCAGTCAGCGTTTTTGGTCACGTGACATACAGATAATAAATATACGATTTTAATTTTGAAATTAAAAATATTTCTTATGTTTTTATAACAAAATAGTATTATATTCGTATTTCCTAAAGTCAAAACTATAGAAATAACATATTAATAAATAATAAATGTTCCAGAGCGACAGCCCGGGCGTGGGCGACGGGCACGTGCTCGAACTGCGCGACGCGTCGCCCGGCCAGCGCCAGCGCCAGCCGCAGCCGCAGCCGCAGCCGCAGCCGCAGCCGCAGCCCAGCAGGAAGAGCCTCCCGCACAAGAAGAGGATCTCCAGGAAACTCAAGCGGGGCGCCGGGAACACCACGCCGCAGCAGGTCAGCGGGACTAGCTCACTGCACCAGTCGTTAGCCAATAGCCCTGCCCTGGTGGCGAGAGTAACGTCCCGTGTTACAGCCGCCATCAGATATATCGGGGCGGCCAAAGTGCTCACAAATATCTGAACACGTCCCTATTGTCGAGACATTAGATAACATGTCGCATTTGTTCAAAAAGAGTTACTCAAAAGGTTTATTTTTAAAGATGTTCTGTACTTTTACCTTTATTTGAAACGTTACGTTACTATGAAGTTATTACGAACCTGAACGAAAATCTCCCTAACGTCTGGAGCTTATTCTTTCTAACTAGAGTCTGGCAAAGGCAATTGGTTGGCAACACTGACCCCGTTATTAATAAAACTTAAAATGCCTCTGCTAAATAAAATGTGTCTTGTCCCTTTCTTACGAGCACAAATGTCAAAGTGATAGATAAAGACGAACTAGTTCATTTTAACGACATTTCAGCTAAACTAGGTTTGTTGAATGTTTATGAATACGGCCATAATTATTTTCTTAGCAACATTGAAACCATGGCTAAAAACCATTTCTTTTTATTTAGTAATCATGTGTTCACCATGAGCATAATTTTAGGTCTTCTTTCTTTCATAGTAATGTTAAATTAAATCAAGTAATCCGTAACTGTGTGCCGGTGTAATACCGTATTCTCATCAGCAGAATATTTGATTGTAAGAACGATTGAATTAGCCATACAAATAAATAACCGTTTTCTCGAGCACATTCCAACATGTTTTCCTCAGGACATAGTGGTGATCAGCTGCAACGAGGAGATGCCACAAGAGGAAATTCTCCCGGACAACTATGTGACCCAAGTCCAGCACCAGACGCATCTCGCCGAGGACACGCATAACATCACGCACGAGGTATGTCCGTCTTTAATCTTAGGGCTTACGGGCTTATTTATATACAGCGTGGAACGGAACGATGGACTTTCCCGCAAAAACAAGTAACGCATTCAACCACACCCCAGATTCTGACCGCGACACCGCCAGGAGTCTGGCAAGGTCTGCCTCAGCAGCACCACCAATAAGTCGATTGAGGGTGGCTTCACAACCTACATCACCCCACGCGCGCTGAACTTTGAAGTTCTCGGTTCGGCCATCCCTGGGTTGAGAGCCGTCCACTCCACCAAGGCGTCGGCCACATATGGTATGCTCGCCCTGTCGCCATTTACAGATATTACGTTAGCGACTAGGTCTGCTACCCCATATGCCGACGCCAAGAATCCGGTAGGCTCACATCCCGAGCACGCCGCACCCCAATACCCCCGTGCCGAATTGGCAGGACAGCCTGCGTCCACTGCTCCTCGCAAGGAGACGTTAAAGTGGACTTAAGGGACGGCAATACACTTCTGCATCAGAACCAGAGCTACATGCGCGTTAATCATTTTGAGACGTTCACTCGTGACTGGCGAGCAAAAAAAAACACTACCTAGATTTAAGAGCCTCGGGAACTGCAGAAGGAAATATAGGTGCACCAAGTAAACAAAAGGAGTCTGTGCCCAGTTCCTTGAGGCCCGGATGGATTGATGAAAAGAAGGGGAAATAGAACATGACTCCGGACCACAGAGAAAAAACTCACACTTACCTGTACTCACCTCCAGCCCCAAATCCTTTACGCGTGGCAACAAGACTAGTAAGTCTTGCTCCACCTCTTCTGGTTAGGTTAGGCCCCCAATAGTCCCATCATCGAGGCACAGTCAGCATCGTAGAGCTCAACGATGACCATATGAAAGGCTGAAAATGAGAGGGCCAAGAGGGTCTCCCTGCTGAGGACCAACGTGGGACAGAATACGGTCCGTATTTCTTTGAGGTTCATGGAAAACATCCAACCTGCATAATGTTTTAACAAAAATAGCCTAAATAGACGTGTATACCTATACATCAGTGAACATTAGTTACATTTACGTATGTTTTAATTTTTTATTATCAATAAACTGAGTATTATTATTATGAATATGAGTATATTTGAATAACTGAGTAAGATCACCAACTTGTTAAGATCCAAACAATGTTAACTACCATGTTGTTGATATGTACGAAAAATAACCATAAGTGAACCTCAAAAAGCATATGATGAACCTTTCATGCATATATATTTTTTACTCCTTATCCTAAGATGAAAAAAAATCATATCGAGGGGTGCGTGGTCAAACCCGATAAGTCGAGTTAACAGCTGTCAGAAATTTCAGTTTTATTGCATTTACATGTAGTTCTTTTTTCAAAACTCCATTATGCCGACTTATCGGGTTTGACCACGCAACCCTCGATATGATGAACGTTTCATGTAGGTATATATTTTTAAAATCCTTATCACCTCGTGGGTACGTTGGTAAAATTATTTGGATTCCTTCCGAGCACCTTGTAACCGCATTTTCAATAATTGATAGAAATCGTCATATCACTTACATACTGACTATGTGACTAGCGATGGTCGCAGTGATATAAGGGCTCTCACAGTCCGGAAGCCACTACCGGAATAATGATAATGTGAGTATCCAGGTCCGGGCCGTCCTAATCTGCTGTCTGTGCGGCGAGTACTACGGCGAGGAGCAGCTGAAGTTCTACCAGCACCTCAAGCAGCACTACGAGCCGCACGCCGCCATCATCATCGAGAACCCCGTCTCCGACCTGGGCATAGACAAGGTCAGTCACAGCTTCGAGGTGCCATGTATATGCCTTATCGATTTCGATGATGGCAACCCAAGTCATTATGGATTTGCCCCATGCACCTATAACAGTGTGTAAACTTGTCCTCAATGGACTTTGCTAAATTGTCTCTGAATGATGAATTTACTAGTGATGGGGAAGACTCTTATTGTACTCTTTTATGTCAAACATATCGAATATTAAAATATCGAAAGTAAAAAACAGGTGGGTATTTTTAATTTATTTTAACCACTTTACCCACTGATAAAACACTACGATTCTTTACCCACTGATAAAACTACCGCGTAGTGTACACAACCGCGATGGCAGGTACATAGTGTGAGTTGGGTAGTGTGTAGCGGCTTTACAATATCACCAACTTTAGTCACAACACTACCCATCATAGACAATTGTAGAATTTAAAAGAAACAAAAATGACATTCCATCATGTTATACTAACCTAACTCATGAAACAATTTAAAACTTTAAATGAAATATCCAACATTCAGTTATATATGTGTTATGGTTTTGTATTTTACGGTAACGACCGGTTCAATAGTGTATTCAGTGGTGTTTGATGAGGTGATGTGAAAATTCAAGGAGAAACAGTGACAAAACAAAGTTACGTCCTTTGTTTACATAGTTAGCAAAGTCCATTGATGACAAGTACATACGTGTTGCCACAGTAAGGGAAGGAAAGGCTCCTATGCAGATAAGTTAAGAACTGGTCCTAAAATGGCTGATAGCTTACCATAAACAACCTACTTTATTGGTTTATTTGCCGCAACCTCATACTGAATCAGTTGCGGCAAATAAAAAGTGGAACTATGAAAAGGACAACGAATGACCTCCTTTCTGTCATACTTATTGAGATTTGTATGCTGCCATCTCGCTTGGAGGTGGTATTATTATCAACATAGCTTTTCCTGAGTATTATGGGTCCATGAATTTGCTATTTGTGAGCATGGCTGGCTAAGCCAAACTTGCTCTTAAACACTATTGGTGCCATATACTCTGCCTCAGTAGTGGAAAATGTGACATTTGCAATTAATTAATTTATACTTATTGTCATAGTGTAAGGTGAACAATTCTATATAATATTTTTGACTTATTACGCACGTACTGGTTCTTGGTCCATTTATACATAGGTATTTTAGTAGCATGCAGGTGCACAGTATATTTTGACGACCGGTTAGCCTAGCGGGTATGCTGCCTGCGAAGCTGAAGGTCCTGGGTTCGAATCCCGGTAAGAGCAAATATTTGTGTGATGAGCAAGAATGTTTGCTTCTGAGTCTTGGGTATTTCCTATGTATTTAAGTATTTATAACTATTAAAATATCGTCGTCTAGTACCCATAAAACAAGAATTATTGGGCTTACTATGGGGCTAGTTCGATTTGTGTGAGATTGTCTGCTAATATTTATTTATTTTATATGACTCTCCTTTTAAGTAGTAGTTTCGAATTTAGTCGAAATATGTATTTTGTTATAGACAATATCGTCTTTTTTTAGATGACCAACACTTGCATAGAAGACAATGTGGCCAACTTACCAGACTCAATAGTAGAGCTGTCCTTAGAGAACACAGTTCCGAAAACCATGTACCAAACCATGGACAAACAGATCATGTATACGTCAAGCGAGAAGACACTCCACTACTCTAGCAATAAGTTGCAATATTCAATGGCGAGTATGGACAAGGAAGTGCCAACTAGTGAAGTGGAAAAGGCGGATTTGTATGACACACTGGATAAGTTGGAGATGTATAATTGTATGAAGTGCAATAAGACTTTTAGGAAACAGAAGCAATGTGAGGCGCATATCAAGGAGGTACATGGGAAGGTAAATATTTATATCCTCCATTGCTTTTTTTTATCAGTGAAAAATCGTCTATAATAGTGCAGGTATAAAATGGAAAAAAAGATATAGAGATATTAATGTTAATAATCGAGTAGCCTTTTATGGTTGTTGTCATTTGCCTCTCAGAGGAAATTAGGTAAGAATGTAAATGACTTTCTGGGTACTCTACTCTTACGTTTCATCTTTTCAGGGGTGGGTTTCGATAACTAACTACGACAAGTATATACAGGGTGTTACACAAATACCCCTAAAGCTGAAAGGGGGTTAAAAGGTCCCTTGCAAAGAGTCATCATCAATGATCATCAATGATTATTTTATATTTTAGTCATATTCTTTTTTTTTGTTATACTTCTGTTTTCAAATATTGTCAATAGTTTTACTCTTCGCAAAGGACCTTTTAACCCCCTTTCGGCTTTAGGGGTATTTTTGTAACACCCTGTATGTTCAGAACGCCCTTAAAGGGTCTTTGATGCCTCGCGATACGCGGGAACTAACCTTACTATCTAAAACCTAGCCACTTAAATTACGTAATCCTAAATTGACATTTATTTATTAATAAATAGTTATAATTTTATTTTATTTTTATCAATAAAATAAGCCAAAGCCTTGGCTACTTTGGGCTCAAAACTGGCCAGAGGGCTTGAACGTTAGTGGGGAGTTGAACTTTAAGTTGTATTAGTAGGTCATAGAGGGAGAATTGAGTTGTAGTACACTCGAAAAAAATATGTTCAATTGAACTAATACCATGCCCGCACAGAAGCATTCACTTTAAAGTCCACGACAAGTTGCGGACGAGTTCCTTTATACATTTTATGTAACACCATTTAAGTGGCCGCGTCCGAGCCACAAGCTGCGGGAGTGGCCCGCGCTCGCTAGGAATGGCCGCGTCTAGTGGCCGTGACGTGCGGCCGCTCTAAGGGCCTATGCTGACTGCGTTCTTTTCACGCGCCGTCGACGCGCGTTCCCCTACTACCTAGCAGATGCAAGTAGTCCTAATTATGAGGCAATCTATAGCTGGAGGACATGGGCGAGTTCAGCGAGCCGGAGGACCTGATGGAGGGCATCCACGTGGCCGTGGAGGCAGGCGCCGACGCGGAGCCCGACGAGGGCTTCGAGCCCGCGCTGCTGCCGCACCTCACCGTCGAGAACGGCACCGTGCACCAGGACCACGTGCGGCACTGGTGAGTGCACCTTGTATACGAGGCGGGCGCCGACGCGGAGCCCGACGAGGGCTTCGAGCCCGCGCTGCTGCCGCACCTCACCGTCGAGAACGGCACCGTGCACCAGGACCACGTGCGGCACTGGTGAGTGCACCTTGTATACGAGGCGGGCGCCGACGCGGAGCCCGACGAGGGCTTCGAGCCCGCGCTGCTGCCGCACCTCACCGTCGAGAACGGCACCGTGCACCAGGACCACGTGCGGCACTGGTGAGTGCACCTTGTATACGAGGCGGGCGCCGACGCGGAGCCCGACGAGGGCTTCGAGCCCGCGCTGCTGCCGCACCTCACCGTCGAGAACGGCACCGTGCACCAGGACCACGTGCGGCACTGGTGAGTGCACCTTGTATACGAGGCGGGCGCCGACGCGGAGCCCGACGAGGGCTTCGAGCCCGCGCTGCTGCCGCACCTCACCGTCGAGAACGGCACCGTGCACCAGGACCACGTGCGGCACTGGTGAGTGCACCTTGTATACGAGGCGGGCGCCGACGCGGAGCCCGACGAGGGCTTCGAGCCCGCGCTGCTGCCGCACCTCACCGTCGAGAACGGCACCGTGCACCAGGACCACGTGCGGCACTGGTGAGTGCACCTTGTATACGAGGCGGGCGCCGACGCGGAGCCCGACGAGGGCTTCGAGCCCGCGCTGCTGCCGCACCTCACCGTCGAGAACGGCACCGTGCACCAGGACCACGTGCGGCACTGGTGAGTGCACCTTGTATACGAGGCGGGCGCCGACGCGGAGCCCGACGAGGGCTTCGAGCCCGCGCTGCTGCCGCACCTCACCGTCGAGAACGGCACCGTGCACCAGGACCACGTGCGGCACTGGTGAGTGCACCTTGTATACGAGGCGGGCGCCGACGCGGAGCCCGACGAGGGCTTCGAGCCCGCGCTGCTGCCGCACCTCACCGTCGAGAACGGCACCGTGCACCAGGACCACGTGCGGCACTGGTGAGTGCACCTTGTATACGAGGCGGGCGCCGACGCGGAGCCCGACGAGGGCTTCGAGCCCGCGCTGCTGCCGCACCTCACCGTCGAGAACGGCACCGTGCACCAGGACCACGTGCGGCACTGGTGAGTGCACCTTGTATACGAGGCGGGCGCCGACGCGGAGCCCGACGAGGGCTTCGAGCCCGCGCTGCTGCCGCACCTCACCGTCGAGAACGGCACCGTGCACCAGGACCACGTGCGGCACTGGTGAGTGCACCTTGTATACCTGGAGGCACCTTTCACCTCCAATCCCATCCTAATCGCGGTTTGATCACCGAACGATAAGGTTTCATAATATCCAATCGCAGTCACTCAATTTAATTTCTGAATCGTTGTAATGTCCCGAAGGTGTGTTTTGCGGAAAAGGGACAGAATATACACCCCTCTTAAGATTTAGGACACTTATATTATAACTTGTATTAATGTAATTATTTAACCTCTTGCGTTGCTTTTTAGGGTTCCGTACCCAAAGGGTAAACGAGAGCCAGTTCGTCTGTCACCAGGCTGTATCTCATGAACCGTGATAGTTAGACAGCTGAAATTTTTGCACAGATGATGTATTTCTGTTGCCGCTACTACAAAAATACTAGAAAACAGAATAAAATAAATATTGAAGGGGGCTCCCATTAAATAAACGTGATTTTTTCGCCGTTTTTATAGATAATAGTACGGAACTCTTCGGCCGTTTTTCTTTTCTTCATTTTTAATCCTTTTTCGAGAAAATACAACATTATTGATTATTCTATTTAGTGTCTGCAGCCCTATTGTTTATGTGATCAGGTACATGCGCGGCCAGTCGGGCTGCGGCGCGGACGCGTACTGCCCCGTGTGCCCGCGCGCGCCGCCCGCGCCCGCGCCCGCGCCCGCTCCCGCTCCCGCGCCCGCGCCCGCTCCGCCTATCACTCAGCTTAAAGGTAACACGGCAACCGTACGGTGGCGTAGCAAGATTACAGGACCGAGCCATTTTCCGAAACGTAACTGTTCGGGAGTGGTTTTATGCAATTAACACTTTCACTGCCAGGAACCCGCCTACTACGCCGTAGTCGCTTTCCGCTACATACGAGGAAAACCACGAGATCGGCTACAAGCGTAGCGCGTAGCGATTCTTGGCAGTGAACGTTTTAAACTGCAAATACCTGTCACTGCGATATCACATTTTGTCGATCTTTTATCCCCACATTTATTTCTGTTGCCGCTATTACAACAAATACTAGAAAACGGAATAAAATAAATATTTAAGGGCTCCTAATACAACAAATTTGATTTTTTGCCGTTTTTATAAATAATGGTACGGAACCCTTCGTGCGCGAGTCCAACTCGCACTTGGCCGGTCTTTTCTTGTATAACTTTAGTTTACATTATTTTACTATGCACAGAGGAAGTGTTCCAAAGAATATTCGACGTAGAAGTCCCGACCACCGACAGCTCGAGCTACGCGGAGCACATCATGCCGGACGAACTACCGGAGCCCGAGAAGCCGGACGACAAACCGGACAAAGCCAAGAAGGGGAAGAGCTTCGAGTGCCCCCAGTGCGGCCGCGTGTTCCAGCACAGGTAACTAACTACCAGTGTTGCCAGATCGTCCCAAAAAGGACGGTTTTCCGTCCCTTTTAATGCCATACCGTCCTGTTGTCGTCCTTTCCACCTTAGAAAGGACGACAACAGGACGGTATGTACTACCACCACAACCACTTTAGCGTAGTTCAAGAGTTCCATGACGGTAAGAAGTTTCTGCCGAAAAGGGCACCTCGAAAAAAACCCGATGTATTTTCGCAGAAAAACTGTTTTGCGCCTTTATGTGAATTTATAGAAGGGAAAAGGAAAAGGGGAAGGCCGAGGATATCTTACATGGTCAAATAAAACAAAAAATGAATGCCTCATCGTATAGTGAAATAAAAAAGGTGGAATGTAGAATAAGTTGCTCCACCGACAAGAGCCTAGCTCTTAAATAAGAAGATGATGATTATGTGAATATTTAAAAATATTCTAGGGGTAAATAAATAATAATATTTTTTGAGATAAAATATATCTTGTGAAAGTTTACCCAGAATTGAGCTTCATTGTAAAATACGTGGGACAAAAAATAAGTGTCCAGGTTCATATAAATGATAAGTTATAACAAATCAACCCTTTCAACAACTTTTTCAAAGAAACTTATTCAAATACCACTATAAAAAACGCAAATCTTTCTTTGCGAAAATACGGTGTATGGCTCCTCCAATATTTGTATTCCATTTGGTATGAAGAGAGAGATAGTTTCTCGCGGAAAAGTTGAAAATCAAATCATTCGTTTTTCCTGCAGTTATAACCTAAACCCACTTTTGCAAAAAGTGATGGATTTTGCATTTATTCATGTGGTCTTCGTTATTACATCTAATTATCATTAAAACATGATTTCGTCCAATGGGTATTACAGATAAATTGAAAGTATTTTTCCTTGTCAGTCTATAAGATTGAATTTCACCGGGCCTGTGGAAAAGGTTTTTTCACTGTAAATGTTTTGTGATTTCAGAAATAGTCTGTTGTACCACGTGCTGTCGCACAAGGGCAAGCAGCACGTGTGCCGGGACTGCAACAAGGGCTTCTACACCTCGGGGGCGCTCAAGGTCAACACTATGACCATACTAAAAAGAAATAACCGTTGAAATCTTTTCTTTTGATCCACACTGAACAACACAAGATGTTTGATTAATTGGGCCAATCGACTATTTATTGTAGCTTGTAGCCATGGGCACTTTATAATCACGGGTTTAAATCCACTAAACACTTGTTTTTGTTATATTGGCAAACCCATTCCATGGTGGTGCAGGACCTTTAGCATGATAGGACTCCAATTTATAGTATTTTTTCTAAGAAACTGTCACTGTTGTCTCCTAGCTTACCGGGACATAATAACAACAAGAAAAAGTTGATTGACCCAATTAACGATTTCCAAACAAGACTTTCGCGTAAAGCATGACTCAAGATTAGTTAGCTTTTTACTTTTTTCACCAACTTGTTTTACAAGGTGATCTTAATAAAGTTATACAAATCGTATCACGCTTGGCAGGCAAATTGTTTAATTAACATCTACTGTTCTTTACTTTTCCAAAACGGTACAATATATAATCTCCAATTTTCTAAAAAAAACACAAAGTTATAAGTGTCCAAAGTCTTAAAAAGGGATATCCATGTTCTGCGACTTTTCCGCAAAACGCTACTTCATATGAAACTATTGTTATTTACTATGACGCTCGCAGATTGTGATGTCACTAACTGCAATTTTTTTGCCTTCTTTCTTTTGAAGTAATAATAATTTTCGAGTCCGCACCCGTATTGCTAATAACGCTGTATGTATAATGTTTAGATCCATAAACGCGTGCACAACGGCGACCGCCCCTACAAGTGCGAGGAGTGCGACCGCGAGTTCCGACAGTGGAGCGACCTCAAGTACCACAAAGTGTCGCTGCACTCCAACCAGGTTAGTCTGTCGCTCCTGAAATGGTCGGAAGTACTTGGCAGACGGTGTCAAAGGTGGCCAAATATCGGCCAATTTTAGTTGCGACAATCTTCTGATTCTTGCTCTGCACAACTTTCTCGACCTGCACGGCTATCATGCGACGGCGCGCGAGCTCTCGATTTTTCTCGCACTAACCGTCTCTTTCATATTAGAACACTTAGAACAAGAGATATAGTGCTAGAAAAATCGAGAGTATGTCGCGGCCGTCGCATGATAGACGTGCTGATGCCATGCATTTTATCGTGTTGTCATGAGACGTCAGTGTATTGGGAGTGGGCTTACGGACTGTGCCGCCGCTGTCCCTCTCCAACCACACCTCTCGCACAGCGTCTACTGGAGCGTTCGCTAGAATGACCTGTAAAATGTTCGTAGCGATGTTAGTCTCTATACTAGGCTCTGTTTGTTGTTCAATTCAAATTTTATGTTCGCGTAGAACCCTTCGATAAGCTCATGCACTGGCCCTAGGTCCCCTAGCGTTAAACTGAACGGGCATTGAAATCCCCAAATATATGGCAAACCACCAACCTTGTATTGGCAGGCTCCGACTCTGGTGTAGTCCGTCGTCCTGATGAAGTCTTCTGCTGGCCAGCAACACCACACCTTGGAGAGTCTTTTAATCACCGTAAAAACCAAAATTCTGTCCGAATGAGTGTCCGAAATTATTATCGCAAGACGCGTCAATTCAAATTTAAAAACAGCGATTGCTCGATGTTCTGCCATGTGCAGAGCTCGGAATTCCCACGGCAAAATAAAGAGGACTGTCGCAATCTTGCTAGAATTAGAAATATTTTTCCATCGATATCGATAGTTGTGAAAAGGAAGAAACGGTTATTCCAAAAAAAACACGTGACCTGTCTCGAATCCCACGTCTTACTAATCTTACGTTCACGTGACCTGTGGCGAGTTTAACAAGTTTTCCCCATCACAAAAAGTGCACAGCGCCGCTAAAGAAGTTTTCACTTCAAAAATATGGAAAATCTTACGTGAGGGGTTCTTGTAGCTGTAGATTTATATAAAATTATATAGAAACAGGTTCAATTTGTTCTTTGACGTCCAAATTAGTATTAGCATTCTAACCCTAGCTAGATTGCGACAGTCCTTTGTTCCGTGGAAATCCCGAGCTGTGGCCATGCGAAAGCTCAAGTCTATCAGTACCTTGAGAGTCGACTATGAGAATAGCTTTGAAGTATGCTGTCGGCGACGAGCTTCGAGCTCATCATTTCAGTGATAGGTTGCTAACCTCCACATTTTCTCTAGCTTTTAACCTGCAATTGCGAGAAATAGTACCGAAAAGTAGTATTTATGTACTCTGCCTACTTCTTTGCAAATACAGGCGTGTTAGTGAGTAGTATAAAAAGACCCCGGTCCTCCGGGAGTGCCGGCAAAAGTGAAAACTTGAATATTTTGACATTTCGAATCGACGAATACCATAGCGACCGAAGTAAACTATTTCACTTGCAAATTAGCGCGTGGGAACTTATTGTGTGTCGGCCGAACGGGTAAGCGCCGCGGATTGTATGGCGTTTGCGCCCTTTTCCTCGCTAACTCGAATGACGCAGCCAGTCTCGTACCACGGCATCGGCAGGGCTTCAAATAACGTTAAAAAGTTGGTATCGATACCACTGTGAGACAGATTTAACGTTATGTTGTAATTAACGTTAAACTATCTACCGTTACCTATACTACTTTTTACCAGTAACAAAATGGTATCGTTACCTGCTGTGCATTGAGCTAACGTTAAGTCAAAGGTATCGTTAAACGTTTTTAACGTTAGTAGGTAACGTTAGTAGCAACTGGTCGCATCTCTCAACAGATTCTCGTGAACTTTTGTGAGCGAGTTTGATATTTAACTATAAGGCAAAAATGCTTTCGTATGTATGTCCGGCTGTCCCCTCTAAAGGTCGCATCTCTCAAATTTCAACAGATTCTCGTGAAATTTTGTGAGTGAGTTCGTTATTTAACTATTGGGCAAAAATGTTTTCGTATGCCCGGTTGTCCGGTTGTCCGGCTGTCCCCTATAGTTAAATCATCTCTCATGTGGGGCCAAAAGTATTCAACAAACTACCCGCGAACATAAAATGTGGGGATAGTATCTCATCTTTCTTAAGAAGATTAAAATCGTGGCTCCTCACCCACTCTTTTTATGACATCAAAGAATTTTACAAGTTACCACAAAAATAATGAATATCCATAAACGTGTACAACTTAATTTAAGAATCATGACATGTAATATTTTGAATATTATTAATGAATGACTTATGACAGTTATGACTTATCGAACTCGCTCACAAAATTTCACGAGAATCTGTTGAGAGATGCGACCTACAGAGGAGACAGCCGGACAGCTGGACAACCGGAAATACGGAAGCATTTTTGCCCTATAGTGAAATATCGAACTCGCTAACAAAATTTCACTAGAATCTATTGAGAGATGCGACCTATAGAGGGGACAGCCGGACAGCCGGACAACCGGTCATGCGAAAGCATTTTTGCCTTGTAGTTAAATATCGAACTCGCTAACAAGATTTCACGAGAATCTGTTGACAGATGTGACCTATAGACGCGACAGTCAGACAGCCGGACAACCGGACATACGAAAGCATTTTTACCCTATAGTTAAATATCAAACTCGCTCATAAAATTTCACGAGAATCTGCAGAGAGATACGACCTATAGACGGGACAGCCGGACAACCGGACATATGAAAGCATTTTTGCCCTATAGTTAAATATCGAACTCGCTCATAAAATTTCACTAGAATCTGTTGAGAGATGCGACCTATAGAGGAGACAGCCGGACAACCGGACATACGAAAGCATTTTTGCCCTATTGTTAAATATCGAACTCGCTCACAAAATTTCACGAGAATCTGTTGAGAGATGAGCGTTTCTTTAAAAAATGCCACTAAATTTTTTCGGACAATTTCTGCAACTTTTTTGTTATTTCTACTCAAAATCACGATGTTTTTCCATCCCAATAGGAGAAAAAAAGTGGTCCAAAATGTCCATACATTTTAAAACTTTCCTTTTGTGTTACCACTATACAAAGTATAAGGTAAATGGTAATACAATAGGAAAAATATATGTGGGACAGTTTTTTGTCCTACCAGGGTCGAAAGAGCTCCTGATTCTGAGTGGAAATAGTTAACATAAAATTTGTAGAAGTACAATTAATAATAGTGGCATTTTTTTTGAGAAACGCTCAGATGCGACCTATAGAGGGGACAGCCGGACAACCGGACATACGAAAGCATTTTGGCCCTATAGTTAAATAACGAACTCACTAACAAAATTTCACGAGTATCTGTTGTGAGCAGACGTTAATAATCACAATTCACAAGGCACATGTAAGACAAACTGTTACCTGACATCGTACAGTCAGCATCAAAAGTAGCTACGCGAACGAAGACGTCAAAAGTCTTTATTAAAAGGGAATAAGTACTTTTGACGTCTTCGTCGTTTGCGTAGTTACTTTTGATGCTGACTGTACAACGCAATAATACAACGTATTAATAATAATATTTGCTTTTAATTATTTCTTTGGCCAAATACGTTTACAGTGCATATCCAAACATACAATATTATTACCTACTCAAATTTCATTCCTACGACACAATATCACACACTCCGTATTCCGTCAAGTCAAACACACACACATACAAATACGCACGCACTCACACTCACACACGCGCACACACAGACTGAGATATTTTGTTCCCGACAAACAGCGAGCAATGTAAAATGGATTAATATAGTTACCAGGGTCTGCCTGAAAAACAAGCGTTGCAGTGGCCTTACTACTGTAACATTATGCTGAGGCAAGCCCCTTTTTAACCGACTTCAAAAAAGGAGGAGGTTCTCAATTCGGTTGTATTTTTTTATTCTTTATTTTTCAATGTTTGTTACCTCAGAACTCCGTCATTGATGAGCCGATTCGTAATTTTTTTTTGTTTGTAAGTTTATGCTTCCAGGTGGGTCCCATTTTTTTCAAAAGTTCAATAGGATGATGGGATCCATGAGGAGTTTAGGGTACTCCTCAATTATATTAGGCACGCGTGTAGTTATTTTGGTATTTTCTATTATAACTATTTAACTAAATTTGGTGGAGTGGAATTGATGATGAAGACCACAGATGACTTATGGAATTCCTCAATTATTTACTTAAAAGTACAAAAGTACATCACAGATTCTGATAAGATTCCGTTAAAATAGCAACTAATGAAGTTTCAAAGGTGATCCTTGTGGAATCGACGGAAGTCCTCAAATATTATCGGGTCACATACAGCGATTGGGTTTTTTTTCTCTAATAATCAACGCATTTGCTCTCGGAAATCAGTTCATGTGGTAAATTGGAAAAGAAATGTGGAAATGTTCTCGTGGCTTGGCGGAGTACTAAATTGAAGTCGGTTAAAACTTTGTTTTTAAAGTAAATTATTGAAATCACATAATGATAACTGTAGGATTAATTTTAAATTTTACATGTTAAGTCTACTTTTAAAGTTCCCATGTAACTAGAATTGACATGTGATGTTGAATAAAGTTTTTCTATTCTATTCTATTCAATACCCGTCCGCACTCAACTAGATAGCAAAATGTATTAGTGTAGGGTATGTATACCTATACGATAGTACGATATACAACAAGGCTCTTCACGCTCACGCACGATAGCCAGTGTACGAAATGGCAACAACGCCAATGAACCAGCGCCGCGTGGTGCGCGCGCGTCTATTGGTAGCGCGGTGTGGCAACGTAGCATTACCGATTAAAATAGTGTGTACGATACTTTAATGTGAATTGGGTAACGTTAACAAGCCCTGCAATTAAAAGTAAACTAACTGATAACGGTAACGTTAATTGGGTAATGTTATGTTAGCAAGTAACGTTAGTTTTTACTACTGGTACCTAGGTATTTTTATGATATTAACGTTACTTAACGTTACTTATAAGGGGAATTTGGTAACGTTAACAAGCCCTGGGCATCGGTTCCCCCTCGCCCCGAAGCCTCGTCCCGAATCTCTCACCATTTACGGTCACGTGACACCTGTGGCGAGTTTAACAATTTTTCCCCATCCCAAAAAGTGCACAGCGCCGCTAAAGAAGTTTTCACTTCAAAAATGGTGTACCATTGCCTATTAAGATTTATATATTTATTTATTCCACCAATGACTCGACCAGCTCCATTCTTCCAGAAACACTTCAAATGCGAATTCTGCGGAAAGGAGTTCGCCCGCAAGTATTCGCTGAGCGTGCACCGGCGGATCCACACGGGCGAGCGCAACTACAAGTGCGAGTACTGCAACAAGAGCTTCCGCGCCTCCTCCTACCGGCTCTCGCACATGCGCACGCACACAGGTACACACACACACACATGAACAGAGAGTTCGCCCGCAAGTATTCGCTGAGCGTGCACCGGCGGATCCACACGGGCGAGCGCAACTACAAGTGCGAGTACTGCAACAAGAGCTTCCGCGCCTCCTCCTACCGGCTCTCGCACATGCGCACGCACACAGGTACACACACACACATGAACAGAGAGTTCGCCCGCAAGTATTCGCTGAGCGTGCACCGGCGGATCCACACGGGCGAGCGCAACTACAAGTGCGAGTACTGCAACAAGAGCTTCCGCGCCTCCTCCTACCGGCTCTCGCACATGCGCACGCACACAGGTACACACACACACACATGAACAGAGAGTTCGCCCGCAAGTATTCGCTGAGCGTGCACCGGCGGATCCACACGGGCGAGCGCAACTACAAGTGCGAGTACTGCAACAAGAGCTTCCGCGCCTCCTCCTACCGGCTCTCGCACATGCGCACGCACACAGGTACACACACACACATGAACAGAGAGTTCGCCCGCAAGTATTCGCTGAGCGTGCACCGGCGGATCCACACGGGCGAGCGCAACTACAAGTGCGAGTACTGCAACAAGAGCTTCCGCGCCTCCTCCTACCGGCTCTCGCACATGCGCACGCACACAGGTACACACACACACATGAACAGAGAGTTCGCCCGCAAGTATTCGCTGAGCGTGCACCGGCGGATCCACACGGGCGAGCGCAACTACAAGTGCGAGTACTGCAACAAGAGCTTCCGCGCCTCCTCCTACCGGCTCTCGCACATGCGCACGCACACAGGTACACACACACACATGAACAGAGAGTTAGCCCGCAAGTATTCGCTGAGCGTGCACCGGCGGATCCACACGGGCGAGCGCAACTACAAGTGCGAGTACTGCAACAAGAGCTTCCGCGCCTCCTCCTACCGGCTCTCGCACATGCGCACGCACACAGGTACACACACACACATGAACAGAGAGTTCGCCCGCAAGTATTCGCTGAGCGTGCACCGGCGGATCCACACGGGCGAGCGCAACTACAAGTGCGAGTACTGCAACAAGAGCTTCCGCGCCTCCTCCTACCGGCTCTCGCACATGCGCACGCACACAGGTACACACACACACATGAACAGAGAGTTCGCCCGCAAGTATTCGCTGAGCGTGCACCGGCGGATCCACACGGGCGAGCGCAACTACAAGTGCGAGTACTGCAACAAGAGCTTCCGCGCCTCCTCCCCTACCGGCTCTCGCACATGCGCACGCACACAGGTACACACACACACATGAACAGAGAGTTCGCCCGCAAGTATTCGCGTGAGCGTGCACCGGCGGATCCACACGGGCGAGCGCAACTACAAGTGCGAGTACTGCAACAAGAGCTTCCGCGCCTCCTCCTACCGGCTCTCGCACATGCGCACGCACACAGGTACACACACACACACATGAACAGAGAGTTCGCCCGCAAGTATTCGCTGAGCGTGCACCGGCGGATCCACACGGGCGAGCGCAACTACAAGTGCGAGTACTGCAACAAGAGCTTCCGCGCCTCCTCCTACCGGCTCTCGCACATGCGCACGCACACAGGTACACACACACACACATGAACAGAGAGTTCGCCCGCAAGTATTCGCTGAGCGTGCACCGGCGGATCCACACGGGCGAGCGCAACTACAAGTGCGAGTACTGCAACAAGAGCTTCCGCGCCTCCTCCTACCGGCTCTCGCACATGCGCACGCACACAGGTACACACACACACATGAGACAGAGGTTCGCCCGCAAGTATTCGCTGAGCGTGCACCGGCGGATCCACACGGGCGAGCGCAACTACAAGTGCGAGTACTGCAACAAGAGCTTCCGCGCCTCCTCCTACCGGCTCTCGCACATGCGCACGCACACAGGTACACACACACACATGAACAGAGAGTTCGCCCGCAAGTATTCGCTGAGCGTGCACCGCGGATCCACACGGGCGAGCGCAACTACAAGTGCGAGTACTGCAACAAGAGCTTCCGCGCCTCCTCCTACCGGCTCTCGCACATGCGCACGCACACAGGTACACACACACACATGAACAGAGAGTTCGCCCGCAAGTATTCGCTGAGCGGTGCACCGGCGGATCCACACGGGCGAGCGCAACTACAAGTGCGAGTACTGCAACAAGAGCTTCCGCGCCTCCTCCTACCGGCTCTCGCACATGCGCACGCACACAGGTACACACACACACATGAACAGAGAGTTCGCCCGCAAGTATTCGCTGAGCGTGCACCGGCGGATCCACACGGGCGAGCGCAACTACAAGTGCGAGTACTGCAACAAGAGCTTCCGCGCCTCCTCCTACCGGCTCTCGCACATGCGCACGCACACAGGTACACACACACACATGAACAAGAGTTCGCCCGCAAGTATTCGCTGAGCGTGCACCGGCGGATCCACACGGGCGAGCGCAACTACAAGTGCGAGTACTGCAACAAGAGCTTCCGCGCCTCCTCCTACCGGCTCTCGCACATGCGCACGCACACAGGTACACACACACACATGAACAGAGAGTTCGCCCGCAAGTATTCGCTGAGCGTGCACCGGCGGATCCAACGACGGGCGAGCGCAACTACAAGTGCGAGTACTGCAACAAGAGCTTCCGCGCCTCCTCCTACCGGCTCTCGCACATGCGCACGCACACAGGTACACACACACACATGAACAGAGAGTTCGCCCGCAAGTATTCGCTGAGCGTGCACCGGCGGATCCACACGGCGAGCGCAACTACAAGTGCGAGTACTGCAACAAGAGCTTCCGCGCCTCCTCGACCGGCTCTCGCACATGCGCACGCACACAGGTACACACACACACATGAACAGAGAGTTAGCCCGCAAGTATTCGCTGAGCGTGCACCGGCGGATCCACACGGGCGAGCGCAACTACAAGTGCGAGTACTGCAACAAGAGCTTCCGCGCCTCCTCCTACCGGCTCTCGCACATGCGCACGCACACAGGTACACACACACACATGAACAGAGAGTTCGCCCCGCAAGTATTCGCTGAGCGTGCACCGGCGGATCCACACGGGCGAGCGCAACTACAAGTGCGAGTACTGCAACAAGAGCTTCCGCGCCTCCTCCTACCGGCCTCTCGCACATGCGCACGCACACAGGTACACACACACACATGAACAGAGAGTTCGCCCGCAAGTATTCGCTGAGCGTGCACCGGCGGATCCACACGGGCGAGCGCAACTAACAAGTGCGAGTACTGCAACAAGAGCTTCCGCGCCTCCTCCTACCGGCTCTCGCACATGCGCACGCACACAGGTACACACACACACATGAACAGAGAGTTCGCCCGCAAGTATTCGCTGAGCGTGCACCGGCGGATCCACACGGGCGAGCGCAACTACAAGTGCGAGTACTGCAACAAGAGCTTCCGCGCCTCCTCCTACCGGCTCTCGCACATGCGCACGCACACAGGTTACACACACACACATGAACAGAGAGTTCGCCCGCAAGTATTCGCTGAGCGTGCACCGGCGGATCCACACGGGCGAGCGCAACTACAAAGTGCGAGTACTGCAACAAGAGCTTCCGCGCCTCCTCCTACCGGCTTCTCGCACATGCGCACGCACACAGGTATACACACACACACATGAACAGAGAGTTCGCCGCAAGTATTCGCTGAGCGTGCACCGGCGGATCCACACGGGCGAGCGCAACTACAAGTGCGAGTACTGCAACAAGAGCTTCCGCGCCTCCTCCTACCGGCTCTCGCACATGCGCACGCACACAGGTACACACACACACATGAACAGAGGAGTTCCGCCGCAAGTATTCGCTGAGCGTGCACCGGCGGATCCACACGGGCGAGCGCAACTACAAGTGCGAGTACTGCAACAAGAGCTTCCGCGCCTCCTCCTACCGGCTCTCGCACATGCGCACGCACACAGGTACACACACACACATGAACAGAGAGTTCGCCCGCAAGTATTCGCTGAGCGTGCACCGGCGGATCCACACGGGCGAGCGCAACTACAAGTGCGAGTACTGCAACAAGAGCTTCCCGCGCCTCCTCCTACCGGCTCTCGCACATGCGCACGCACACAGGTACACACACACACATGAACAGAGAGTTCGCCCGCAAGTATTCGCTGAGCGTGCACCGGCGGATCCACACGGGCGAGCGCAACTACAAGTGCGAGTACTGCAACAAGAGCTTCCGCGCCTCCTCCTACCGGCTCTCGCACATGCGCACGCACACAGGTACACACACACACACATGAACAGAGAGTTCGCCCGCAAGTATTCGCTGAGCGTGCACCGGCGGATCCACACGGGCGAGCGCAACTACAAGTGCGAGTACTGCAACAAGAGCTTCCGCGCCTCTCCTACCGGCTCTCGCACATGCGCACGCACACAGGTACACACACACACATGAACAGAGAGTTCGCCCGCAAGTATTCGCTGAGCGTGCACCGGGCGGATCCACACGGGCGAGCGCAACTACAAGTGCGAGTACTGCAACAAGAGCTTCCGCGCCTCCTCCTACCGGCTCTCGCACATGCGCACGCACACAGGTACACACACACACATGAACAGAGAGTTCGCCCGCAAGTATTCGCTAGAGCGTGCACCGGCCGGATCCACACGGGCGAGCGCAACTACAAGTGCGAGTACTGCAACAAGAGCTTCCGCGCCTCCTCCTACCGGCTCTCGCACATGCGCACGCACACAGGTACACACACACACATGAACAGAGAGTTCGCCCGCAAGTATTCGCTGAGCGTGCACCGGCGGATCCACACGGGCGAGCGCAACTACAAGTGCGAGTACTGCAACAAGAGCTTCCGCGCCTCCTCCTACCGGCTCTCGCACATGCGCACGCACACAGGTACACACACACACATGAACAGAGAGTTCGCCCGCAAGTATTCGCTGAGCGTGCACCGGCGGATCCACACGGGCGAGCGCAACTACAAGTGCGAGTACTGCAACAAGAGCTTCCGCGCCTCCTCCTACCGGCTCTCGCACATGCGCACGCAACAGGTAACACACACACACATGAACAGAGAGTTCGCCCGCAAGTATTCGCTGAGCGTGCACCGGCGGATCCACACGGGCGAGCGCAACTACAAGTGCGAGTACTGCAACAAGAGCTTCCGCGCCTCCTCCTACCGGCTCTCGCACATGCGCACGCACACAGGTACACACACACACATGAACAGAGAGTTCGCCCGCAAGTATTCGCTGAGCGTGCAAGCCGGCGGATCCACACGGGGCGAGCGCAACTACAAGTGCGAGTACTGCAACAAGAGCTTCCGAGCCTCCTCCTACCGGCTCTCGCACATGCGCACGCACACAGGTACACACACACACATGAACAGAGAGTTCGCCCGCAAGTATTCGCTGAGCGTGCACCGGCGGATC